>OX411552.1:59670913-60415913 GCA_948146395.1 Fragum whitleyi
AGTAGGCGAATTAATTGACTGATAGCCTACAGTCTTACATAAAACCTCAAATTTCGATTGTTCTAGGGGCAGCAATCATGTGTAGAGAATGAAATAACATGGTCGAGAAGTCTAGTATGAACAAATGAAACCAATTTAGTCTGTAACTTTTGAAACACGTCCCTGCTTGTAAATATACTTTTTTTTCCATTTCAGTAAAGAGGATTATGAGTCTATAAAAATCATAGCCATAGTTATCGGAGTGATCATTTTGGTTCCCATAATTATAATCGTTGTTGGCTTCGCTCTCGGCCCTTGCAAATCTTTGTTGAGGAAAGCTAACACGAATAATAGCGAACCCACAAATGGCCAGGTTCGACAATCAGTTCTGGGTACGTATTTAACAGCCTTCTCACAAACTGAAAAAATAGGCATTTATTCTATATAAGATGGAACATATAAAACTCAAAATAGGATATTTTACATGAACATTTTTTTTTCTTTTTTTAATTTCCTGTTATCATTTCATGAATGATTTTGGAATGAAATTAGTCAGCATGGTGAGTGGGTTTTGAGCGAAATTAAAGGGAGGTAATTCAATATCGTTAATATCGTTAAGGATGAACAGAATTAGCGATGATTATTCCCTCCTTTTAGTTCGTATATGTTATTGAAGGGAGATAATAAATAGCGCTAATTTTGTTCATCTTAAAAAAAGTAGCGATATTTATTATCTCCCTAGCAAATCACTGAAAATACGCTCTCCATTCCAAAATCATTCATCTTGTCAATTTCACGATGATTTTTTTTACCGTAGAAATGTCAGGCACATGCTTATTTCAAATGTAATATACATATTTCAATGTAATGCCGTCGAAGGGCGACCAAAAACTAATATCTTCAAGACGAATAGATTTTGAAGCGATTTAATCTTTAAAAACTTTCCTAATCATCTTTTGTAGCTACCCAATACTAACACCAGGCGATGTTTAGATGTATACGGAGGCGAGACGTTGACTACAGTTAACAACATGGTGAAATTGACAAGATGAATGATTTTGAAAAGATTTTGAATTAAATTGAATGAGTATGTGGAGCGAGTTTTGAGTGAATTTAAATGGGAGTTAATCAAATGACGCAAATTTTGTTCAGGATGAACAAAATTAGCAATATTGATTACCTCCCTTTAATAAATTGTTTCTTTTTCTGTAAGAGTGGATGTTTGGAATGAGTGAATGGAGCGCTGAGTGGGTGATTAAGAATGGTTTTGATTGAGATGAATGTCAATTTCACAAGTAACTAACTGTATATATTGATATTCTCAATGTAGAAGCGATTACTCGTTTTATACATTCTCCACCATTCTCCACCACCGAGTGGAGCCATTGACAACACTTAAAACATCGCAAAATTGACACGCTGAATGATATTTGAATGGACTTAGAATGAAATCGTATGAGCGTGTGGAGCGAGTTTTGAGTGAAATTACAGGAAGGTAATCCTGAATCGCTAATTTTGTTCAATATGAACAAAATTAGCGAAATCAATTACCTCCCTTTATTACAATATACGTAATTTTCCGTTTGTGTGTCTTCGTGGACCAATCGGACACTTTGAAATCCACACCAGCCAATAAAACGGTAAAATGTTTTGATCTGTTTGAGTTAAATGTTGATCGATTTAACGATTTCGAAATGTTTTGTAATAATTTCGGAGCGTTTTTGATCGATTAGAGTGAGTGTGTAACGAATAAATGGAGCGCTGAGTGATCGATTTAGAATTATTTTGATCGGAATGATTGTCAATTTCACGGTGTTTCAAGCCGTACCCAATACTAACACCAGGCGATGTTTAGATGGATACAGAGGGGAGGCATTGACAACGTTGAAACAGTCATATTAATAACTATTCTTATCAAAAATGATGTTTTTGTCTGAAATTATTAAATCCCCTTAATCTTTATTTTGTCATTATCTTTTTTTTAATTTACGGATGTTGGCCCGTAATAGTTTCCCAACGTTTCATTTGTCATAGACTTTAACAGTGTTGAAAGAGCTTTCCTAATGCTTTCATTAGGAAACCTCAGTTAAAATTGTGAAAGCTTATGAGCTCCGAAATGCTGCGGAACTATTACGGATCCACTACCTTATTTCGGTATTTCTAAATTAGGTCAACAAACGCTAATCCATAAAAATAAACTTAATAGCATCGAGTTATTGGCTAGGTGAATGGTTTTGAAATGATTGAGGAATTAAATCGAATGAATGGGTGAGCCAGTTTTGAATGAGAATAGAGGGAAGTAATATAATATCACTCGTTTTGTCCAACCAGACGAGATTAGCGATTATCTATTAACTCCTTTTAATGAATTCTGAATTCGCATCTGTTTTTGTATCTTAATTGGCCAATCAGACACTTGAAATCAGTAAATAATATGGATCGATTTGAATGAAATAATTGATCCGTTTACACGATTTTGGAGCGCTATGAAAGATTTACGAGTATCT
The DNA here is from genome assembly GCA_948146395.1 of Fragum whitleyi. Lineage (NCBI taxonomy): Eukaryota > Metazoa > Mollusca > Bivalvia > Cardiida > Cardiidae > Fragum > Fragum whitleyi. The sequence goes on from OX411552.1 coordinate 59,673,400, forward strand.
TTGGGTGATTGAAATACTTGTTTTGAATACTTTGATGAAGCGATCTATAATGGTTTTGATCGAGGAGAATGTAAATTTCGTGAGTTTATTAACTGTAACTGCAGTCGCCGTCATAGCGCAGTTGGTAGCGCGTCGGACTGTCAATCTTAAAGCCCCGGGTTCTATCCCCGACGACGGCACTCATTTTTTCTGCTTATTTGTCTTCCATCAATGGTTTGAGAATCGTAGACCTATGTGGAAAAGCAGCTGGAGCTCCAGCCTCCGCGATATAACTAAAAAATTGTTGAAAGCGGCATTTAACTCCAGTCAAAGAAACAAAATAATAAACAAACACACAAAGAACAAAAAAAGAATTAACTGTAACTACAGTTGGTTGCGCAAAGGAATGGAGGAAAATACAAGAACATGTACATATATTCAGAAAGATATAAGGTATACTAACCCAACCGTTCATGATATTTGTTTTTAATCACTTTGGTATCAATGTAGCAGAATTAGTACAGTTAATAACATCGTGAAGTTGACACTCACTCCGATCAAAATTATTCTAAATCGATCACTCATCGCTCCATTCATTCATTCCAAACACCAACAATAATCGATCACAAACGCTCCAAAATCATTTAAAATCATTACGAAATCGTTCAAAGCTATCAACATTTTATTCAAATCCATCAAATTATTCTACGTTTTATCGGCTTGTATGGATTTTAAAGTGTTCGATTTGTTCGTGAAAAAAACACAAAAATGGTCAAGGACTAATAATTTATTGAAGGGAAGTAATTTATTTCGCTAATTTTGTTCATCTTGAACAAAATTAGCGACATTGGATTACCTCCCTTTAATTTCACTCAAAACTCGCTCCACGCGCTCATTCAATTTCATTCCAAAATCATTCATTGTGTCAATTTTACGATTTTTTTAAATTTAGAATTGAACAGGAGCAAGAGTTGAATGGTGTGTCATCTATATCCAACAATTGCAAATGTGCGCTTAGCAAAGAATCTGGCCAGCCTGCACATTCGCAAAGTCTGTCCAGAGTCTTCACTTTGCGCTCTATAGATAGATAAGGTCTCACAGTTAAACAACCATGAAATTGACAAGATGAATGAAATTGGAATTAATTCAAAATGGAGTGGGATGGATAGACGGGGAGAGTTTTTTTTAAGTAAAATTTAAGGGAGGTAATTCGTTCTCACTAATTTCAGACGGGTACCTCCCTTTGTTTTACATCCTTACGTGTTTATGCGTCTTCCTGGAACAATCAGACGCTTTCAACCATACACCAGTCAATTAAGTCGTGGAAAGATCTTGTCGATATAAGAATTGACCACCAAGTGCACTATTTTATTTATTTATTTATTCATTTATTCATTTATTTTATTAGGGGATGAATGAGCTTGGTGTGTTAGGAATGAATGAATTGATGGAGCTCTGTGAGAGAGATTTAGAAAGAATCAAACGAGTTGATGTAAATTTCTCGATGTTACTTACCATATCTTATGAAAGACAGACAATCTTTCAATTGCATTATGTGTCTAACTGTCTAGACTGATCAATGTTTGCCACTCACGCTCCCTTAATTTTGTTGGAAATGTCAAGCACAAGCGCCTACAATAACATACTTGATAAAATTCCGACAGCGTTCAAAATATGTTTTGAAATCATTCGAAAGGATCCTAAACTACATTCAAAAGACCAACCCATTTCATGATTTGCGTTGATTTTTGAAGAGTATGTTTGGTCTATTTAAAGCACTGAAAGAGAACCTTATTTTGAAAAAGCAATACAGTCAAAAACACCGTGAAATTTATTTTCATCTCTATCAAACCGTCCAAATGACTCATTCGGCGCTCAAACCAGTCATTTGAAATACTAAAATCACTCAAATCGCTCCGAAATTGTTCAAAAACGCTTCGAAATCTTTAAAAATGATTAAAATTTCAATCAAATCTAACAAATTAGTGCATGACTTAATTGTCTGATGTTGGTTTTTAAGCATTTTAATTGTCCATAAAAAACACAAAATCGGGATGGGGTACGTTGATTTTTGTTTTCTCTTTTTTAAGGAAGCTTAAACAATTATTGCTTCTTTGTCCAATTGGCCGAAATTTTTGATTTAGTTGACCTCTCTTGAAAACCATTCAAAACCATTCAAAACTCGCTCTCCACTCTCATTTCATTTCTATTCCTTAATCATTCCAAAGTTACTTGTCAATTTCACTATATTCCTAACTGTACATTGTAACAAATTATCGCTCGTTTGTTCAAAATGAACAAAACAAGAATATTCTGTAAACTTCATTTAATGAGTTAATTGAAAACTGAAAACAACCCATTCATTAAAAAAAAATTCGAAATTATTCCAAGATGATTCATATTGTGTATTGAAAAGATGAAGAGAGTGTTTGTTAGTCCCCCACCGGTTACCGGTTGGGGGACTATAGGTTTGCTCGAATCCGTCCGTCCGTCCGTCCGTCCGTCCGTCCGTCCGTCTGTCCGTCCGTCCGTCCGTCCGTCCGTCTGTCCGTCACACTTTTGTCCGGGCTATATCTTCTAAATCATATGTGCAAGCAACTTCAAACTTGGTACACTTATAGAACTCATTGAGGAGAAGTGTCATGTTTAAGAACCGTTACTCTGCCATGCCCACTTTTTGAGTTATTGCCCTTTGTTGTTTTTACCCTTACATTCTTGTCCGGAACATATCTCCTAAACTATGTGTGCTAGCAACTTCAAACTTTGTACACTTATAGATCTCATTGAGGAGAAGTGTCATGTTTAAGATCCATAACTCTGCCACACCCACTTTTTGAGTTATTGCCTTTTGTTGTTTTTAGCCTTATATTCTTGTCCGAGCAATATCTCCTAAATTATAAGTGCTAGTAACTTCAAACTTTGTACACTTATAGATCTTATTGAGGAAAAGTGTCATGTTTAAAAACTGTTTCTCTGCCACGCCCACTTTTTGAGTTATTGCCCTTTGTTGTTTTTACCCTTACATTTTTGTCCGGATCATATCTCCTAAACCATAAGTGCTAGCAACCTCAAACTTTGTACACTGATAGATCTTAGGGAGGACAAGTGTCATGTACAAGAACAGTTACTCTGCCATGTCCACTTTTTGAGTTAATGCCCTTTGTTGTTTTTAGTCTTACATTCTTGTCCAGATTGTATCTCCTAAACTGTAAGTGCTAGCAACTTTAAACTTTGTACACCTATAGATCTCATTGAGGACAAGTGTCATGTACAAGAACTGCTATTCTGCCACACCCACTTTTTGAGTTATTGCCTTTTGTTGTTTTTACCTTTACATTTTTGTCCGAAACATATCTTCTAAACCATAAGTGCTAGAAACTTCAAACCTGCTATACTTATAGATATCATTGAGGACAAATGTTATGTACAAGAACTGTCACTCTGCCATGTCCACTTTTTGAGTTATTGCCCTTTGTTGTTTCTATCCTTACATTTTTTCCCGTACTTATCTCCTAAACTATAAGCCCTAGCAACTTCAAGCTTTGTACACTGGTAGATCTCATTGAGAAGAAGATTTAGTAAGAGATAAATTATAAGAAAGGATTTTTTGTTATCCGGTGGGGGACTCCTGTATTGCATCGCAATACGACATGCACTTGTTGATTTTATATCGGAATGAAACTCAGTTTCATACATACCTGAAATCAACAAAGTACTCTCTTCTTGTCTTATAATTTAGTGCCTTGAATTAATATGTAACGATGTCCAAATATTGAGTCAAAAATTTTACAGGACACTTTCTTTGCACAAGATTACACGAAAATGTTTTCAATTAGAAATAAAACCATTTCTTCAACCAGCCAAAGGGCATTAACTTATGGAATAATCTTTGGTTAATTCATGATGTTCTTAACTTAAACCCACATAATTTGACATAAACACATGTTTGAAATATGTTCAATGTAGCAAATACAAATGTATATGCATCATTATTGTACGCTTGTGTAAAACATGTAAATATGGATGGATTAAATGAATCGTAAATTTGGTAACTATGACGTTTTTCTTGTTTCTTACACATCTAACCTACCCCAAATTCGTTGAAATGACATTAAAGTGATTTAAAAATAAAAGACGAATTTTCATTCAGATGGTAAACATAATGTTTCGAAATCGGTAAATTGCATTTTTTCATCGTGAATTCAAACTTCTATTCTCTATTGGCCATCTCTTTAAGCTGACCCCACAGGTACACAGCTCGACTTAAATACCCTACCTTGTGGCATGCAACACATAAGGACGTTGTTCCTCCCTGCGTATGACGTGTTTCCATTGCAAATCTGTGCCAAGACGTGCCAAAATTACCAACGAAGTGGCATTTCATTCAAAACATAATGGAAAATTACTATGAGTGTCCAATGAATCTGAAATTGCAGGGACTGTTTGAGAAATAGAGGATATTGAATGAGTGGTCATGGAATACTGAATGAATTAAACGAGTCATCTATAAACAGATAAAAAACGAGGCTGTGCTGATTAAGATGACGAGTTTAATAAATTCTGTATTTTATGAGCACAAATTTTATATTTTAATTATGGTATGACCCGAACTTTTTCGTAAATCGTCGAAATTCTTGAAATTCATCATTTCAATCTTCCGCGAAACTAATAACGCCGTTTAAAACTGACGTCACAATATATACATTATGACGTCATTTTCGCGGTTACAAAACAGCGTCGCTACTCGCTTTGAGCTCATTTGCATAGTTATTCCACTAGTGTAATAACACCCCTGAATATCAAAAATATTCAACGGGGTTATTTCACTCCGGCGACGTAGGTCAGAAAAAATTGACGTCTTTATCCAGAACCGCTTCGCAATGAACGTGACTTTCTAAAATTAAAATTACATTTTACATTCATTTTTCGTGGACATTTCAAACAAATTGAAAGCATCTAAATGACCGGGAAGAAATTAAATCAAATAAAGAAACAGTACTTGTATTTATATAAAAGGGATGTAAAGGAAACGAACTTCACATTTCATCCCTTTATATTCGTTCACAACTCGCTTAGCATATATATGTACATTCAATTCCAGTCCAAAGTACTTCCAAAATTGTTCGCTTGTCACTTTATCGATGTTCTCAACCGGAGAACTTCACATGCTTACAGTTAGTTTAAATTGACATTCAGCTCAATCAAAACCATTCTAAATCTCTCACTCACCGCTCCAATCATTCATTCCAACCACTCACCAAAACCATTCAAAAACGCCCAGACCCATTGAAAAAATATAAAATCAACAACGTCATTCTAAATTAATTTTGATAGAGATAAATCGCGATTTCACTGACATAATTCAAATTGTTAGCGCCTCATAGGTCCTTGAAGAAATAGGAAGCTATGTAAAAAACATAGTATGCATTTTTTCTTATTAAAGGGGGTAATCCTATATGGCCAATTTTGTTTATCCTAAACAAAATTTGCGATATGGGATTACCCCCCATTAAATTCGCTCAAAACTCGCACCACACACTCATTCAATTTCATTCCTAAGTCATTCCAAAATCATTCATCATGTCAATTTCACAATGTTGTTAACTGTATGTGAGTTCAGACAATTTAAGGAGGTGGTGTGATCATGACCAACTTACACTTCGAAGATTACCCTATTTCGAGTGACGGATCACAAATATGAATTATCTCTTTCTGACGGATCACAAATGAGAATTATCTCTTTCTGACGGATCACAAATGGGAATTCTCTCTTTCTTACGGACCGAAAATGAGAATTTTCTCTTTCTGACGGATCACAAATGAGCATTCTCTCTTTCTGACGGATCGCAAATGAGAATTATCTCGTTCTGACGGATCACATTGAAATTCTCTCTTTCTTACGGATCACAAATGAGAATTATCTCTTTCTGATGAATCACAAAAGCGGTACATATACAGTTAAGAACATCGTGAAATTGACATGTTGAATGATTTTCGAATGGAATTGAATGAGGGCGACGAGCGAGTTTTGAATGATTTTCATTGGAAGTAAAACATAATCGATAATTTCGTCCAAACATCGATAATTTGTTACCTCCCTTTTAATGAATTCTACGTGTCTTTCTGATTGTGTGTCTTTACGGACAAACCAATCGGACATTTAAAAAGTCAACACAAGCCAAACGAAATCGAGCAGTTATTTGATCAAATCGCAAATCATTTGCGTAGAATGTTCATCATTTTGAACGATTGCGAAGCTTTTGTGAAATATTTCAGAGTGTTTTGACTTATAAGAGTGAGTGGTTAGAATGAATAATTGGAGGGCTGAGCGAGTGCATTAGAATGGTTTTGATCGAGTCAATTTCACGATGTAGAATTGTACATATACATGTGTAACAACATCGTGAAATTGACAAGGTGAATTATTTTGGAATGAAATTAAATGTGTGGAGCGAGTTCTGAGTGAAATTAAAGGAAGGTAATCCGATATCGCTAATTTTGTTCTGAATGAACAAAATTAGCGACATTGAATACTCCCTTTTATGAAATAAGTATAAATTAAGTATACATCTTCTATAAATGGCTATCCCTTTCTTCAAGAATCGATCAGACACTTATAATTTTTAATAATTTCGGTGAATTCTCTTTTTTTTATATTTATATTTATTTTGATTGTAGCTGTTGATTCATATTTCTTAGTAATTTTCGAACGTTTTTGAGCGGTTTGAGTAAGTATTAAGAATGAATGAATGGAGCGCTGAGAGAACGATTTAGACTGATTTTAACTGCAATGAATGTCAATTTCATCATGTTACTAGCTGTAAACATGCTTTTGTGTGTCTTAAATCTTCAAGGAACCGGTCAATATTTAATCCCCAAAATGCTGATAAGTCACAACGGGTTGATTATTATTGTATTGTCACATGATCGTGAAGTAAGCAAAAATGTTTGGGCCTGTATTATTAAATCACGGCGGACAAACGAATTTACAATGGCGGGATTTCGAAAAAAAATATTGAAAATGCCGGGCATAAGTCAGGACTAAACAGCCCCAGGACAGCGAAGCACTAGCGAGCATATTCTCTCTCTTCCCCCCCCCCCCCCCCCCCCAAACGCTTGATTTGTTTATATGGACAAAGAATGTGTCATTTCTAATGCGCTCTCGAGCGTTTTATACTATAAACAAAGAGTAGATTCAAAGTATATGTGCCTTATCTGTGAAAGGGAGAAACAATATATTTAAGCTTAACTAAATGACTTCCAACCTTTTCCAATTGATTAATCCGAATGAAGTTGAGCATTGTTTGAAAGATTTCGAAGCTAAATTTAGTAATTTGGGGGATTTCTGAATGACTGGGTTAAAATCGCGATTTCTAGGTATTTTGAGTTGAGACCTGAATGGTTTGATCGCGATGAGAGGCGAATTCATGGTGGCCTTAACTTTAACTTAAGGTAGTGGACCCGTAATAGTTCCGCATCATTTCGGAGCTCATAATCGTTCACAATGCTGACCGAGATTTCCTAATGAAAATCATTAGGAAATCTCGACTAACACTGTTAAAGTTCATTTCTTCTGAGACGTTGCAAAATTATTACGGTCAACTACTTTAAATCTTTCAAAGACCTCTTGAAATAGTTAATAGTCTTGCTCGACTTCTTCGATTTTCACGAAAACAATATTGTAAAAATCAATTGGAATGTATGACGTCGAACCCAAACAGTTCAAAATTTAATAATTCAGCTTTGCTTATCAACAATTCAAATCTCTTTTATACATTATCTATTGTGCGATTTTGGCCACAGCCAAGTGGTGAATGTTTTATCATTTGTGACCCGTCACACGAAAAGGGAACATCTGGGAACTCTGTAAAAGCATTTTTTGAAAAAGAGATCGGGTCCAGCATAGATCAACCAGAGGTCGCATTTCAAAAAAATATTTTACTAGAAGGTACATGTAGATTGGTCACTCTTGATTCAGAAAATAAGCACATAGTGAAAAGTTTCGATCTTAGTCAGTCTGCGCAATCCGCGCAGTCTGACTAGGGTCGACTCTTTACGCACTACCAAGATGGTCCCTTTTCGCGTGACGGGTCATATATATGACTCGTCTATTTGAAAATATGTCAAGCCAGATCAGACCAAGGCTGACCTGTGTCGTCAACTTATTATTTCATGATAATACGCAAAAGCGTAAATCTAGGGTTAATTACATCGTGAAATTGGTAAGATGAATGATTTAAAATTGATACTGAATGAGTGGGGCGAGTTTTGAATGGAATTTAGGGGAGGTGATACTTAATCGAATATTTCGTCCTATTGGACGAAATTAGCGATAATTTACCACATTTACCTCCCTTTAAGAAATTAACATTTTTTTTTTCATTCATATTTGTTTTGTTTGTTTGTGTTTTTTTTTGTTTGTTTGACGTCGTTTTTTTACATTCTTTCTGTCACATCGCAGAGGCTCGAGCACCTAACAATCGAATACTGGTATTTCGTGCACCAGTATAACCATCACATCCTTTCCTTGTCTTCAGCTGCCAAAGGTGATTTCACTTGAGTCACGGCTTCGTACAATCAGTTGCGCCTACATGTTTTATGGTACTTTTAACTTTGGCGCGCCATATACATAATTTCATCCATATTGTTATCGTACATGACTGGTTATGCTTTGAGGTAGAAGAAAGCTGTTGGGATTTTAATTTTTATCTATAAGGTTGTGTCTTTTGAAAAAATTAATTCTAGTATATTTCTGTTTATACATTTTAAAGATTTTCTTGTGTGCTGAATTATTTCAGCAATCGTTGAAAATAATGATTAAAAATAAATAATAAAAAAATACATCTTAATGATTATAATAACAACGATAATAGTAGTAATAATAATGATGATAAAGATATTTTTAATAATAATAAAAACACAAATAGACAGTAGAAATACTTTCTTTTATTTTTTTGCCAAACACATTTAAAATGTTTGAAATTTTAAAGTTCACTGAACTTGTTTGTTTATGAAGGTTCGACCTTTGTTTAATTTACGCAATTTCATCTCAAATATCCGAAAATAGTGTTTGTTTCCAATGTTTAATTCGAACCATTTGAACACTGTTTATATTTACTTATTCACTTTGAGCAGGCTAATAAAAAGTGATATTCATCTTCAATATCGATATTGTTTTGATACACATATTCACTTGTAGACTTTAGGGCTAATAAAGACAAGGAATTATCAAATCAGAGAGTAAACTAACGGAAGTTTTATTAATTGTTCTTGTAGTTGTTGCACAAAGAAGGATTTAACATTTTTTGCCAGGTAACGGATCATTTCATCGAATTTTTGCAAAAAACAATCGTGTTTTGCTCATTCCACTCTGTGTTTATTTCAATGTCAAAGATATTTCGTTGAAATTAACAGCGATTATATATTTTGAAATCCAGCAATGCTTTTTTCATGTCGTTTTTCAAGTCGTAGTGCTTCAATTGACAACTAGATAGATACATACGCATACAATTAAATAAATAAGTTATAAAAAAGATAAATAAAAAAAAAATAAGCAAATACTGGTTTAGACTTGTTTTCACTATCTGACAGTGCTCTTTGCTTTATCATTTTACTCATATACTCGTACATTGTTTATTTCCACGTTCATTTCAGCAAACGTGAATCACGACCATGGAACGACAAAATTCGTCCCTCCTGACCGTTTATCTCATCTTGATCATTTCTACCGCGGCTGTTGGGGTGTATCTGATCTCAGATTGTAAGTAAATAAAAACTCGAGCAGTAACATGAACGGAACTATCTAAGAAAATCCTTCGAAAATCTTTTTTAAAACCTGCTTTCAATATAAAAACGTTCCGGAATCTTTTGAGAAATGATTCCCCGTTTTGTAGTGTACTTACATGCACGGACAAAACATGATACATGTATATCTTTATTCGTTCGCAAAGGTTTCTGCATGATTGCATTGACTCCATTAAATGTCCGTTTGCACTGATTGTGGTATTTATTGATTTTTTTCTTTGTCTTGACTACCCGCTTCTGATACAAATGGATTATCCGGTGGGATATTTTTAGACACGACTGTCTTAATTGAGTCTGTCATTGAAAGGATATTATCGATGGAGTCTTTGCTACATGTAGCTTAAGATTACCACGTCTCAAAGACTAAAGAGTCGAAACATTTCTCAAATCAACAACGCATGTGTCCTTTAAACACAATTAAGAAAAAAATGAACGAGGTTAAGTGAAAATGTTCATCTACCACACCACATGTAAGCATGTAAGCAGGACAAGTAACCTCGATGTCTTTTTCGTTTTTTATAGGTAAACAAAGTCCTTTTAGTGCCATGGAGAATTAGAAATTTATTTCAACAAAATGTGTTTGTTTAACAGCCATTCACCCATCATTTTTTTTCAGAAAGGGAATTACCTTCTTTTTTTGAAAAAAAAAAAAAATGTAATTTTCTATATGTGTATCTGTTCGAGCAAATCAGACGCTTTGGAATCAAAATTCAAAAATAAAATTGTGGAATAATTTGACCGATCTAAATGAAATTTTGATTGTTTTGAACTACTTTGATGCGTTTTGACTATTTTATTTTCGAGCGTTTTAGAATGGTTTGAGTGAATGTTTGGAAGAAGTTAATGAAGCGTTGAACGAGCGATTTAGAATAGTTTTGGTCGGAATGTATGTGGATTTTTCTATGTTAATAAGTGTACACACAAACGTAGCAAATTGAAGATCGTTCTAAGTATTGATGTAATATGTTAGAAGAATAGCTTTCCACTTATGTTGCAGATTACATGGATGAGGGTTTCCCTAGCGCGTTCGGCATGGCGTGTAACAAGGCGATACAAGATGACTGTCTATATGTCAACTCCCATTTTAGCTTCTTTGGGGTGAACAATTATGATGACGATAATGAATGTACTATTGTGTTGGATGCAGGAAAACAGCCCGGAGCTAGGTATTCTATCATATTTGCAAAGGGGACCATCTAAGAAGTGCGTAAAAGGTCGACTCTAGTCAGACTGCGCCGATTGACATTGAGAAAAAAGGAGAAATTGCTTTACCAAGCACTTTCTCCCCTTTTCTGAATGTTTTGAATGAAATATTACTGCCCCTTAACAATTTGAATACACATTGAACTAACAGCAACAAATTCTTCGAAATTGAATGAGTGTAAAATGTACGGTTTTGTAGTTTCTGGGTTAAACAATTGAAATTACAAAATGACGTATTTTAGATAAGTTTTCCTGGGTAAAATAGATACAGTTAGTTACATCGTGAAATTGACATTCATCTCAATCAAACCCGTTCTTAATCGCTCACTCGGCGCTCCATTGATTCATTTCAAACACTCACTCAAATCGATCGAAAACGCTTCAAATGACTTAATAGTATACAATCAACTGATACATTCAAAATAAATATAGAATGGCAAAAATCTCAGATTCACTGACATAATTCAAATTGTAAGCATCTGATAGGTTCTTGAAGAAATGGGAAGCTATCTTTAGAACTTGTACGCATATTTCATTAAAGGGAGGTAATCAATATCGCTAATTTTGTTCATACTGAACAAAATTTGCGATGTTGGATTACCTTCCGTTAAATTCACTCAAAACGCGCTCCACACACTCAATCAATTTCCTTCCTAAATCATTCCAAAATCATTCACTTTGTCAATTTCACGTTGTACGTAACTATACAAGAACCTTAATTGATTGATTGTTCACCATCTTTTGCGACAATCCGTCAAATGTATATATGTCAACGTTCTTCCTATAAGTCATTCCACACATCGTTACAAATATGTAATAAAACGCTTCCAAATCTATAACAGGTAATACAGTCATATACAGTGAAATTTGTATTACCCGACAACTTTGATAGCGTATATAGTTTTGGCTAATAATTCCTACCTAATCCAATGATGTTCGATTTCATTAGAATCGTTTAAATGAGACGATTCTAATGGGTTCTAATCATAAGATAAAAGAAATACAAAAATTGTCTATTGAGAATGTCCATTTTTCAAAAAGTTTGCTCTCAGTGACGGGTTTTTGATTGATGGTCATTTAAGAAAAGCAGACGCTCAAAAGGTGATCGCTTGAGAAAGATTTACTTGTTTGAACGATATGAGTTCAGTCGTGTAGCGTTTAAAAGATTTCTTTGTTTTTTTAATTGATTTAAATGAAATTTCGAAAGTATGGTTTTGAGAAAATAGGAAGCTATTTAGAATACAGTTAATTACATCGTGAAATTAACAAGCTGAATGGTTTTAGAATTGTTTTGGAATGAAATTGAATGACCGTGTGGAGCGAGTTTTGAGTGAAATTAAAGGAATGTAGCTCTCATTATCGCTGAATTTGTTCAAGATGAACAAAAATAACGTTATTTATTACCTCCCTTTTATAATATATGGATAAAAGTTCTATAAATAGCTTCATTTTTCTTCAAGAACCAATCAAATGTTTACAATTTCAATTTTTTATGTGAAATCGCCTATATTTATTTTGAATGTATTTGTTGATTGAATTCTTTTTAGTCACTTTGGAGCGTTTTTGATCGATTTGGGTGAGTGTTGAGTGAGTGTTGAATGAATGGAGCGCTGAGTGAGTGATTTAGAACGGTTTTGATTGCGATGAATGTTAATTTCACGATGTAGCCAACTGTAGTTTAGATCACGGTAACTACCCATTTCAATATGTTATAACAACTGTCTTCAAGTTTAACTGTTTTCATAGGTACAAGTTATCCTGGAAAAGATTTCAAATAGAATATTCCGAGAATTGCACCAACGATTACCTCGCCCTATACGATACGGATCAAATTGGCGTAAACAATGTCACAGAATATAGGTATTGTGGTAAAGAGTTTCCAACATTGGACTTCAATTTTACACAACAGTACATCACCTTAAAGTTCAGATCAGACAGCTCGGATGTGGCCAAGGGGTTTAGAGTGATGGCGACCCGAACTCTTCCAGGTAACTTCCGCTGTTGGTGATTTTTTATATGTGTTTTTGTGTGTGTGGTGGGGGGGGGTATCGTTTTTTGTTTTTTGTTGTGTTAATTTTTTTTACGAAAATTTGTACAGTTGTAAACGTACTGGCAATCGGAAACCCTACGAGTTCTACGGAATAGACCTTGGAAATGATAAGGGCGCAGACATGAAAGCGCGTCGTTTTGCATGTTGGTACATGACGCCAAAAGCACCAAAGACGACGCTGCATTTTTCTTTATACATGTGACCCGTCACGCGAAAAGGGACCATCTGGGAACTCTGTAAAATAAACATTTCAAAAAAGAGATTGGTTCTAGTATAGGCCAACCAGAGGTCGTATTTGTAAAATTCATTTACTGGAAGGAAGACTGATCATTCAAGATTCAGCTTCTTTTTTGTTTATTGTTGCCCTTTAAGGGAACACCCTTACAATTTAATCATTTGAGAAAACGAGAAAGTTAATTCTAAACAAAATTATGTGAGAAATGAAGCAATTGCTTGCAATCTCGCCAATCTTCCGACGGTTAAAACGTGTAAAATGTTGCCATTTAGCAACGATATTTACGAAAATATTGTAAGGAAGAAAGAATATGCTAGTGCTTCTCATTAACATTGTCAAATCTAGACTTTTGTCATTTCAATAACATATGTACAGAGTACAGAGACCACTTACATTGACGCCGTAGTCTTCATCGATTCTACTGTATTTTTCTCTTTTCAACGCTGGCGATTTGACCAAATTAAATCGCCAGATTTATCAAATCGTTTTAAATCAGAGTTTGATATTTCATAAAACTATTCCTCGAGGAGTATTTTACATGGGTTATGCATATTTTGAATGCACAATATGCAGAGGTTAGTTTTAATTGAAGCGAAATGTCTTCATAGAGGATAAATTACCTTAATGGCATTAACTCGAATCATGCGGTAGCTCGAGCAAACTTGTCGGTCCCGTATGTGTTCGAGCTATCGCGAGACCACTGTTTATAAAAGAAGTGTTTATCAAAACTTCACATATATTGTCAGCCCGATTAGCTCAGTTGGTAGAGGAATTCAAAACCATTGAAGGGGACGTCGTGAGTTCAATTCCCGGGCTGGCACACTAACAGGCCAATTGTTTTTCGGATGAGATGTTAAACCGAGGCCCCGTGAGACGATGCTTTACACCAAGCACGTTAAAGAACCATGGCGGTTCTCAGCAGTAGTTTCGTCGTGTATCCTTGCACTATCCCCCGTAACAACTAACCGTCTTCTGGGGGCGTCGCTCATATGGACATGTGCTACGGTAGCGACGATAAATAACGGAAATACCCTTTACATATCATAACTCGTGGACAAAAGGCAATGGATATTTTTTTTGATATTCCGATAATCAATTTTCCGTGTCAGAGCTGCGGCACGATTCGTATGATTCAAAATTCCACGATTGCATTCAAATGTGTTGATCTATGACAATTTCATATCTCATAATACGGTAAAAAAGAGGTAGTAGAAAACCGAAACCGAGGCCTTGAAACAAATTACAAGTGCTAAACGTCACCCTTCTAATAAAATAAAAAAAATAAGTTACCGACATTTTCTTTATTTATTTTCTACTCTATGCGATTCTCTTTGGCAGAAATGCATTTACCTGAAGCGAGTCTATAGATTTACAAATTTCACTGGAAAAATCTTACTTAATTCATTTGCTTCAAATAGGAAGGGAGGTAACCAGATGTATGTGTTAGATAAAAGATTTGAGGTTATCTCCCTCAGTATACATTCTTTGCGAATAAGAGGAAATAAAACACGATTAACCTTAAAAAGATTCACTTGACGAAAAGTATGAGAAAATTTAACCCAGGGTTAGGACTTAACTACTGGTTAAGTTAACCAACGTTTATACAACCGGGTGTTGGTGGTTCGTGAAGACACACAAGTTCAAGAATTTTTAGAATATTTTTAAGGGGAGGTAATAGAATTTGCTTATTTCGTCCAAATCGGACGAAATTGGCGATATTGGATTACATCCCTTAAATTTCGTTCAATGCTCGGTCCATACACTCATTCAATATCATTCAAAATCCAATCCAAAACAAACCAACTAAATTCACGTTATTCTAACTGTAACCAACAAAGGAGAAGGCTATTGTATACAAATACCATGTTACTTTCAGCGCCATGTAAGGAAAATTATTTTCTATGTAAATCTGAGAATCGCTGTATCGATGGTCGCTTAGAATGTGACGGAACGCCACAGTGTGACGATCGAACGGACGAAAACGACTGTAATTGTGAGTATATATCATACTGGTGTTGCGACCCGTCACGCAAAAATTGCTGGAGATTTTTTGCAGAAAAAAACTGCTTGGCTTTGTTCACATAGGTGATGAAGCACCATGTATTGGTTATAGACCAGGGACCCGTTTCACTTAACGTCTTACGAAAAAAAGAATTAATCGTAACTCAAAATCATAAATCGTACCTGATGTTTTCATTCATTGTTAGATCTTGCCTTGTCATATCTCATTGGTATCGTCTTTAGAGATGATGAATGGTAGAATTCAACATTTAATTACTCTTTTAGAAGCAACTTTAATTTTTGACTTACATGTATGCAAAAACCGCAAGATGTTTAGTTAAGCAGGTCTCAGACCTATACCACTGTGTTTCTAAGTAAAATTTTGACTTGCGACAAAAATCATCCGAAACCTTTAAAAATCTGTGCTCTTGGTCATGGTTCGATTTAATATAATTGTTTCTCATGATAGGAATTTACTAAGACTTCAACTCGAGATTCTGGCTATATTTGTGAGAAAATATGAAATAACTGCACAAAAATGACAAGGTGTATAATTTTGATAATAGTGTTACTTATAACAATTATTGTAAAATATATGTTGAGAAATATCGCTTATCGATACTCTTACTTTGACTATACACTGTATATATTTTGAGAAAGAAGGACGTTTTGTAATCTCATTCCCTGTCAGTGTTTATTATATACATGTACATGTAATACTTACTTAGAGTAGGCTATTGTATGCCGGAAACAAAATATCTAACGAGGTTGAGGGAATTGATAATTGTCGAGGCTCTGCAGAGACAATTATCGATTGCCACAACCGAGTAAGATATTTTTTCATACAATGCACTAAGTACGTATTACATTTATCTTTTAACCCCTATTTGCCTTCTTTTCGTCGATGTTTCAAACAGAAATGCAATATTCTAAAAATAGCCGCATTATGTCATTGTTCTAAAAATATCCATGTATTATAATAAAAAATATCATGTGGTATGTTATCATACGGATATTTGTGTAGTTATGAGATAAGGTGCAATCTGATCATAGTAGTATTTTGTTGTTGTTTTTTATTGATGTTTTAGCAATGCTCTATATAATATATCCATGTTTACTGATTAATGACAAAATTCAATTATTGATTCATATCTTAAAATATTCCAATAATTCGTCTCGCGAAAGGGGGTGTGCATCTTGGAAATGCGAAAAGTGTCGATCCTTGTGAGACTGCACTGTCTGCGCAGACTGACCAGGGTCTAAACTTCTCAGATATAACGAATTTTCTGAATCTAGAATGATTTAAAACTTTTTGTTTGTTTGTTTGTTTGTTTGTTTTTTTCGAAATACTCCTTCTGATAGACCTATTCTGTATCCAATCAACTTTCCAAATATTTATTCTTCGTGTTCCCATATTGTCCACTTTTTCGTGACGAATCATTATTTCATTCATTTAAAATGATTTGAATTTCAGTTTGGGAGAAGGTGATTGGTGGATTGTTGGCGCTAGGTGTCGCCGGTATGGTTGGCACGTTCTTCATTATCGTCTGCGGCTGTACATCGATCTGTGTCGGGTACTGTATCTGTAAGAAATGTTGTTGCAAAAGGAGAAATAGAAAAGTCGGTGACGTGAAACAGGAGAGAAAGAAGAGCAAAGGGGAGAAACAGAAAAAGAAAGACGAAGATCGGCATGAAGAAATGAATGACGAAAATCAGAACGAGGTTAGTTTGGCAGTTTCGATTTGAAATTATTATAAGTAAAAGATCTTTCAATGAAAATTATTTTGTTTTATCTAAATTGATAGATCGCCACTTAACCACCGACCCAAACGCTGGGTTATTAAACGTCAATTATCTGTATCAAATATAGCAACGGACTTCATCGAACAAGCGAATCGCGTTCGGAGATCTTTCCGTAATGAATAAGTGTCACTATTAGGAAATCATTCCGTTTTCATTCATTTTATTAACATATTCATAGAGAATAATATTCAAGTGTCTTAAAATAGTAGTGCTCTCTAATCTAGATTGGGAGAATCTGTCATGGTGAGGCCCTGACAGAGCCTAGACAATTAGCAAGTCTCACAATCGAGTTAGATATTTTCTTATACAATACACTTAATACATATTATAATTATCTTAAAACCTCTATGCCTGTGCTGCTTTCGTAGATGTTTTTTTTTGTTTGTATTTTTTTCGTAGAAGATTTTTTTCTTTTTTACAAAAATGCAAGTTTCAAAAAATGAACACATTAGGTCATTGTTCTAAAAAAATATCCATGTGATACCATAAAAATTATCATGTGGGATGTTATCACGCGGATATTTGTATAGTTAGTTATACAGTTAATAACATCGTGAAATAAACACGGTGAATGCTTTTGGAATGCTTTCGGAATGAAATTGAATGAGTGTTTGGAGCGAGTTTTGGGTGAAATTAAAGGGAGGTATTCCAATATTGCTAATTTTGTTCAAGATGAACAAAATTCGCGATATTAATTACCTCCCTTTAATAAAATATACTTTTTTTCGAATTGTACGTCTTCGTGGTCCAATCAGACACTTAAAAGTCTCCACCAGCTAATAAAATTGTAGAATAAATAAATCGATTTAAATTTATTGTTGAAAGTCTTGAACTATTTTTAAATATTTTCTTATGATTTCGGAGCGTTTTTGATCGATTTGCGTGAGTGTTTGGAATGAATGAATGGAGCGCTGAGTGAATGATTATGAATGATTTTGATCGGAATGAGCGTCAATTTCACGATATTTTTAACTGCAAGATAATTAATGCTTCGTTATCCTGAAAGCTGCATTGCGTTCAAAATGACAAAATAATTTAAGTAGTTTTCCAATTTTACCCCGCTTTGCAAGCAAGTGCACGTGCAAAGCGGGTAAAATTGTAAAAATGTTTGCGCCGTTTGGCCATTCGGAACGCAGGGCTGGTTTGTACGTCTGACTGATATATCAGCTTTTTGAAAGAATCTAGGAAATAATTTGGCACGATTTTCACAAAGTTTTCAGCAGATAAACAATAAAATCAAATGACAAACGGGGTTTTCAACATTCAAAGAGATCAATACAGTGGTAGATCTTAAAAGAAAAACCCGTGTCAAAGTATTGTTAAATTTACATTGAAAATCAAAAATAAAAGCCTGTTCGATTTTCTGTAAGCGGACAGCTGTTTTTGCTGCATCGACAATAAGTGTACAAAGTTCAGAACATCGTGAAATAGATAGGGTGAATGATTTGGAAATTGATTCGGAATGAATTAGGAATGATATTGATTGAGTGGGGTGAGTTTTGAATGATATTAAAGGAAGGCAAAACGATATTGCTTATTTCCTTCGGGATGAAAGAAATTATCGATTCTTATTACCTTTTTTTTCTATCGTAGTTTACTATTACACATGTAATAGTTTTGTGTTTTCTCGGACGCTTCCAAATTAACAACGGGTAATAACAAACTGGAATTATTCGCTCAATTTGAATACAGTTGTGAAGTATTTTGACAGATTGAGCGTTTGCAGAAGCAATACATTGTCACTGGGCGCCCGACATGTTTTTAAAGATGTAGTTATAAAAGTTTTGTCGTCAAACAAAGACATATTTTCTTTTCTTTCTAGACGTCTTTCACAAGACAAACGATTGTTACTGTACCCGATTTGACAAATCAAAGTACCGAAAGGCCTATTGATAACGGATATCTATCGACTAGCCAAGCCGAACGTAACCAAGAAAGACAAACGTCATTTACGAATAAAACGTCGATGACGATGTAATAAACGTTGCATCACCGTCAGAACAAACCAACCACTATCAAGAGAGAGAACTTCCGTCCATACCGACTCATGACCTTGACCTTGAAAGACAAACTAGCAAAATATCGTACATAGGAAAGAAGAGCCTCGATATTTCTAATATCCCAGACATATGATTTTTTAAAAGGGTTGTACAGTTAGTTTCATCGTGAAATTGACATTCACTCCAATCAAAACCATTCTTAATCGCTCACTCAACGCTCCTTTCATTCATTCCAAACACTCACTCAAACCATTCAAAAATGCCCAAACCCATCGAAAAATATAGAATCAAAAACGTCATTCAAAATTAATTTGGAAAGAGAAAAATTGCGATTTCACTGACATAATTTAAATTGTTAGCGTCTCATGGGTTTTTGAAGAGATAGGAATCTATCTATGCAACTGGTATGCATATTTTGTTAAAGGGAGGTACTTTATATCGCAAATTTTGTTCATCCTGAACAAAATTTGCGATATAGGATTACCTCCCATTAAATTCACTCAAAGCTCGCTCCACACACTCATTCAATTTCATTCCGAAGTCATTCCAAAATCATTTACCTTGTCAATTTCACGATGTTCTTAGCTGTATTTGTTAATTGTGACAATTATTGTGTGTATTTTAAGAATTTTCCTTCGTTTGTTTGGTTTGGTTTCCTTCCTTTTTTCTTGTTATTAAAATTAACGCTATACATGTTTGTAAAATATGAATTAGTTGTCTTTGCAACCTGTGATAAAGAATTGAAACATTATATTATTTATTCCATTTATTATCATTGTTGTACTTACACCTTGTAGAGTCAATAATATATTGAAATTGACAAGGCTCATGATTTTGGAATGAAATTTATTGAGTATGATGAGTGAGTGTTGTATGACGTCAAAAGGAGGTACATGTAATGCAATATCGCTAATTTCGTTCAAAGTGAACGGTGTTAGCGATACCTGTATTTAAAACTTCGAAGACAATATACATACACGTTCTACATATTAATAAGTATGTCATCAAAGACCATTTAGACGCTTCAAAATTAAGCCAGCCACTGAACTGAATTCATGAAAATTTTGAACGATTTGAATTTGGAGTTATTGGGCTTTTAGTGTGAACTGCGAACGGTTATAATGGTGTAATTTAGTGTTCGGAAAGAAAGGAGAATTCAGCGAGCGATTTAGAATGATTTTGATCGGAGTGAGTGTCAATTTTATGATGCTACTAACTGTACCTTAATATTACCTTATAATCTTGTGATACGTTTCTGAACGCTGGGTTTAAATATCGAGCGCGATCGTCACGCGTGATACTCAAAGAACAGTTTCTTTTATTTTTGGAAAATTAGCACACCTGTCGCACCAAGAAATACGAGAGAAAAAAGACGGATGAAATATTGTGTGTTTAAAATGTAGGTCGTATAACTTCAAATTTACTTGAGTCTGCTCTTTGACATCAGGGATACATGGTTTAATCCTTAATATGGATAATTTTCTTTCAAAATTTATCTTAAGTATGTACAGAGAATTTGAAAGTTGAATGTTTTTTACAATTTCTCACACGTATTTTTTTAAAAGAATTTGACTGACCCGTTGGCTTGAGTGAGGTATTTTTGAAATTTCCTTAAGTAAAAAATCACGTCGCAGGAAATGATATTCACCAATTTACTGTTTTTTATTCATTTATTTTTCCATTTATTTATTCATTCATTCATTCATTCATTCATTTATACTATCTAATACATTTTCCTTTAGCAATTAGACATGCAAAAAGTCTAAGACTTTATCAGAAATACGTGTAGAGGTTAGAATCTAGCTCAAGTCATTAAGGAACTTTGTTACGGAGTTTGCCATATGTTTGGCAACACGGTTATTGCATCTGACAATGTTACCTCAGTTTTTGTTTAGTTCGTTACCTTTTTGACTTCCAGCGGACACTTTTCTCATCTATAGAACAACAGTTGTCGTATCCAAAATTGCAAATTACAAAAAAAAAAAAAAGAAAAAAAAAAACAACATCTAAACTACCGCTTCGTGAGTTGAAAAAAATAAGCTTTGTCAAAAATTTGAATTTCATATGTTCTGAACTATATAATTAAATTATATAAATGAATTTTGTATGTTCTAAATTGTATAATAGCAATAAATGGAGAAAGTAAAGATTATAACAGTCCGCCTTAAATTCTGTACTAGCCAATAAAATTGTGCGATGATTTGATTGATTCAAATGACAAATTGAACGATTTAAATCGGATTTCAAAGCGCTTTTAAAGCTGCTCTTGCACAGATTGGGAAAATGTGAATTTTAACATTTTTCGTAAAATCAATCGGAATAAACTACCCCATCATGTTGAAGCCTTTAAAATAACAAGATTCAATCTGGTAATGCATCGAAAGAAAGACCGATATACCCGATTTTAGGTTAGATTCATTCTAAAAAATAAAGTGACTACTAACGCTAAAAAAATATTCTTCAATTTCAAGCCAACTATTTTTGCTTGAAATTCGGCATGTTTGTCTTATTCAACTAAAGATTACGGTTAAAGTATTTGACAGCTAGAAACTTCATATCAATACAGGCAAAAAATGAAAGGTTATTCACGGAAAATAACGATTTTGTAATAAATAGACTAGAAATAAATAGACTGGATACCTTACTGAGCTTGCCACTTCGAAAAAATAAGTTACAAAATTATTGAAATATGTTGTTTCTAGTGCCAATGCTTTTGGCCATTCTTCATAGTCTAAAAATACACACATTTCCAAAACTTAGAACAAGTTTTGTATTTTTTCTATGAAAAACTGTGCAAGAGCAGCTTTAAACCATTTCGGATCGTTTTTGAATGACTGTCGTGAGCGCCGAATGAATTAATGCAGCGCTGAGCAAGTAATATTGAATGGTTTTGATCTAGATGAGTGTCGATTTCTCAGCGTCATTAAATGTAGCTTCATCCCCACTTATGTTGAAATTCATTAAGGATGTTTGGTTTCTTTCTTACCGTTCTCACTGTACGATTGTTGATTACAAGAACAGTGACTGTCTGACAGACAAGGTGCGATAAAAATGTGTGACGCGTCACTGAAAAAAGGGGTGACGCAAAGTTAATCACATCGTGAAATCGACAAGGTGAATGATTTGGGACTTGTTTTGGAGTATCTAGGGAGAGTTTTGAATAAAATCTAAGGGAAGTTATGCAATATCGCCAATTTCGCCCGACTTTGAAAAAACGTTTTTGAGCTATTTCTCGACATTGTTTATTGATTGAGTGCTTATAATGAATGAACGCAACCCTGTGTGAGAGAACAAGAATGATTTTGTTCGAGATGGGTGTCAATCACACGATGTAACTAAAGATTGTTCGAGCTCATGTAGTGTAGCTCCTAAACAGGTGGCTATCATTTCAAGCTTCTAAACAACAGGTATGTGATTTTTTTATTAAAACAACGCAACTTTATCAAAACTAAACAATACCGTCCCACCAAGTTCATAAGATTTAGAGTGATAATGATCAGCACAACCTGTCTTTTTTACCTCTTAGTTTAAAATTACCAAGTCTGACAGAATCCCAATTCTGAGCAGATGAAAAACATCGACCGAAGGACAGGCAAATTGCAAAATATATTTCGAAATGAACGAAATTATGGATTCCTTATTATCTCTCTTTAATGCATTTTATGGGCTGTTCTAAAAATATATTGTTAAATACTAACATACCAACCAGATGCTTCCAAATCTACGACAGCTTATAAAATTCAATCGGTTTTAAAGAATTTGTGGATCATTAAGGAACGATTTTGAGCAATTAAATGATTCGAGTGAGTATTTTGAAAGCATTGAATGTATCGCTGAGCAAGTGTTTTTACCCGGGAGAGCTTCAATTTCAAGATGGTTTAACTGTATTCGCGGAGTGCCCATATCATTTTTTGACGTGCACATTCCGAAGACAAGAGAAAACTAGTTCTCTGAACCAGGTTAGATTCTTCAGTTTGATGTGATGATCGTATTTGCTTGTTATTTTTTTCTGTATCCATTTCGAGACATTATACCTATGTTATTCTAAGAGAACACACAAGCTAAATTCGTTTAACAGACCATCTCTATTTCAGAGATAATAAGCTAGATCAGTACGAGTATAGCTATCGTGGAAGGGTTGAATAATTTATGCTACAGTTAACAACATCGTAATATTGATAAGATGAATGATTTTGGAATGGTTTTTGAATGAAATTGAATGAGTGTGTGTAGCGAGTTTTGAGTAAGTTTGATGGGAGGTAATCCAATATCGCAATTTTGTTCAGGGTGAACTAAATTAGCGATATTAATTACCTTCCTTTAAAAGTATTTGCATATATGTTCTAAAATTAGCTTCCTATTTCTTCAAGGTCTAACCAGGCGCTTACAATTTCAGTTAATTAAATGAAATCACGATATTTTCCCAAACTATTTTTATTTTGAACGAAGTTGTTGTTATATTTTTTCGGTGAGTTTGGAGCGTTTTGAATGGTTTGAGTGAGTGTCTGGAATAAATCAATGAATGAATGAAGCGCTGAGTGAGCGATTAAGAATGGTTTTGATTGAAATGAATGTCAAATTCACGATGTAATTAATAGTAGCAAACCTAGTTGATCAAAATTTGATGCGGTTAACAACATCAAAATATAGACAAGATAAATGAATCTGGAATGAACTCTGAACGAAAGTTAATGAGCGAGAGGAGGAAGACATGAATGTAATTAAAGGGGGGTATATCAATTTGGACGAAATTATCAATATTTTATTACCTCCCTTAAAAGGATCTGCGTGATTTTCTATTAAAAAGGTTCTTCGATGAAGCATCCGAATCAACACGAGGTAATGGAAACAATGTTTTATTTTGTTGTTGTTGATTGTTTGTTTGTTTTGTTTTGTTTGTTTGTTTTTCCTCGAACAGAATGAGGTTGCGAACGGTTTTGAACGATTATGGGGCATTTTCGAATTATTTCGGAGCATTTCTGTATGGTTTGGGTGATTTCTTGAAATGAATGAATGGAGCCTAGAGTGAGCGATTTAGAGTTATTAAAATGGAATGCGTGTCCATTTAATGACGTTAAAAGCTGTATTGTGGTTTGATAAACATACAGTTAACGAAATCATTAAATTGACAAAGTGATTTATTTTGAAATGGTTTTAGAATAAAATTGAATTAGTGTGATGAGTGAATGTTGAGAGCAATCAAAAGGGGAGAGGGAGTGTAAGTTTAATATCGCTTTTTTTGCTCAAACTTACCAAAATAAGCGATATTATTTACCTCCCTTATGCATGCAAGTTCTATCACTCGCTTTTTATTTCTTTACAAACCAGTCAGATATTTTCTAAATTCAATTAAGTCAGTTACCTCGCGCATGTTTTCGTTCGTTTATTATCTAAACTGTAATTGTATATCTTATCTTTTTTTAGTTATTTTGGAACGTTTTTGAATTGTTTGAGAGAGTGTTTTGAATGAAGGAACGGAGCGCTGTGTAAGCGATCTAAAATATTTTTAATGGGCACCAGGGTCAATTTCACGCTGTCACTAACAGAACTAATTTCGAAAAACAATCGAAACTTTTATTTCATTTACTGAAAAACAAAGCTAATTTTTCTTATAATTACCTCAATCGTTTTTGATTTTTTTAAAATTAGTATAACACCGCTTTTAACAATATTTCTGTAATGTCGCGCTGGTTGGAGCATCTAATCATGGATTCTGTGTATTTTTCCACACTAGTACTATCACGACGTTCTTTCGGAGTCCCCAGCTGCTAATTTCACTTAGTTTATTATAGTTCGATTGTATTTCGATTGCGGCGGGAGATTTAGCTTGTAGAAACTCTCTCGCAAAGGTTCAAGTAAAGAGTTGTTGATCCAATTTAAATGCTGCGCCTATCTACAAAAAAGACAGTTTGCCAGGCTAAACAATATATTAAATTAAAGCTGTAGATAAGTGGAAACAGTTGCACAACATTAGAGGTCCCAATCTCATAACAGAATAGCCAAGCCGTTAGGGAAAATGGATATTTTGTTAAACATAACAACTTTATTACGGCTGGATAAAATGTGCCTAAATTTGATCAGAATGTAGACAAATGCTCCTACTAGGTTCTACTACAACCTTAAGTTTAAAACTCAGTCTCAAAAAGCTCTTTTCAAACAACCAATTGCTATTTATTTTGTCAACATACATGTCAAACCGGTCTGTTTTTTTAAGTAGATGTTAGGTGTGGTGCAACATCACACCATAATATTGTGAAATATTTTCTGCGATTTATTTCAAATTATAGTTTGTTTGCTTTTCTTTGTTTTTTTAATTCAATGGTCTAAAATAAAGTACGAAATGATATGATTTTGTGAAATAGAAATTGATATACTGTTATAACTAACCATACCTTACATAAACCTACACGCTCACAAAATAAGAGTGACATATATGACATATGTGTTTATAAAATAAGTCAAAATAAATTACTTGTATAATTACGATTTGGACCCGAGTTTTATACCAACGGTTGTAGTAGTACCTGGGTAGTTCTTTATTAAATTTTAGCCAATTTATCCAACAACCATGCGGTTGATTTTCTGTACAAAATGACCCATTTACGAATGTTTTGGCTGTATCGCTATAGTTATGGTAGTCTTATGTTGCTTAACTGCTTGTGACCATAAATAGCTTCATTTTGATATATGATATACCTGGACATACTGCTTTTTCTTTGAAAATGAAGTGCCCTTAAAATTGGGTCTTAAACACTTTACAAGATCCTAAAACACACTTTTTAAACATTTTCTACAGCTTGGTGAACTCGGACTGTCTATTGAAGTGTCCTTCCATCACGTTTCGCACCATAACCACTTCGATCCAGGCGTTTCGGACCATTGGTGAAGTCGTTTTGTACCGTAGGTGAAGTCGTTTCGTTCAATGATATCACCATTTCGTACCATATAAATACATAAGTCGCACGACATGAGTGAATGATTTTCGAATAATTTTGAAATGAAAATGAATGAGTGTGTGGAGCGAGGTTTGAGTGAATATAATTGGAGGTAATTCAATTTCACAAATTTTGTTCATAATGAACAAAATTAGCGATATTTATTACCTCTCTTTGATGAAATATGCACACGAGTTCTATAAATAGCTTCTTTTTTCTGCAGACTCTTACAAATTCAATTATGTCGGTGAATTTACGATTAATTTCTAGCTATGTTCATTTTGAATGCAGTTCCCGAGCTTTTTTAGTCATTTAGAGCGTTTTTGAGTGGTGTGAGTGATTGTTTGGAATGAACGAACGGAGCGCTGAGCGAGTGATTAAGAATGTTTTTGATTGAGATGAATGTCAATTTTACTAACTGTATCACGATTTATCTATTGCTCAGCACAATACTTTGTAGAAACGTATACCCACGTTAACAGTTAATAACATCATGGAACGATTTCGAAGTGATCATGATGGAATGAGTGTATGTCAATTTCACGATGTTTTTAAGTCTATCGTGATATATTTCATATTACATATATCATGAAATTGCTATCTCGTATATCGTGGTGGTCATATCCCACCATACAATTTCTCTCCAAAAATTATGTTGTCGACATCTCTGTCGTTTTATATTTACTTCGACGGCAGTCAAACACAAAAATCTGCCAGCTGACGAATGTCACAAGAAATGATGCCATCATATAAATAATACTACTTTCAACACTGTTACAAATAATGGCATCCCGTAATGCTTGTAATTCTCTATATAAATACAGACATCAATAAAAAATATGGCGCTGGTAAAGGGGGTGTTGAGTTGTCGACGTCAACCAACTTTGGTACAGTTAATAACATTTGGAAATTGATATAATGAACAATATTGGAATGAATGTGGAATGATATTGAATGGGCTTGTGGTTTTCAGTGAAATTTAAGGGAAGTAATCCAAAAAATAGACTGGAAAATCTGTTTCATCTACGCTTTCCTCCGATACTGGTATCGCCAGTCAATGACGAATTTAGCAATATTTATTATCCCCCTTTAAAAAGTCTACATACTTTCCAATCTGTATGTATTCACGAACCAATAAGACGCTTTTAAATAAAAAAAAACGTCTTTCATAATGGCTTGAAAAAAATCGAGATTTCACTGACGTAATTAAAATTGTAAAGCGTCTGATAGTTTTTTGTTATGAAATAGGAAGCTATTTTTAGCAATTGTATGTATATTTTATTCAAGGGAGGTATTATTATCCAAGATTAATGCCCTGGCAGGGCGGAGCCTAAGTAACGGGGCGTTGCACTTAAGGTTGAGGGAAATCAGCTTTTATCTGAAATAACCTACTTCTAAAGAGAGTCCACATAAATAACTCGAGACCATAAATCGTAGATTGGTAACCAAATCCTCGTAACTTCAGCTGAATCAAGCTGAAGTTACGAGGAATTGGTTATCAACCGATGAAATGTGTTCACTCTCTCAAAGCACGCGAAACCTTTAGGTTTTAGGATAAAGTTATTTGCACGCGTTAACGATGATTACCGACTAAAATTCGAAAGAAGCCAAACCTTTGAAAAGTAAACTCGCCAAATTACCTTACGGTTAAGCCCCGCCCTGCCAGTTCATTAATTACGCAGAATAAATATCGTTAATTTTGTTAATCCTAATAATCTGTCTTATGGGGGGGGGGGGGCGCCGCTCAAATTGCAATAGGCTACGGTATAGACTAGAAATGAACGGAAATAAACAAAGAAAAGCTATATTCTGTAGTTGTTTTATAAGGTTAAGAACATTGCGAAATTGACTCTCATTCAGATCAACCATTCTAAATCGCTCGCTCCCTCGGCGCTCTGTTTATTCATTCAAAATCCTCACTCAAACCATCAGAAAGCGCTCCAAAGCTTTAAAAAAAATGTTAGATTAACAACAACATCCAAAATAAAAATCGCTAGAAAAAATGCACTAGATCCCTGACTTAAGCGATTATTAGTTTGCGAAGACTTAAAAAGTCATTTATTGAACTTTTATGCACTTTTTATAAACGGGAGAAAATAAATATCCATAATTTTGTTCAACTTCAACAAAATAAGGGATAATTGATTATATCCCTTCAATTTCATTCAAAACTTGCTCAACAGACTCATTCTATTTCATTCCGAAACCCTTCCAATGTCATTCAGCCTATCAATTTCACGATTTCCTTTACCATACATATATATCGGATGTTAGTTGAAGGTCATTACATATTTTCTTTCTATCTTAATAAATCATTTCCTTTTCACCAAAAGGTCACAGATAAAAAAAAATGGAAAATTTGTGAAAATTTTTCTTTTTAATGTATAACTACAAAACATTTTTGTAAGGTGTGTAACGCTTTTTTGAGTATGTATCTAATATACATGTTAACATACGAATCATATCTATCACGTTTTGTTATCAAAGTAAATATTGCAAAACGAGGCAGAAAAATCATAATTTAGATATCAAAACGTCGAAGCTACAGCTTATTCATAATGCAGTTACGACGTTTACAACACAAAATATATGATGCATCATTGCAAAATTATACCCGCTCACCTGTAGTAAGTAATATTACATAGGCTTTGCTAAAGTTGTAGTGTCATAAAATATTAACTCAAACGTAAATGCTCGATAGGTAAATAATCAATGGACCACAAAACGTCGTAACTAGGGATTTTCTCGAGCTTTAGTTACGATATTTGGGCCTTCACCACCGGAGTGCATTTATGACGTTTTAGAAGTGAAACATTGTAACAATAAGTGTATGTCAGTACACCAAAATATCAAAACATTTGTACATTCAAATTTAGTTTAACGGGAATTTTAACTGTTCGTGGTTAATTAGTTCCAATTATTACATGTGCATGACGGTGGCACTCATCCATTTTCGACGATCTGTCTCCCACCAATGGGCTGATAATCGTAGACCTATGTGGGGTATCAGCTGGCGGCTAGGAAAGGGTGTAATGGTAGTATTGGTGTGCAAAATACCAGGAATCCATAGTTAGGTACTCCAATCGCCGCAATGTATCTGAAAGATTGTTGAAAGTGGCGTTAAACCCCATTCAAACAAATACATCTCATTCATTGAACCGCCTTTTTAAGCAATGTCGACAATGTCAATATCATTTAGTTTGTGAATCAACGTTAAAGTTGTTTTGCTTATCTTTGTCCATTTATCCATCGTTACCGGATTTTACAGTTAACAACAGTTTACAGTTGACAAGTAGAAAGATTTTTGAATGATTTCGGAATGAAATTGAATGAGTGCAATGAGCGAGCTTTGAGTGAAATAAGAGGGAGATAATCCAATATCGCCGGTTTTGTTAGGATGAATAAAAATAGCGATATTTAGTACCTTTCTTGAAAAGAATATGCATACAGGTTCCATAGATAGCTGCATATTCCTTCAAGAACGTATCAGGCGTATATAATTTCAAATATAACAACGAAATCGCGATTTTTTTTTCGCGATTTCAATAAAGTTGAGAACCATTGTGGACGATTCTGTGATATTTTCCGGTGTTCTTCGATTGTTTATGGGGGGTTTGAGTGATTGTTTGGAATAAGTGATTGGGTTGGTTGGTGAGCGATTTGGAACGGTTTCGATAAAGATTTTCTTGTTGTTTTTAACTGTTCCAATTATGGATCGTCCAAAGGGTTTCCTGATTCTTGTACGTAATCTAAAAGCCGAGTTCTGTGTGACCGGTCCATAATACAGAACCCAGTATAGTGTCACGTCCTTAACACGGAGAATGCCACTGATTGTCACGTGAATAATTTGACCAATCGATATCGTTTGACTTATATTGGCCATTTCCGCAGAACTATTATGGAATGTATCCCAGAACACTCCAGTTCATTCTGATTTTAAAGAACTTTAGTATCGTAAGCTACTTTTTCAAAGAATGATTTAGTATATCATTATATCTTTTTAAACGAAATGCCCCCCCCCCCCTCATCTACAAGGGAAAGGAAAACAACATTTTTGCTAGGGACGTTCCATAGTTCACAGCGCTATCCTCTTCCGAAATACTGAATAAATTGAAATTAGTGACAGAAATATTTGGCTCTTCTTGTTGGTACGGAATATTGGAGTACAATGAAATTATCTCGCAGCAAAGTCTGAAGTGTTAAGGTTCATGTAAAGTGTTTGAGACCCAATATTTAGGGCACTTCATTAGCCGAGAAAAAGCAGTATGTCCAGGTATATTATATATCAAAATGAAGGTATTCATGAGCACAAGCTGTTAGGCAACATAAGACTGCCATAGCTATATCGGTATAGCCAAAACATTGTGGAAAAGGGTCATTTTGTTCAGAACAAGCAACTGCACGACGGTTTGATAAAACTGCCCCATATTATAACAAAGTACAGTCCAAAGTACTATCCAGGTAGTACTACAAACGTTGATATAAAACTCAGTCTCAAAAGGCTCTTTTGAAACAATCAATTTCCATTTATTTTGTCAACATACATGTCAAACCGGTTTGGTCTGTTTTCAAAATTGATGTTAGGTATGGTGCAACATGGTACCATAATATTGTGAATTATTTTCTGCGATTTATACCACATTATAGTTTTTAATTCAATGATCTGTAATAAATTACTATATATTCATCATTCTGTGAAATAGAAAATGATATATTGCTAAACAACCTTACAGGTATATGAACTATTTCTGTCCAGTTATGTTCTGATAACACACCATACCATACACAGAACTACACGTTTACAAAATTAGAATGACATATATGACATATGTGTTTATAAAATAAGTCAAAATTAATTGCTTGAATAACTACGCTTTGGGCCCGAATTTCATACCAACGGTTGTAGTACTACCTGGATATTACTTTAGACTGTACTTTGCTAAAATATAAGCCACTCTTTTACAACAGTCATGCAGTTGCTTGTTCTCTACAAAATGACCCTTTTCCACAATGTTTTGGCTATACCGCTATAGCTTTGACAATCGTACGTTGCTCAACTGCTTGTGCTTAAAAATAGCATCATTTTGGTATAAAATATACCTGGACATACTGCTTTTCCTTAGCAAATGAGGTGCCCTTAAAATTTGGTCCCAAACACTTTACATGAACCTTAACAAGAATAATTTACATATGAATTTGTTTGATTTCAAAGATTTCATAAAATTAAGGGAATGGAAAATGTTGGTATAATATCACCGCCTAAGAACTGTTACAACGGACAAATACCTCTGCCCGAAAACATGTTAAGGATTCGCAATGAAAACTATATATTCCGATTCCCTTCCTTAGATAATGAATTACCTTGATCGATTTTTTTTTTTTTTTTTTTTTTTTTTTTTTTGACAGTCCGGTAAAAAAGAATTTTGTGGTAAATTTGATCGAAAAAACAGTGTTTTGTCTTCTTCTTTTTGGATTTTTAGAACAGGAAGAAGAAATATTGAAACATTTTATCTGTTTGGCGTTAAAAACCCTCAGTCTTCTCTATTATACCCCTTATCCGAAAGGAATGTATTCTGTTTCGAAACTTATATGTATTATTTCAATTTTATATGTATGTTACGAACTTTGCCTAATTCTTTTGGTATGTTACAGTTTCTTTCCTACAGCGCTAAAACCTCTGTCATTGATATTGCATACAAAAATCAATGTTTTCTTGACGCCAGTATTTTCAAAAAACACAAAAAGAAAACGCAACGTAGTGCGATGTATCTAAAAATAACACGCTTTTCTCCTTTTAAATTTATGAAAAAACAGTGTGCCTTCCTTCTTTTCTATTTAATCTGCTTTGCTTCCAGGATAAGAAAGCGCTCGCAAATGTTAATTATACGAATGCCTATATATACGTGATAGTCTAATCAACATGGTAAATCTTTTACCTGCTTTAAATGAAAGGGATCTTGTCAAGAAAGTGTAGGTTTAAAATCCCCAAATCGAAATGGATGGAACATTCTCAAAATCATCGGTTTAAATTTCTTCTACAAATGACAGTGTAACGATTGTTTCTCAGCATTTCTCCAATATGAACCCTTTGTTCAAATATATCTATATTTGCTGTTTTTTAAAAAATGAAAAAAATGGGGTCATGGTGCTTATTTTATACCTAGACCTGTTTATAAATGGGTACCATCACCCAAGTGTGTTGTTTAAGTTACTTTTGAAATTCTAAGGAAAATATAACAATGAAGTGAAATTATCTTAAGATATATAAACCTGTTTCGCATTGTGATTGAAAATTGACGCTCATTTGCATTGAAGTAAAAGATACGAGAATTGACGGGAAAAACTATATTCGGTAAATATAAAAAGTCAATCAAACCTTCTGAACTATCTCCGAGATTTACACACAAAAAAGGTCGAAACAGATAGCCGTGCACTGATCCAAAATATTTCCTGAGAGGATATACCCGCCGAATTACTAGATGATTATAGTTCTTAGTTTTTAAATTTTTCGAAACAACAGGACTTCCACGAGAGCCTGGGACGCTCTACCGCCTCCTACCCTGCGAAAAGTGCAAGAACTGGTTCTTAGACGTTCTAGAACGTTAATTAGCAATTCAAGAACAGTCGAAGTAGCTCTTGAACCAGTTATAGATCTAGTTCTTGAACTTCTCTTATTAAATATTGAATCAGTTCTTGCATTTGAGTTGAATTACTAGTTTAAGAGCATGTTATTGAACTGGCATTAATTTCTCTAGAACGTTCAAGAATCATTTCTTGGATAATTTCACCAAATATCGTGCCCCTTTTCCACTAATACTTCACCGCCCTGACCTTTTTTTCAAAAGGAACAATGGTTTCATTGGTACAGTAGTTATTTAACGTCTGTAGCAAATTAGATTGAAATTGTACAATAGATGCGATAGCAGAGATTTTCCAATTCCCAAAATGTCAATTTTCTCGAGGTACTTGACGGACCTGGCTTAACTTCGAAAGGGCGAATTTTTATGTTTATTCAATCATTCTGTGAAAGCATGAAACAAATTGAACGAAAGCAGTGGACTCTACTGCTATAACGAGTTTATTGTAATTGAATTTCTTTAATGCCCCTTTTCCTTTGATTTTTTGAGCTAATTTAGAACAAAATATTCTGATGTTGGTATTATCATATTGTGAATGTTTGAAGTAAATCGGATAGAGAAATGTAAAAATGCTAAAATGTAAGTTAGCAAACGGGCGGGCGGATAAACATACGGACAGACGGGAAATAATTGCTAGAATAGATAATAAATCTCATTCCAATAAATAAAACAAAAGAAATGTATTCCATAACAATCAGTAACCTCTATCAGTGATGTAGTTACTACACTGTAACACTCTTTGTCATACACCGTAACATATATTATAGTATATCTTTTCGTTTTTTAATTGAGCGGAAGTACAATTAATGTGGTTCTGCCCGGGTCGTATCTAATGAAAATTTGCAAAACCTACCTTTTTTCCAACTCATATCCATTTTGTAAACAGTTTGTTTCGACAATTGCTGTCATAAATTGAGCTTCTTGTTGTTGTTTTTTTTTTTACTGATTATCAATTCAAGTTTTATTTACAGTGTGATCCATGAAGGGTTTAATAATTGATTAATTTAGCTTAATAACAGAATATTAACATTAGTTTACTAAAATACAGTTGTAAATTTGCACTTCGTACCTAAGAGGGAAAAAGCTACAGAGATGGATTGTGGGGTGAATTACATAATACCCTCTCTTTGGAATAACCCCTTATAATCACCTATTACAATGTAACCTCTCCACTATTTACAAGGTGTAAGTATGTGCATTGTGTCACTCCTCGCTCTATAGCTTTATCTTGGTGTATTTGTCTCTGACTGCCTGTGATTTATCTTCATGTACATTTATGAAAACTTGTAACTACAAATTTTCAAGATGTGACAAGACATATCATTGTCTAAATTTTCCAAAGACTTACAATACAGAATGTTTTACATTTTTTACAGGGAGCTTTTCCAGCTGTCTGAACACTTTTTATTTTTAGATTTCAGCATCAAAAGAATGGAGATGTATTCGCCTGTGTATATTCAAAGCTATGAAAGAAGCAAATTCCATTTCTTATATTTGGCAGTTAGATGTTGAACTAATTTTGAAGATATTTGTCTAACGAACGTTTCCCACAAACTTTTTAGGTATCTTTAAAAGTGGCATGTATGGTTTGACTATATCTGCAACAATAACTTGGTTTGGATTTTTTTTTTATCTTTTTTTTTTCAAAACTATATATACATTATCTTCTGAAACAACAATAAGCAGTCCAGTCATTCAGGACCGCACAATTACAGTGCCTACAGCACTTTGATTTTATTCTTAGTTGAGATAAAAGGGAGGAAAACTTTTACCAATTTATTCAATTGGAATTTTTGCTTGAGATATGAAAGTAAATCATTATGCTGAGTAGCAGACTGTATAAGCTACACTTTTTTACATTCGATGGATAAAAGATCGCTTTTCATTTTAAAGGCGTGGCGTTTTTGTTTCCGTAAGTACAGAAATGGTGACTGTTTTCATTGCAAATTCTTAACACGTTTTCATGCAGAGGTATTTGTTCGTTGTAACAGTTCCTAAGGAGTGAATACATGTAATAAATCAGATGTAAAGTATTACAAATCGATTGGCCCCGATTGTGAGAAAATATCATGACTCGGCAAAGCCTCGTCATGATACATTCTCCCAACCTCGACCAGCTACAGTTAGTAACATCGTAAAATTAACATCCATCTCAATCAAAACCGTACAAAATCGCCCACTTAGCGCTCCATTCATTCATTCCAATCACTCATTCAAACCATTCAAAACACTCCAAAATAAATAAAAAAGGAAAACAACTACATTATGAAAAGGAATATAATCGCGATTTTACTGACATAATTATAGATGTAAGCGTCTGATTGATTCTTGGTGAAATAAGAAGCTTTTCATAGAACCTGTAAGCATGTTTTATTAAAGGGGGTAAAAGATATAGCTTATTTCGTTCATCCTGAACAAAATTAGCGATCTTGCATAACCTACTTTGAATTTCACTCAAAACTCGCTCCACACACTTATTCAAATTCACTCATTCTAAATCACTCAAAAATTATTCAGCGTGTCAATTTCACGATATTGTTGACTGTAAAAATGGATTATGAATCAAACACTGGTGCATTGTTTACAATGACACGGTGCATGTTTGCTTGCGTTTAGATTAAACAATTAGTTGTTTTTAAAGAAACTATTGTTGTGAGATTTATAAAATTGGTGACTGTCGGACAATTATTAATTAGATTGCATCGAGCTAATTAATTTGATAAATCGGAAGTGGCTTTATCATCATTTATGAATGAGTCAGGCATTTATTTATGAATTTGTTAATCATTGTACCAAAAAAGCATAGAGCATTTTTTTTATTTGAATGCTTTAATACAGAAGAATATTACGGCACCACCTAAACTTATTTTCGTTTAATCTATAACATTCCTGCAACTCCTGTCTTGAACAGTAAAAAATGTTTATCTAATAATTTGAGTGGACTTGTGATAAGTTTCTTTTCTTAAGACTTCGGAAAATATGTATCTGCAATTTTTTTCTTCTGGTTTTTTTTTTTTTTTTTTTTTGTTGTTGTTCAGTATAAGGATTCTTGGTGTAAGACATAGGCAAATAGCCAGATTTAAATCTTTTTAAAATGGACAAACCAATAAAAAGTGAAATTCACCTTCAATATCCCGAAAAACACAAACATGTGCTTTCAGATGTTGTCCATTCGATTGGTTATTTGATGACGACCAGTAAAATCGATAGATATAGTAGCATGTGCGTGACTTTTCAAACAATATCACGCGGGAGCGAGCCGGCACAATCCTTGACCAACCTAGATATCCACATGCTACGCTTAGTAACATCGTGAAATTGACACTCATTCCAATCAAAACCATTCTAACTCAGCGTTTCATTCCAAACACTCAGTGGATCAAAAATGTTAAGAAATCTTTTGAAAA
The DNA here is from genome assembly GCA_948146395.1 of Fragum whitleyi. Taxonomy (NCBI): domain Eukaryota; kingdom Metazoa; phylum Mollusca; class Bivalvia; order Cardiida; family Cardiidae; genus Fragum; species Fragum whitleyi. The sequence goes on from OX411552.1 coordinate 59,709,455, forward strand.
CATTTCAAAATCGGCCAAGACGATCAACATTTAATTCAAATCGATCAAATTATACTACGATTTAATGGGCTGGTAAGGATTTTAAAATGTCTAATTGGTCCATGAAGACACATAAACGGAAAAGTATGTTTATTTTATAAAAGAGAGATAATAAATCTAGCCAATTTTGTTCATGTTGAACAAAATTAGCGATATTTGATTACCTCCCTTGAAATTCATTCAAAACTCGCTCCACACACTAATTCAATTTCATTCCAAAATCATTCTTAAATTATTCACCTGGTAAACTTCACGAAGTTGCTTACAACCCCCCCCCCCCCCCTTGAATTTCACTCAAAACATTCTCCACAAGTCATTCCACAATCATTCCAAGATCATTCATTTTGTCAATTTCACAATGTTCCTTACTGTACAACCCGAATCTAAACTGGCTTAAGACCTCACCTTTCTATAAAGCGCATTATGAAGACTGGTCAGACTGTGCAGATGCTCAGGCTGACAAGCGGCTTTGCATTGCGCACATGTGAAAAAGTTGGAAATCTCACTCAAATGCTATATGTTAGCCACCGACGTATTGCAAAATGATAAATGGACCTATCTAGACAATAAAATCATCTCAGTTTGTTTGAAATGCGTCTTGTTTGATTAATGACGGAGCTTCACATTTCAAGTTAAGTAATCCCGAGAATAACGCTCAATCAATAACGTCTGGAAGCTATTTAGACTTGATTGTTTAAGTATAAGACAAAACATTTGTTCACGACGGAGACACTGTCAGTTTTTAATCGTGCGGAAGCATAATTAGAGCGGTTCTGCGCGGATTGCATCTATTCAATTTTTTGCAAAACCTACCCTTTTTCCAACTCATATCCATTTTGTAAACAGTTTGTTTTGAAAATTGCTGGCATAATTTGTGCTTCTGATTTTCTCTGATTATTATTTCAAGTTTTATTTACAGTTCAGTTTTTTCCCAACAAATATTTTAGGTATCTTAAAAATGGCATGTATGGTTTGACTATATCCTTAACAATAACTTGGCTGTGATATTTTTTTATCTTTTCTTTTTTTTTCAAAACTAGATCTATATGTACATAAACTCCCGAATCAACAATAAGCGGTTCAGTCATTCAGTACCGCACAATTATAGTGCTTACAGCATTTTGATTCATTAAGCTCTCCTTAAAAACTCTATAGGCGTACATATACAATTTAGTTATGTCATATATAGATAGGCAAATTAAAATGAGTGATCAAAGGTTATTTTTCTCTTTACTTGTATCCTTGAGAAATTTGACATTTGATAATCCACTAAAACTGGTACATCTGTTTACTACACACATGCCAATCAAAACCAATTCTAAATCTCTCGCCTAGTTCTCCTTTCATTGAGTTCTATTTACTGACAATTTTTTTTAAACGCTCCCAAAAAATTCTAAAACGCTCCAAAATCGTTTAAATCGCTCCACAACTTTATATCTACGTTACAAATCATGGGGACTACATCAATTTGAATGGAGTTGTAGATCAGGTTCAACAAACTGGACGCTGTTTCAACGATTTCGGAGCGATTTGAATGATAATTTCGAGGTGGATCTAGTAGCCACCTGTGTAAGACGGACCTATGTACAATTAACAACATCGTGAAATTGTTATTCATTCCGATCAAAAACCATTCTAAATTACTCATTCTGTGCTCTTTTCGTAGCATTCAAAATACTCACTCAAAAACGCTCAAATATTATTCCAAAACCTGTCGAAATCATTCAAATGATGGTCTTTTCATTCGTATTGATCAAATCACTCTATGACTTTTTATGCCTGGTATGAATTGTAAAGCTTCCGGTTGGTCCTTACAGACATACAGCAGAAAAAATACGCAAAAATAATTGATGGGGGGTAATAAAATATCGATAATTTCGTCAAATTGGACGAAATTATGGGTCTTTCATTATCTTTCTCTTTATTCAATCAAAACTCGATCCTCGCGCTCATTCAGTTTCATTCCGTATTCGTTACAAAAATCATTTGCCTTGTCAATTAAATTTTGCTCTTCATCACAAGTAAACAAAAAGCAAAAGTGAAAAATAATTGATGTTATTTCTCCAAATAATCTGCGTTAACATGTAAATGAAATTCGTATTGGATTTGTAATGGAATGTTTATATTTATATGGATGTCGTTATATTCATGAAATGAGCATACTTTTGTTTTATCAGATTCCAGTAAAATGTCAAAGAATACAAATTAAGAATTATGACACGACGTATTCATTATTCAAAGTGCTAAAAGCACTCTATCGCCAATAGATGAAATAAAGAAACATAAATTCTAAAAAAGAGAAGTAGTACACCTCATAGGTATCTCAGACTGTTTTGGCGTTTGGTAGGTAATGATATAGGATCATTCCAATATGTATATGTTCTGTTTAAGGCGTAAACAAGGGCAACCAAGAAGACACAGTTCTCCTAGACTTGAATATGGCATTTGATATTGTACATGTACCACACAAGCAAGTCTCCATCAATCAAGAAAGACTCCTAAATAAGCTGAAAGCTTATTCACAAACAAAGGCCAAAAAGTAAATGCTACAGTTAACAACATCGTGGAATTGTCAAGGTGAATGCTTTTTGAATGATTTAGGAGTGAAATTGAATGAGTTTGTGGAGCAAATTTTGAGAGAATTTAATGGGAGGCAATTCAATGTCGCAAATTTTGTTCAGGATGAAACAAAATTAGGGATATTGATTACCTTCCTTTAATAAAATATGCATACAAGTTCTTTAGATAACTTCATATTTCTTCAAGAACCTTATAGACGCTTACAAATTTAATTATGTCAGTGAAATCGCGATTTTTCTCTATCCAAATTTATTTTGAATGGCGTTTTTGATTCTATATTTTCCAATGGGTTTGCGCGTTTTTGATCGATTTTAGTGAGTGTTTGGAATGAATGAATGGAGCGCTTAGTGAGTGATTTAGAATGGTTTTGAATGAGATGAATGTCAATTTCACGATGTTATTAACTGTATAGGTCATACACTTTGCTGTACCGCGTTACTTAATTTCAAAAGTTTTCTTGAAATACGGCTGTAGGATGGTTGACGCAAATATTTTTGTTCAAATATCGCAAAAAATCTCTTTTTTCGTGTGTTTATTGTTAACTCACTTAAAAGATGCGGTTACAATAAATTTCATGACCACTTATCCAATATTCCCTATATAACAAAAGGATTTCTCAAAGCACTGGGACCAGCTCTGCATGCAGGAATATCAAACGGTGCAATATGTTTGTGAATTGTTCCACGCTTTGCACGCAAGTGTGCGTGCAAAGCGGGGATACACTTTGCAAACAGTAGCACCGGTTTGTTATTCTGAATGCAGGGCTTGTACAAAAGTTTTATTTGGGCTTTTTTCGCCGAAAAAGCCAATGACACATTTCTTGCAGTAAGATACATGCATCAGTGAAAATAAAAAAGAGAACTTAGGTTCATGCAAGGATGTCAACCTAGTAAACGACTTTTCCAAAAAACTCTGCAGGGAAAATGTCAAGTGATAATTCCAGCGGAAAAAACGCCATGACTAATTATTTCCGATGTACGTGGCAGACGACATTATCACGCATAATCTGAAATTGATAGAGCGGAATTGTCGTCTGATTGTAATGAATTGTGTTGGCGCTAATTGAGATATCATATAAAACAATTTGGTGTACTAAAAGCGAGGCTCTCTGTGGAATAGCGTTATATTAATTATTCTGATCGACTTATTCTCAAATTTTCAAACATTTAAGGAAAAAAATCCATTTTGAAATGATATAGAGGACTAAGTGTAAAACTCTTGTGTCATGTGGTCTTGAAGATTAACGTCGTCCTCTTAACCTAGAGGTTTCGCGTTCGATTCCCGGAATCTGATAGCCCTGATATATGTATATGTATTTGCAATAATTTAGCGCTAAACCCTCGGTGTAGCGTTCTTTCGTCACTATGACACTTCTTTTACACAAATATCTGTTATATCTGAAAGTAATTTCAACGTTGTCTGTTTTTACCCACAGACAAACATGTATTAAGCAGGCACCAAAGATGCTTACTTTTAAGACAGGTGTTTGCTTAATTCAAGTCGTTTTTTGTGCAAAGACATTATTTGGGAACACAGTGGGTGCTTGATTAATACAGGTTGCTCGCTGAATACAGGTGGCCACTTAGACAAGTTTCATTGTAGATTGTATTTGTAACTTAAGGGGGTGTCACACCACAGCGTATGAGGGTAACGTATGCCTAGCGTATAGAATAAAGACAAAATCTTGTTCATACGCACAACTCTTCGGCGTTAACCCCCCGCCATCGACAAGAAATCATTTTAAACGTATGGCTAGCGTATGAGCAGCGTTAAAGTAGCGTATGGCCAGCGTATTATCAGCGTATACAAAACGTACGTGTGCGTGTGCAAGCGTATTTATAACGTACAACACCGTATGAGTAGCGTATGCCAGCGAGCGAGTAACGTATGGCTAACGTATGTAAGCGTATGACTAACGTATACAGCGGTTATCATCATTTATGACCTTTGCCAGTTCCTTCAGTCTGGAAGTAGACACTAAGCAGTAAGGATACCGGGAAAACGTGGGATAGGGAAGATAAAAGAAGTGTTTCTTCATCAGCTAAAGAAAAGAGTGATGGTACTCAACAAAAGAAAGAAGACGAGAATGCTGTTCAGTACAGATCTAGATCTTCATCGCCAGTCACTAGATACTTCCCCGACCTCGGAAGACGATTCTTCCAGGTCCTCTACACTGGAAAGGAAGAAAAGGGCCAAAAGGAGGTCGTGTAGCCTCCCAACAGAAGAAGAGGACCAGATGCTTGATCCTCATTTTCTAACTCAACCAAGAGCTGGTCGGTCATAAAGGCCGAAATGCCACCTCCTCCCAAGGTTTAATCCATATTTTGCACCTTGATGTTTTCCTCTTCTTTCGTCTCCCATGTCTTCTTTTTTCAACGTAATACAAGGTTAAATGGTGACTTAGAAGAGCTGCATCCATCTTCTCTGTGTTGAGCTAGATCTACAACTGACTTATATAAAGTACATGTTTAAACCCAATTCTTTTTTGTGACCACTAATTTCAATAGAGCTGTGATCATACCATTGGTCAAATTAGCGAAATTAAGCTCTAACGGTTCCAAATATATATTATGTCTGATAGAATTTTAATTTTCTGTCAGCGTATGACAAGCGTACTTGACCTATGAGTAGCGTTCGTGTAGCGTATTGACCTTATGCATACCGTATTAGTAGCGTACTTCTAGCGTATAGACCGTATGTATACCGTATGAATAGCGTATATTCTATACGCTGGCATACGCTGAACTTTTTTAACATGTCAAAAAATATTTTTTGGCCTCTGCGTATAAGAACGTATACCAACGTATACCAGCGTACTTGTAACGTACACGACTTATGAGTAACGAACGCCTAGCGTACATCAGCGTATGTGAGCGTATGAGCATACGTTCGCCATACGCTGTGACTTACGCTGTGGTGTGACAGCCCCATTATATGGTCATGTCTTGCAAGACTCAAAATCTCTTTTGGTACATTCACATGAACAAATACATTTAGTTGCTACCATTTCTTATTCAGATCTCTATGTAATTACCAGAAAAGTCGCCAGAGAAAAAAGGTTCTCAATGTATAAGACATTCTCTCTTTGAAAAGGGGCCAACTTTTTATCTCGCCAATCGCTTCTTTCTGCAATAAATCATGTAACGCAGGCGCATTTATTTCTTCGCATTCTTAAAGCCTTGTTTGCATTTGTTGCGGACTCTGAACAGTATCACAGCCTGGGAATTTGTAAATGATGTTTTTGACTTCGTACGCCTGATTTTTTTTCAACGGTATATGTGTTCACAGATTCTTGCGGCGCCCGCAAGATTTTTCACAAATCTGGCACAAAATCCTTTCGGTATCAGTACAGTAGTGTAATCGCAAGGCAATCGCACAATCCCCGCAGGGACACCGTGCGATCAGTCAACTTAATCTGTACCGTACGGCCACCGTGAGGTCTTCATACGTTGAGTGCGCGTAGATATTAAAAGAATGCAATTTAGATTTACATTCTAAACGTCGCACGGTGACCGTGCGATGTTCGTGCGGTCATCTTGCGATGCATTTATGACGTGTTTACGGACTACGGTCTCCGAGGAGTCTCGCGTTAAAAAAACGTTTTAACATTATTTAATACGAAATCGCAAGGTATACGGCACCCGTAAAACCGTACAATGATCGCACGTGCATCGCACGTTTATTTTTATTGGTGGACGTTTACGTTCACCAGTGTTTATACCGCGTTGGAACAATCCTGTCAGATGTTAATAGGTCTCCAAACAGTAGTGCTCACTTAGATTCAATTTACTCTTTTTCAAGAATTGTTTCCTTCTGACAACTATGCATTTAAAAAATGGGGAGAAACATGAATTCTACATAACTTGTTGAAACCTCTGAGACATCTTTTAAGTGCGAAAACATATGTAATTCTGAGATCAGGTGAACGTTTTGCTTGCGTAGAACTACTTTTCAGACAGAGTGAGTAATTTGTCCCTTGTTTCCCAATGGTCTCTGGGAGGTAACTCTTGAAAACTTGGTGAATGGAATTACTGGAATGGTACCTTCCCTTAAACTACTTATGTATATAAAACAATGGTCAATTAATGTAAATACCGGAATATACATGATACAGTCCGAGCAGATAAAATAAAGCATTCAATTTGTGCGATAAAGGTGTATGCAAAGGGGTTTTACTTTACTTTTCAACACGCGACAGCCAATCTCGAGACGAGGGTCTGCAATTGTTTACGTGTTTATATAAACACAAACCCTTTCTTTCTCTATTTGAGAATGAAAATCGCGGAGCAATTAATTATTATCCTTTTGTAGAATTTTTTAAGCAGATAAAACCATAATTAGGATTATGAGATTACGAAGAATCGATTAGCATTACAAAATAAGAATTACAACTTAGATCATCTAATTGTCATTTCTTTCTTTTTACATGTATACCCAATGGATCAGACAATCACTCTTTAAACTACACCCGACATTATGCCGAAATTTATCGAAACCTTGTAATTACAGGACTTTGGTTGACGATCGACGATATATGATGAGAAATGTATATCTGAAGAAAGATGCGAACTTTGGTCAGGTCATTTTCCTTTTATCGTAATTTTACATGTAAAAATGATCTTTTCTCAACAAATGGAAGAATCACCCTTGTATGCGAACAGAAACGTCCACCATCAGTACTTTCAGTGCTTTGATTTAGATTTTGTTACGGCGATTTTTGCTAGCCCGATCGGAAATATCAATAAAATTTCTTAAGAAATTGGCCAGAGGGTGGAAATTGTATCAAATATATATGGGGTAAATACGTCGCTATAAACCAAGAATCATGAAGAAATTGTACGTCGATTTACGTAAGTTTTAATACCGGCTGTCTGTAAATTAAGATTTTTATGGACCAAGGATAAGGGGGGGGGCCGATTTTAAAATCAGTATGAACAAAATTAGCGATATGTATTACCTCCCTTTCATAAAATATGCATAAAAGTTCTATAGATAGTTTTCTATTTTCTCAAGAACCAATCTGACGCTTAGAATCTTAATTATGTCAGTGAACTCGCGATTCGGTTCGTGTTTTATTCGTTTTGTAGGTAGAGGTTGAGCATAAATATTTTTAGTATTTTTAAGCGTTTTTCAAAGGCTTGAGTGAGTGTTAGGAATGAATGAATGAAGCGCTAAGTGAAGGATTTAGAATAGTTTTGATTGAGATGAATATCATTTTCACGATGTGACTAACATTATCTTTATGCTTGTCGTTTAACCTTCAAAATCTATAAAATCTTCCACAAAATAGTTGAGTTTAATGTACATGTATGTAATTTATTTATAAATACAGTTTTATCTAGAAATGAAGGTGAAGTGTTATTTTTGCTGGCCAATATCTTATCTAATAACTTTTCAGTTGATCCAACATACATATTTATGGTAATTCCAATGTACTCTGCGCAGTTAATGAGCTGGCAGGGCGGGGCTTACCGGGGACGTAATGTGGCGAGTTTACTTTAAAATACTTTGGGTTCTTTCAAATTTTTTAGTCGGTTATCAACGTTAACGCATGCAAAAACTATATGCTAAAACCTAAATGATTCACGTGCTTTGAGAGAGTGAACACATTTCATAGTTTGGCTACCAAAGCCTTGTAACTTCAGCTTGATTTAGCTGAAGTTACGAGGATTTGGTTACCAATGTACGATTTCAGGTCTCGACTTATATATGTTGACTCTCTGTAGAAGAAGGTACATGTATTTTATATAAAAGCTGATTTACCTTAACCTTAAGTGCAATGACCCGTTACTTAGGCTCCACCCTGCCAGGGCAATAATTATGGACTATACATGTAATTTTCCATTAATTTAGACATGATTCCATACTGACTAATGTGTGATTATCTCATCCTACCAACACCCCCTGTCGACATCTCGATTAATTGGTCGTGATTTATGTGACATAAGTTGGCAACGACTTTGCGTAATAGCATTCCGTAACCCGGCCACACAAATATCGTAACTACACCTTTTCCAAAGTGTAGTTACAATGTTTTTGTATCCTTGTAATGAGTCCCTGGTTATATATCGCGGAGAAAATGTGAAATAAGAAGTCGATATAATATACATAATGTATATATGAGCATGTGCGTGACATTTTCGACAATTTCATTTGTGCGTGATGGACAAATTTGAGCTGTATGGACAGCTACATGGTGGTTTAAAAAGTACCTTGCAAATTTGAACAGAAACAATAGGTTTTAGGGCTATGTATTAAGCGCACAATGAAGACTCCGATCACAGGCTGATCTAAGTATTTATGTTGTGCACATTGAAATTGTTAAAAATGTCACGCACAGGCTCGTATAGCTTTGTCGTATATAAACCACAGTGGGAGTTGCTTAGCGTAAGTAGCACCGTGAAATTGAAATTTAACTCGACCAAAGCCGTGCCGAATCGCTCGCTCATTGCTCTATTCATTCATTCAAACACTCAGCCAAACCATTCAAATACGCTCCATTAAAAAAACCACCTGAAATCGTTCGAAACGTTCGATATTTCATTCAAATCGTTTAAATATTTCCATGATTTTATTGACTGGTGTAGGTTTCATAGTGTCAAAATGGTCCGTGAATACACTCAATCTCAGATGAAAAGGATTTTTTCATAAAGGGAGGTAACAATATAGTGGTTTCTTTTTCATCTTATTTGCGAAATTGGATTACCTCCCGTTAATTTCATTCAAAACTCGCTCCTCCCTTTTGTTCCATTTCATTCGGAAATCATTCCAAAATTCAAACAGAGTTCCAACCCTAGCTTTTTCACGCAATACCTCGCATAAAAACACCATAAATGAGAATTTCTACACTTTTTGGAGTCAACATCTTTATAGCTCAAATTCAGTCAAAAGCAGGCCAAATAAAACCACAGAAATCAATTAATCTAAAACGGTTTAGATAATTTCTTGGCCAATTGGTTGATAAATCGGCTTGCCTATTCCCAATAGGCCAATAAAGGATCTCATTCGACACAATGCTTTAGAAGACTCATGGAATGCTTCCCGAGGCATTACTTGGACTTTTGAAGTAAACCTATTGGTCGTAGCGCGGAGTCAGCATAACGGTATTTCCCGCTTATAATGAAGCATTAAGATACATGTATCAAGCTTTGATTCTGATCAATTATAGAAAATTCTCTACTTAATTAATATCAAATAAGCTAACGTAAACGAAAGGTCTCACGGATTTACACTCTGCCTTGTCTTAAAATCCAAGGGAATGGTTTGGGAAGTTGAATAGAAATCATTTCTTTGCTCAGTATAGTGTTAATTTGACCACTAATATATGTTTTATTCTTTGCCGCATTTGTCTAGCCTTTGGTGTTATCAGTACTTTGATTTTTTGGTTAATTCATAAAACCATTCATATTTTCAATTAGTTTGACGTGGGAAAGGTCATGCAAAAAATAAGAGATGACCTAAATATATTATAGATAGAATAGTATTACAAATAGATTATAGGACCAGTTATCATTATTGGCGACACGTCACGTAAAAACAGAAGTGTTAGGGTATTAGACCCGTAATGATTCCGCAACAGTTCGGACCTCACGACCTTCAACAGTGTTAACCAAGGTTTCCCTAATGATTGTCATTAGGAAACCTCGGTAAACACTGTGAAAGATCAAGAGTTCTGAAATGTTGCGGAACTATTACGGTACCACTACCTTAAGTGCGACCGGATCCGAGGCAAATGCGTAATAATTGTTTATCCTAGTCAGACTGCGCGGAATTGGCAGACTGATCAGGCTCGATATTTACCATACTTGATAGATATTTAATCTAATAAGACTATTCTACCTTACAATGCGATTACTTTGATGTCATCTAAACGAAGACCTTTATACGGACAACGTCTTGACGTTGCCATGATATTACGTTGGAGGTGACGCACTTTCGGTCAGTTGATTTTTATTTATTTATTTATTTATTTATTTATTTATTTATTCACATTTCGTTGTGTTTTCATTTGTTCAGTTAAGAACTTCGTGAAATTGTGAAGGTGAATGAGTTTGGAATGAGTTTGAAATGCTATTGAACGAGTGGGGTGAGTGAATTTTGCAAGAAATTGAAGGAGAGTACGGTTATCAACTCTGTGAAATAAACAAGATGAATGAATTGTATGATTTTGAAGAGAAAAAATGAGTGTGCGGAGCAATTCTGAGTGAAACTAGAGGGAGGTAATCAAATACCGCTATTTGGTTCAGGATGAACAAAATTAGCGATGTGTATTACCTCTTTTTAATAAAACATGCTTACTAAATCTATATATAGCTCCTATTTCTTAAAAAACCAATCAGGTGCTTACAATTTTACACAGTGAAATCGCGATTTTTTCTGTTTACATTTATTTTGAATGTAGTTGTTAATCTTATAATCTTTTGCATTTTCGTGTGTTTTAGGACGGTTTGGGTGATGTTTTGGAATAATGGAATAGCGAACTGAGTGAGCGATTTGGAATGTTTTTGTTTGAGATGAATGTAAATTTCACCATTTTATCAACTGTATAAAACATCCCAATTTGGACGAAATAAGCAAAAAATATATCACTTTCCATTTATAAAATGTACGTTATTTTTCTCTTTTTGTGGCCTCATGGCCTAATCAAACGCTTCAAAACATTCTTGCTTATCAAATCGTGAAATCATTTGATAAAAGTGAATGACATTGTAGAGATTTTTTAACATTTCGAATTGTTTTGAAAGGATTTTGAAGCGTTTTGACTGATCATAGCGAGTGTATTGAATGCATTGAATTGAGCGCTAAGTAAGCGTTTTAAACTGGTTCTGATCAAAGTAAGTGCCAATTTTACGATGTTATACTTATGCGTTGACTTCGCGTGGGCAGATAAAAACATTTATCAAAATTATGATTTATATCTGTTCAAATTTAAGTACTAATTAATTACCCTATCTTGCAATTTTTATTCCTATAATGATATGCTTAACGCCTATAAATCATTAACCTTTCATTATAAATTAAGTCATTCATTTTAATGCTTCTAACTAACTTAGACAATAAAAAATACGCGTTGGTTCTATATTTAAGATTAGGTTTCATCCAATGTCTGCATGATTAGATATAGATATCATTAATATAACATAAAAATACTCTCTTAAATTGGTAAAATTCAAGCTTAAGAACAAGGTAAGATGATTTATATTTGAAGAAGATGATATAATATGCGCCTTTTCAGCTACTGTTCAAACAAACTGCCTTCAATGTATCAATTTCATTGTTGTTCCCTAGACCAACAAAATTTATAGATGTTAATATTGAAATTTAGAGTACATTTTCAATGAATTTAGGCATTGCCTTCTTTTTTTAAATCTCAAAACAAATTTTCCTACCTTATGCTTTATTAGAAAACTAAAAATTGAAGGAATAGAATGTATAGTCCGTGGTCTAGAGTTATTGTGTCGGCCTCTTGAACCAAAGATTTAGAGTTCGATTCCTGAGAGCGGCTATCGATCTTGGTTCTTTCAATGGCCCACATATTCGGCGCGAGTACTGGTGAATTTTCCAGGAAGCAGAATCGAGAGTGATTAATCTTAGCTGTAAAAATTTGTTTCACATTCGATGTAAAAACAATAGGTTTAAACCATGGAACAAAATATCATATGGAACACTATAATGAGTAAAGAAAACGTTCTTAATGTTGAGAAAAAAAATATCTGAACTTCGTATGATCAATCACATCTCTAGCACAAATGGCCTGAACAATATAATCGATAGGTCAGCGAACTAGAAGTAGCACAAAAGGTAATCCAAGGGTCACTTGGTCAGTGGTTAATACAGGAACGCGACTCGGCCTGATATAATGGTGACACTTATTCAAAATCTGAACTGTCTTGTTGACCTAGTGGTATAGGCACTCAAATTGTGACCTGGGGGTCCGTGGTTCGAACCCCATCGTAGCCGAAGTGTTTAAGGGCAAATTATGGTATAATCTGCCCAGTTTACCCGGCTGTAGAAAATGGGTAGCAGTGGATTTAAACTACCGACGTTTCTCATGGACGTGAAAACATCGGTAAAGAGTGTTCCAGTCTAGAAGCTTAAGCTTTCGTCGAACGCAAACTGAAGTTAATTAGTATTAACTTAACTCTGATTTGACTGATAATCAAATTCTATATATGTAGTAATAAGTCATTCAATATAATTACGTCGAGACGATTTCGGTAAGTATTCAATTCAATAGGGTAAAAAAAGTTACCAATCAGTGATATCCAGCAAATTTTAGTTAGCTTCCTTTCAATATCATAGACACTGTTCATTTATATATGGCATCGAAATCAGGATAGACTTGTACAGTTAACAACATCATGAAATTGACAAGGTGAATGATTCTGGAATTACTTTGAAATGAAATTAAATGATTAACAGGAGCGAGTTTTGAGTGAAATTAAAGGGAGGTAGCCAAATATCGCTAATTTTGTTCATGATGAACAAAATTAGCGATATCTATTACCTCCCTTTAATAAAATATGCATACAAATTCTACAATTTGCCTCCCATGACCTCACGAACCAATCATACGATTACAAAATTCAATAAAGTTAATGAAATAGTGGATTTTTGGGGTGATTTTTATTTTGTATGTAGTTTGCGATCTTATCCTTTTTATGGATTTTCGGAGCGTTTTTAAATGGTCTGAGAGAGTATTTGGTATGAATGAATGGAGCGCTGAGTGGGCGAATTAGAACGGTTTTGATTGAGATGAATGTCAATTTCACGATGTAACTAACTGTAAGCCTAACTAGGATGATGACATTGGCCCGAACGAGCAGGGTTGTTTTCCACCTTAACCCTTTCCATGCTGAACCCGGAATATTCCTTTCTTAACAGGTGGTAAAAATAAAGAGCAGTCTGATCTTAGGATATACCACCTGATCCTCCTTTTTAAATCAGGTAAGTTTGAAATCATATTTTCAAAAAAAAGATTTATAGTTGCGTTTAGTGTATCCAGTGCTTTCAGCGCTTTCATATTCATGTAATTATACTGAGGTTTTTATTCAGCATGACGGGTAAATCGGATTACATGTAGTTCTATATTGAACTGAATTAACGAAGACAGTTTAGTGCCATTGCTTTTTCAGTTAATAACATCCTGGAATTGACATTCATTTCAATAAAAAATCATTCGATATCGCTCACTCAGTGCTCCATTATTCATTCCAAACACTCATTCAAACCATTCAAAAACGCTTAAAAAATTACTAGAAAATCAACATGTACCTTCAAAATTAACAAAGCAAGAACCAAATCCGTCATAATTGACATTTTAAGCGTCAAATTGGTTTTTTTTTTGAGAAATAGGAAGCTGTTGATAGAACTTTTATGTTTATTCTATTAAAGGGAGGTTAAACATATCGATAATCTTGTTAATTTTGAACAAAATTAGTGACATTGGATTACCTCCCTTTAATTTCACTCAAAACACGCTCCTCTTATTCATTCAATATCATTCCAAAATCTTTTCCAAATCGTTCAACTTATCTATTTCATGAAGTTATTAACTGTACATCTATTTTTTTCTTTCTTAATTTCTTCCTTTTTACAGTACGTTTCAGAAGACATTGGCAATTGAACAGAGTCCAACATATTTTTTTTAGATTTCTCACTTTCTACGGTCATTTGTCCTCAGTTGAACTTTCCGTGAACTAAAATGTCACAGATTGTCTAAGGTAAATGAAAGGGAAATGTTTACATCGTAATAATTAATGACTTTAATGGCCTTCTCTATAATATGTACCGAAACGTAAGAGGAGTTTACAGTTAAGAACATCGTGAAATAGACAAGATGAATGATGTAGGAATGGTTTTGGAATGAAATTGAATGAGTGTGTGGAGCGAGTTTTGAGTAAAATTCAAGGAAGGGAATCCAATTTGGCAAATTTTGTTCAGGATGAACAAAATTAGCGATATGAATTACCTCCCTTTGAAAAATAGTTTGCCATCGCTTCAAAGACCCATCACACGCTTAAAATTTCAATTATGTCAGTGAAATCGCGATTTTACTGTATTTCTTTATATTTATTTTGAATGTAGGTGTTGATTTTATCTTTTAAGTGATTTTGGAGCGTTTATGGAATGGTTAGAGTGAGTATTTGAAATGAATCAATGGAGCGCTAATTGAGCGATTAAGAATGGCTTTGATTGAGATTAACATCAATTTTACAATTTAACTAGCTGTAGATAAGAACATTATGAAATTAACGCTCAGCCAAAACAAAACTATTCTAAACAATTCATTCAACACTCGTTTCATAACATTTTTAAAAACAAACGATCGCCTATATCGTTCAAAATACTCCAAATATTTAAAGGCATTCCAAATTGATTAAAAACGATGCCCAACTTCGTTCAAATAATCACGCGATTAAATTGAATTGATTATCAAACTTTTAATACTTAATTGGAAAAAATACGGCTATAATATCACAAAATCGGTTATAATAAATGCGTGAAATGAAAGAATAAAGTTGGAAAATAAACATTTAGTCAAATTGGAAGCTTGAGTTAGTTCTCAGCAGAGTACACAGTTTTCGAATTCAGATGCTGATCTCTTTATTCCCATCCTCAACTCTAAAAAAAAAATCTCGGATACCTCGTGTATTTTGTTTGTTTGTTTGAATTGGATTTTACGCCGCTTTCAACAATCTTTCAGTTATATCGCAGCGGCTGGAGCACAACTAACAGTGAAATCCTAGTATTTTTCTTATTAGTACTACCATAACATCCTTGCCTAGCATCAAGCTGCTATCTCATATGGATCTTCGATTATCAACCCTTTGGTGAGAAACAAATAGCCGGAAGGGATAAGTGCCGCCGTCGGGGATCGTACCCAAATCCCCGACGGCGGCACTTATCCCTTCCGACTATTTAATAAAAAGACGTGTCTTTTCTCATTCATAAGCGGCTAAAATTGGACCCATTCAAAAGAAATCATATTTCGTTTTCGTCAGAAATATCGCCATTGGGTGTCAATCAAGCAAGAAGCTTCTTCCCGATAAGACGACACAATTCCCTTTTAAAGCAGCAAAAGCATCGGTATATCGGTCAATAAGGCTATTCGTCGATCAATTTTAGTAATAAGAAAATATCAATACATACAAATGAGCATTATCGTTATATCAAAGAACACTTAACGGATTTAGTCATGGATTAGCCGAATTAATTTCATAACTTGGCTTTCTGATCATGAATCATGATTTTTATGAATTTCAAGATTTTCTATAACAACAGACGTTCGGCAATTTGTACACGGTTCGCTATAATTTTCTTGAAATGGCGACAAGGATATCTTTTCTATTTAACTATGCTCCGAAGAATAGGAAGTTAAGGCTTGCTTGCGTCATAATTTCTAGTTCAGTTCCAAAATACAGCCATTGAAAGGATTGTGTATTACGTCATAAGTACTGCGCAGTGCAAAATGACCTTTACGCAATAGTATTTCTGACGGAAACATTGCATCGTTATTTTTGGTGTTCTATACAAATTATATTTCTCATATAGCTACATGTACCCTTCCGCGTGTTTTAAATGAAATAAAAAAAAAACCGGGTGCTCAGCTTTTCAAGTATAGTTTCGCGCAAGGCTACAATTATTTTTAAGTGTTTGTAAACAGCGGTCTGATGATAGTCATTTTTTGTCGTTCTATATACTATCAACACATGCAATCGTTTCATTGCATGTTGTTTTCGTATAATATAGGTTTAATTCGCGTTTTTTAGGGCGCTAACATTTTCAGAGACCCGAAAAATGGTTTAGGGCATTAAAGCATTATGAGGGTCGCTACAAATGTTAACCCCCCCAAAAGCGTGAATTGACGCTTTCATTGCATGAAAAGAAAGCCTAAAGTATTTATTCAAACATAGACTGAAATGATTCACAGGTTAAGTTCATTCTTTTGATAAACTCTTAATTTGTGAAAATTGTAAGTTGCGAATAAGAGAAGTTTTGTAATTTCGGACCCTGAAGCGAGATGCACATAGAATCTAACCTACAACATTTAAGATGTAATGATATTGTTTAGGTTAATCCACACTTAAGATTAATGCTTAGACGGCCAATGTCCTTCGTAGGTTACAATTAAGACCGTTTTATGAATAATGAGAAACAATTACTGATCCATCACACAAAAAGGGGCCTTTCTGGTTCCTCGTATTGAAATTTAAGCAAATCCAATTGTGCTTATATAAATAAAGGTCTGTATTTTGAAATGTATAAGATTTCTTGGGCAGAGATTTCCATATTTTAAAGAGTAATACACAACCTTTTGTCATATATAGTTAAGAAAATCGTCAAATTGACAAGACGAATGATTTTGGAATGATTTTGGAATGAAATTGAATGAGTGTGTGGAGCGAGTTTTGAGTGAAATTAACGGGATGGTGTAATCCAATACCGCTAATTTTGTTCAAGATTAACAAAATAAGCGATATTAATTCCTTCCCTCCTTATGATAAATTATGCACGTTGTTTCTATAAGTGGCCTTATATGTCTTTACGAACGCATAATACGCATATAGCAATCAAACATACATGTATCAGTGAAATCGTGGGTCGTTTCCACCGATTGTTTTTTTTTTTTTTTCTATTTTGAATGTAGTTGTTGATCTAATCGTTTTCAGTCAAAACCATTCTAAATCACTAACTCAGCGTCCAATTCATTCATTCCAATCACTCACTTAAACCGCCCCAAAACACTCCAAAAAAAATATACATAAAAACCCAGCTGCATTCAAAATAAATATAAACAGAAAAAAATCGCGATTTTACTGACACAATCAAAATTGTAAGCGTGTGGTTGGTTCTTGAAGAAATGGGAAGCTATTTTTAAAACTTGTAAACATGTTCTTTTAAAGGGAGGTAATAAATATCGCTAATTTTGTTCATCTCGAACAAAATTAGCGATATTGGATTACCTCCCTTGAATTTCACTCCAAACGCGCTCCACACACTCATTCGATTTCAATATAAACTCATTCCAAAATCATTTATCTTGTCAATTCTACGATGTTCTTAACTTGTCATGCCGTGTCGTGCCGTGATTGATTGATTATTCAATACTAAGATCTTCGCCGCCACAATAGCGCAGTTGGTTAGGCATACGACTTCCAGTCTGGAAGTCGTGGGTTCGATCCCCGGTGGCGGCAAAAATCCTTTCCGATGTTTGTCTCTCACCAATGGGTATATAATCGTAAACCTATGTGAGATAGCAGTCGGAGGCTAGAAAAGGGTGTAATGGTAGTAAAGGTGAAAGAAATACCAGGAATCCATTGTTAGGTGCTCCGGCCGTCGCGATATAACTGCGAAATTGTTGAAAGCGGCGTAAAACCCATTCAAACAAACAAACAAAAGATCTTCATCCGAAGAAAGGGTGAAACTTTTACAGTCAGTGCGAAGTCGTTGTTTTACTGAACATTTTGATAAACAGACTTAAATGAAGAACTTTTTCATATGTCGCGTTTTGTTTACATTTTCTGATCTGATAATCCAGTCTGTGGATTAACCTTAGCCAAAAAAGAAAGGCAATGGTCTTATAAGCGGTTACGTCCTCGTAATAAAAGAAACGGTGCCAAATACGAACGAATGCACATCGATGTGTCAACGCGAAACAGTTCTGTTCAGAACTGCCTAAAATTAATAGTTTTAAAAATGACAGGGTAAATGATTTCGGAATGATTTCTAAAAGATATTGAATGAGTGTGTAGAGAATGTTAAAATTGAATTGAGACCGTAAACCTCAGTTTGATATCCAAACCCTCGTAACTTCAAGTTTTGAAACGGATCATTTCTAAAAATGCATTGTGAACTTGACATATGGAAGGATTAGAATGAATTTTGGGTGATATCAAAGGAGCAAGTGGAGTCAATTTTGAATGAAATGTAAGGGATCTAATCCAATTACCTCCCTTTAAAAGATCTACATACTTTCCAGTAAGTGTGTCTTCACGAACCTGTAAGACGCTTTGAAATCCATACAAGTATAAATAATATTAGTAAATAATCGTAGAATAATTTGATAAATTTCAATAAATTTTGATCGTTTTGGTCGAATTCGGAATGTCTTTAACGATTTTTGAGCGTATTTGAGTGATTTGAGTTAGAATGAACGGAGCGTCGGGTGAGCGATTTAGAATGGTATTAAACAAAAGTGACTCGATTGAAAGCTCAATCCCCAAGTTCCACCGGAGAACATTTTTAGATTTATGTATAGTGCGTCTTTATTGACTTGAATCTGACCTCTGCTATTAATATTAATAAAAATTTGATTATTCCTACTCGGCTTTGCACGTGCTTTCATAGGAATGAATAACAAACTATATTGAATGTATTATACATTTTGTTAATTGATAAAATATGTCGGTATAGTCCGTTTGACTTCTATATGGACCGACCTATTCATCAATTGCATAAAATCGGGTTTGAAAGTAGAATTTGTATGTGGTAAAATCTTAATTTCAGCTTAATACCATTCCAAAAAATATTTTTTGAAAATAAAATGATTTCAAAATAATGATTTTGTCTATCTAGTTAATGTTAATATTTTCGCATTTTCCGCTCTTAAACACGAGGGGTGAAGAAGGCTGTTTATTAGTAACAAGATGTAAACATAGCGTAAAAAACACGTGGTTTTATACTAAACATTTGAAAGAAGAAATGGCCATTATTCCTTATTTGGACATACTAATTAGCATATCGACGGCCATGTCATCTTTAACTTTAATATCACGTGATTTGTACCGTTATCACTCACCTGCTTATCTAGTTTTTCTCGTGAAATTCACAAGGAACTTGTTAAATAATGCTTTGTGATTGGTCTAAATATGTGAAAATGGGGTTCGTCTCAGAATAGACAACAACAATTATCATTTATCTGGCTAAACGGTTTTTAAACAAAGAGAGAATACACTCAAATTTAATATCCCAAGGAATTAAAAATCTGCGACAAAACTGATTTTATAAAAATACTCGATTATATACCAAAACGACTAAGTAAAAATCATTCATTTTTGACTCTGCCCCTATGCAAATCAGAACTATTTTTGGTTGGGCAAGTCGCTGTTCCGTTTAATACAGTCACAAGAAGGGATGGATGGCTGTAAGTTAACATGTAGACGGACGGACAAAATCATTATTTTACATGCAAAAATTCTGAAAAACAAGATTCGTCATGGTATTAGATGGGAAATATGATATGACAAGAAAAAGATACGTTTCATTATTCCAATTCCGTGATTTTCGGCGAAATGTTGGTCCATATAGAAGTCAAACGGACTATAATTGTTATTTGAGTATTTTTTCCACATAGGTCAAAGTCGGGTCAAATTAACCAGGCTATAATGCATTGAAAATATTCTTTAGTCAAAGTTCCCTACGGTGGCATAGAGGTGACATTTGCACATTTTTTTTTTATTTTCTGGGATTTTCGATTTTTAAATTATTTTTTAAAGAATAAAAATAAATGCGAAAAACAAAATTCCTCGATTTTCGTTTCACAAGTTTTTTTTTTTTTAAAGAATAGAAATAAATGCGAAAAACAAAATACTCGCTATTCGTTTTACAAGTTTTTTTTTAAAGAATAATAAAAAGAAAAGAAAAAAAATGCGAAAAACAAAACCCTTGATTTTCGTTTTACGAGGTTTTTTTTATTACTATTTTAGAAAAAAAGAAAATACAAAATCCACAACTTTCGTTTTACAAGTTTTCTTTTGTAGAATAAAAAAAATGCGAAAAACGAAAATAGGCATCGGAAGTTCTTATTGGATAATTAAGTCGTGCTCACGACTCAGTGGGAGATTTTGATTGGTCAAATTAACGCGTGCTCACGCCTTCAGTCTTCGTTTTTTGCAATTTTTTTATTCAATATAATAAAACTTGAAAAACGAAACTTGATTTTCGCTTTTTTTTAATCAATGAGTTTATAAAAAAAAAAACTTGTAAAACGAGGATTTTGTTTTTAGCAATTTTTATTATTCTATGAAAAAAAACTTGAAAAACGAAAATCCCATATTTTTTTCAAATAATTTTTTTTCAGGGTAAATAAAAAAATGTAAATGTCACCTCTATGCCACCGTAGTTCCCGCCCAAACAAACGAAAATCACGAGTTTTTCGAGAAAATCGATAAAGATAAAATTGTCCACCATTTCGTTCGCTATGCTACATGTAGTCACTTAGTGACCTAGCCGGCTGATTATCGGGAGCGCCTCAAACAAGCACATTTATAAGGATTGGGAAGCAAGAAAGCGTTTGCTAACGTTCGCAAGTGCTTTGCTCTCCTGAACGTAAGGCAGCCCTGCGTTCAGGATGAAAAACGGTGCAAGCAGTATATGTAATTGGAAAACTGTTCGTAGCGTTTTGTCATCCTGGCTGGTTTCAATGGTCAAAGAAGGGTCCTTAACACCTGACCAGTTTTATTGGAATCGCCTCGTTGCTAAGGTAACACAATTTTCTTTTTAAAAAAAAAAATGATGACAACCCCCAGTGATGCATTATCGAGCTCAAAAAACATTAGCCCCTTAAGACGGACCGAGTCGACAATTTGTAAGGGTTGAAGTGTTATCAGCGGACCAATGTTGCTACATGTAGTGCACTAATGTTATATAGGCCGCAATCGTAGACGTTTGACCTATATCTCATTCATATACCCGACAGAAAAGTAATGATTGTACCTGCGTAACTTCTAAATTGCAAATCCCATCTCCAATTCCTCCTTAGTTACAAATTCAAAGCACTGATCAAATAGGTGGATATGTGATTTAAAGGATATATACATGTGTTAAGTTCCAATGGCCGAAGGACAGCGAGCTATAATAAAAGGCGCCCTGTCCGTTTACCATCCTTCCGTATGTATGGCCTTGTATGCGTTGGAGGGCAGGGCCAATTTTCACTCTGAAATCTTTCAATATCTTATTCACAAAAATCAATGGTCCAATTTCATTGAAAGTCAATATGAATATACTGCAGTTGGCCCTTGTTCATGAAAATATTATTAGTTGTCGATAAAAATTGCGTTGCAGGACCAAAGGGCCTTATTTTCTCTTTATTTTATGTCTAATTCTTCCCCTCTCTATTGGGAATTGGGGGAATGGTAGGACTTATTTTCACTTTGAAATCACGAGAGTCCTCTGGTCATTGGTATGAAATTAACAATCATTCCGATCGAAACCCTTCTAAATCACTCTCTCGGCGCTCCACATTCACTCCAAACATTCACTCAAATCGATCAAAATCTTTAGAAAACATTTCGAATTCTACAAAGACGATTAACATTTTGTACAAATTGATCTAATTATTCTACGATTTATTAGCTAGTGTGGATTTTGAGAAAAAAACGTATATTCTATCAAAGGGAGGTAACAATTATCGCTAATTTCGTTCATTCTGAACAAAAATTAGCGGTATTGGATTACCTCCTTTTGATATACTCAAAATCACTCATCACAATAATTCCAAAATCATTCAAAACATCATTTATCTGGTCAATTCCACGATGTTGCTAGCTGTAGTAAATGAACGATATTGAATTGAACCTGAACCTATGCATCGCTGTAATTGTGACAGTTTTCCTGTTGCCAATTAATGTTGCTCACCGAGGCAATGACATTTCAGTTACGTTATTATAGTTTTATAAGCGCTAAGTTTAAAAAAAAACTGAGATGGCAAAAGTTTAAGGTTTGTAGCTTTGGTTAATGACCTTAGAAAGTAAAACTTAACCCTTGTCATGCTGAATAAAACCCTCGTAAAAATTGTATAAAAATCTAAGCGCTGAAAGCATCGGATGCACAAACTGTAAGTTGGGAATATATTTTGAAAATATAATCCATTAACTTTTCTAGCTTTTTAACTAAAACCAGGGGGTTGTATACGTGTACTTAGATCAGACTACACTTATATGCAGGATGATCTTTGTGTACACCTCCTGCCAAAGCAGCAATAATCCGAGTTTAGCATGACATGGATAAATCAAAGTGCTGTCAGCACTGTAAATCGTACATCATTGAGAGGCTGGGATAGTACAATAGTTCGCCAATCAAAAGGGCTCAAATTTGGACAATAAAAGTTGGTAAAATATTTGCCCAATTTGTGAGTTTTTTGTCTTAACACCCCATCTTTTCGAGGACATCGCCAGCTCATCCAACCTCGTGGGTCCGATTTTGAAAGTTTGCTGATTCGATAGCCGTCTGCTAGTCTAAATTATTTCTTAGCAGATTTTTTTACGTTGTTATAATGAGCACGCGCCAAGCTAAAAGCTTGTCTGTTAATATTATTCCTCTCTCTATAGAGTTTAAAAGCCTGTTTAGCAACAAACATTTTTCATTAAACTATTTACAATTTTGATTACCAACATGTTTGTATTTCAAGCATTGGGTTTTCCCAAATACTGTAAATGCATTTTCCCTCAAGAAACACGTGAAATCGCCAACTATGCTATTTATATCTTTGGTTTCTGACAAATCGATTAAATCTAGCAGCACTCTATGATTATTCATGAGTTGTTCTAAAAATAGATCGCTCTTGCTGCTATCCTAGGGGAAATTCAAATGGCAGCCCGAGAGACGCGTGAGATGATGTAATAATCTAAAATTGACTGTAATATGCATGCGCAGAAAAGACATTCATGTGAACGGAGTTACCCACTGGTGGTAGTAAACAAACTTCTAAATTACCGCTACAATAATTAATTTACCATGAAATATCGTTATCCCATTAAGAAATGTGATAAACTCGTGCAAAATACTATATAAAATAAGAAAAAAAGTATTTGTTATTTAAAGTAATAGAGAATATTTATTTCTTTGTAATCGAATTGTTGTGCACTATTCTCGACGCCATTTTGGAACCCAAGTAACACCGGCCTGACCCAGGATCAGAAGCGTCGAGGTTGAAAGGTTACAATGACATCACTAGTGTCGAAACCGAGGCCGTTCTGATGGAAACCCGGTTAACTCGGGTCGAAACCGAGTCCGATATGAACTTACCCATATATCAGTTTATCGTATGTTTTTGTCTGTTTATTTGTTGTTGAATAATTTTTCTTCATACTCAAATTTGAATTTAATGAAAATAGGATTGGAGCGTGATCAGAGTGCTCATTGAAATCAAATATTTCAAAATTACAAAATCATTTCTATTTGTTAACACATGCGAAAAGAAAGTAAACTTCCCACGCTCCCTGTTTGAGTGCAGACGACTATTGACTAATGATAAACAAGTT
The DNA here is from genome assembly GCA_948146395.1 of Fragum whitleyi. Lineage (NCBI taxonomy): Eukaryota > Metazoa > Mollusca > Bivalvia > Cardiida > Cardiidae > Fragum > Fragum whitleyi. The sequence continues at coordinate 59,733,337 of OX411552.1, forward strand.
AATTGACACATTTCGATCAGACGATGTCCATTTGCATCTATACCACGTGGTCTGAATTTACGCGTGGGTTTTGACCGAGTGATAATCATAACAGAATTTGATTGGTTGTCAGCCCTACAACTGGTAAATGACCGTTCGAGAAAGTTCAGAGCAGTAATATGGTAAGTGCTACAAATTAATTATACAGTTAACCTATTGTACGTTTCAACTCCTTTACTCAACCGAAAATCTTGTTATAAACACTGAAAATACTAACTGGTAATTACTAAAAGCGAAAATTACATCAAATTTTGTATTAGCCTCTTCTCTATTTGTCGAAAAGTAAATAAGGTATAAACAAAGTTTGTAGGTTGTGACTGAAAAGGCCGTTTCTTCGGAGTTTGAAAACACATAATTTGGTTTGAACACATTGCTCAGAAGATAATGGTAAAAATGCAGTGGGTCAAACAGACTGGATTTCTGGTAAACGGTAGATATAAATCTACTGCTTCGCAGTACGATTTAAATGCAAATAGCTGAAACCAGTATCCGAAACATTAAGAACTTAAAAAACTCAGTAATGCTTAACGAACGAATGAATGAACGAACGAACGAATGAACAAACTAAATATTAAACTAGAGTGTCAAATTTCATCTAGTTTCTTGGTGGCCTAATTTTGGGAGACAGATCGTCTCTCGAAATAACATATTAAGCTTGCAACACGACCCAAACGGCTGATCCCAATTTATAACATAACTTGTTGCTAAAACTAGGATCGTCATAAGCCGACAGAGAAACATGGTAACTACAGCTTTTTCAACACAAGATTTACCGTACTGTGGAATCCAGGCAATAAATCGCTAGTGGGCGACCAAAATACTCGTAACTTCAGCTTTAATCAAGCTGTAGTTACGAGTTTTTTGTCATCCATCGACGATCTATGTAGATAAGTTTCTACAGGTCAAGGTTTAACTGAAAGGTTTATTTCATTCTTAAAATTGCTATCATAAATCAAGGTCTAAAACAAACGTAAACCCCCATTGTGACACATTTTAGCTTTTTTCCATTCATTCAATCGGGCCGATAAACTTATTTGTTTGTAATGCGATAGTCTAAATGCCAAAAATATGAATTGTCATTTTTTTAAGCTCAGTTTTTTACGGAAAAAAGAGGTATTGTGACCACCTTGGCGTCGTTTGCGTAAGCGTTGTATATGTTATGTGTGTTATCGTTGGCGTTGGCATAGGCGTTAGCGTCACAGAATTTAACCTTAGTCACATCTCTCTTGTTATTGAAGATAATTTCATGAAACTTGGAATGTTGTCTCACCATCACAAGAGCTATACAGACTATAAAGCCCCCCCCCCTCCGGATAACTCTTGACCCAAAGGTCCTTAGTTCGATTCCCGGGAGCGGCTATCGATCTTGGTTCTTTCATTGGCCCACACATTCGGCGCGAGTACTGGAGTTCCAGGAAGCAGAGGGATTAATCTAAGTTGCTAGAACTTGATTCCAAAACGATGTAAAATAAATATCCATCACTAATTATAGATTGGCAAAATAATTGACTGTTTGTGGGCGATATTTTAGATTGATCAAATGGATTAAGAGATGAAGAGAGTAATTGTTGATTTCATTGAGCTGTGGAACTAAAACGCTAAATTCCACATAACAAGACAGATTTACTTTGCAACTATATATAAATGAGTTCAAGATCTCACTTCACAACATGGATCGTTTATGTTTAATTGCTTGCTTACATTTTCTGAAAAATTCTTAAAGTTAAAAGGGTTTGTTGAAAACGCATGAATAATCATTTTACAAATCGACCTACATTTTGTTTGCAATTCATAAAACGAAGTATATATTACCGTGCTCTATCCCAAATATTGCCGATAAGAAAATGTCTATATTTACTTTACTAGGCCATCTATCCATTCATTGATTTTCAAAAGTGTCGCTAGCAAGTCTATAATCTTGATATATGATAGCAGTTTGGCGGTTTGCCTTGTGAAAAGTTCTATAACAGAAGACAGTCTGATCTTTCATTGATAAAACATTACGATATTGATTTGGGAATTGACAAAATATCAATTGAAATCTTAGCCTCATTCGCAGAATAACAGAAGGGGGGGCTCGCAGAATAACGAGGGGGGAGGGGTGTTCGTTAGGCAGTTTGTACTTCAATGGTTGACTGCTTGGCCCTCCACTTACAGTTAAAGACATCGAGTAATTGACTGTCATTCAGATGAAAATCATTTTAAATCGCTCATTCAGCGCTCCCTTAATTCATCCCAAAGACTCACTCCAATCGATAAACAAGAGAACCATGATGGTCTTGGATCGCTCAGCTGAGTCTCTTTGTCTCTTTGACCCCTGGGACACCACATTAATTAAATAGGAAAATGTCAACATAAGATTTCTACATAAGATCAATACCATGGAATGTTTCCAGCCAACAGCAAAAAAATATGCCTTTTCGCTCTTTGATTCTATATAAAAAGGGATGCACCCGAGTGGAGCCCAAAATTGACCCAAGGGTCCACTAGATGATGCTACATACTTAATTTGAAAGCTGTCTACCTTCTGTTTTCAGAGAAGATGATTTTTGAAGATTTTCCTATTCAACAATCGTGCTCGGACATGCTAAAGAGGATGTGCCCAGGCATCGCCCACATATGACCCCTGGGTCTTGATATAAACAAACTTGGTAGAGGCCCACTAGATGATGCTACATAACAAATTTGAAAGCTGTCTGCCATCTGATTGACCCAAGGAAGATCCCTGCCAGGTTTCATCAAGATCGGGCCACCGGTTTTGAAGGAGAGGATGTTTAAAGAAATTGTGGATGACGGACGACGCATGTCGCACAACGCAAGATGCACGACGGACGACTGACGATAGACGACGGACATTGTACGATCAAAATAGCTCACATTGAGCACTTCGTGCTCAGGTGAGCCTAAAAAAATGTCTTTATTGGCTGGTGTGTATTGTAAAGTCTCTGTTTGGTTTAAGAAGCAAAACAGAAAATTACCAATATTTCATTAAAGTGAGGTAATTCTTATGGCTCATTTTGTTCATCTTGATATTGTTGTACCTCACTTGTGTTTTACTAAACCCCACTCTACGTACTCATTTAATTTCATCATTCACCTTATGAATTTCACGATGTTCTTAACTATAGGACAAGCCTGTCGCAATCAAAATCACGCCGGTTTTGCACTCAAACGCACAATTGCGCCCCTCCTATTCCCCTATCCAAAGAAACATTCATTGGATGAGAGATATCTCGCTGTTTGTTACAGAAAACATAGGTGACCACAAAAATAGCTGGTGTCTCATTTACAAAGTTATGACAGGAACGTGTTTCAGTAAATGTTGCTATGATAATCGTAGCATTTATATCAATAATTGAACAATTTTGTTCTATTACGCGCCAACAATCGGTGTTATATAGAGTAATCATAATTGATCATATTTCGAAGTTAACAATCGGTGTAATATACAGTAATCATAATTGATCATATTTCGACGTTGGCAAGAAGAGTAATTTTTGAATGATTTTGGAATTAAATTGAATGAATGAGATGAACAACTTCTGAATGACATGAACGTTTTCTAATTGAAATTGATCGAAATAAGCTTCTAGAGTTGTATGACTATCATCGAAACAGTCAAGTTTACGTACATGTAGTGCCCATTTGGACCCTCTTCGTATGAAGGAGGGCAAATATTTCTGTTCAAACAGAACGTATATAAAAATTATCTATTTTTCTCAAATAGCTTTAATTTACATTCAGGATGCAATATTTTGCGTAAATGCATTGTTTTTAAATGAGCCTGATCGTGACATTTCCAACAATTAGAAATGTTCGTGTGGTGCAATCACTGAGTAGCGTAGACATCAACCTACTGTATTAATATAAAGTCTACATATACTTTGAGACCTTATCTATGTATTAAACGCATAATAAAGACTCTGGTAAGACTGTGCAGATGCACAGGTTGGTCAGAGTCTTTGCTTTGCGCATATTTTAAGTTGTTGGAAATCTCACGCACCGGCCCAAACGTTTAAGACCCATCGTGCTAAAATGGACCATCTGGAAGCACGTAAAATAATGTTCTGAAGAAGAAATTGATTCCAGTGTACGCCATTCTGGCATTTAAAAAACAAGAGGACCACGGTGGTCCTAGATCGCTCACCCGAGTCTATTTGATCCCTTGGACATCGCATTAATTAAATAGGCAGATGTCAACAAGAAGATACACTTTCTACATCAATACCATGAAATTTTTCAGCCAAGAACAAGACAGATATGCCTTTTCGCTCTTTGATTCTATGTAAAAAGGGTTGCACCCGGGTGGAGCCCAAATGTGACCCCAGGGTCTTGGTATGAACAAACTTGGTAGATGTCCATTAGATGATGCTACAAACTATGCTACAAACTAAATATGAAAGCTGTCTGCCTTCTGGTTTCAGAGAAGAAGATTTTTGAAGATTTTTATTTTTTTACCCTTTGTGCTCAGAAGAGCTAAAAATGGTGCACCCGGGCAAAGCCCAAATATGACCCCTGGGTCTTGATATGAACAAACTTGGTAGAGGCCCACTAGGTGATGCTTCAAACCAAATATGAAAGCTGTCTGCCATCTGATTTCAGAGAAGAAGATTTCTAAAGATTTTCGCTCTTTGATTCTATGTTAAAAGGGTTTCGCCCGGGCAAACCCAAATATGACCCCCAGGGTCTTGATATGAACAAACTTGGTAGAAGCCCACTAGATGATCCAAAATACAAATATGAAAGCTGGTTTCAGAGAAGAAGATTTTTGAAGATTTTCATACTTTCATCAATTTTTGTTAAAGGTAAAGGGAAAGTTAAGGGTGGATTTCATTTATTTGAACAATTTTGGTAGAGCTTGACCCAAGGAACATCCCTGCCAAGTTTCATCAAGATTGGTCCACTGGTTCAGGAGGGGAAGATGTTTTAAAAAATGTAGACGACGCACGACGCACGACTGACATTCTACGATCACAATAGCTCACCTTGAGCACTCCGTGCTCAGGTGAGCTAAAAATGTTGTAGGCATCGTAAATGCATTCGCACTAATGTCTATAAAAAAGACATCAAGAAGTGCAAACTCGATGAAAGGATGTCGAATTTTCATATTTTAAGAACTCTGAGAAAGAAGAAATTGCTTGCGACAAGCAATTTCTTTTTTCACACACATTTCTCCCATAAGAAGACTGTTTTCCTTCAAAATACTAGAAGTTGCAAGTAAATTTTATCCTGTTTACAACTTTTGTGGTAAATGATCTTAACTTTTTTGACAAAGGTCGAAAAAGAAACTGTCCGGTACATTTCTTTGTTAAAATATTCTTATATGATCATGGGAGTCTATCGGACTCCTTATTTGCAAAATGAAGGAGTCCCAACTGTTAATTGAAGAGTCTTGGACTCTCGGAGTTTCCATAGTGTCAAACCCTGGTAGGTCTATAATCGTTTAGGAAAGTAGAATTATATATTAAGGTAGTGGACCCGTAATAGTTCCACAACATTTTGGAACACATAATCTTTCACAATGTTGACCAAGGTTTCCTAACGAAATTCATTAGGAAATCTAGGTCAACATTTTGAAAGATCATAAGTTCCAAAATGTTGCGGAACTGTTACGGTTCCACTACCTTAACATGTATATGTAGAAGATATATTAAAAAAAAGAAAACAACAGTTTCGACAATGTTTTTGTCTTCGCAATCAGCACATACATGTATTGACTAGGATCGAATTATTACGCACTTTGTAAATGACTCCTTTTCGCATGAAAAGTTCTATTTTAAAAACACCCGCATAATAAAAAGTTTCGTGACTTTTTGCTGACGAAATAGATAAAGCCAAAGAGGGTCTGTATCGCTCATCTGTTTACAAGGTCATCCCATTTAAAAATAATATTCAACATAAGAAGTAATGAAAAATTTATATTCAAAGTTAAAGATTTCTTACCAATAACTAGAGGCGCTTGAGCGCCTGATTCGCTCCACAGGCCTGAATATCCAAATAATGCCTATTAGAGGATGATAAAGCTGTTTAAATGAGAATTGAAGTGAATGAATGAGTGAATGTTTATTTGAAAAAAATAAGGGTCATATGCTGAAATATTTCTGCATAAAAAAAATCATGATCAGTGATTAACAAAATTGACCTCTACCTGTTACACAAATATTTTTCATTTAATCACAATAATTTTGTGCAGTCTGATAATGGGTCACCCAAGGATCATTCTAGTGATATTTTGTTAAAATCCAAATATAAGAATTTCAAAACTAACAGAATGTTACTGCACAATATACTGGTGTTGGTCTGCAAAATTTTGATTGTAGATCTTTCCACTTTTAATTAAACACTACTAAAAGATGTTACTTCACAATTCTTTGTCATCAAAACAAAATTCTAACTAATGATAGTAAGAAGTAAAATATTCAATCCAATATATTTATTTTATTCTGCCCAATGCCTTAGAGTGCAGTAAACTCAACTCTTTCTACCCCACTCTGAATGTCAGGAGGGCAGAACATCATTTTACACTCTGTGCAGATTCACCCTTCGTTCACCTAAACTCACCAATTCTGAGTGGGTATTCTCAGGCTACTTATGTCAACTAATGTTTCTATACATTTGAATTTCAACAAAGGTTTTGTTCCTTCTAATCTATAATCATTACACCTATTAAATTCAACAAGTCTAGAAAAATTCATCATTGAGAAGATACCAAAAGGGTGATCAAATATTCACTTTATATGTTATAATACCCTCTCCCAATAAAAAAATATGCTGTTCATCTAATCAAATATTTTTTGCAGACTGATACAACTTCACAGAAATAAAATTTCCATGATATCTAATCCATCTGTTTAACCTTTCAGGATAGTTTGTTTTACCCTATATATGAAGAAATGACCTCTGCCCATAAAAGACATATTTTTGGCCTGATCACAATACTTTTTAATACACTGATAAAGGATCACTAAAGAATCATTCTAGTAAAATTTGGTTGATATCTATCAATTAGGTTCTGAGAAAATGATTTTCAAAGTTTTCACTATATAACATATAGAGAAATGACCTCCGCCCATAAAATACACATTTTTCACCCGATCACAATAATTTTTGCTATACTGATAAAGGGTCACTCAAGTATCATTCATGTTAAATTTGTTTGATATCTATCGATTAGATTCTGAGAAAATGATTTTCAAAGTTTTCACTATATAACATATAGAGAAATGACCTCCGCCCATAAAATACATATTTTTCATCTGATCACAATGATTTTTTGTAGGCTGATAGAGGGTCCCTCAAGAATAATTCTTGTGAAGTTTGGTAAATATCCATCAATTAGTTTCTGAGAAAAGCCACCTATTACCATACATGGAAATTAGCCACGCCCACTACAGCCATGATTTTCAACCGATTAAAAATCTTTGAAGGAATCTGATAGAGGGTCACCCAAGGAACATTCCTGTGAAATTTGATTGGAATCCATCCAGTACTTTATGAGGAGAAGATTTTTAAAGTAAAAGTTTACGGACGGACGGACGGACGCACGGACGCACGCACGGACGCACGGACGCACAGACGACGGACACCTCGCCATGACAATAGCCCGCTGGCCTTTTCGGCCAGTGGAGCTAAAAATGCAATAAAGCCTTATAAATTCTATGTCAAATTAATGAAAAGAACCCTGTTATTACCGTGTGAAATTTGGTGAACAACTTAGGAGAAGATTCATAGAAGGAATATGATCGCCATGCTTCTATTGAAATCGGTTTGGATGGAGTACACTTTTCAAGAAACACTATTTTCGATGGAACGGTAACATATGTGACCCGTCATGCGAAAAGGGACCATCCGGGAATTCTATACAATGAATTATTGAAAAAGAGATTCGATCCAGCATAAGACAACCAGAAGTCGCATTTCAAAAATTCTTTCACGGGAAGGTAGATTGATCATTCTAGATTCAGAAAATAAGCACTGTGCGAAAAGTTTCGACATAGTCAGTCTGCGCAATCCGCGCAGTCTGACAACGGTCGACACTTTACGCACTATCCAGATGGTCCCTTTTCGCGTGACGGGTCACATATGTATTGTCATGCAATGACTCATCGATATGATCATTATGTGCAAAACATACATCAACAGGCAAAGTAACAGCTTGCGTGGGTCTTATTCAACGTCGGAAAAATGACATACAATTAATCAAAGGACTGGACGCCCTGAAAATCGAAATTTTTCAATAACATATATACACTAAATAGGAATTTTTGGAAAGATGGAAAATTGAATGAGTACTCAAGAAATACCAACTTTATTTTCAGTGTGTTAACTTTTAACAAGTAAAAGACGGGGCTTTATCGATTAATTTAATCTGTTTCAAATTAGTAGTTTAATAAAATTGGAACATTTGGAACATAAATTTGATATTATATTTATAAGGTGGTTTTTTGAGATACTTTTTCAAACTTCTCTAATATATCGATTTGCCCCTTATCCTTCTAATTTTAAATTTTGCTTCAAACAAATTTTATTTGTTTTAAATAACTCTAGCTACTTTTCCCCAAGAAAATATCATGTACAAAGGAAGCAGAGTAGGTCAGGACCAGTCTGGAAAGATGCACAGGCTAATCTCGGTCTTTTTGTCTGCCATAGATTTGTATTTGACGTTCTCATCATGGGAGTAATAACTAGAAAACCATAAATGGCTTTGAGTCGCTCCACAGGCTTGAATTTCTTGTAATAGCAAATCAAAGTATTGACAAGATTTTTCGTTATTCTGGGTTCTTAGTGCAAACACAAATTTACAAGCAGTAATGTGGTCAAAGCAAAAGAAAGCAAATGAGTGACTCACTGACTAATTGATTAACTAATTGATGGGTATTGTAGTGATAATAACCATGATTGACATTGAAGTAAAAATAAAAACAATTTTGGTAAAACTCGTGGACACATAAAACATGAGGACCTTGCTGGTCCTTGATCGCTTATCTGATCCTAGATAACTAGAAAATCACACTATTGTCAAATAAAGATGCAAGGTTATAATCAAGCTGAAAATTGCTCTCATGATCTTATGAGTCTTTATTTATCAATATATGTGGCTGTAACGGTGAAAATAATGTTTAAGAAAACGGCAATTTCGTCATAGTTATTGGAACATAATTCAAACAAGTAATTAAGAGTTTTTAAGTGTCACATACTGACATATTTCTGCAAATAGAAAATCATGATTGATGATAAACGAATAGAAAATTGACCTCTGCCTGTTTAATTCAAATTTTACAATCACAGTAATTTTATGCAGCCTGATAATGGGTCACTAAAGGAACATTCCAGTGAGATTTGGTTGATATTCAGAGAAATTGACTTTCAAATTATATATAACATATAGACAAATGACCTCCGCCAATAAAATACATATTTTTTCATCTGATCACAATAGTTTTGTCGGACTGATAAAGGGTCACTCAAGGATGATTTCAGTGAAATTTGGTTGTTATACATCACTTAGATTCTGAAAAAATGATTTTCAAAGTTTCTACTAAATAACATATAGAGAAATGACCTCCGACCATAAAATGTATATCTTTCATCTAACCACAATAATTTTTGGTAGACCGATAAAGGGCCACCTAAGAATCATTCATGTAAAATTTAATTGGTATCGAATAATTATGTTCTTAGAAAAGTAACATTTTACCATATTTGGAGATTAGCACGCCCATTAAATCCATGATTTCAGTGGATCAAAATTTCTTGAACAACTTTCGAAGAGGGTTTCCCAAGGATCATTCCTGTGAAGTTTGGTTGAAATTCATCCAGTAGTTTCTTGGAAGAAGATTTTTAAAGAAAAAGTATACGACCGGACGCAAGGACGCACAACGGACAAAGCGCCGTGATAAAAGCCCTAGTGGCTTTCAGTCAGTGGAGCTAAAAACCTGCACACGTTACTCGTATAACGTTGGATTACGTAATCAAGGCTATAGCAAATGACATCATTTTCAAGCAAGTTTAAGTGAAATTAAAGGAAAGTAATGCGATATCAATAAATTTCGTTCAATGTAGAAGATAATTTCGATATTCCATTACTTCCCTATAAGAAAAAAATTACATTCTTTTATAGAAAGATTTGAGTGCATTCACCGACTTATTGGACACTTCCAACGCAACATAAGACACTAAAAAGTAAAAACAAGAATGGTTTATTCCATTTGGCCGCATTTGTTGATTCTTTTGAGCAATTCCGGTAAGTTTTCGAATGATTTTTTAGCGTTCTATTGAAAAGTAAATATGTGGGTTCTACACTATAAAAGCAGCGCTGGGCGAGAGATTTTGAACGGTTTTGATCGAAATGAGTGTCGAGTGTCAATTTCACGACGTTATTAACTGTAGGACAGAGTAAACTAGATTGATTTAATATTTGATAGAAAAAAATGTATCAGATTTGGGTATGGGTGACTAGATTTAATGTAAGCTAAAGATTTCATGATAATATACGAAACAGGATGTAAAATTGGCCACGAGGAGATGGTTTTGTGTTTGACAAAGTTTTAAAGTTTATTCAATTATAATTGATAATAGTATTTCAAGTACCACGGAAAAAGATTGCCGTATTCACACAATCTTACCCTCTTAAGATTTGAGTTATAAAATTAACGTTAGTTACATCGTGAAATTGACATTCATCTCAGTCAAAGCCATTTTAAATCGCTCATTCAGCTCCCTATTCATTTATTCCAAACACTCACTCAAACCACTCATAAACGCTCCAAAATCACTTTAAAGATATGATCAACAACAACAACAACAAATAAAGCTATAGTAAAATCTCGATTTCACTAACATTATTGATTTTTTAAGCGTCTGATTTGTCTTTGAAGAGATAGCAAACTATTTATTGAACATGTACATATTATATATATATGTATATAACCTGAATATTTTATTAAAGGGAGGTAATGAATATCGCTAATTTTGTTCATCCCGAACAAAATTAGCCATATTGGATTACCTTCCTTGAACTGCACTCAAAACTCGCTGTACACACTCATTCAATTTCATTCCAGAATCATTCCAAAATCACCCATCTTGGCAATTTCACGATGTTCTAAAGTGTACGTACGCTGAGAATTTACAGAATCTCGAGGGGTCAGCGCGAAACTGTTTCAAGTGTCTGTACATCTACAGTTAACAACATCGTGGAATTGACAAGGTGAATGATTTTGGAATTATTAAGGAATGAAATTGAATTAGTGTGAGGAGTGAGTTTTGAGTAAATTTAATGGGAGGTAATCCTATATCGCAAATTTTGTTTAGGATAAACAAAATTTGCGATATTGATTACCTCCCTTTAATAAAATATACATACATGTTCTTTATGTAGTTTCAAATTTCCTCAAGAACCTATTACACGCTTGAAATTTGAATTATATTAGTGAAATCGCGATTGTTTTGTCCAAATTCATTTTGAATGACGTAGTTGATTCTTTATTTTTCAATGGGTTTGGGCGTTTTTGAATGGTCTGAGTGATTGTTTGAAATGAATGAACGGAGCGCTGAGTGAGCGTTTTAGAATGGTTTTTATTTAGGTATAGTTCAATTTCATGATGTAACTAACTGTATACACTTACAATAACTTTGCACTGACTCGACGATCTTCAGTTTTCTAGGAACACAACAGTTAGTTACCTCGAAAAATTGACTTTAAACTCAATCAAAACCATTCTTAATCGCTCATTCAGCGCTCCATTCACTCCTTCCAAACAATCACTCAAACCATTCAAAAACGCTCAAACCCATTGAAAAACATATAACAACAACTTTGTTCAAAATAAAAATAGATGAGAAAAAAATGGGATTTCAATTATTTAATTGAAATTGTAAGCGTCTGTTTGAAATAGGGAACTTTCTATATAACTTGTATACATATTTTATTAAAGGGAGGTAATCAATATCGAAAATTTTGTTCATCCTTAACAAAATTTACGATATAGGATTGCCTCCCATTAAATTCACTCAAAACTCGCTCCATGCACTCATTCAATTTCATTCCTTAATCATCCCCGAATCATTCATCTTGTCAATTTTACGATGTTGTTAACTGTAGTCTTAGGTCTACGACTTGTCACATATGTTTGGCACGAGGAAATATTCAATAAACGAAAACGAGTATTTTCTGATTGCGTAACATTTTTTAATACAAAATGTATGATAATCAAACGAGATATTAACGAATAAACGATTAACAATTACTCAACGAACCTGACGTACTCTAGAGCATAACAATATAAATTAAAACACAGGCGATTGTTTCATAATCCTATTTCAGACGTTTTTACGATGTACATGAGATTTATACGATAACGAAAATAAAAAAAAATCTGGTTATAAAACAATCGCCTGTGAGATTAATACATCCGATGGCTAAGTAAGCCTTTATTCCTTTCTCACTATGACATCGAATAACAATTAACTAGAATTTATATTTTATCACAACAATTTTAGACATCTATATACTTTTAGCTATAAAAAGACTTGTTTTTTTTTTTTTTTTTTTTTTTTTCAGGCATCCGTTCTAATTTGGGAATCCCCGACGGCGGCACTCATTCTTTCCGACTATTTGTCTCTCACCAATGGGTCGATAATCGTAGACCTATGTGAGATAGCAGCTGGAGGCTAGGAAAGGATGTAATGGTAGTACTGGCGTGAGAAATACCAGGAATCCATTGTTAGGTGCTCCAGCCGCCGCGATATAACTGAAATAATGTTGAAAGCGGCGTAAAACCCCATTCAATCAATCAATCTAATTTGGGAAAGGTTCATGCACTCGGTGGAATTCTTTACGCAAGACAAACCATGAGAAAGGAAAAAGTATATCGTCTGGACAATGGCGATTGTTTCACAATTCGGTTTGTTGTTGTATACATGTAAGATCCTGTAAGATAAAAAGGTTGGTTAAGAAACAATCGCCTGTGAGTTTGGCGAATAGGTTTATTGAATGTCAATTGTAACAACATTTAACAGTTTGTAGGATAATTAATAAATATAATCCCACTGCCACTCTGCCAGTAAATTTAGAACTTAATGCTCTTTGCATACTTAACAGTTAGTTCCTTAATTAGAATGGGTATAAAGTCGGTCTAAAATCTTACTTTCTTGAACAAACACTGCGTAGTGGGTGCCAGGGGCCCGTTTTACTAAACTTCTTACGATAATATTGATCGTAAGTCAAAATCCAAAATCGTATCTGGTATTTTATTCAACGATAGATTCTGCCTTGCAATATCTCACTGGAATCGTCTTTCGGAGACGAAAGACGATTCCAATGAGATAATGCATGATAAAATTATATATTCCGTTCTACTGTAGAAGCAAATATGATTTTTGACTTATTTAATAAATATCGTAAGATGCTAAGTAAAACGGGCCCCAGGATTACTGAAATACGAATTCACCCATTTGTTACTTGGACGATTCCTACTCGTCCAGCATAAAAATGAACTTGCTTGCAAAAAAAGAATAAATAATGTTTAGATAACATTACTTTTAATGAAGAAAATGCTGGAAGCCAAACATTTTCTAAATTAAAAACAATGCTTTCTGCCATTTGACAAGTCGGTCACGGGAAATCCACATCCTTGGTGGTGGGTACTCGCAAATAACCGATAAGACAATTAACAAAATACCAACCATTTAGGATTTGTAAAAATTCGCCTAAAACACCCTACCCCTTGTCATGCTGAATTAAGGTTTTGGTAAAATTGAAGTACTTAAAACACTGAATGCATTTATTTTGCGCCAGTATCTGGAGCGACGGACATCTTCAACCCAAAAATCAATGTTGAAGATTTCTTGAGATATAATAAAATTTCCTTCGTAACGCGTTAGTTCAAGCTTGCAATACATCATAGCGTCTTCCAAGAAACGGTCAAGATAAGAAAAATTCAATTCAAAATCACAAGAATTTCTGATAGTTTTCCCAAATCTTATCAACCCTTCAACATTTTAATGTTTGTAAGCTTTCTCTCGGTTTAAATCTGTACAACTTTGTATATACAGTTAACAACATCGTGAAATTGGCTTAATGAATGATTCTATATGATTTTGGAATGAAATTGAATGAGTGTGATGGGTGAGTTTTGAGTGAAATTAAAGGGGGTACAACAATACCGCTAATTTTGTTTAAGATGAAAAAAATTGCAAAATTCATAACCTCCCTTTTACAAAATATAAATACAAGTTCTATAAATAGCTTTCTATTTCTTTAATAAACAATCAGACTATTTAAATTCCAATGTCAATGAAGTCGCGATTTCTTTTTATATATAGTCATTTTGAATGTAAGTGTTGATTTAATATTTTTAGAGATTTTGGAGAGTTTTTGAGTGGTTTGAGTGAGTATTTTGAGTGGATGAATAGAGCGCTTAGTGAGCGATAGAATGGTTTTGATTGCGATGAATGTCAATTTCACGACCTGAGGAAACCGGTTGCCTTTGCTTATTCTTACAGTGTAATTAGTAATTTAGTTTTGAACATCATTCAAGGAATTTTCTAAAAATCCCTTTTCGTCCCTTAACCCCTGTCATGCTGAATCCGGAATATTTCTGCTTTGGCAGGAGCTATAGACAAACATCAACCTGCACACATGTGCAGTCTGGTGTTAGTCTACACCGCCCGTTTCTCACTTTCAAACCAGAATTAACAACAGATTTAGTTTTTTTAAATAAAAAAAGACCTTCACTTGGTCCTTTCAGCGCTTTCTGCACTTTGATTTTGATGAAAATGTTTAGCCAAAATTTATTCAGCATGACAAGGGTTAAGTAATACACATAATATTCCCTCTGCTATATGTATCTTACATTGTATAAAATACAGAAATCAAGTATTCGATATGTATCTAGCATCTGGCAAGCCTTATCTGACATGAATAAAGGTTGCCACCCATCTAAGAAACAATCAGGATTTTATGTTCGCTTTATCACGTTATATTCTTGTATAACAGGTGCCGAACAAAGAATAGCAGGAAAACATTGCAGGAAAACAATTCTTTATAAATAGTTCATATACTACAGTTAAAAACATTGATAATTTGACACTCGTTCTGATCAAAAGCTTTCTAAATTATTCATCTAGCGTTCCATTCATTCATTCCGAACACTCATTCAAATCGATCAAAAACGATCCGACCAAAATTAGCGATATTTGATTACCTCCCTTGAATTTCACTCAAACCTCGCTCCATACGCTCATTCAATTTCATTCAAAAATTATTCCACAATCGTTCACCTTGTCAATTTTACATTGCTGTTAACTGTACTATGTAATGTCTCAGCACCAATAGAACAAAAAGACTCTTGAAATTATCTCAATGAAATAATTCAACGATCCAACTCTTATAATAACCCTATCCTATCCTATCTTCACTAAGTTTTTGATCAATTTAAATCCTTTTGTTATCTTTCGGTCGAAATGGGACAATCTAGATAGTGCATTTAGTGTCGACCCCGGTCAGACTGTGCATTCGCATTTCGCTGATTTTCTGTATCTAGAATGATCAATCTACCTTTATATGTTAATTCTTTTAAATATTACCTCTGGTTGACCTATAATTGGAACTAATCCCCTTTTCAAACATTAGATTTGCGGACTTCCCAGATACCCTCCCCCCTTGCAAGACATGTCACATATATATTTACTTTTTTTGGTTATTTTTGTTATTTTTTATTGTAAAAGCTTTTCCGGTATGTTTGTACCAACGATTAGTAAGTGATATAGCTGCATACCTGTTATTTCATTATTTGCCGACTATTCTACTCTCAAGAGGTCATTGACTCGTTAATGAGAGGTCATGTTATTGACCCAATGGTGTGTTATGCTGTGCATGCATATAGTGCGTGGGTATTATTTCTCTCTCTCCCTCTCCCCGTCTCTCTGTCCCCCTCTCTCTCTCTCTTTATCTCTCCCCCCTCTCTCTCTCTCTTTCTCTCTCCCTCTCCCCGTCTCTCTGTCCCTCTCCCCGTCTGTCTGTCCCTCTCATTCACTCTCTCTTTCTCTCCCCCCCTCTCTCTCTCTCTCACACACACACACACCCTCTGTCTCTATCCGTTTTCCAGTCTACTTGTATCTGTTTGTCTATCTGTCTGTCCGACTGTCTCTCGCTGCCGCTCTGTCACTCGAGCTTTGTCAATCTCTTTTCATTTCTCTTTCTTTCTATCTCCCTTTCTCTCTCCGTTTCTTTATTTATATATCTTTCCCTTTCTTTTATTCCCTCGGCGGACCTCTGTCTAGATTTCTTTCTCAAATAAACCATTTCCATAGTTTCCAGTATCAAATGTTTATATAACCTTAAATAATTAATGTATACATGAATCGGTATTCATTTACCGTTAGTTGGTGATCCAAACTACCTTACGGTTAAAAGAACCGTAAAATGGAGACTCATTCTGATCAAAACCATTTTAAATCGCTCACTCGGCGCTCCATTCATTCATTCCAAACACTCAAATCGTTCAAAATCATTCCAAAATCTTTAGAGAGCATTGCGAAATCGACAAAGACGATCAACTACGATTTTAACGAATGATGTGTTTTTTGAAATGACTGATTAGTCAATGAAGACACACAGACAGATAATAACGTATATTTTTTAAGAAAGGTTATAAATGTAGATAATTCTGTCATCTTGTAAAAAATGAGCAATATTGGATTAGCAACCTTAAATTTCACTCAAAACTCGCTCCACAGACTCATTTGATTTCAGCCCAAAATCATTCCAAAATCATTCATCTTGTCAATTTCGCGATGTTCTTAACCGTAGTTGAAGAAATTACTATATTATCGCCATTTTCAGAGTAAATAGCATATTACAGTTAAGGTAGTTGACCCGTAATAGTTTCTCAATGTTTCGGTGATAATTAATTTTAACAGTGTTAGCAGAGGTTTCCTAACGATTACATTAGGAAACCTCGGTTAACATGTTGGAAGTTATTGACTTCCCAAATGTTGCGGAACTATAAAGGGTCTACTAAATTCATGAAAACAACCTCAAAAGTCCACCATTTATGAGTGATTGCTTAAAAATTTGATTTTGTCATTTATTTATTTAGGTTATTATGTAATAACATATATTATGCCCATAAGATAAAATGTAATATTATGAAACAATCGCCAGGAGTTACTTCTTTCAGATATTTAGTCGTGCATATGCCATTTTATCTATATATATTTTAAAGCCTCAACCGGATTTAAGAGATTTTATAACACCAACGTAACTGTTGAACATGAATGAAACAAACTTAACATGAAATCTCGGTAAGTTATTACCAAACTAATATAAATACAACTTCAAATGCATTGACTTACACAATTTTTGTAATAACACCTAGAAATACTACGATTGTACTAAAGTGTCAGGCCATTTAATTTATGGAAACAAAAACGTAAAATTTGTATAAATATACGTAACATTCATACACCGCCGACTTTTATACATAATAAACAATTAAACTCTAGAGATTCAAATTTATAAAATGATACAATTATTTTATACTAAATTTTACCAAGGCCAATTAAAACCCCATATAATTGGTGATACTCATTATTTCCCATTAGGGATAATTCTATTGATAACCCACAACAGCTTACAACATTTTAGTGAAAACAGAGGCGCCGCTAATAAATTCTGATTGATAGATGAAAAATTTAGTGAAATTGGTAAATAATACGCTCAAATCAAATGAACCCAGGGCTATCTTCCAAGAAAGTATTCGTCGCTTGTTTTTGATAGCGAGAATAATTTAAATTCAACTTTTCAAGGAAAGCTTAAAGAATCTAGACATCACAAAAGCTTGTTTTCGAACGACCATTACGATACCAAGTCCAAGGCTATAGCGAAAGCTAGCGTTCCCGCGAAAACAACTGAGCTAAAAATGTAATTTGGCATTTTACTCTGAGGTAAATCTTGATCAACGTTAATAATGTAGAATGTTCAGACACCCAGAACTAGAGATTAAGTGGGTATTTTGGATTTTAGATTATAGTATCTTTATAATAATTATAGTATATACCCTGCGTTGTTGGTACTCATTGGAATCATCTCGTCGAGAGATGATTCAAATGAGTACCAACAACATAGGGTTTCATTGAGAAATAAAGAGTTTAGCCTAATTTTAGCCCTCTCCCCCCTCCCCCACCCTCGTTATCATTTCCTATGACCCTTACAAGGCTTTTCCCAAGTTCTTTGGGAAAAGGCCCCTAGCATTCATTTGGGAAAAAAATATTGACAAAATTGCAATTTGGGGATTTTTTCATGTATAACTAGTTGGGTTATTTCTTGCTTGTAATGTATAAATTTTCTTTTAAACAGCTTAATCTTAAAATTCTTAAAGTTAACAAAACACATATTTATGTCCCCAAGTTACAAATATGTCAGAAATAAGTTGTTTGATTAAATCAATTTCATTAAATTGGGAATTATTCTCCAAATTGGGAAAAAATTGGGGCCTTTTCAATGGGGAATGGGGCCTTTATTGGGCCCCTGAGAGATAGAAGAAAAAGCCCTGCCTTACTACTGACTTGCTTCTATCGCTTTATCCTTTTTTTTAAAAAAAGTATCCCCAAATATATCTGAAATTTCGTGAAACTAGCATGTCTAAAATACAACAAATTTCATACAAAATGCAACCAGCTCGATTCTAATTCCGTGGGCGTCGTTTTGGCGTAACAAACGACGTCGTAATTCCGTCCAAAATTATTATCCCAATAAATAGTCTCGTTCACGGTGAATGACACAGCAAAGGATATTTTACAACCGGGTCCAAGGGCCGCTGGGGCCACAATCGTGAAGGAAAAACGATCCGTAGGCCCGTCACACGAATTTTGAACGTACGACGCCATGACGTCATAAAACGTAATCCAGTTATTAATAGAATACCGCACGCGCACACATTTATGGTATCCAATATTAGCGACCCGAACTATTCCAGTGATATTTAAATCCGTTATTATGCAATTTTCTAGACTAACTTTGTTAGCCATCACTCTAGAAACAAAACCGTCCTCGGCACCGGGCTGTTTGAAACATAAATCCAAGTACCGACTCCCCACATGCTGACGTTCTTCCTCGACACCCGCTTTTAAATCGGCGACCGCGGACGCCGGAATTTTAGGAGGAAGTTCCGTGTTCAGCACGTGACGTATTGATTCCAAATCGAGGCCCATGGCGTCGGCGAATCGCACCATTTTCTTCCGACGTGGGGTTCCCGGTGGAGTCTTGTTACTTTTTAACGAGCTAGATTTACGTAATTCCGATTTATTTATATTAAATTCCGGATCCTCGTCAGTTGGGCTTTCTGGCACCTCAAGAAGGTATTTTCGCGTTTCATTCGTAAATCCACCACCCGATATTTGTAGTTTTAAATTAGCAAATTTTGGAGTCAAACTAGTCTCAGAAGAAGCCTTTTTAAGATCTTCTACTGCTCCTTCTCCGTTGGCTTTATCCTCTATACTACCGTCAGAAACTGACTTACGTAACTCGGATTTCGCAAGTTCTTTAGTCACTGATTCAGACAACGATTCGACAGCGTCCTTAGTTTGATCCCCAACCTCTCCTTCAACCGGGGATCCAGATGAATCCAGCGAAAAATAACAGCCGTCACTACCCTCTGAGCCGCGGCTCTGAGGAGACTCGATCACAGAATCTAAATCATCCATCATGTTCACAAATATCCCCTCTTCCGATGCCACTTCACAAGATAGCACCAAGTCCGGAGCCTTTTCCCTTAAATCACTATCTACACCTGCTCGCCGTCTACCCGTCCGGCTGTCAGGATCGAGCCCCGACTCCGCATTGCCGTCTAACTCGACGTAACCGTCAGAATTTTCGTCACACATGATTGACACTCGAGCGTCCGACGCTCCCGCCGCGTACCCGCACGTACATCTGCGTAAAAATGACTCGAAATAACCAGCGGCTTCGACGCTGACTCTAGTCTGCACGCGCCGTGTTTTCGGCGATCTGACAAACGGCGCACAAGTACTGAAATTATCCAAATAACTTTCTTCCGTGTAAGATAAATTCCGAGGTAAAAATCTTAGATAATTTTCCTCCGGGGAATCATCCTCAACCATCCTATAAAAACATATGACGTTACTGGCCCGTAAACGAATAAATTGGGAGAAGGGGGATGTAGCGTAGAGAAAAGACACCACTACACAAACATAATCGGGAAGATCCGTGTATCCATTAACTATCACATCACATCAAATCACAATTAGACCCTTGCCAAAAGCAAAAATTATCACGCTTTACACCGTGGAAGCATTCTTTCGTCGTGGCTTACCACTGACCGTCCGTCCTTCACCTTTGCATCTCTGAAAAAGAAAGTAAGAGATTGGGAATGTCATTTAAAGGTTAGCTGTCAAACTCCCAAGGTCGATGTATCCGCATACAAAATTATCTCCAGTTAAAATAAAGCAAAAATCTTACCATTTAACTATTCCATTGAGTATTTAAAACTCCAAAACATAATGAAATATTCAATGACTATGCAATCGTAGGCACACGACTGAAACTAAACTAGTATGTACTCGGTGTGCAGCTATTTATATATACGAAATAACCGTCCTTGAAAAAAGTCAATACACGGGTCTATTTTTAGCACAACTCCGGAATATTGGAGAATCCAATCGTATGTTGACGTTATCAGCTCGTGTTGGGAAACACGTACACCAGGCTAATATTCTATATTTAGAAACGAAGATTCTGCATTATTACGCATTTATTGGATGAAACAATTTGTTTGCGTCATACAACAAAATATTGCACTTCTGCAGCCATTTTGAGTGAGTTATTTCTTTTAATCTTAATGGGTCTTTTGGTACGCTCGCTGGATGTTATAAAGTTAGTATACGTTTGCTAGATAATAGATCCAATGAAATTTCGACTCGCAATTAGTTCATTGTTCACGGATGATCGTATAATCTGATTAATCTTTCCATATTTTGACAGCCTTTTTCACTGTGACCCAAAAAATTTGATACATCCAGTAATCTTCATGGCCCAAAATTATGATTTTTTTTTCTTATACATGAACTATACTGAGAACATTCTAAAACTTGATTTCAACTTGATAATAAAGCTTCAATTGTATGACAAAACTATAATAATTGTCTGAGCAAAAGAAGATAATGATAATAAGTCGTTATCATGAACAACTTAGTCATATCATCTTTTAAGTTCAAACATTTATTTAAGGTAGTAGAGCCGTAATAGTTCCGCAACATTTCGGAACTCATGATCTTTCACAATGTTGACCGATGTTTCCTAATCCTAATGAAAATCATTAGGAAACCTCGGTTAACACTGTTAAAGTTCATTACGTCCGAAACGCTGCGGAACTATTACGGTCCCACTGCCTTAAATTCTAAACTTTGAGAAATACTCAGTTGAGCACGAAAAACGTTTTCCAATTTAGGCTTTCCGATCGACCAGTCAAGCTATAATGTTCATTATAATATGTTATATGCAATAAAACCATGGAATGCAACTTTTTAACTGAGAGAAGCTTATCCTGGCGAACGGACATATATACTTAGTTCCAAAAGAAAGAAAGTGTGCACTTTTGAATTGTGCATATCTCTTAATTTACCCTATTGCCATGAAACGTCGTAGTCTATCCCCAAGAGTATGTGCAAACTATATTTGCAAACAAAAATCGCACGATTAGCAAACACATTTTCAATACGATTGTGCATGATGCTACAGCGTGGTTTGACTACAATTTAACGTCGTTGAACAAAATCGAACCTTGTCAGATTTAGAACGTCATTAATATTGATTGAGTTATCTAGTTCCGATAGAAATCGATGTAAGGGTTTAATAAGCAAAACAAGATGTCATAGAACGCCATAGCGCCATTCAACGACAAGTTACTGGCCTAACAACGTATCGTTGTCTGACGTTGATTTACACGCAACGTCTTCATAAAAATTAAAACTTTGCTTTGGCAATGGCTTGGAATGGCTTCTAAAACTCTATATTGGAACATCAACACATAGCTCTTACCAAAGAAAAAGTTGTGAGGAGGTCAAATATCAACAATTTAAGTTCTGTCTGCACGTTTACAGTAGCGATACTTTATTCAAATCGGATTTGACTTTTAACTTCAAAATGTCCTGACGAAAGTATGGTATCAAATTTACTCCATAATTTTCCTCTAACTCTTTAAAAATCAAGAAAAATGCAAAAAGTGAATCAGTGTTCCCAAAAACTCCAAAATGGGGGTGATTTACCCCTAAATTGAAGGTTGTACCCCCAATTTTTGCAAGTATGCCTTCTTTGTGTTATATAGAGGGGGTACATGCACACTATAAAATAGCCATTTGTACCCCCAGATTAAAAAAGCAGTGGGAACACTGAGTGAAAGTGAACAATTTCTTAAGAAACTCAGTATGGACCTATTCTTAATAATCTTTCAAAACTCGATTTTCTTTCTCATTCAATTTCATTCCAATATCATTCCATGATCATACAACTTGTCAATTTCAAGATGTTCCTATCTCTTAGCTTACTTTTTCACAGATAAGTAAATAATATCCTTCATTTTCCGCGATTTCGTTTGTTTAAAAAAACCCCGATTCGATCGATAAAAACAATTCCTTTAAAGTACTACCCGGCCAATCCTTTTTGTGGGATAGGTTGCAAAAAAAGGTGCAAATCTCAGCGGTTTCTTTAAAAAAAATGTCTGTATATGAGAGACAGCACGTAGATTGATTTTCGTGTCTTTGATCTGGTGATTCGTCTGCTCAGTAGGAGACAAATTTTAACAATACTTTAAACTATGCCATGAAAGAACTTGATACCCCTTGGAATTAATGGGGCAGAAAGTATGTAAAATGGGCCATTAATTTATCGAAATTCACAGTTTTAACGATGACGCAATATTTGCGTATAACAACTAGCTAAATGCTCGCGGGGTCGACTCCATTAAATTAAAATGGGTTTTACGGTAGTGGACCGTAATAGTTCCGCAACATTTCGGAACACACGAAATTTCAAAATGTTAACCGAGGTTTCCTAACGAAATCAATAGGAACCCTCAGTTAACACTGTGAAAATTCATTACTTCCGAAACGTTGCGGAACTATTACGCATTCGCTACCTTAAAGTACGGAAGTGTTGTGGGTCTCGGGACCAACTTTTAACAATTATTTCTTTCTGCAGCTGGGCCCGAGGTTTAAAACTTTTCTCAGGCTTAACTGAGAAGTTTCGCAATTTTTGAATTTAAATAGATGTATGAAAATTAAAGATAATATTTGTAATTTATTTGTTATATATAACAACTTATAAATATTATCTTTCATGTTAATACATTAAAATGACTATTAAAACAGAATAACGGCCTCAATCTCAAATTGAAATTTGAGAAAATTTGGAATTGAGAATGAGAAAAGTTTTATAACCACGGGCCCTGGTCGTAAAGGTACATTTTTAACCCATACGTACGTTACATAGTTAGTAACATCGTGATATTGACATTCACCTCGATCAAAACCATATTAAATCGCTCATTCAGCGCTCCATTCATTCAATTCAAAGACTCAATCTAAGTTCAAACCGTTCAAAAAGTCTCCAAAATCGTTCAAAAAACGCTTCAAAGTCGTTCATAACGGTTATCATTAAATTCAAATCGGTGAAATCACTTCACTCTTTTATTATCGTATGAAGGTTTTAAAGCTTCTGATTCGCCCAGTAAGATACACAAACAGAAAAATATGTTGATTCTTTTAAAGGGAGGTAATAGACCATTGCTAATTTCGTTATCCCCTTAATTTCATTCAAAACTCGCTTCTCCGACTCAATCCATGTCGTTCCGCAATTATTCCAAAACTTTACCTTGTCAATTTCGCGATGTTCTCAACTGTATTGTAGTTTTATGGCGAAATATTCGAAGTGGCCATGAACTTTCAAATTTTGAAATAATGAAATGTATGAATTCATCGTGTAAGTATTGATTTATTGTTGATAAAAAAAAAAAAAAAAAAAAAAAACAGGACAGACAGTGTTGCCATGAATTAAACCAATGCAAATATAAATTAAGGGGTCAGCTACCCTGCCTATAGGATAACAAGATGGCAAACTTTTTGCAAGTTATACCTCACGTTGCACGCAAATACACGTCCTTATATATTAGAAATATATACCCATATTTAAAACTAGCTATTAGACTGTAAAATGATTTATTTTTTTTCGGATTATTTTAGGGACGGATTATGTATAATACAGCGACAAAATAAATTAAAAATTATTTTGAATTTCAAATATATTGACCAATCCAATTAGAGATCACATTGAACTCTGGGTTATATGCGTATCGGAGCTATCCTAAACATTTTTGACGAATCGCGGTTAAGTGAATTAGTTCCCCTGGACCGATTGTCAGTCGGCTTTTATTTACTCATTCACGTTTAGCAGTGTTGTGTATTCTAGGCAGCTTTTTGCAAGCATGTAGCTACTGAGTTTTCCAATCTATCGGTGAATTAATATCAAAGTATTTCGACCAAAATCATCTTCTACGAAAACTATGTACCGACACTGAACATATAAGCTATTGCCTAGTGCAAGGGAAATAACCATAGAAAAAATTTCATCTAAACTATTCGCGGTCGTTTCCCTTTATCCAAAAGGAGAATCTTTTATGAAAATTTAAAAGAACGCATTCTAATTCGTTTGTAGATCCTTTAATGCCATTTTCGCAAGACATATCTTAGCTGCTGGTGCACAAGAGCGTAACTACAATTACGCACATTACACAAGAGCGTAATACAAACAAAACGTTTCCAAAAATCTTTTTGATGAATGATCAAAACTATTCACCAACGCTCTAAATTATAAAAAAAGAATCGGAGGGCTTTACCTTTTGCCTAATTTCACTTATATTGTCACCGTTATCCTATATATTCTTTGATGGTCGCCTTCTGGTCCCGAGATTGTAAAACTTTTCTCATTCTCAACTCAAAATTTTCCCAAATTTCAACTTCAGAATGCATTGTAAAGCCAGAATTTTGACGTAATACTTATATAAATGTGTGAATATGAAAGATGATATTTATAAGCTGTTATATATAAAAACTTGTTCGTATTTTCTCTATGTTCATACAGTTATTTGAGTTATACGATTGAGAAAATTTTGAGTTGAGAATGAGAAAAGTTTTATAACCTCTGACCCTGAGTGCGTATAAATTTTCAAATCCTAGTTACCCCTATGCATACCTATGGTTTTCTATCGTTTCTTACTCTATTACAACGAAAGCAACTTTTTCGGGTCACCAGTTGCTCGGAAGCTCAAAATAGAAGGAAAATAATGCTGGAAGATTTAGATTGTCAGTTTTCTATTCAGGCGCGAAGTGGACTTGACTCGGACCATGGTGATGCCTAGATTTCTCGATTGTCACTTCGAGTCCGCAAAACATAAGTCTGTTTTGCAAAGCTTCTGTAATTACAAGGATTTACGATGAATTGTAGGCTCACCTTAGAATAATGTGCTTAACCATTGTCATGCTGAACCCGGAACATATGTGCAGTCTGATGTTAGTCTATACCACCTGTTTCTCATTTTCAAACCAGAATTGACAATAGGTTTAGTTTTTCAAATTGAAAATGACATACAGTTAGTACTTTCAGTGCTTTTTGCCCTTTGATTTCGATGCAAATTTTAGCCAAAATTATTCAGCATGATAAGGGTTAAGCTAGGTTTGTCGTCCGATGTTAACAATTGAAGAGTTTACACTATATGGGATACTACTATTGCCCAATCTTCGTGAACTTGGTGAGAATGTCTGTCAGGTCACATGGGTCACAAGGAGGAACCCCATGCGGAACACCACTCGGCCAATCTCACGATCAACCTCGGATGTACATGGACGGACTATTTCTAAACATTACGGGAAAACCTCGGAAAAACTCGATGACGTCAGTTGAAATGGCGTTAGCCCTCGAAACTGTGAGTGAAAACATTCGACGTCGCCAACGCTACTCGTTTAGGTCACTGACGTCAAACCATCATATCCTAATATTGATATCTTAAGATTCTTAAATAACGGTTGAAAAATCTCAATTTTTGACAATGATTCGTATTTCTGAGCGTCTTCTTGAATTGGATTATAATCTCATCGCCTTTCTTTGTGCAATTTAACACACACGTCGAAAGATAGAGAAAGGAAGCTACACGCTTATCATCCGATTGCGCATGTCAAGCATAGGCGTATCTAGTACATTGAAATTTATACGCAATCAGAGGGCGACAACTAAATAATTTATAGGATAAAGGCGATATGAGGACTGTGACAAAGATTATTGTCCTCCGCCCGCTCCCTTCCAATGATTCGAGCGTTGGTGAAGTGTCAAAACATCGGAACTACAGGTTTCATAAGCTCTTTCATCAACGATATTTTCCAACAGATGATTATTTCTTTTACGCACTTGAGTAAATTGCGTAATGGGAGTTACGCCCTTGTCAAGAGCCATTCCAGGAATCATTCCGGAATGTTCATTTCTTTTCAATATTATTGAATAAGGAATTTCACATAAAAACGTGCGAATACCAATCGTAAAAAGACAACGCCAAATAATTGGAAATCACGGTAATTCGGATAGTGAACAAATTTCGTTTTAGTTCGATAGGTGAATACGGTATAGGTAGATTTTGCGCGGTGAGCCGCGAAATTAACTTTTTACAGTTAGATTCCCGTTCCATTTTTATCGATTTAGATAAAACAAGCTTAACCAACATTTTAAAAAAGGTTACAATTTACCTTTCAAATTTAAGTTTTTGATTGACTTATATCGTAAGGCAGTTTACTCGTACATGTAGGCCCTACTTTTATAATTGGAGCCAGGGGATTATATTCAAATCTTATCACATGCCTTTAATAATACCCGATATAGGCCTATTATGCTCACGCGATAAGCGTGATATTGTATATAAACACTGGATCAATCCATGTTATTGAAAACAGTGTTCATGTCGATTGGCTATGTTTATTATACTGAAAAAACACGAGTAGATTAACGGAGTGGCGTAGTCGAGTGGATAAGGACGACCGAATTTTGACCAAGCGGACCGAGTTCAATTCTGCATTCCGACATAAAAATTAACTTTTTCAATTTATACATTTAATGGCATATTTTTTTAAAAAAAAATGTAAAATGTTGTGCTAATTTTGCAAATTCTTCAAAAGCTTTTTGTATTCGTTGGATTGAATAGATATATACTATATTTACTTCACCGTGGGGATGGATATAAAGGCCACTTTAGATAGAGCTTGAAACTGCAATTTGACTATTCGATGATTCCAAATTAAAAAGATTTCACGCTGATAAACCGAATGCAATAGCCAAAACAATTGTAGACCAAAGGCGATTGTTTCATGATTCGATATTTTATCGCATAGAATCGATAAAGGTTTCTCCGAACGGTATAATCCTGTATGTTTAATCCTATGATACATATCTAAAATATAAAGAAACACATAGAAAAGAAATTTATCTGCGTGTTTTTGATGATGTAAAAAATTTAATTTTCTCGAATAAAACCAACAATAACAAAATGTACCGATGACAGGATACGAACCGGGAGCGTTTTGGTAACAATCAGTCGATAGTCTAGCATGCGTATCCACTGAGCCATCGCAGTCATTTACATACGTCACGGTATTTTAATTATATTATATCAGGTTCTGTACAGGAAGTTAACATATTCGATAAGTTACCTGCACTACCTATAGAAAATATCGATACAACCGTCTAAATGTTAACCTTATCGCGTGCAATTTATACCTATGGTAATGGACTCGATGCCTACGTCAGAGCTCAGTTTTGAAAAAAAAAACACCTATATCAATTTTGAAAGCTGCAGCTTGAACATCAAAATGTTAGAGTTCTACCTTAATTTATTATGTCCCTTTAATAAAAAATGTTTTATGAATCTTAAGTTGGTGTATATGTAAATTTACATTAAATTAATAGAAAAATATTTTTTGTCAATAATATTTATTTTGTTCTTATATATAATTATATTTCTAAAATTTTTACAAATTTTAACCATATGCCCTTTCTTAATTGTAAATAGCACTTAGGTGATCCTTATAAAATCGCTCATCTGAATTTTAAATTTAGGTTTATAATTTGAATCACCCCATGGGCGAAACATGCTTAAAGTTTATCACTAATTAACATAGCAAACAAAAGTTAAAACAACTCCAATGTCCCCTCTGCTGCCATGTAAAGAAGTCTTAAAGCTGCTCTTTTCAAAGTTTGTCATAGAAGAAATACAAAATTTGTTCTTAGATTTAGAAATGTGTGTACTTTTAGAGGATTAAGAATGGCCAAAAAGCATTGGCACTAAAGACAATACATTTCAATAATTTTTGAAGCGACAAGATCGGTAAGGGATCCAGTCTATTTATTTCGAGTCTATAAATTACAAAATTGTTATTTTCCGTGCAAAATCTTTCATTTTTGCTTGTATTGAAATGAACTTTCCAGCTTTCAAATACTTAAACCTTAATCTTTGAATGAAAAAGACAAGTATGCGGAATGCAAATGCGTAAATCGTTGGCTCGGAATTGAAGTATAATATTTTAGGCGTTAGAAGTTGCTTTATTTATTTTTTTTTTCAGAATGAATTTCGATTTATTCAGATATATATCGGTCTTTCTTTCCATGCATTACCAGATTGAATCTTATTATTTTAAAGGCTTCAACATGACGAAGTCGTTCTTTCGAATTGCTTTTACAAAATGTTTGAAAAATTACATTTTCCCATTCTGTGAAAGAGCAACTTTAACTTATTTGTCTCTGTATCTCTGAAGGTCAATACAGTTAGGAACATCGTGAAATTGACAAGATGAATGATTGTGGAATGAAATTGAATGAGTGTGTGGAGCGAGTTTTGAGTGAAATTCGAGGGAGGTAATCCAATTTCTCTAATTTTGTTCAGGCTGAACAAAATTGGCGATATTAATTACCCCCCTTTTATAGATTATTTATACATGTTCTATAAATAGTATGTTATCTCTTCAAAGACAAATCAGACGCTTAAAAGTTCAATAATGTCAGTGAAATCGCGATTTTACTTTTTTTAGCTTTATTTATTTGGATGTAGTTGTTGATCATATCTGTAAAATGATTTTTTGAGCGTTTATGGATGGTTTGAGTTAGTGTTTGGATTGAATGGATGAAGCATTGAGTGAGCGATTTAGAAAGGTATCGACTGAGATAAATGTCAATTTCACGATGTAACTAACTGTATCATATGACAAGGTCAATTATCTTGGTAAATTTTAAACAAGTGTATCGCCCACGGGCGCTAACGCGCGGCTGCAGTTGCTGGATAATCCAAAAAATCCATGTCGAAAAAGGGGGATAACTCTTACAAAAATACTTTCAGATTTATCCCCTTGATAATTTGGATAGCCCTCGCTATGATAAACACATATGCCACGTTTTATCCAGCTATTTTCAACAAGGTTAAAGTTGTTTGTCACGCCAACGCCAACCCCAAACACTTACGCGAACAACACCAAGATGGTGACAATACCTAAAAAAAAAAAAAAAAAAAAAAAAAAAAAAACCGGCCGAGCTAAAAAAAAAATTTGAAGAAGAGTTTAATGAAAAAATCTTGTTCTATTCAAGATTCACGGTAACATCCCTTTGTCTTAGGGCATGCATGGCAACCCACTTTGGTCGAGAATTGTCAAATGAACATCCTTATTAAGTTTCAGCTTGATTGGTTTAGGATTAGATGATTTCTTTCCTAAGATTTTCGGCAATTTATGGTCCATCCGTTACAAAGGCAACTAGAGTTTTAACAGGATTAAATTCTTTTGATTATTTCGTAGAGCTTAACCCAACGGAACATATATAAGTTTCTCTAGAGTTTCAGTTTGATTGCCCAATGATAATGAATATTAATAAGACTTCCAGTGGTGAGCCAAAAGTTGGTAAATTGCATCATAGCTACCAAGTTTCCCTAGATTGCAGTGGTAATGGTAAAGAAGACGAAGATTTTTTGCTAATATTTTCATCGGCCTTTTTGTTACCATGGCAACCATAGTTTTCGATTGAATTAAATTCTTCAAACAACATTTGAAAACCTTCACCCAAAAAACATCTCTGCTAAGGTTCAACTTGATTTGTCCAGTGGTTTAGGAGGAGATGATGTTTAAAGAAATTTTTCACAGATGGACGGACGGACGATGGATAGACGACTAACAGTTAGTGATCAAAATAGCTTACCTCGAGCCCTTTGTGCTCAGCTAAGCCTAAAAGCTGTCATTAAGCACGTTGTTCTCAAGTGAGCTTCAATAATTGTGGACAAAGGAAGAAAAACAAGAAACTATTTTAATAAGTTTATTGAACACCAAAGACATATAAACATTTTTGTTCAATATTTCGAGTACCAATTTGTTTAAATATCTAAAAGGCGTTGCTATGACAATATACAAATAACTAAGCTAGACAAAAATAAGAAGAAAATTGTTTTTTTTTACAAAATACAGCCTGACTAGTATCGAATTGAGGACACGTGAATTTAATGAGGACATTGGTATAGTTTTATTGTCAGAATGACCAAATAAATATTTTAGCATCGGCTTAGAATTCTTACATTTAGATTGAAATATTGATTAAATGTGGTTTTACGCCGCTTTCAACATTATTTCAGTCATATCGCGGCGGCTGGAGCACATAACTATGGATTCCTTGTATTTCTCACATCAGTACTACCATTAAATCCTTTCCTAGCCTCCAGCTACTATCCCACATAGGTCTACGATTATCGAACCATTGGTGAGAGACAAATAGTCGGAAATGATGAGTGCCGCCGTCTGGGTTTACATTTCGAAGTTTTAAAATCTAACTAAAATTCTTTTTGCTTTAAACCATATGTAATCCAAATTGGTTAAAAATCATATAAAATCTGAAGAAGCGAATATATATAGTCAATATTAGTGGCAATGATATTTGCAAAAGTAATGAAAGTCGCCTATGCAAATTCAATAAAATATAATTCCATTGGATTCACCCTGTATATCCCGCTTTGATGTTTTGGTGTTCTTTAGTTTACTGTAACTTTCAATTTCTTGCGATTTTGAATGATTTTTACTCTAATTAAAAGTCGATTAAAAGGTTTAAAGGGGGAAGTAACAAGATCTTTTAGTAATCCAAATTTAGCCAACTTGATTGTTTACATTAAATAATAATGATATACACAAAACTTAGTATTTATCTATGACGTTTTACACATAATAACTTTAATAGTTTTAGGCACTTATACAATGTTAAAGCTATACAAATTCTAGGAAAAATAAGAACGAATGGGATAGAAACAGTGTTTCAACTGAAAAGAGATACGGACTGTGAAATTAAATGCTGAAAACATACTTCAATGATTAACATTCATATCAAACACAAGTAGTTCGTCCAGTTATTCCGTCTGTTGTCAAAAATATGATTCTGAAAAAAGTGGTGCGTTCAGAAGTAGTAATTTTGCCTGATATCAAAAATAGCTTTCTAAAAAAGTAATTCATTACGAAAAATTATTTCCAATTGTTAGCAAAAATATGTTTCTGAAAAAATAGTTCGTTTAGATGAAGGAGTTTCGTCTGTGATCAAAAATAGTTCCGTCACATAGACGAAAGGTGCTTTTTTTTCTTTTTCAAAATTTGGATTGACCAGTGAAGCTATTAAAAGTGTCTAAATTAACCTAAATACGTTTGACAGGATTTTGCTATTAGCTTGCCTACTAGCTTTCTTTGAATTTTGAAATTGATAAAGAGGAAGAAATGAATACTTTCGGGGAAAATGTAAGAATAGCACTGAACATAGAAATGATGGAAATTTCGATGAAATATGATGATAATGAGGATGAAAATATGATGATGATAACAAAAACAAAATATCATGCAGTCCATTGCTTCCAGTCAAAATGATTTTATCACTTCTTTGGATTTGTTTTTTTTTTCTTTCCTCGTTATATTTCTGTATCTTAAAGCATCATAAGTAATACAAAAGCACCGAATTTTGACATCGTTTGGAAATTTGACATCCGACATTGACATTATCGAAATCCGATATTGACCAATTTTTATTTTATTTTTTTTTTCTACAAAATCAAACGACTGGAACACATTTACAAATGCACACACGCTTACATACACACACACAAACGCACGTACACATATACATGTACACTTTACATACAATCTCATTCATAATACACATGTATTCATCGGATGAAAAAAAATAACCAAAGAGACCGAGTATGAAATTGTCATATTTTTTTCCTTTGCGTTAAGATGCTTACGTATGTTTATCCCAGAACTTTGATTATTGTCATTTTTACATGAAAGGATAAAAATTCTAATGTAAGACTTGTTTCTTTAGTTTTGATGAATGTAAACCATCATAGGTGAGCAAACCTTCGTAACTTCAGCTTAATCAAGCTGAAGTTGCGAGGTTTTGGTCGCCCAAATATAAAGTGATGGTTATTTGGTATAATCTTTTATCATGTGACGTATTTTTTTAATGCCTAAACAAGAAATGGTTTAATTAATTTGTTGAAATTTTTAAATCACATGATGTGAAAGTGTAGAAATGGTACCGCCTAATAGTACAAATTTGTACGTGTTTCGTAATAGTACTTAAACAAATGAGATTGTGAATGGGTAAGGTTTAAGTTGATGCCTCTTACGCCCACGCCTTCCTGAAAATACTTGATTTCTTTGAGATTTATAAGAGTTTCGAATTCTAGTTTATGTAATATACAGAAGCATGCTACTGTAATCACAAAACTTCTTTTGCTTTTTATTCAAAGTTTTGAGATTGCTTTTAAAAAAGTATTCCAACTGAATCGGAAAACCCTTCTGATTTGTGCATAAAAACAATTAGTAGTTTCTGATTTAATTAATACGAAAAGAATCGACATTCTTCATTTTACACTTGTCCGAATATCTTCTTTGCTAAATACGGTTTAGGTGAAGGAGTAATTAAAACATAAATTATATTTTTCTTCTGGTTTAAAAGCCATCGATATTTGTAACACGTGCTTAGTCGTTTAAGCGAAACCAAGCTAAATTGTGACGTAATATTGAAGAGCCATACATTCAAGCACTGTAACAAAACATCGTGACTACAGATTTTCATAGCAGTAGTTACGTAGCTTTAGAAGAGAGACGTCGAATTATCATTTAAACATTTACTACTTCATTTATTTCTTATTCTTGATTTTAAATTCTAAATATCAATTCCAATTTTCGTGTGTGTTTCTCTCTCTACATGTATCTCCATCTCATATTGACGATTGTCAAATGTTTCAAATTATTCAGTTTTCATCAAGATAAGGTGTAAAAAGTTCCATTCTATTTTTATTGCCAATAGTTCCAGTCTATTCAGTTTTGGTTTCCGCCGTCTCTTCCTCTTCCTTTTTCTCCTCTCCTAGATCGACCTTCTCCATCTCCACGGCGACAGCTTCCCCTTCCGGTTCGGTCGTCTGCACCTGTAAATAGGCGTCTATATTAGTACGTTTAATCCTCTGAAAAATTGTATGACAACTCTTGTGAGACTTAAAGGCCAAGAAATATATCTATTGGCCACGTTCCTTGACTTGCCCTGCGTTCGTGAAGACAAGACGGAGCAAACTGTAAGCCAACTTTTACCCCGCTTTGCACGTGTACTGGCGTGCAAAAAGGGGTAAAATTGGAAAACAGTTTGCACCATTTTTTCATCCCGAACGCAGAGCTGATTCCTACAAAGCAAGCTTCAGAATGCTGCCTCGGAATTTGGCAATAATAAAATCGCGTTGCATGCAGGGAGGGACATGCAAGTACATGTGCCAATTTACGTTTTTAACGGTTCTCTTCCATCACAAAGAGGGTGTTTTACGAGTTATTTTCTCTCTAGACTACATTTAGGGTTGTTCTTTTTCAAACGAACTCTTTTCAGCATACAATTAGAATTTCTTTGTTATGTATATCATTGACAAATAAAACAACTTCAAAAATGTACCGAGCGCAGAATTAGTACAGATTACGTGTGGTTCTCACCAAAATATGACCAATCGTACTGGAGAGAAATCAACCTGCCCTGCGTTCGGATGACAAAACGGGTCAAAATGTGTGCCAATGATAACCCGCTTTGCACGTGCTCATGCGTGCAAAAGTGTGGAAAAAAAGGCAAACAGTTTGCATCGTTTTATACATCTTGAACGGAGGGATGTTGAAAATGTTTTAATAAAATAAGTATCATTACAATAGTGTACCCTTATCATTTATACATGAGATGAGAGACAAATTAACCCTTAACGTCCCTCCAAAATGATATCGTTTTGCATATGAACATAATCTCATGTGGGTTTTTCCGTTTATTTAACGTCGCTACCGTAAGGCATGCTCATATGAGCGACACCCCCAGAAGACGATTAGTTGTTACGGGGGACAGTGAAAGGATACATGACGAAACTACTGCTGAGATCCGCCATGGTTCTTTAACGTGCTCGGTGTAAAGCATCGTCTCGCAGGACCCCGCTTTAACGTCTGATCCGAAAGGCAATGAGTACGTTAGTGTGCTAGTCCGAGAATCCAACCGATGCGATCAACCTTAAATCGTTTTGAAGTCCGGTACTCTACCGACTGAGCCACTCGGGCTGACCATGACAAAAAAAGCCCTATATATACATGTATTTACCTCCATAAGCCCGGCTTTACTGCTGTTAAGTTCCTCCTGATTTGCTGGTTGGGACTTCTCGGCTGGTTTCCTGTGTCTCAATACAAACTTTTTGGTACGGGTGAATGAGGCACCAGCGGCGAAGATGTACTCGTAAACGAGGGCGGCAAGAACGCCTCCAACGATTGGCCCAACCCAGTATACCTATAAATAGAAAGGAAGATCCTTCATTGCACTTTTTAATTGGTTCAGGCAGGATGAAATAAATGGACTACTAAACAACAAGAAAGCCTCAAACGATTGGTCCGACACAGTATACTCATAAATAAAATGGAAATAAACTGCGACAATAACGCCTCTAACATTGGTCAAACATACATAGTATACCTATAAATGAAAAAGAAAAGACTAAGTTCATATTTTTGTGTGATTTAAAAGCATTATTGCATAAATTGTGCGTTTTCGGGTCGTTATAGGCATACGTTAACGGACAAAACCTGGGCGTTAACGAGAGAAAACGCGGATAAACAAGTAAATTCTCGTCCCGTAATGCCCGGCTTTTTTCACAAAAAATATTCTCGATCTGGGCCCATACACTTTACCAGTTTCCTTGTCCAACGTTATCATAGAGCATACATAAAGACGTTGCTCAAAATCCCGCGTTAAATTGTGTGACGTCATAAATAAACCAAGCAACGTCGGTATAAACAAGATGGACGGTGTAACGCATGACGGCATATAAGTAGGTTTATAACTGTTTTTATATCGTATCTATGAAATTATTTTGCTATTGTATATCTTTTTATTCAATAATAGCGTCAATTCACGCTTTTTCGGGCGTGAACATTTGCTGAGACCCCCATAATATTTTAACGCCCTCGTGCTTCGCACTCGGGCGTTAAACCATTTTTCGGATCTCTGCAAATGTTAACGCCCTCAAAAACGTGAATTAGCCCTATAATGATCGATCGCATGGATAGGTTTTAATCCAGTTAACTACGATCAGCAAGACTACGATACAAATTTGATTATTTTATTTGTATGAACTGTTTTGTGTCATAATCTTGGAGACCGAAATGTTTCACTTTGATTTTGAAAATAGACGCCGTCTTTCAAATAAGCATATTCACTTTATTGTAAGAGTAAAGTACGGCTCTCAAGGAACGGCTATCCAGCTATTCTTAAAAGAAACTACGAAGTTGAGTAAAAAAAAATTTTTCTTTAAGTCCCGCACATCTTATTGGTATTTTTGAAATTTAATATGCTTAATTCTATGCCGATTGTATGTACATTGTATTTTCTATTTGATAGCTAAATGATGTGGCGAACCAAACATAAATTGTATCTTTCCCAGCCAACTCTCATTATCGCATATTTCTAGTGTACATGTAAATACCTTTTTTGACATGACATTTATATTGCAGTTAGAGTACCCCATCATTATCCGGCAAATGGTCTGATAAAATGGTCATTAAAAAGCGAGTGGACACATAATTGGGCATTAAACGTGACAGCTCACGTTGGGTGATTTAAAACTGACCGCCACCTTTTAAATGCGGTGACTAATTGACCACGCGCTGAAACCGTACTTTAGAGGATTGAAAGTTATTGATAGGCATATCTAAAGTGAAAATTAAAGCCATTCCGTTTGTTTTATTCAGAAATACTGAAAAAGTCATAATTGGATACCGTACGCAAAATATAAAACTACTAGGCTTCATCGCTTTTAGGAGAAAATTGTTTCAAACCAATATTTTCGACAGTCACCCTTGTCTACGATAAGGCATCGGATATAACCTTGGTATATGCAAAATTTAAAATCACTTTAAATGACTTAAGTGTAACGCCATCTTAATAAACATTTACGTGGTATGTGTTTGGGTATATCTTTGGTGTAGGGATTTTAAGTACGTTATTGATGTGGTGTCTATATTAAAATTTTGAAATATTTTTCAATCTTTACCGCAGTCAAAATAGAAATTTTGGAAAGTGAGTCGACGAGCCATATAATTCTAGACGAGGTTGCGATCATCTTGCTTCAAACAAATTCTCATGGAAGATTCTCTGTACATAAATCTACTTTTATCTTAATGGAATATAGTGTTTTTTGAGTGTTCCGGCTAAACTTTAATCATGCTTCATACCTCTCCTTATCATAGTTTCCTTATACGGAGTAATTCATATTGCCTTGACTTCCAGGACCGTCAGTGCTTTGAATCATTCGTACATATACCTCTACATGTAGCCTCAAAGAATAACGCTGTATGACAATGAAGGCTAATTCAGACTATTTGATGCAAATGACCCAAACCTGCATTCATATCTCTTATTAATTCATCGCCTACCCTGTTGATAATGTCATTTGTAAATACTAGAATACGTTTGACATTTTCGGGCTTCTAACTTAAGTGGTATTAAAGGCAAATCAACGCATTATTTACTATAAAATGAGTTGGAATGATAATAAATGTTTTTCATTTTTTCCGTGGTTAAACGTATTTGCATTAATAGAAAACTGACATAAATATATGTATTATCTTTGAGGATCCCGCTATATTGAACACAAATTAAATTTAATTTCAATGCACTCTTTATTGATAGTTAACCTTTGCTTTACCGCACATGTATCAGATGGTCAAATGTTGAGAATCATGTGAACAAAAGACAAGTCTCAATCAAAAAATTAAAACTCCGTAACCAAAAAGGATTACAACTAAAATAACACTGGAAACATTTACTTGAAATTTGTATTTATTTATTTATTATCATTTTAATGAATATTTTTTTTAGCTTCGAATATTCTTCCAAAACTAGCTACAGCTACGAGGATTGAGCAGAAAACCGACGCTTTATTGGTACATTGTACATCGCTGCGAATCACTATTGTAAGTGCCTATAAATACAAACCAACGCACTGACAATAGTGTTGAACTGACCCGTCGAATTGTACTATGCACCTGATTTTCAAGTAATATTTCTGCACATCTGGGTTAAACTTGTTTGGTTGCTTTACACACACACACACACACAAAAAAAAACACAAAAAAAACAAGAGGACCAAGATGGTCCTAGATCGCCCACCTGAGTCTCTATGACCCCTGGGACATCACATTAGATAGATAGGCAGATGTCAAAAAGAAGATAATTGCCTAAGATCAAATACCATGGAACGTTTTCAGCGAAGAGCAAGACAGATATGCCTTTTTGCCCCTTGATTCTATGTAAAAAGGGATGCACCCGGGTGAACCCCAAAAGTTACCCCAGGGTCTTGATATGAACAAACTTGTAAGAGGTCGTTGAGATGATGCTACATTCTAAATATGAAAGCTGTCTGCCTTCTGGTTTCAGAGAAGAAGATTTTTGAAGGTTTTCCCATTTTCACCCATCGTGCTAAGATGAGCTGAAAGGGATGCGCCCGGGTGGAGCCCAAATATGACCCAAGGGTCTTGATATGAACAAACTTGGTAGGGGGGCACAAGATGATGCTACATACCAAAAGTGAAAGCAGTGTGCACTCTGGTTTCAATTAAAGAAGATCTTTAAAGATTTTCGCTCTTTGATTCTATGTAAAAAGGGTTGCGCCCGGGTGGAGCCCAAATATGATCCTAGGGTCTTGATATGAACAAACTTGATAGAGGTCCACTAGATGATGCTACATACCAAATATGGTAGCTGTCTGCCTTCTGGTTTCAGAGAAGAAGATTTTTGAAGATTTTCATTTTTTTACCCTTCGTACTCATAAGAGATAAAGGAATGCGTGCAAAGCCCAAATATGACCCCAGGGTCTTGATATGAACAAACTTGGTAGGGGGCCACAAGATGATGCTACACGCCAAAAATGAAAGCTGTATGCCATCTGGTTACAAAGACGAAGATTTTTAAAGATTTTTGCTCTTTGATTCTATGTAAAAAGGATTGAGCCCGGGCGAAGCCCAAACATGACCCCAGGGTCTTGATAAGAACAAACTTGGTAGAGGTCCACTAGATGATGCTACATACCAAATATGAAAGCTGTCTGCCTTCTGGTTTCAGTGAAGAAGATTTTTGAAGATTTTCATTTTTTTACCCTTCGTGCTCATAATAGATAAAGGGATGCATCTGTGCAAAGCCCAAATATGACCCAAGGGTCTTGTTATGAACAAACTTGGTAGACGCCCACTAGGTGATGCTATACACCAAATATTAAAGCTGTATGCCATCTGGTTACAGAGAAGAAGATTTTTAAAGATTTTCGCTTTTTGATTCTATGTAAAAAGGGTTGGGCCCGGGCAAAGCCCAAATATGACCCCGGGGTCTTGATATGAACAAATTTGGTAGAGGTCCACTAGATGATGCTACATACCAAATATGAAAGCTGTCTGCCTTCTGGTTTCAGAGAAGTAGATTTTTAAAGATTTTCATATTTTCACCCTTTTTGTTAAGGGTAAAGGGAAAGTTAAGGGTGGATTTCATTTATTTGAACAACTTTGGTAGAGCTTGACCCAAGGAACATCCCTGCCAAGTTTCATCACGATTGGCCCACTGGTTTAGGAGGAGAAGATGTTTAAAGAAATTGTGGACGACGGACGACGCACGACTGACGACGGACGACGGACATTCTACGATCCCAATAGCTCACCTTGAGCTCTTCGTGCTCAGGTGAGCTAAAAAAAGATGAGTTGGAACATGTCGCTACCTGATCGCTCTATTGAATACATTCGAGACTAGATTTGATCAATGTGAATGCCATGATGTTGTTAAGGTAGTGGACCCGTAATAATTTACGCCACATTTCGGAACTCGTGAACTTTCAAAATGTAGACCGAGTTTCTTAATGAAAATCATTAGCAAACATCGGTTAATACTGTACATTGCTTCCGGATCGTTGCGGAATCGTTACGGGGTCCACTACCTTAACTAAAAAGGGGTTGGACTCAGCATAAGATAATTCAACATTCCTAAAATACAAGACTAAAATCTGAACTTAATAAGATGTTACAACAGAAAAATTCTAATAATCGTTTCGATTCTGTTAGGGCGTGTGTTTCAAATATTTCTAATTCAACCAATTATATTTGGCAACAAAAACGCCGAAATCGTGCATTTCTCATTTGTTTTAGTTTTTATAGCAACTTATTCATGTATAAAATACGACATTTCAAGATGGAACACCTCATAACTCATACATCAAACTACATGTTACATGTACAAGCCTGTTAAATTGACGATCATTCCGATCAAAATCATTCTCAATAATTCATTCAGCGCTACCTTCGTGGTATTCAAAAAAGCCTCTTCGATCATTCAAAAAGCTCCGAAATTTAACACGCTTTGGAATCATTCAAAGCGATCACTTTTTCATTTATATCGATAAAATCATTGCATTTTTTCATTGGCTTATGTGGAATTTAAAACGTATTATTGGTGATTGAAAACATACAAACAAAATAGTACGTAGCCATTATTAAACGGGGGGTAATAAAATATCATTAATTTCGTCCAATCAATCCCTTTGATTTAATTTAAAACTTGCTCCTTTCGCTCAATTTCATTTCGAACGCATTCCGAAATAATTCACCTTGTTATTTGAAAAATGTTCCAAAATGAACAAAAAACATCGTGAAACTGACTCTCATGTCGATCAAAACTATTTCTAAATCGTCCACTCAGTGCTTCATCTTTTCATTCCAAAGGGCTTAAACATTATAACCATACTTAAAAAAGGTAAAAACATGGAATAATGTTCTTACAAAATTCTGATTGACTTGTCAACCAGAATGAAATAATTTGGTTAAAGAGGGTGTTCAATCGAACCACTCCCTCTGGATCCGCCATTGAGTTTGTTTGAATGGGGTTTTACGCCGCTTTCAGCTATGTCGCGACGGCTGTCGAGCACCTAATAATGGATTCCTGATATTTCTCACATCAGTATCACAATTGCATCCTTTCCTAGCCACCAGCTGCTATCCAAAATAGGTCTACAATTTTTGAACCATTTGTGAGAGACAAATAGTCGGAAAGAATTAGTGCAGCGGTCCTCTAGAATCACAGTCCGATGCGCTATCAACTGCGCTATGACGGCGGACCCACACAACATGTAAGTGTATCAATTTTTGGTCATTCGGCTCATGGTGATTCTTTGGTCAATACACTTAAAGAAAATCAATTATCTCTTTCCGATCATCTATGAAGATATTTGGTCATTATGATAATTTGACACTGCGTTCTGTTATTAGAATATAAAATATAAGTCAAGTTTTTATTTTTCGTTGAATTTGTTAAATACTGAACGTCATACTTAGCGGCAACCCGGTGCCTTTGAGGTCGTGTAACACACGTACGAAACGCCGCGCTCTTGTGGTTGCGACCTCATTATTTCCGAGGTCTATTGCGTAGCATTCCGAGAGTTTCCGATTGGAGAGAGACCTTTTTAAATGACAGTTGTTATCAGATAAAACTCCTATAAAGCTCCATGATTTTGATTTAATTATCGAAATTGAAAATCATAATCTTGTCATGGCGGTCTATTAATTAGCGGAAGTAAAATCATAGGGGGCGCGACTGATCTTGCTCAATCTCGCGCAGTGCCGTGAAATCTCACGAGATTTCTTCAAAAGATCAGCGTACGCTTGGTATTATGACAGGTTGGCAGTTATGGGGATTTTAAAAAGATCCTTATCAAGCTACGAACCGTATTTCGCAAAACTTTGCTATGTGAAATGATTTTTTTAAGAATTTGTAACCCTTCAAAGCTCATACATAAAGTTTAATTTATTTTACTTCGATGGAAGCTCTATAAAGCTTTTATAAAGCTGCTCTTGAACTCTCAAACCGTTCCTTCCTGCGTAAAGACTGACTTATCGATACAACCTGCTTGCCGATAATATCCCGCTTTGCAGGTGCACAAGTGTACAAAGCGGGTGTAATTGTGAAACAGTTTGCAACGTTTTGTCATCCTGAACGCATGGTTGGAGTCTCCACATCCCTGAGAGTGAGGCAGTAGTTAAAACCCACTAATGCCTCATT
The DNA here is from genome assembly GCA_948146395.1 of Fragum whitleyi. NCBI lineage: Eukaryota > Metazoa > Mollusca > Bivalvia > Cardiida > Cardiidae > Fragum > Fragum whitleyi. Next base: position 59,775,098 of record OX411552.1, read on the forward strand.
CTACACCTGTGTTGCCTTGGGATGGCTATTAAATTTTTGTCCAAAAAGCCACCCGGTGGTAGTGGGGCTCGAATCATGTACCTTCAGGTAACGAGTCGAGAATTTCTGTTTGATACATTAGGTTTAGATTTCGATATTAAAGAATTGCAGAAAGAAAATGGTCTAAAACTTTAAAGAATATTTCTGAAAATATGTTCAGTTTTCTTTTTTCTTTGTATGTGTGTGTGTATGTTGTTGTTAGAATTTTACCTTTTTCCGAGTCTTTGTTCCGCAAGTGATTTTATGTGAGAGATTTACGTTTTTAGATCTAGATATTTTTCAAGAGAACCCGTTTCATTTATGATGATCTTTAGTAACAATTTTATATACCACAATCAGAAACGTGACCCGTCACGCGAAAAGGAACCATCTGGGAACTCCGTAAAAATAGCATTTGAAAAAAAAGATGGCTTCTAGCAAAGCCCAACCAGAGGTTGCATTTAAAAATTTCTTATCCGGATGGTTAGATGCATTATTCTAGATTCAGAAAAATAGGAAAATGCGAAAACCCTGGATCCGAGTCAGTCTGCGCAGTCCGCGCAGACTGACTAGGGTCGACACTTTTCGCACTCCCCAGATGGTCCCTTGTTTCCGTGACGGATCACAAATTGATATACTAAACACTAGTAAATAGTTTGTTTGTTTGAATGGGTTTTACGCCGCTTTCAAAAATTTCGCAGTTATATCGCGGCGGCCGGAGCACCTAATAATGGGTTACTGGTATTTCTTTCACCTGTACTACCATTACACCCTTTCCTAGCCCCCGACTGCTATCTCACATAGGTTTACGATTATCTACCCATTGGTGAGAGACAAACGTCGGAAAGGATATTTGCCGCCACCGGGGATCGAACCCACGACTTCCAGATTGGAAGTCTTATGCCTAACCAACTGCGCTACTAGTAAATAGTAAAGGATACTATCGATGAAGTTGATCAATGTGATTGATAGATAATCAGCACCCCATGCTATCAGTCAGTTCGCACCAACATGCAAAATTTCACGCTTCGTGACGAGTTTCTACGCCTTTATGAGAGATCAAGATTCCAAACAGCTGTTTTTGCTATCGTATCAAAATTATCTGATTTTTAAGATAACCAATCTAAGCCCGGGGGCAAGATATCCTCCATGGCTATCCAAATGTTGTAAGTATAGCTTTACTTAAGGTTGTGGACCCATAGTTATTCCGCAATGTTTCGGAAGTAATGAACTTTAACAGTGTTAACCGAGGTTTCCTAATGGTTATCATTAGGAAACCTCGATCAACATTTTGAAAGATCATGAGGACCGAAATGCTGCGGAACTATTGCGGTTTCGCTACCTTAAGCTTACGTTGACAACGCTTGATTGCCCACTCGAAGTTCGAATATTGACCCGCTTATCCTAAGTGCATGTTGGGATTATTATGTATGCTTTTACTTTTAAAATATATTAACTAGACGTCCAAAATTTTCAAGTATAAAATATACGTTACGAGTATAAATGTATCTTAAGTTGAAAAATAAAATACATTTTTGCGTCGTATTGCATTTATATTTCGAGCGGTTTCATATAAAGTACTACTTATGTTTTTTGTGTGTGCGTCTTTTTTTGTGTGTGTACTGTGAATATGGCTATTGTGAAAGGATCATGAAACGGACAGTTGAAAATGCCTTAGAACGGACGATTGTATCCTATTTTAATGTCACTATGAATTTTGTTTATATTTTTTGTCAAAATAAGGGTCAATTTGGATACAAAGTAACATCTGGCAGAGGGAGGAATCCATTCACCTTTGTTTCCGTTCAGTGACCCCTTTAACATGTCCCCATAAGAAAAGGGGCCACGTGTACATTTTCTATGGGGTCTGAATTTAGCCCCAAACCACCCTCCAGACCAATATTATGATAATAATGGTCTGTAGGGTAGTGTAGAGGGTTAAATTCAGACCCCTATGTACATTTCATGCTACGTACGTCATTTCAACGTAACGTTATCTATCCATGTTAAATCACAAACTATTTGCACTAGGAATAGTTTAAACAACATGTGTTTCATGATACAATATCTCAAAAGTTTTGCACATGGAAATGTTTCAACAACATATAAAAATTCTTTCATTCAGTATTTGTTATTGTTTGATATTGTTATTTTTCTTGGTAAAGGCCGATTTATTCATACTTAGATTTTCATTCATATTCTTTGTTGTTTTACATTTTTGTCTAAAGCCTACGATTTGTTGCAAATGCACGGTAATTATATACTTCAAATTATCGATAAGCGCGTATCAAAAACTACATTCGATTTAGGAATAATTGACAAATCAAGATAAGGATTGGCATGCTTTTCTTAAACAATAATATTTATTCGATATGACATGAAAGGGCTGCTTCAGGGGTCATAAAAAGGGCGCCAGCTGAGCTCCCCTTTATCGCAAAAACCATCTGTTTTCCCCAGGCATTGACATGAATTACCGTATAATATCTTATGATCGTGTCGAGATTTCTATCTTGGTCCCCGATAAAGTTGAGAACATCATGAAATAGATACTAATTCCGACCTGATCAAAACCATTTTTAATATCGCGATGTAGGGTTTGCACGTTTTTGAGGGCGTTAACATTTGCAGAGACCCGAAAAATGGTTTAACGCCCGAGTGCGAAGTACGAGGGCGTTAAACCATTTTGAGGGTCTCTGAAAATGTTTACACCCGAAAAGGCGTGAATTGACGATACTATTGCATAAAAAGATAGATAAAAATAAATTAATTTCATAGAAACGATATAAGACCAGTTACAAACCTACTTAAATGCCGTCATGCATTTCACCACCAATCTTGTTTATACCGACGTAGCTTGGTAAATTTTTGACGTAATTTATAATAATAAACATATTGTATGACGTCACACAATTTAACGCTGGATTTAGAGCAACGTCTTTAGGTACGCTCTATAATAATGTTGAACAAGGAAACTGGTTAAGTGTATAGGCCGAGAACGAGAATATTTAGAGAAAAAAGCCGGGCGTTAACGGCACGTGAATTTACTGATTAATCCACATTTGCTCTCCTTAACGCCCGGGTTGTGTCCGTTAACGTATGCCTTTAACGACCCGAAAACATTCATTTTATGCAATAATTAAGCTTATTTTTGGGCTTTGAAGAAAGAAGAAATTACTCATCTTGTCGTAAGAGGCTAGTGAACGTTCTACCAATCGAATAGAAGCTATCAGTTCGATACTCATTGATATGTGAAGATGAATATTATTAGTTTTAATAATTTAATTAATTTTGCCTTTCCTAGCAATATTTTGCTTTTCGTATTGTTTGTTTTTATACATGTTACAAGCATGTTTTGGGGGGAAAAGTTGATGCTTCCAATTTTTGACAAAAATTTTACAGACACATTAATGGCCGTTTGAATTTCACTTATCGTACAGTTAACAACATCGTGAAATTGACAAGATGAATGATTTGGGAATGATTTTAGAATGAAATTGAATGAGTGTGTGGAGAGAGCTGTGAGTGAATTTCATGGGTAGTTATCCTATATCGCAAATTTTGTTCGGGATGAACAAAATTAGCGATATTGATTTCCTCCCTTTCATAAAATATGCATACAAGTTCAATAGATAGACATCTATTTTTTTCATGAACCTATAAGACGCTAAAAATTTGAATTACATGATTATGTCAGTGAAATCGCGATTTTTCTCTATCAAAATTTATTTTGAATTATTATGTTGATTCTATATTTTAAAATGGGTTTGAGCGTTTTTAAATGGTTTGAGTGAGTGTTTGGAATGAATGATTGAAGCGCTAAGTGAGCGCATAAGAATGGTTTTGATTGAGGTGAATGTCAATTTCAAGATGTAACTAACTGTTACTGCGGCTTGATTTTAGCTGCAGTTTCGATGTTTTAATTCGAAGTGATTAGTATCAAAGAATTCATGTGTATGACCTAACAGAAAGACAAACTTGCAATATAACTCTAAAGGAGAAATTTTAAGTTTTTTGAAGCCCTAAATACTGAATGAACTAAAACTTAGAACGCGGAAAGAATCCCAACTACGACTACTCAATGAAATTATTTCAATGGTTTAATGAGATTGATGAATAACAATTAGTAAGAACATTAATCTAACCCTCACTGATGAAGAATCATGGAATCAATAGCCAATTATGATTATATCTGTCGTCAATTGTAATTTCGTTTTACTAGATCAATTCATGCAAGATTAATCCCCGAATAGGATGTAATAGAAAATCGGGATTTATAAGATTTCGGACGAAATAATTACACGTTAATTTACATGTATTGACCAAGAGCATGATCTATATCAACTTTCAGTCATTTTTAAAATGAAATGAGAAACTGGTTCTTCGAATGACATGCTGTGGTTATATTTGTGTTATAAATGATAGGAAGCTATGTATATGTGCACCGAGTGCCACGATAAAACAGAACCACTGTCTAAGGAAGCTTATTTTTGTTCAGTAACGGACATGTAGAATTCGATAACCCAACAATTAGTCAAGCAAGCACACCTCAAATAGCGTGATCGAAATTTAGACAAAACGGACAAAATCTGCGCTGCCTTGCCGAGGTCGGTATTTTTTATAAATTCTTGTTAGCTCGTTGAGCTTCTTTTATGTAATGTGTCGTATCGTCGGTTGGCGAGCAAATTGTCGAAACTACAGATTAATCAAGCTGTAGTTTCGACATTTGGGTCGCCATTCCAAGATATGATGCATGTACCAAACAGAAAGTGAAAAGAAGGTCTCTTGAAATGGGCGTTGGCAGACAAAGATATTTTTTATACCGAGTAAAAAGTCCTTGATCGGATTAGCTCGCGCATATGCTATTCATTAAACGCGTGTTGATTTGAAATACATGCCCAATGGCTTTATAATTCAATTTAGAAGTTCAAAGGCTGGAATAATTCTTTACATTCGTGCCGAGGTTAAAAGCCACGCATTCTTTTCTTTACGGATTAATTTCTGTGGCATGTTTTAACCTAGAATCGAAAACTTGATTAATATTTGAATGAAATTAATAGTACTACATACATGTACGACGTTTTAAAATTTTGCGAAAAAATAAATCAAGGAAAATGCAAAGCTGTTTAATATCATGATTTTATTCAAACACCTTTTCTAGAAAGTTTTCTCTAACCATGTAATATTCAATTTGAATTCTTTCTACAGGTGTCTCGATCGTGTTTTCTCTGTGTTTTAACTCTCAAAATGTAAGGAACATCGCGTAATTGACAATTCAATGATTTTGAAATGAAATTGAATGCGTGTGATAAAGGAGTTTTGAATGATTCTCAGGCGAGGTAAATAATTATTGAAAGTTGCGTCTAATCGTCCGTTTAACGAAATGTACGTACTTTTCTGATTTTGTGACTTCATGAGCGAACAAGACGCTTAAAAAATCAACACCAGCCAATAATATCAATCAATTATTTGGTCGATTCGATTGAAATTCTGCTTTTTTTTTAAACAAATTCGATGTGTTTTTGAAAGGTTTCTGAGGATTTTTTGTGGTTTGAATGAGTGTTTGGAGTGAATAAATCAGTGAGTCATTTAGAATGGTTTTGATCTAGATAAATGTTAATTACACGATGCCACTTACGTGAATACAGTTATGTACACCATGAAATCGACACTCATCTCGATCAAAATCATTCAAAATCACTCGCCGAGCGCTCCAATCATTCATTCCAACTCTCACTCTAATCGATCAAATACGCTCCGAAATTATTAGAAAACATTCGAAATCGTTAAAATCGATCAACATTTAACTCAAACCTATCAAATTATTTTACCATTTTATTGACTAGTGTAGATTTTAAAGTGTCCGATTGGTGCACGCAGACGCGCTAACAGAAAATTACGTATATTTTATTAAAGGGAGGTAATTGATATCGCTAATTTTGTTCATATTGAACAAAATTCGCGATACAGGATTACATCCCTTTAATTTCACTTAAAACTCGCTCCGATCGCTCTATCGATTTGTTCCAAAATCTAGCTCGTCAATTTCACGATGTTGTTAACTGTAAATCGGGATGGTTGATCCAGAATGAAAGTCACATAATCTTTAGGGCCCAATTGATCATTATCCTAGAATTTGGAGAATTCTCAATGAAACGTATTGGTAAGGTTTCGGCGATTTGTTATTCTAAGTTGGAAGAACTTGTCTTCAAAACGTTATTGGATAGTTTGCAACCTAAAACAAGTTATTAAATCACCCTAAAATTGCCCACAGAAAACCAGACATAATGGAAAAGCGATCTTAGTATCTAATTTGTTATAAATCAATCAGTGAGTTTATATTTCTAAAGAGAGTAGATAAACATCGAGTTGTGATCTGTTTATACAGTTGCCCCGAAATATTTTGAGGTATTTCTGTAGAAATGATTCACCTTCTGAACCAGGATAAAAAGATCCAAAGGAAATGATACAATCTTGGGTGGAAATAAACATCCAAAACTCGTTCTATGCACTTTGGAGGAAAAGATTTTTTTTACTATGACTCTTTTAGTAACGTATTCATGATAATAAGCTTTTTGTTCATTCCAAAAATTCACTCCGATCACTCTAATACACTCCAAAATTGTTAAAAAACCCTCGAAATCGTTCCAACGACAAACATTAAAACCAAATTGATTAAATAATTGCATTATCAGAAATGTATGTGAATTTTCATAAAGGCGGGTAAAAAAATATAAATTGCGCTTTTATCGATAATCTTTTACCTCCCTTATAATTCATTCAAAGCTTGTTCCACAAATCATTCAATTTCATTCCTTACTCATTAACCATGTCAACTTCACGATCTTGTTAACTGTAACAAGAAACCAACAAGAAGATGTAAGGAAACATGTTCCAAGGCAAAATCGACATTGATAGCTAAAGCTTCAAAGGAGATCGTTAAGGTAGTTCGCCCGATAATCAAGGGAGATAATCACAGATGGATAAATAAAGGGGTAATCATCGAAATGCTAATGATCGATTAAGAACCGTAGACGCGAAAAACAGGTGAAGTGACTCTTTAATTAGACTGCACACCCTTTATCTGCAGGGCAATGATTGCTTCTTTGTAAGTTCGAATTGCTGTTCGAACGACAAAAAAAAGTTCTGAAACCTTGACAATTATACCTTTCATTTATTCCTTAGCTTCATTTGCAAAAATCTCATCTAAACTAAGATCCGTAGAAACTTTAGTTTTCCTACTTATAGCCTAAAATTGCTGCAGTTAGCAGGTTTTTGACTCACACAGACAATATCACCGTTGGGTGATAATAATATGGCTATTGAATAAAGCTGTAAATGCGTTATTTTGTTTGCCAATTTATGATGCATGTAACATTGCATGGCATCCATTTTACATAATATCGTTCTTCTACCAAAACTTCGAAGCTACAGCTTTAAACAAGCTGTAGCTACGAGGTTTTAGTAGAACACAGGCGAATATTCATTTATGTTTGTAACTTTATGAACAGTCATAAAGGGGTAAATTTCAAATTGTTATCATTCGTTTGGGCTTCATATTGAAACTATCTTGGCGAGACACGGTATATAACAGGACATGGGCTTTCAAGAAAAACATTATTGTACAATGACGTTTTCCTATCTTATTCATGTCTCAAAGCCAAGGACTCTATATACCGGTAAATTTCAAAATGATTAGTACCTTAGAACAAATCATTCAGACCCCTTTTAACAATATAGCATTAACTAAATTCATGTTGAATTTTGTTTCCGGATTTTTCAAGATAGTTATATCATCGAAAGGTAACAAATTAATGTAACAAAAGTTTTGGAAATAAGGTCTTTACGACGTCAATTTTGTCTTCGTCTATATAGTGACAATGAGGCATCATGCTATAAAATAATGTTTCTATTACCTTTGGCATATGACTAAGCTAGTTTACACGTGAGATGAGGAAAAACTGCTTGGCTTGCAAAGCTAAAAGACGCCGTCGCTTCGAAACCAAAATATAGTTAATACAGCTTGAACAATGCTGTATTTACGGCATTTTTGTGGCCAATATTAGATGTAAAGAATTATCAGCAAAAAAGATTCTGTAGCATTTATGTCATAATTTGTATGCAGTGACACGATATAATGAATAACAAAACGTTGATTAAAGCAATATTTCAGGAATACTAATCAGCTTTCTTCTTAGAAAGTTTTCCTATATTGTGTCCTTGCCAGTAAAGTCCTGAGTCAAACCGGAAACGTTAAATTAGTTATAGGCTCTTTAGGTATACATTTACCTAATATTTGTAAATATTTTGATAATCATGTATGTAAGGCGTATACGCACATTACGTTGTATTAACGCTTACACAGTCATTTGCACAAAGAATACATTTCCTACATTGTATATCTGTCATAATTTTTGCCATAAGGATATATGCATTCATCCATGACAGACAATCTTAAGAAATCCTTTTAATCTTGTTAAGCCAAAAAGAGATTCGTGAAATCGTTCTGTAACAAGGTTTCAAAAATGATATATCTCCACTCCAAATATTGCATGCTGTAATACATAAAGCTTAAGCAGTTGAAAAAAAAAGTCTTAAGATATACATTGAAGCTGGAAATTTCGCATTTAAAGCTTAATATTTGTTCACATATTGTGATATCGCCACATAATATGAATAAGTCGGCTTCGGCGAATTCACCACCTAAAGTTTTACTTGTTTCAAATTAAGAGTACGAGTAATGATGCATGCGCATGTATTTTAATTCAAGTGTAACTGAAACCTAGGTAAAATAATGTATTTTGGCTCGCCGAGAACTATGCCAGAGCTCAATTTTGAATTCACAATGTACATGTACATCTATAGATATCAAACAAATCAAACTCCCTTGTTTGTTACGTTGTTTCGGGACGAAGAACATTTTATCAATCAGAAAAGGAGTAATGTATGTGTGAATGTAGGATTTAGGTCCCTCCGTGCTCTAGGCATATATGGTATGGACCATGAGAGAGAAAGAAGCGGATACAAGGAAATCCGGGTTCATACGCCTCTAGCTCTTCTACGAATAGATCGCCTTGGTTCTTTAACGGGCCCAGTGTAAAGCACCGATACACGCGAATCTACCTCTGGGTTTCTTACCAGTTCACTCCTAGTTGGGTGGGGGATAGCAAGTATCCCTGAAAAGTCCTGTCGACTTTGGGATTCGAACCACGGACCTTAGTATATGTAGTCCGGCGTCTTTCCACTAAAACTAAACCCCAATCCAATATCTCAAATAGCCAACAAATTTATACCACCTATCGCCCACAGGTGCGCTATAATTAACTAAAGACAACGTGATAAGGTTTGTTCTGCGGCCATTGTGGCGCTCATGCCGGACTAAATTGTTTATAAGAACTCTATCAAAATTATAAACAATGAGAGTGCTGCGGTTTAACCCGAATGTCAGATTTCATTGTATTCTTAAACACTGAAACCCGTTGCTATGGAAACCTTTCTTTTAGCAAGTAGCAGAAAAGGACTTCCCATGTTCAAATTTCCCCATTCCTTTGTATTGAAACTCCACTTTTTCTTTGAGGCTCTCTTTGTTTGTTTGCTGGTGTCCTGACTTATTCATTGTAATGGGTTTTGTATACGCGTGCCGGGGTCCAATGTCATCAAAAATCAATAAGAGGCAATGGTTCGCCCATTTGTATGTTAATGAATTCTCGTTTATTTGGCTTTAGTTTGCCTGGTTGTTTTGCTTGTGTTTCTAAATCTTTATAAAGTGTTAGACATACATGTACAATTAGTAAAATCGTAAAAGTGAAATTCTTCTGGATAAAAAAAATCATTCTTATTCGCTCACTCAGCGCTTCATTCATCCATTCATTTATTCATTCATTCATTCATTCATTCATTCATTCATTCATTCATTCATTCATTCATTCAGACAGTCATTCAGTCATTCAAAACACTCACTCAAGAGAATTCTAAAACGCTCAGAAATCGTTCAAACAAATTTCGTCTTTCATGATGATCAACAATTCATTCAAATCGATCAATTTATTTTTCTTTTTTTTTTTTCTTTTTTGGCTGGTATGGATTTTAAAGCGATTAATTGGTACGTGAAGACACAAAAATAGAAAGCTATGTATATTTTATTTAAGGGAGGGAACAAATATCGATAATTCCGTCCAATTTAGACACATCGAACGATATTGTATTACCTCCCTTTAACCCAAAACCAGTGTTTATTCTAGGCAGGGGGTTGGGGGATTCCTCCACTATTTTCAAAGATACCCCATATTTTCTGGATTTGTTGGGGATTTTTTACTATAACCAAATAGCATGAATTACCTACCTCATTTCTCCCTTGCGTCTATTTTTGTGCTGAAATCCCCCAATTTTTTGAAATCCTAGAATAAACACTGCAAAACTTAATCTTTGCAAAGTCATTCAATTGCATTCCGCTTTCATTTGAAAATCATTGACCTTGTCAATTACATGATGCTTACTGTTTTTCAAAGGTTTACGGGGGAGTTTACAAATGCATTGACTATAGGTTTGATCGTCCATTGTTTCGCTCGAAATTGAGAGAACGCATTTAATTAGGGGTGATTCTATTTCAAAAAAAGAAAAAAAAAAACATTTAAAGTTATAATATGCTGAATCTGCCTTGAAGTCAATAGAAACCTCTTTGTACCGTATTTCCCCTAAATTTTAGCGACCTTACAAACAAATCATTTTAATCATATAGCTTTTCATGTATTACAGAGATATGTACGTTAATTTGAGTGGTAGTTGTCGAGCTTCTTAAGATTTGCAGGCCAGGTCCTTTCGCACAAGTATGTGTTTAAAACCCGTGACGTCTACACTAATTTTTCTCAAAAGAAATACATGCGGAATAATCGTGTTAAATCGATATTTCATTTTTAGACTCTGTCACTCGTTAAAATTTAGATTTTATTGTTCAGTAAATGAAGGATAAATCGATTTTACATTGAAACAGACAATTATCGACTTTACATTGAAACAAACAATTATCCGCAATAGCTTTTATTTCAAGATGATTGATCATAAATGAAAATAAGCAAATGCATGGCATTTCCAACAGTTGCACATGTGCACAAGGATAAGATTCGGATCAGACTGTGCATACGCGCAGTCTGATCAGATTCTTTACTGTACGCATATTTGATATTCACTTATTTATAGTGTCCAATCCAGACCGGAGAACATGCAATTAACATGCCTAATTACCTTTGTTTACAACTCTCCAGACGGCTTTACATAATCCAATCACGTTACCCTGAAATTGTTGGAAATGTCTAACGAAGCCTCATTTAGTCAGTATAGATATAATGTCCACTTACCCAATGATTTACCCAGTTATTTTGTACAACTGCTGGTCCAAATGTTCTGGCGCTGTTCATACTGGCTGTTGTGTAGTTAAACTGAAATAGTATATTTAAATAGAATTACGTCATCGGTGTCGTCAATGTTATAAATAGAGTGGAATTATGTAGTCGATGACGTCAATGTTTTAAATAGATGAATTTATGTCATCGATGAAGTCAATCTTATAAATAGAGTTAAATTATTTAATCGATAACACAAACTTTATTCGTGCAGATTCCTTGGGTGATTTACGGTATTAATATATTTAAGGCTTTTCTGTACATGTCGTAACCGTGGATAGCTAGAGAAAGTGCAATTTAGCATTTGAATAAAAGATAAAAAAAAAAAAAAAAAAAAAAAAAAACACGAAAAGCACTGGGAACAATAACAGTAAGTCGGTTTTCATCTTGAAGATATTAATATTGTATTTTTTATAACGTCATAGAAAATCATTTGGTACAAAATTGATAAGGCTACACATATGCTGGCTGATCTTTGTCCATACCAAAGCAGAAATATTCCGGCTTAAGCATATGAAGGCTAAGATATAAAGCAGTCTAAACGTAGAATATATGAAGAAACTTTCATGTCTGTGGGTATGCATTTAAAGGACTATTCTTTACGATTATTATTTAGAGGGAGGGGTGTAAAAATGTAGGATGCCATTTTAACTTGGGAATCTTTGTGCCACGTTCAATAGCTGATATCTTTTTCTCAATGAAGTTGAAGACATTGTGAAAAATTCTTTTTAAAGAGAAGTCAGTAGTTTGTGTTTTGCACTTCAAAAGTAGATTACATTTACTTTATATTCCATAAGCCTTGATTGGACAGGTGTGTAACCATTTTCGCGAGGCGGGTTGCATATTACCTCAAAATTTGATAAGCCTCTTAGATTTTCATATAGGTCAAGGGTAATTATATAGGAAATACCACCTGCGATTCTTTCACTTGATGTAAAGAGACATATATCTACGTAATAACACTTGAAAACTTATTTCCTACTCAGCATCTAGCAAAACGCTTCATTAATAACGTTTCTTTCAATATCAGGCCCTATGTTATAAATTTTTTCTAGTGCTCAATGTTTAGACCTTTGATTTCGCATTTTTTGCATGTGCATCACGCGTTAGATGACGAATTGGTCCGATATTGCATTCATTTGAATCACTGTGACTTAGCTAATCATAAAAATCACATTTTCGTTACAACTATGCATACTGCAACTGTGTGACTTGACTTACCATATACGTGGGTGAACGAAATCGAACCTTGTCAGATTAAGAACGACAGCAAAATTGAAAAAGCATTCATGTTATTTAGATATCGAGGGTATCATTTTGTAAGGTCATTAATAAGCCTATCGAAATGCTATATAACGCCATAGCGCCGTTCGACGACAAGTTACTGGCCCTAAAACGTACCAATTACGAACGTTGACGCACACGAAACGTCTAAATGAAAATAAAACTTATGTCTAGAAATGGCTTAAGATGTCTCCTCAAACTCTACAATACAACGCAAGCACATTAGTCTTTCCAGTGAAGAAGATGTGAGGAGGTCAATTCTTGACGCTACATGTTCTGCTTGCCCATATGCAGTATGAGATGCTCTGTCAATCTCTGTTTTGATTTGAATTTCAAAAGGGTCTTATCTAAAGTATGGCATCAAATTTACTCCATCAGTATCCTCCAACTTTATAGAAATGGAGAAAAAAATTCAAGAAGTGAAAATGCACACTTTCTTATGGAACTCAGTATATGTCGACAAGTATGCGTGCCGCTCTCTGGAACCAAACTCAAGAACCTATGAATCGGAGTCAGAACCACTATCAACTAAGCTTTTACTGTGACAGAATCTATGTGGAACGCTAACTGAGTGAAAACGACGTCTTATATTTGGATTTTATACGGTAAGGGACTGGACTCCCTCTTGACATTGGCGCGTTAATTAGTAATTATAGAGATTTGAAATTGGCTCCTGGGAAACATCAAATAGAGGGGAGCCAGTAAATGTCAAATGTTAGCCGCGTCATGGGAAAAGTGCTTCAGTGCTATATGTTGTACACTTTAAACATAATTCAATTTGCTTAATCTGTGATGCCAAATTGCTGTGAACTTTTTTTGGTCAAGAACTTAAAACCAGCCCTGCGTACAGGATGACAAAACGACACCAAACGTTTACAAATTTTACCCACTTTGCACGCATTTGTACGTGCAAAGCGGTGTTTAATTTGAAAACAGATTGTTATCCTGGAAGAAGGGAAAGATTACGAAACAGATATAAGAAAAAAATCTTTGTCGTCGTTGTTTAAAAGAAACATGTTTCAAAATCTATTTTAATTTCTTTTTTTACTCTCACCGGATAAATAACTCCAAGCTTTTCTTCTTGGGTTCAATTGAATCACAAATTTTACAGAGGGATCCATAGATTAAAACTGTCTCTTCTCTAAAAGCCGATATTGCAGTCGTATTTCATTCTGAAATGCTCAACTTAATTGAAGGCAATATGCACTTTATACTTTAATTAAGTCGATGGTACTATATTTAAGGAGTTTTATGAATAGAAAAAGAGACATTAAACTAAGCAAATAAATGAAACCACAGAGAGAGAGAGAAAAAAAGATTTTACAAATTGACCCATCTTTATCTGGTTGGTTACATTTTAATTGACTAGGATAGCCATCACCTGCCCCCATTTTTCACAATTGCGTTACCATGGTAATAGAATGCGACCCCTAATTCATTCAAATTAGCAGCAAATTTGCATATTGCCCCTTTAAATGATCGTCATTGTGTTTTGTACGTTAGCATTGAATTTAAGCGTTCTTTTGAGGTCAATAACTACTCCCCCTTTTTGTCCTAGCATACTGCTGCTGAAAAGTATTTTTGATAATGGCACCACTTGTCCCAATTTTGCACATAGCATTTACATTTTTTTCCAAAAAGATAGCAAAGAATTCCGATATATGCAATCTGCCGTGCGTTCAAGATGTAAACGTTCGCGGACCGTTTAGGAAATATAACTTTGCCCCCTCGTAATTCATGCTTGCAAGATTTCTTCAACCTGGACTAGAAAAATTTGAGGAATCACCTATGAGAGTATCAGTTTTTAATTTAATTAGGAATCATCGAAGGAACCAACTTAATCTGCCCGTTTTTTTACGGCTTCTAGCTTAATTTCCTAAAATTATTATGGAACTGTTGTAGAAATGCTTGCTTACATCCAACCCTCACTTCACAAAGCAAGAGGGGGGAAGGGGTATAGACAAAGAGTTCTAATGTTGCAAAGAACTACCTTTTTGTTTTTGAAAAATTCATCCCGCTTCTGATCGGACTGTTTACTGATTCAGTGACTGAGATTCTTAAGCCTAATTGAGTAAAGCTTGAGCTAACATGGTTTTATTATCCCAAACGCGATTCGCTTCTCAAATTTTTCAGCTTAAATCACAAGTTTAAGTGATCGAGCGTAAGACAAATAATGTCATGACCCGATAATGCCACGGGTGTCACAATTGATGGTGCAACTTTGTCACTTAAATGGGGCGCGTAATGCCCCCCTCATTTATTTTCAAGTTATTGGGTTGATTTATGGGGTCACACATGAAGATTTGTAAACAAGCATGTCCTCGTTTAAATTCTTAAACATCGTAACTACAGCTTGTTTAAAGCTGTAGTTACGATATTTGATGATTACAACAGGAAATTAATTGCACCTTCATTGTACTAGTAGATTTTAGCGGCTTCATATTATTTTTAACAAATTGAAAGATCAGGGTTCCCCAAAGACTATACTCGGCTGTTGAATTCATATGGGATTGTATGTGGTTTATGTAGATTTTTAACAATATTTTTGTTTTAAGCGGCAACTGGCGTACCTTACAATGGTCATTTTAACACTTGTTTCGAAGACCACTGCGCTAATGACTGTACTTAGGCCGCAAATAGATCATTTGGATAATATTTTTTGATCTTCACTTATATGTGTACATAGATTTTGCACAAGATTGTACGACCAACCATGTGCATTTAATTCACGAAAAACTTAAAAGGTAAATAAAAAAAGTGGACATGAAATGTTCTATAATTCTTTTACACACATGTATTTTAAGAAGTTGACTTAAAACATATGTAGGGGTTCTGTACTTTTTCGGTTGAGATAAAAGCTAATTTGGTGAAGTGTCTGTGCGTTCAAATCAAGTGGAATTTTCCCCATAAGTCAGAGGGTAATTAATAACGAGGGTCATTGAGAAACGCATAGGAGAGTAAAACTAATACCTAGATATGAAGCATGTGCAGATCAGCTAAAGCGTAGCTACCTTACCAAAATTTATTCTTTACACTGTTACGGGATGATTTTTTCAATACAATATAGTATTCATTATTGCATAATAGACATTGCTTAACTATGGCAATTGCCGCAAACAATACTTCCCAGACCCTTCCGCATTTCTTAACACATTTGAGCGATAAAAATGTCGAAACTACAGCTGTATTTAAACTGTAGTTACAACATTTAGGACACAGTACGGCGTAAGGTTGAAAATTTTCGCATGGCCAAAGAACTCTTATCGAAGGCCTATAATAATTCATTAAGAATCGATTTCTTTACAGAATAGAAAAGAAAATATTCTAAATTTTACTTCTAAAACAAGGTAACTTAAGATTAAGTAAATTTATAGTAACGAGATTTAGGACTGCAATCTTCGATATTTTGAACAAAGACATATTCAGGAACGAAATCTAATGTTCTGGCGATTAAGATACGGCAGATTTTTCCAATTTTTCCCACACTACTGTAATTTTACGAGCGTTACTGAGAACGAATAGTAGAGGGGGCGTGGTCTTCGTTTGAAATAGACAGATGCGATTGGTAGATTTTGACAGATGGAAAATAGAACAAGGTCGATGAAATGGACACAAAGAACGCGGGAAAGTAAAGAAAACGATGGTCGGCGATTTGTTACTTTTCATCGTAGTTATTTACAAATAAATAATTCCTAGTAAAAATGCCGTGTATCTATTCAAAGTTTGGTTGTTCCCATAAAAATCATCAATATATTGAATAATTCGGTCAGTAGCTTAATAAATTAGCCGTTTCAGAAATGTTTTTTTAACATGATAATGGTTAATGCAGATTTTGTTGTTGTTGTTGATGATGATGGTGTTGCATTATTGTATTTCGATTATATCTCTTTTCTTATTTATTTGTTAAAAATATAATACTGTATATGATATCTGTTCATTTGTCCAAATCTACCGTACAAGGAAAATGTTATTGCTTCAAAAATACAAGTTGTCAATAGAAAAATGTCGTGACTACAGCTTTAATAAAACTGTGGTTGCAATATTTTAGTGGAAAATTTACGAAATATCATTTTAACTAACATTTCTCGAGTAATCAAGTAAATGTTACCAAATACGCGAAAAAGCCCCATATCGGAACTACATATGAAATGAATATTTGAAAACGAGATGGGATATAGGGAAACTCATTCGGAGATACCATTAATTTGTATTTATATTAAAGGTAAAGTAGAACGATCTTTCTTAATTTAGAAAATTATCAAACTGCGAAAAGTTTCGACCTTAGTCAGCCTGCGCACTGCACTTTTCACACTACCAAGATTGTCCCTTTTCGCCTGACTAGGTCACGAGTAATAATAACTAAAATTACTTACGGCGTACAAGTGACCGGCAACAACAGCAAGGGCAATGGTCAATGGGGCGGATCCTCCAAGGTCGCTTCTCTTCTCATCCGTGGACGCCAGGACTACAAACACTAGTACGAAGGTAATCAACAACTCGATCCCGAAACCCTGGGCTTCAGTAATCGATCCCTTCACCATGGTGACCCCGAGGGCGGAAGGGGTCGCTGAAAGCCCCTTGAGAATGGCCGCTCCAGCAATTGCACCGATACATTGGAATACGATAAAGAAAAGTCCTCGTACGACGGACGCACGACGGCACACCATGGCAGCCACCGAGACAGCCGGGTTGAAATGGCCGCCACTCACGTGATTAAAACACCAAACCATTGATCCGTAAATAAGTCCAAATGTAAGAGCGATCTGAACAACCGAGGTTCCGGCTTGACCGTTATTTTCTATGGCACCACAACCCAAAAGGACCAAGAAAAGGGTCCCAAAGAACTCCGCGGCAACAGCGCGCCAGAGGGCAGGCTTGCAGAGATCTTCCAAATTTTCCTGCATGATTTTATTCATGTTCCGTTCGCATCCACTATTAAGATTATAGAGTTCCAGCAAAACTGAGTCCCTCAAGAGAAAGGGCGCGGCTTTTATAGTCCGGGAGATACGGTCTAGGCACACTGATAGCCGATTGGCGAGTGAGATTTCAAAAGCGTGTACTAGCCGTTTGACAATTTGTCGATACTGCGCATGCGTCGATGCCGTAATTGGAACTGATGACCTATGACCTTTTTCCTACGCGTCCCTCTTGATGTTAGCGATTCATCGTAGTAGAACGGATGGAAATAATTAGAAGAATTTTTTCGACCCAATTTTTGTACCTACTTAACAAGGGACGTGTTTGAATTCCTAAGGCCACGTTGCTATAGAGGGGGAGAAAAAAGAATAAACAAACAAACAAAAAAAAACACACAGAAAAAGGTTAATTCTATAGTCAAATAATTTGCAATGCATTTCATTACAAGTATTCGTCACATTTTTCCTCTTTTCCCAATCTGTACTAAAATCTAATTTCTCAGTTGTTCCTATTTTGTTTCAAAAATTGTTCGGGTTTTTGTTAATCCGAAAATGGACGCGAATTATTCTTCTATTTTTTACAAAAATGTTATCGTTTTACTTGATTATTGATTAAAAGTTTTACGCCGCTTTCAACATTTTTCAGTTATATCGCGGCGGCTGGAGCACCTAACAATGGATTCCTTGTATTTCTCTCCCCAGTACAACCTTCAATCCTTTCCCGGCCTAGCCTCCAGCTGCTATCTCATATAGGTCTACGATTGTCAACCCATTGGTTTGAATGTGGTATAACCTAGCTTTAAACAGTGTGTAAAGATTCAAGCAAGCCCTGCGTTCAGGATGAAAACATTCGCGAAACGTTTGAGAGGTGTCACCCCGCTTTGCACATGAAATCACATTCAAAGTTGACTGCGATTTTTAAACGTTCGAACACATTTTTGCATCCTGAACGTAGGGCAAATCGATATATCGTAGAGTGCAATGACCCATTTGGAGTTTAGTAAATTATAGAAATTACTCTGGAATGTCGGTCGTTTTGATTAAATTTACCATCATACGATGATAACGTCAGAAAAAGATGTATTAACTGATATTGTTGTCTGGTGTTGTTGTTGTACAGTTAGATACATCGTGAAATTGACATTCATTTCAATCAAAACCAACCTTAATCACTCACTCAGCGCTCCATTCACTCATTCCAAACATTCACTCAAATCGATCAAATACGCTCCAAATGACTAAAAAGTATACAATTAACAGCTACATTCAAAATAAACATAAATGGGAAAAAGTCGCGATTTCATAATTGAAATTGTAAGCGTCTGATTGGTTCTTTAAGAAATAGGAAGCAATTTACAGAATTTTTATGCATAATTTATTAAAGGGGGGTAATGAATATCGCTAATTTTGTTCATCATGAACAAAATTAGCGATATTGAATTACCTCCCTTTAATTTCACTCAAAACTCGCTCCACACACTCATTCAATTTCATTTCAAATTCATTCCAAAATCATTCATCTTGTCCATTTCACGATGGTTTTAATTGTAATGTGGCATTGGGGTTGAAGTGCGTAAAGAATAAAAACCATTGTCACCCAATTCTATGTTTTTGACGTAAGGATGAACCCATTGAACTACAGTTAGTTACGTTATGAAATTAACATTCATCTCAATCAATACCATTCTTAATCGCTCACTCAGCGTTCCATTCATACATACAAAACACTCACGCAAACCATTCAGAAACGTTCTGTTAAAATATAAGCTGAATAACTACATTTATAAATAATAGAGTAAGAAAAAAATATCGCGATTTCACTCATAAAATTGAAATTTTAAGCGCCTGATAGTTTTTTTTTAAAAAGAAATGGGAAGCTATTTTTAGAACTTATATGCATAAAGGAAAGTAATAGATATTGCTAATTTTTATCATCCTGAACTAAATTGGCGATATTGGATTGCCCCGCCTTTGATTTCACTCTGACCCACTCATTGCACTCATTCAATATCATTCCAAAATGTGTACTTCCAAAATCTTTCACCTTGTCAATTTCACGATGTTGTTTACAATATGGAATATATACATTGGAAAACTGGGGAGAAGGGGGCCGAAATGTCAAAGTCCGTGTTTGCGTTCAATCTTCAAGAAACTTGGACAGAGTGTTTGTCTGATTTCCGGGACGACTATATCGTGAAAGGGAAAGTTCCGCCGGAAAACACGGAAAAGGGGACCTTAATGACAAAACTTTAATTTCGTTTCATGAAACTTGGACAGCATGTTTTTCGGTCACAAGGATAGCTCTATCGGAGAACACGGGAAAAGGGGCCTTAATGAACATAAATCTTGTTAGCACGCTGTAAGCTTCTTTTGCCCTGTTTTCAGGATGAGAAAACACAGAAAAAATTTGCAAGTTCATAACCCACTTTGCACGTAAACTTTCGTGCAAAGTGGGGTATAACTTGCAGAATATTTCCTCGTTTTGTCATCCTCCACGCAGGACAGATTTGAATGTTTGTCTGGTGACAAGGACGAACGCGATTGAAAATGCCATCATTCCATTGGCAAACACGGGAAAAGGGGCATTGTTTCAGTGATATTTTCTTTCAAACACTCGAGGTTTTAAAAAAATGTACTAGTTCTTTTTTAAAACTTTAATAAACATGTAACATCTAAATCAATAGAAAAACGGACTTAAGGTCGTCCCCCCAAAAAGGGCACTTTAGTGGAAAGTATTTGGTCAGTACATGTACATTTGTCCTTTATATTGCTTGTGTTCAAATTGAAGTTTATTTCAATGTTCTACCGGTATCTCAACTATGTACTCGGGTGAGCGATCAATGTCCATCCGTTAGCCCTCCTG
This sequence comes from Fragum whitleyi, assembly GCA_948146395.1. Classification (NCBI taxonomy): domain Eukaryota; kingdom Metazoa; phylum Mollusca; class Bivalvia; order Cardiida; family Cardiidae; genus Fragum; species Fragum whitleyi. The sequence continues at coordinate 59,795,575 of OX411552.1, forward strand.
TGTTGAAATAAAGAAAATACCATTAAATATAATCCACTATTTTTCCGCTGGTAGGGCGGAGCCCAAGTAACGGGTCGATGTACTGAAGGTTAAGGTTAAGGTAAATCAGTCTTTATTCCTTATCATTATTAACATCTAAAGATAGTCGACATAATACATTTGAGACCGTAAATCGTAGGCTGGTAACCAAACCCTGGCCGACTAACTTTTCAATAAATCTAAAATATTTAAAAGTTAAATCGCCAAATTACGTCACGGCTAAGCCCCGCCCTGCCAGTTCATTAATAACGCAGAATACCAAAATGAACAAGAGGTGTTTGAAAAACATTTACGCCCTCATAAGAGCAAGTAAATTGCAGATTCTTTGTCAATCAACAAAGGACAATTACTAAAAAAAGTTGATTAGTAGAGTTATGATTCTTGTGAACTGCACTTCTTTTGAAAAGAGATCTTTTCACATATGGATTTTCAAGATTCTAGTTTGTATACTTTTTGAGATATGCTCCGGACAAAAAGCAGTCTACGGACGGACCGACATACCGACGGACCGACCGACCGACCGACAAGTGCAAAGTAATATATCCCATCTTCTTCGGAGGGGGCAAACTAAACTATGTATACTAAAAAATCGAATGAAACAAAAAGAAGTCTGTTTTGCTTTCATTACGTCGCTGTCTGTAGCGCCTTAGACTCCCGAGCATGGGAACATGAGTTTGACCCCCCGACAGTGGCACACATCCTTCCTGAATTTGCCTCATGTGTACAGTTTGTAACATCGGTAAATTGACATACATCTCGACCAAAACCATTCTAAATCACTCACTCAGCGCTCCATTCATTCTTTCCAAACACCCACTAAAATAATTCTTAAACGCTCCGAAATCACTAAAAATATAAGATTACATGTAACAACTACATTGAAAATAAGAAAAGCTAGAAAAATCCACGATTTCACCGACATGTTTGAAACTTTTAGCGTCTGATTGGTTCGTGAAGAAATAGGATGCTACTTATAAAACTTTTATGCATATTGTATTAAAGGGAGTTAATGAATATCACTTATTTTGTTCATACTGAACAAAATTTGCTATATTTGATTACCCCCCTCTAATTCCACTCAAAAGTCATTCATTGCTCTCATTCAATTTCATTCCAAAATCATTCCAAAATCATTCACCGTGTCAATTTCACGATGTTATTAACTGTAATCATAAACCTAAAAGGAGTGTCTAATCCTTCTCAATGAAACATACAAATACATAATCAATAACTATCGCCATGACAGGGCGGAGCCAAAGATACGGGGGTAAATCAGCTTTTATTCACAATTACTTACTTCTATCGAAAGTCGACGTTAATACTTAAGACCTTAAAAATCGCTGGTTGGTTACCAAACCCACGTAACTTCAGCTTGCCCAAGCTGAAGTTACGAGGCTTTGGTGACCAAACGATGAAACGCGTTCTAGTTCTAAAAGCACGTGAATCATTTTGGTTTTAGGGCACACTTCTTTGCACGCGTTAACGATAATTGACGACTATCTCTTAAAAGAACCATGATATTGAAAAGTAAACTCTCCAAATTACGTCACGGCCAAGCCATGCCCTGCCAGTTGAATAATAACACAGAATACCTGGCCGAAACAATACCAAAACGTTTCGACTAAAAGAAAAGGTGGTGAAAAGCATGTCAGAATGGATCATTTTGCTAATGAGCCATCGGGTGCAGTGACCGCTAGATTATATTCTTTCCGGGGGAGGGATAGAAGGAACTCGGTAAATTTGGTGTTTGACAGGTGTTTAAATTAGGAAATAATGAAAACTTCTTTCTCTGTCATTGAAATGCTGGTTTTGTGTGCGGATTTGATACCCCTTATTTTAGCTGCGTTTCATATATTTTGTAGCAAATGTCTTAACACAAGCGCCGCTTACAGGTACTAGCGCTCGGCTTTAGGTGCTGGAAAATGCAAAAAATCTAGGTCGAAAAGTGGACATAACTCTTACAAATATGCTTTCAGATTGATCCCTTTTGATAGTCTGGATAGCCCTTGCCACACAGATGCCCAGTTTCATAAAGATGTACCAATAACATCAAAGATATGACCAAGGTTAAAGTGTGTCACACCAACACCAACGACCCCATTGTGATGACAAAAATTCGGATTATCCCCGAAAACAGCCGAGCTAGAAATGCCTGTTTCCACATACGATTTTTTTTCGCCCCAAGTTTCCATTTCCCAGCCGAGTCCTTGCAATCATGATAGCCTACTGTTGATAGGGAGTGGGTTTGAACGGAGATTTTCGCCCGAAGTTTGGGCTGACTGGTTTCACAGTTATCCTGCAGTGTGATCGACACTGAGCAAATTTGAAGCTCTATCTAGAGATATAAATGGATCTTTAATGGGCGTACATGTAACCTCGATTAAGCTGGGGTTATAAGGCTTGGTTGACCACTGATTGCATGTAACATTTGTACACTGAGGTTTTGTACACGTTTTCCATACATGCCACGTAAACTCACAGTATACCAAAAGTTTTGCAGAGGCATATCGACTCCTTGTGCTCCTTTACGAGTTGCCTGAAATTAGTGAAGCCGTCAAATTATAAGATTTTTTAATTCATTAGAGTTTAGCGACACTTTGCTTCTTACACTTGACTGCTAGGGCGCTTTCAAATCAACACCAGCTTATAATAACAACGACTGATTTGTTCGGGTTGAATGAATTTGTTATAAATTGTGAACGATTCTTGGGTATTTTCAAATGATTTTTAAGCGTTTAGGAATGGTTTCACCAAGTGTTCGGAATAGATGAATGACGGTTGAGTGCGTACCGCACCATCCTGTACTGATACGAATTTTTGAAATGCTGCGTCCGGTTATCCTCTACTGTTACACATCTCTGTTTCAAATATCTCTCCTATGAAGTCTCCATATGGTCGCTTTTCAAATGACGGGTCAAATTTCTATAACAAAAATTTTAAATGGAAACCTTTTCGCGTGACGAATCGCAAAAAATTTGTGCGGTATTTCAGAACAAATACCTATTGAAAATTAGGGGGTAATTAACACCGAGTGCCTGATTATCTTTATAGTTTAGATGCAGAGAGAATTCTTTGGCAGATGTTTCGTAGAATTTAGTAGTAACCTTGATCCGAATTCTTGGCACTTATAGATTCCAGACAGTTTAATTATGAAACCTGTAAAGTAGAAGTATTAATATCTTATAGTCTTATTCAGTGCTCCACGAAAATGAATATCAGCTCAAAAAAAATTCGTTTTTGTATGTATAAAAGCGGAAATTGTGATTTGACTTTTTATTCCATACCTCCACGAATGAGAATATATATCATATACTGTAGTTAAGTAATATGTATCAAGTGCAATTGTATCGAGTTCGAAATTGACCAATTTTGGGACGTTTTATTTCATATCCATACGAATGAGCTTAACAAAAGACTACATGCATTAAGAGATAAAGATAGTTTTTTTTATTTATAGTTTCATACTTCCATGAAATCAATAAATACTCTCTTTATATCTCATGATTTAATATCATGAATCAAAAAGGTTACGATTTCTTAAAAAGGAAACAGATTTTACGGGACTACTTGGCGCGGAAGCTTTCAAAATAAAAATATGTAGTCGAAATTGATTTTATTGAGTAATAAAACCATCTCGTTTTATCCAATCAGAGTGCAAAAGAAATAGAAATAAATGAACGAACCAAACAAACTTGAATCATTATACAGTTGCGAGAAGTTAAACAATTACTCTATCACGGCATACCCGAACGGTTGTTAGCCTCGGTTACTTCCGCGAATTTTCCAGTAATTTTTCGTGAAATTTACACAATTTATCAGCATTAAATTATTTACTAGGACTAGCGGACCTTAATTGAAAGATCACCGCTGTCAATCAAAAATGAATGGACCAATCAAATCATTTATCTTAACCGGCAGTGTTTTGTCGGTTTTCATTCTCGTTGGCCGCCATTTTGTCTTACAGTTTCGTGTGTGTCCGCTTAAGTCGTCTAAGCGGGTACAACTTATTCGAGATGACAAAATGATATTTTATGATATCAAGGTACACTGAGTAGCACTGCAAATAAAGAAAATCATGAACTAAGATAAGTGGTTTCGAACTCTAAACATTCAGTCTGCATACAGTTAGTAATATCGTGAAGTAGACTTTCATCTCAATCCAAAACATTATCAATTGTTCACTCAGCGCTCCATTCACTCATTCCAAACACTCACTTCAACCCATTCAAAAACGTTCCAAAATCACTAAAAAGGTCAGTATCAACAACTACATTCAAAATAGATATACAATGTAGCTAGAAAAAAATGCGATTTCATCGACATAATTGGAATTGAAAGCGTCCGATTGGATCTTGAAATAGGGAAATTTTTATAGAATTTTTATGCATAGTTTACTAAATAGAGGTATTAATATCGCTTATGTTGTTCACCTTGAACAAAATCAAATATACTGGATTACCACCCTCTAATTTCATCCATAACTTGCTCATTGCATTCATGAAATAGCATTCCCAAACCATTCACAAAATTATTCCCCTTGTCAATTTTTCGATGTTGTTAACTTTGAGGTCTGCCTCTTAACCAATCCGGAGAACATTATTGCAGAAATATTCTACTTCTGATTGAATAAATATTTTAGTCTTTCTTATTATGCAATAATAACGTCAATTCACGTTTTTTCAGGCGTTAACATTTGCAGAGACCTTCAAAATGCTTTAACGCCCTCGTACTTCGCACTCGGGCGTTAAACCATTTTTGGGGTCTCTGCAAATATTAACGCTCTCAAGAACGTGAATTAACCCTATAACAAACGAAATCAAAAAGTAAACCAAGTAATATGTAATAATATTCTGTCCTATTGTTCGCATAATCAGAATATTTTCAGGATTTACAAGGATCGCCCGCCGAAACCTGAGTCAATGCTGATAAACACAGGCCTTTATCTTACTACAATGAGAATATAGTTTATGTTTTATATCATTGTGGAGTAATGTGTTATTTATGTGATGAAACTAAGTGAACTCTGGTGATGATAAGCCAAGAGATTGTATTTTAAGTTCTATCCAAAAAGGCTTATTCAAATTGTCTCCATTAATTCAAAATAGTTTTTTTTTTTTGGGGGGGGGGGGGTGTTTTTCATGTTTTGTAATGAGTATCAAAAACTGTTCAATAACGCGTTGAAATCGTTCAAAATGACCAACATTTCAATGAAATAGATCAAATAATTGCATGATTCTATTTACTGGCGTTGTTTTTTTAAGCGTCTGCCAGATTTAAACAATGGAAAAATGGTCCAAGCTTTTTAAATCTTTAACCAAGCCTAACGTTTTGGGGATTTTTTATGTGTGTATGTGTGAATGTGTTTGTTTTTATGCTGAACCTAGGACAGAAAGCGCCATTAGAGTGATCATTATTTTTTACCCAAATGTCAAAAATAACACCATAAATTGTGGATGTCACTTGATGGGGTCAGTAAACTGCACCTTGACATTTGGTTTATTTATTTACAATTTGTGGTATTTACTATGGAATGTTAACGTGAAACAACGGTCGTTTCATTCATCATTACGTTGACGTAGACTGGCTCCCATATTTCGATGTCAATACTTTTTGGTATGTGTCCCGCGAATAGAGGCAATCAAGATCGACGTTACTTTGTTGTTTTTTTTTTTCTGTGAACTTGCATGAGGCTTGTTTTGCTTTTCCCGGGTCATTATTTCGTGTACAAAATGATATGCATTTCTTGTGCGAGATGAAACAATTGTTTACATATTCTATCACTTTTATCTTATTTTAAGAACAAGAATATGTTTGACATTATTTTCCATTGCTTTTGGCGAGCAACAAAATATATGTAATTGCCGTCAATCAGTGATGGGAGTGGACCCGTAATAGTTCCACAACATTTCGGTCCACATATTCTTCTGCAATGTTAACCGAGGTTTCCTAATGAAAATCATAAGGAAACCATGGTTAACACTGTTAAAGTTCATTACTTCTGAGAGGTTGCAAAGCTGTTACGGGTCCACTACCTTAACTACTTCTTTGAAAATTAGTCGTGTCGTTTGATTGATTTTATCTTACATAAGGTGTTGTTCTATTTTGAATTATGATTTTGTTGTTTAGTCATAAAATATTTTTTTAAAAATATAGTGCCGTTTCATGCTATTCTACATATTTTGTTTCATTTCGATGTCCCTGAAGTTGGCAGAATGGCAGAATAGCAGAATAGCAGAATGAAGTTAGCAGAATGGCAGAATAGCAGAATGGCAGAATGAAGTTGGCAGAATGGCAGAATAGCAGAATAGCAGAATGAAAAATCGAAAGTCAAAATCGGGTGCATGAAATAACTTGATTTGTTGTTTAAACGTATTTTCAACGATTTTCCCGCAAAAAATTCCTTATATCATGCTCCGGTTAACATGCCAAAAACAAAGTCCAAATTCAAACTAATGAAAAAAAAACAATCATTTTTTGAAACCAATCGGTCTAAAATCGATTTAAAAATGATATTAGAACGCAATAAAGATAATTGAGAGTAAAAAAAGTCATATCTCAACAGTTTTCGCGACTTTGAAATCTCATTCTGCCATTCTGCTTTTCTGCTATTCTGCTAGCAGAATGAAGTTGGCAGAATGGCAGAATAGCAGAATGAAAAATCGAATGTCATAACTCCATCAATTTGGGCATGAAATAACATGATTTGTTGTTTCAACGTGTTTTCAACGATTTTCCGGCCAAAAATTCCTTATATCATGCTCCGGTTGACATGCCAAAAACAAAGTCCAAATTCAAACTAATGAAAAAAACAATCTTTTTTTGAAACCAATCGGTCTAAAATCGATTTAAAAATGATATTAGTACGCAATAAAGATAATTGAGAGTGAAAAAAGTCATATATTAACAGTTTTACGCGACTTTGAAATTTCATTCTGCCATTCTGCTATTCTGCTATTCTGCTAGCAGAAAGAAGTTGGCAGAATAGCAGAATGAAAAATCGAATGTCAGAATTCGATCAACTTTTGCATGAAATAACTTGATTTGATGTTTAAACGTGTTTTCAACGATTTTCCCGCCAAAAATTCCTCATATCATGCTCCGGTTAACATGCCAAAAACAAAGTCCAAATTCAAACTAATGAAAAAAACAATCATTTCTTGAAACCAATCGGTCTAAAATCGATTTAAAAATGATATTAGAACGCAATAAAAGTAATTGAGAGTGAAAATAGTCATATCTCAGCAGTTTTCGCGACTTTGAAATCTCATTCTGCCATTCTGCTATTCTGCTATTCTGCTAGCAGAATGAAGTTGGCAGAATGGCAGAATAGCAGAATAAAAAATCGAATGTCATAACTCGGTCAATTTGTGCATGAAATAACTTGATTTGTTGTTTAAACGTGTTTTCAACGATTTTCCCGCAAAAAATTCCTTATATCATGCTCCGGTTAACAGAACAAGCAACCAAGTCCAAATTCAAACTTATGAAAAAAACAATCATTTTTTGAAACCAATCGGTCTAAAATCGATTCAAAAATGATATTAGAACGCAATAAAGATAATTGAGAGTGAAAAAATCATATCTTAACAGTTTTCGCGACTTTGAAATCTCATTCTGCCATTCTGCTATTCTGCTATTCTGCTAGCAGAATGAAGTTGGCAGAATGGCAGAATAGCAGAATGAAAAATCGAATATCAGAACTCGATCAATTTGTGCATGAAATAACTTGATTTGATGTTTAAACGTGTTTTCAGCGATTTTCCCGCCAAAAATTCCTTATATCATGCTCCGGTTAACATAACAAGCAACCACGTCCAAATTCAAACTAATGAAAAAAACAATCATTTTTTGAAACCTATCAGTCTAAAATCGATTTAAAAATGATATTAGAACGCAATTAAAGTAATTGAGAGTGAAAAAAGTCATATCTCAACAGTTTTCGCGACTTTGAAATCTCATTTTGCCATTCTGCTATTCTGCTATTCTGCTAGCAGAATGAAGTTGGCAGAATGGCAGAATAGCAGAATGAAAAATCGAATGTCAGAACTCGATCAATTTGTGCATGAAATATCTTGATTTGTTGTTTAAACGTGTTTTCAACGATTTTCCCGCAAAAAATTCCTTATTTCATGCTCCGGTTAACATAACAAGCAACCAAGTCCAAATTCAAACTAATGAAAAAAAAAACAATCATTTTTTGAAACCAATCGGTCTAAAATCGATTTAAAAATGATATTAGAACGCAATAAAGATAATTGAGAGTGAAAAAAGTCATATCTTAACAGTTTTCGCGACTTTGAAATCTCATTCTGCCATTCTGCTATTCTGCTAGCAGAATGAAGTTGGCAGAATGGCAGAATAGCAGAATGAAAAATCGAATGTCAGAATTCGATCAACTTTTGCATGAAATAACTTGATTTGATGTTTAAACGTGTTTTCAACGATTTTCCCGCAAAAAATTCCTTATATCATGCTCCGGCTAACAGAACAAGCAACCAAGTCCAAATCCAAACTAATGAAAAAAACAATCATTTTTTGAAACCAATCGGTCTAAAATCGATTCAAAAATGATATTAGAACGCAATAAAGATAATTGAGAGTAAAAAAAAACATATTTTAACAGTTTTCGCGACTTTGAAATCTCATTCTGCCATTCTGCTATTCTGCTAGCAGAATGAAGTTGGCAGAATGGCAGAATAGCAGAATGAAAAATCGAATGTCATAACTCGATCAATTTGTGCATGAAATATCTTGATTTGTTGTTTAAACGTGTTTTCAACGATTTTCCCGCCAAAAATTCCTTATATCATGCTCCGGTTAACATAACAAGCAACCAAGTCCAAATTCAAACTAATGAAAAAAAACAATCATTTTTGGAAACCAATCGGTCTAAAATCGATTTAAAAATGATATTAGAACGCAATAAAGATAATTGAGAGTGAAAAAAGTCATATCTTAACAGTTTTCGCGACTTTGAAATCTCATTCTGCCATTCTGCTATTCTGCTATTCTGCTAGCAGAATGAAGTTGGCAGAATATCAGAATAGCAGAATGAAAAATCGAATGTCATAACTCGATCAATTTGTGCATGAAATAACTTGATTTGTTGTTTCAACGTGTTTTCAACGATTTTCCCGCCAAAAATTCCTTATATCATGCTCCGGTTAAGATGCCAAGCAACCAAGTCCAAATTCAAACTAATGAAAAAAACAATCATTTTTTGAAACCAATCGGTCTAAAATCGATTCAAAAATGATATTAGAACGCAATAAAGATAATTGAGAGTGAAAAAATCATATCTTAACAGTTATCGCGACTTTGAAATCTCATTCTGCCATTCTGCTATTCTGCTATTCTGCTAGCAGAATGAAGTTGGCAGAATGGCAGAATAGCAGAATGAAAAATTCGAATGTCAGAATTCGATCAACTTTTGCATGAAATAACTTGATTTGATGTTTAAACGTGTTTTCAACGATTTTCCCGCCAAAAATTCCTTATATCATGCTCCGGTTAACATAACAAGCAACCAAGTCCAAATTCAAACTTATGAAAAAAAAAAAATCATTTTTTGAAACCTATCAGTCCAAAATCGATTTAAAAATGATATTAGAACGCAATAAAAGTAATTGAGAGTGAAAATAGTCATATCTCAACAGTTTTCGCGACTTTGAAATCTCATTCTGCCATTCTGATATTCTGCTATTCTGCTAGCAGAATGAAGTTGGTAGAATGGCAGAATAGCAGAATGAAAAATCGAATGTCAGAACTCGATCAATTTGTGCATGAAATAACTTGATTAGTTGTTTAAACGTGTTTTTAACGATTTTCCCGCCAAAAATTCCTTATACATGTATCATGCTCCGGTTAACATAACAAGCAACCAAGTCCAAATTCAAACTAATGAAAAAAACAATCATTTTTGAAGCCTATCAGGCTAAAATCGACTTAAAAATGATATTAGAACGCAATGAAAGTAATTGAGAGTGAAAAAAGTCATATCTTAACAGTTTTCGCGACTATGAAATCTCATTCTGCCATTCTGCTATTCTGCTATTCTGCTAGCAGAATGAAGTTGGCAGAAAGGCAGAAAAGCAGAATGAATAATCGAATGTCAGAATTCGATCAACTTTTGCACGAAATAACTTGATTTGATGTATAAACGTGTTTTCAACGATTTTCCCGCAAAAAATTCCTTATATCATGCTCCGGTTAACATGCCAAGCAACCAAGTCCAAATTCAAACTAATGAAAAAAACAATCATTTTTTGAAGCCTATCAGGCTAAAATCGATTTAAAAATGATATTAGAACGCAATAAAAGTAATTGAGAGGGAAAAAGTAATATCTCAACAGTTTTCGCGACTTTGAAATCTCATTCTGCCATTCTGCTATTCTGCTAGCAGAATGAAGTTGGCAGAATGGCAGAATAGCAGAATGAAAAATCGAATGTCAGAATTCGATCAACTTTTGCATGAAATAACTTGATTTGATGTTTAAACGTGTTTTCAACGATTTTCCCGCCAAAAATTCCTTATATCATGCTCCGGTTAACATGCCAAGCAATCAAGTCCAAATTCAAACTAATGAAAAAAACTATCATTTTTTGAAACCTATCGGTCTAAAATCGATTTAAAAATGATATTAGAACGCAATAAAAGTAATTGAGAGTGAAAAAGTCATATCTCAACAGTTTTCGCGACTTTGAAATCTCATTCTGCCATTCTGCTATTCTGCTATTCTGCTAGCAGAATGAAGTTGGCAGAATGGCAGAATAGCAGAATGAAAAATCGAATGTCAGAACTCGATCAATTTGTGCATGAAATAACTTGATTTGATGTTTAAACGTGTTTTCAACGATTTTCCAGCAAAAAATTCCTTATATCATGCTCCGGTTAACATGCCAAAAACAAAGCCCAAATTCAAACTAATGAAAAAAAACAATCATTTTTGAAACCTATCAGTCTAAAATCGATTTAAAAATGATATTAGAACGCAATAAAAGTAATTGAGAGTGAAAAAAGTCATATCTCAACAGTTTTCGCGACTTTGAAATCTCATTCTGCCATTCTGCTATTCTGCAAGCAGAATGAAGTTGGCAGAATGGCTGAATAGCAGAATGAAAATTCGAATGTCAGAATTCGATCAACTTTTGCATGAAATAACTTGATTTGATGTTTAAACGTGTTTTCAACGATTTTCCCGCCCAAAATTCCTTATATCATGCTCCGGTTAACATGCCAAAAACAAAGTCCAAATTCAAACTTAAATCGATTTAAAAATGATATTAGAACGCAATAAATGTAATTGAGAGTGAAAATAGTCATATCTCAACAGTTTACGCGACTTTGAAATCTCATTCTGCCATTCTGCTATTCTGCTATTCTGCTAGCAGAATGAAGTTGGCAGAATATCAGAATAGCAGAATGAAAAATCGAATGTCATAACTCGATCAATTTGTGCATGAAATAACTTGATTTGTTGTTTCAACGTGTTTTCAACGATTTTCCCGCCAAAAATTCCTTATATCATGCTCCGGTTAAGATGCCAAGCAACCAAGTCCAAATTCAAACTAATGAAAAAAACAATCATTTTTTGAAACCAATCGGTCTAAAATCGATTCAAAAATGATATTAGAACGCAATAAAGATAATTGAGAGTGAAAAAATCATATCTTAACAGTTATCGCGACTTTGAAATCTCATTCTGCCATTCTGCTATTCTGCTATTCTGCTAGCAGAATGAAGTTGGCAGAATGGCAGAATAGCAGAATGAAAAATTCGAATGTCAGAATTCGATCAACTTTTGCATGAAATAACTTGATTTGATGTTTAAACGTGTTTTCAACGATTTTCCCGCCAAAAATTCCTTATATCATGCTCCGGTTAACATAACAAGCAACCAAGTCCAAATTCAAACTTATGAAAAAAAAAAAATCATTTTTTGAAACCTATCAGTCCAAAATCGATTTAAAAATGATATTAGAACGCAATAAAAGTAATTGAGAGTGAAAATAGTCATATCTCAACAGTTTTCGCGACTTTGAAATCTCATTCTGCCATTCTGATATTCTGCTATTCTGCTAGCAGAATGAAGTTGGTAGAATGGCAGAATAGCAGAATGAAAAATCGAATGTCAGAACTCGATCAATTTGTGCATGAAATAACTTGATTAGTTGTTTAAACGTGTTTTTAACGATTTTCCCGCCAAAAATTCCTTATACATGTATCATGCTCCGGTTAACATAACAAGCAACCAAGTCCAAATTCAAACTAATGAAAAAAACAATCATTTTTTGAAACCTATCAGTCAAAAATCGATTTAAAAATGATATTAGAACGCAATAAAAGTAATTGAGAGTGAAAAAAGTCATATTTTAACAGTTTTCGCGACTTTGAAATCTCATTCTGCCATTCTGCTATTCTGCTATTCTGCTAGCAGAATGAAGTTGGCAGAATGGCAGAATAGCAGAATGAAAATTCGAATGTCAGAACTCGATCAATTTGTGCATGAAATGTCTTGATTTGTTGTTTAAACGTGTTTTCAACGATTTTCCCGCCAAAAAATCCTTATATCATGCTCCGGTTAACATGCAAAGCAACCAATTCAAACTTATGAAAAAAACAATCACTTTTTGAAACCAATCGGTCTTAAATTGATTTGATCATATTGTGCACGAAATAACTTGATTTGTTTTTTAAACGTGTTTTAAACGATTTTCCCGTAAAAATTTCCTTATATCATACTCCGGTTAACATGCCAAGCAACCAAGTCCCAATTCAAACTAATGAAAAAATCAATCAGCGCGAATCGCTCTAGAGCGGCTGCTAATAGCCGCAGAACCGCCAAACTCGTCACTATCGTAGTGCTTGAGTGGAGCAACAAGACGGAACCATGATAAACTCGATCGACGCATTGGACGGCCCAGCGGCGTTACCCGGCAACGGCCCCACTGCTCTCGCGTCCCAGGGCCCGTATTCGCGTTTCTCCGGCCATAGATAAGCTGGGAACACCAAACTCGCCTCGATTGTAGAGAGCAAGCCCTAGAGGCGATCGACGTCGAGCAATCCCGACCCAGCCACTGCATGTCCGGTCAGTGCGCCGAAAACACGATCTTCGCCCGTAGTTTGGATGGAGGTGCGAAACTCTCCCCGATTGTAGTGCTTGTCGAGACGAACATGTAGTCACCAAGATTGTCCCGATCGGCCAACTGGTGGCCGAGCTATGGCCGTAGCGCCTCTTAAAAGCCAAACTCGGCTTGCACCCAAGCGACATCAGCGCGAATCGCTCTAGAGCCGCCGCTAATAGCCGCAGCTCCACAACACTCGCCACGATTGTAGTACTTGGCTGGAGCAACAAGAGGGTACCATGATCGACTCGATAAACGCCTTGGCTCGGGCAAGCGGCGATGCCCGGCAGCGGCCGCTATATTCTCGCGCGCCAGGGCCCGTATTCGCGTTATCCAGCCATGGATGAGCTGGGGACACCAAACTCTCCTCGATGAAGTAGACCGAGCCCCAGTAGCGAACGACGTCGAGCAATCCCGACCAAGCCACTGCACTTCCGGATGGGGCGCCGAAAACGCGATTTTCGCCTGTGGTTGAGATGGAGGTTCGAAACTCTCTCCGATTGTAGAGCTCGTGAAGACAAACTTGTAGACACCAAGATTGTCCCGATCGGCCAACTGGGGGCCGAGCTATGGCCGTATCGCCTCTGAAAAGCCCAGTTCGGATAGGGTCAGGGTTAGGGTTAGGGTTAGGGTTAGGGTTAGGGTTAGGTTTAGGGTTAGGGTTAGGGTTAGGGTTAGGTTTAGGGTTAGGGTTAGGGTTAGGGTTAGGGTTACTGCTCTCGCGCCCCAGGGCCCGTATTCGCGTTTCTTAGGCCATAGATGAGCTTGGAACGCCAAACTCGCCTCGATGGTAGAGACCGAGCCCCAACAGCGATCGACCTCGAGCAATCCCGACTCAGCCACTGCACTTCCGCTCTTGGCGTCGAAAACGCGATTTTCGCCTGTGGTTGGGATGGAGATGCGAAACTCTCCCCGGTTGTAGAGCTCGTCGAGACAAACGCGTAGACACCAGAATTGTCCCGATCAGTCCACTGGGGGCCGAGCTACGGCCGAAGCGCCTCTGTAAAGCCCAGTTCGACGGCACCCTAGCGACATCAGCGCGAATCGCTCTAGAGCGGCCGCTCGTAGCCGCAGCTCCGCAGCTTTGGTGGAGCAACAATTCCGAGCCATGATGGACTCGATCAGCGCCTTGGCTCGGCCCAGCGGGGTTACCCGGTAACGGCCGCACTGCTCTCGTTCCCCAGGGCCCGTATTCGCGTTTCTCCAGCCATGGATGAGATGGGAACGCCAAACCCGCCTCGATGGAACAGACTTAGCCCCAGAGGTGATCGACGTCGAGCAATCCCGACCCAGCCACTGCACTTCCGGTCTGGGCGCCGAAAACTTGATTTTCGCCTGTAGTTGGGATGGAGGTGCAAAACTCTACCTGATTGAAGAGCTCGTCGAGACGACCCGTAGACCCCAGGATTGTCCCGATCAGCCCACTGGGGGCCGAGCAACGGCCGATGGGCAGTCAAAATTGCGGGGCAAAATGAGAGTTCTGGGAGCGAGAATGCGGATAACTGCGGCAAAGATAACTGCGGTTGAGATGCGGGGCAAAATCCGAAGTTTGGGAGCAAATCACTGCTTCGAGAGCACAACTGCCTTCGCATGGCCGCAAAAAATCGCGGCTCAAATGAGTCGCGGCGCGAATCAAGCGCGATTCTTGCTAGCTCCGACGCAATCCGCCGCAGCCCAACCAAATTTGCCACGATTGAAGGGCTTGAATGGGGCTACACGACGGTACCTACAACATAAGAATCGGTTAATTGGTTCGAGCCCTACATGGAGTGTCTCATTCACGTGAACACTTCGCCCCGGCGCGAGCGGCCCACTGCCTGCCTAGCAAAGGCTACTGAGCCGTCCTAAATCGCCGCTTGAACTGCCTAGAGATCCACCGCGATGGGGGGCAAATTCCCAACTCTCGAAGCAAAACTCCGCTTCAAGAGCCGAGCTGTATTCGCTCCGCCGCTAAAATCATGGCTCGATCTCGCCGGGGCGCAACTCCAACGCGAATCTCTGTAGTTCCGTCTTTTTTGCCGCAGCTTAACCAAACTCGCCACGACTGTAGCGCTTGAATATGGCTACACGACAGTACCTACAACATAGGAATCGGTCCATTGGTTCGAGCCCTGCATCGAGTGTCTCAATCCGATGAACATTTCTCCTCGGCGCGAGCGGCCCATAGCCTGCCTAGCGACGACTACTGAGCCGTCCAAAAGCGCCGCTCGAGAGCCGTTCACCTGCCTTGCGATCGACCGCGATGCGGGGCAGATTCTGTGTCTTAGGAGCAAATCTACCCTTCAAGAGCCGAGCTGTATTCGCTCCGCCGCTAAATGCATGGCTCGATCGCGTCGAGGCGCGACTCCAGCGCGACTCGCTGTAGCTCCAACGCTATTAGCCGCAACCCAACAAAACTCGCAACGATTGTAGCGCTTGAATAGGGCTACAAAACACTATATACAACATAGAAATCGGTCCATTGGTTTGAGCCCTGCATCGAGTGTCTAACTCCCTTGAACATTTCGCCTCCGCTAGAGCAGCCCACTGCCTGCCTTGCGACGGATATTGAGCCGTCCAAAATCACCGATCGAGAGCCGTTTACCTGCCTCGCAATCGACCGCGATGCGGGGCAGATTCCGTGTCTTGGGAGCATTTACACGCTTCAAGAGTCGACCTGTAAACACTCCGCCGCCAAAAGCACGACTCGATCGCGTCGAGGCGCGACTCCAGCGCGAATCCTTGTAGCTCCGACGCAATCCGCCAAAGCCCAACTAAACTCACCAAGATTGAAGCGCTTGAATATGGCTACACGACGGTACCTACAACATAGGAATCGGTCCTTTGGTGCGAGCAATGAATCGAGTGTTTCACTCCCGTGAACATTTCGCCTCGGCGCGAGCGGCCCACTGCCTGCCTAGCGACGGCTACTGAGCCGTCAAAAATCGCCGCTCGAGAGCCGTTAAACTGCCTATTGATCGACCGCTATGCGGGGCGAATTCCCGACTCTCGGAGCAAAACTCCGCTTCGAGAGCAGAGCTGCACTCGCTCCGCCGCTAAAATCGCAGCTCGATCGAGTCGAGACGCGACTCCACCGCGAATCGCTGTAGCTCCGGCTTTTTTCGCCGCAGCCCAACAAAACTCGCCACGATTGTAGCGCTTGAATAGGGCTACATGATGGTACTACAACATAGGATTCGTTCCATTGGTTCGAGCCCCGAATCGAGTGTCTCACTCCCGTGATCATTTCGCCTCGGCGCAGGCGGCCCACTTCCTGCCTAGGGACGGCTACTGAGCCGTCCAAAATCGCCGCTCGAGGGCCGTTAACCTGCCCAGCGATCGACCGCGATGCGGGGCAGATTTTATGTCTTGGAAGCAAATCTTGGCTTCAAGAGCCGAGCTGTTTTCGCTCCCCCGCTTAAATCACAGCTCGATCGCGTCGAGGCGCGATTCCAGCGCGAATCGCTGTAGCTCCGACGTTTTTCGCCGCAGCCCAACCAATCTTGCCACGATTGAAGGGCTTGAGTAGAGCCTACACGACGGTACCTACAACATAGGAATCGGTCGATTGGTTACAGCCCTGCATCGAATGTCTCACTCCCATGAACGTTTCGCCTCGGCGCGAGCTGCGCACTGCCTGCTTAGCGACGGCTTCTGAGCCGTTCAAAATCGCCGCTCGAGAGCCGTGAACCTGCCTAGCGATCGACCGCGATGCGGGGCAAATTCTGTGTCTTGGGAGCAAATCTACGTTTCAAAAACCGAGCTGTTTTTGTTTCGCCGCTAAAATCACGGCTCGATCGCGTCGAGGCGCGACTCCACCGCTAATCGCTGTAGCTCCGACGCAATCCGCCAAAGCCAAACTAAACTCGCCACGATTATATCGCTTGAATGGAGCTACACGACGGTACCTACAACATAGGAATCGGTCCATTGGTTCGAGCCCTGCATCGAGTGTCTCACTCGCGTGAACATTTCGCCACGGCGCGAGCGGCCGACTGCCTGCCTAGCGACGGCTACTGAGCCGTCGAAAATCTCCGCTCGAGAGCCGTTCACCTGCCTAGCGATCGGCCGCGATGCGGGGCAGATTCCGTGTATTGGGAGCAAATCTACGCTTGAAGAGCCGAGCTGTATTCGCTCCGCCGCTAGAATCACGGCTCGATCGCGTCGAGGCGCGACTCCATCGCGAATCGCTGTAGCTCCGACGTTTTTCGCCGCAGCCCAACCATGATATAAGGAGTTTAGCGGGAAAATCGTTGAATACACGTTTCAACAACAAATCAAGTTATTTCATGCTCAAATTGATCGAATTCTGACATTCGATTTTTCATTCTGCTATTCTGCCATTCTGCCAACTTCATTCTGCTAGCAGAATAGCAGAATAGCAGAATGGCAGAATGAGATTTCAAAAGCGCGAAAACTGTTGAGATATGACTTTTTTTACTCTCAATTATCTTTATTGCGTTCTAATATCATTTTTAAATCGATTTTAGACCGATTGGTTTAAAAAAATAATTGTTTTTTTCATTAGTTTGAATTTGGACTTGGTTGCTTGGCATGTTAACCGGAGCATGATATAAGGATTTTTTTGCGGGAAAATCGTTGAAAACACGTTTAAACATCAAATCAAGTTATTTCATGCACAAATTGATCGAGTTCTGACATTCGATTTTTCATTCTGCTGTTCTGTCATTCTGCCAACTTCATTCTGCTAGCAGAATAGCAGAATAGCAGAATGGCAGAATGAGATTTCAAAGTCGCGTAAACTGTTGAGATATGACTATTTTCACTCTCAATTACATTTATTGCGTTCTAATATCATTTTTAAATCGATTTAAGTTTGAATTTGGACTTTGTTTTTGGCATGTTAACCGGAGCATGATATAAGGAATTTTGGGCGGGAAAATCGTTGAAAACACGTTTAAACATCAAATCAAGTTATTTCATGCAAAAGTTGATCGAATTCTGACATTCGATTTTTCATTCTGCTATTCAGCCATTCTGCCAACTTCATTCTGCTTGCAGAATAGCAGAATGGCAGAATGAGATTTCAAAGTCGCGAAAACTGTTGAGATATGACTTTTTTCACTCTCAATTACTTTTATTGCGTTCTAATATCATTTTTAAATCGATTTTAGACTGATAGGTTTCAAAAATGATTGTTTTTTTTCATTAGTTTGAATTTGGACTTTGTTTTTGGCATGTTAACCGGAGCATGATATAAGGAATTTTTTGCTGGAAAATCGTTGAAAACACGTTTAAACATCAAATCAAGTTATTTCATGCACAAATTGATCGAGTTCTGACATTCGATTTTTCATTCTGCTATTCTGCCATTCTGCCAACTTCATTCTGCTAGCAGAATAGCAGAATAGCAGAATGGCAGAATGAGATTTCAAAGTCGCGAAAACTGTTGAGATATGACTTTTTCACTCTCAATTACTTTTATTGCGTTCTAATATCATTTTTAAATCGATTTTAGACCGATAGGTTTCAAAAAATGATAGTTTTTTTCATTAGTTTGAATTTGGACTTGATTGCTTGGCATGTTAACCGGAGCATGATATAAGGAATTTTTGGCGGGAAAATCGTTGAAAACACGTTTAAACATCAAATCAAGTTATTTCATGCAAAAGTTGATCGAATTCTGACATTCGATTTTTCATTCTGCTATTCTGCCATTCTGCCAACTTCATTCTGCTTGCAGAATAGCAGAATGGCAGAATGAGATTTCAAAGTCGCGAAAACTGTTGAGATATTACTTTTTCCCTCTCAATTACTTTTATTGCGTTCTAATATCATTTTTAAATCGATTTTAGCGTGATAGGCTTCAAAAAATGATTGTTTTTTTCATTAGTTTGAATTTGGACTTGGTTGCTTGGCATGTTAACCGGAGCATGATATAAGGAATTTTTTGCGGGAAAATCGTTGAAAACACGTTTATACATCAAATCAAGTTATTTCGTGCAAAAGTTGATCGAATTCTGACATTCGATTATTCATTCTGCTTTTCTGCCTTTCTGCCAACTTCATTCTGCTAGCAGAATAGCAGAATAGCAGAATGGCAGAATGAGATTTCATAGTCGCGAAAACTGTTAAGATATGACTTTTTTCACTCTCAATTACTTTCATTGCGTTCTAATATCATTTTTAAGTCGATTTTAGCCTGATAGGCTTCAAAAATGATTGTTTTTTTCATTAGTTTGAATTTGGACTTGGTTGCTTGTTATGTTAACCGGAGCATGATATAAGGAATTTTTTGCGGGAAAATCGTTGAAAACACGTTTAAACATCAAATCAAGTTATTTCATGCTAAAGTTGATCGAATCATGACATTCGATTTTTCTTTCTGCTATTCTGCCATTCTGCCAACTTCATTCTGCTAGCAGAATAGCAGAATAGCAGAATGGCTAAATGAGATTTCAAAGTCGCGAAAACTGTTAAGATATTACTTTTTTCACTCTCAATTACTTTTGTTGCGTTCTTATATCATTTTTAAATCGATTTTAGCATGATAGGTTTAAAAAAATGATTGTTTTTTTCATTAGTTTGAATTTGGACTTGGTTGCTTGGCATGTTAACCGGAGCATGATATAAGGAATTTTTTGCGGGAAAATCGTTGAAAACACGTTTAAAAATCAAATCAAGTTATTTCATGCAAAAGTTGATCGAATTCTGACATTCGATTTTTCATTCTGCTGTTCTGCCATTCTGCCAACTTCATTCTGCTAGCAGAATAGCAGAATGGCAGAATGAGATTTCAAAGTCGCGAAAACTGTTAAGATATGACTTTTTTCACTCTCAATTACTTTAATTGCGTTCCAATATCATTTTTATATCGATTTTAGACCGATTGGTTTCAAAAAATGATTGTTTTTTTCATTAGTTTGAATTTGGACTTGGTTGCTTGGCATGTTAACCGGAGCATGATATAAGGAATTTTTGGCGGGAAAATCGTTGAAAACACGTTTAAACAACAAATCAAGTTATTTCATGCATAAATTGATCGAGTTCTGACATTCCATTTTTCATTCTGCTATTCTGCCATTCTGCCAACTTCATTCTGCTAGCAGAATAGCAGAATGGCAGAATGAGATTTTAAAGTCGCGAAAACTGTTACGATATGACTTTTTTCACTCTCAATTACTTTTATTGCGTTCTAATGTCATTTTTAAATCGATTTTAGACCGATTGGTTTCAAAAAATGATTGTTTTTTTTATTAGTTTGAATTTGGACTTGGTTGCTTGGCATGTTAACCGGAGCATGATATAAGGAATTTTTTGCGGGAAAATCGTTGAAAACACGTTTAAACATCAAATCAAGTTATTTCATGCAAAAGTTGATCGAATTCTGACATTCGATTTTTTATTCTGCTATTCTGCCATTCTGCCAACCTATTCTGCTAGCAGAATAGCAGAATAGCAGAATGGCAGAATGAGATTTCAAAGTCGCGAAAACTGTTAAGATATGACTTTTTTCACTCTCAATTACTTTCATTGCGTTCTTATATCATTTTTAAATCGATTTTAGACTGAAAGGTTTCAAAAAATGATAGTTTTTTTTTCATTAGTTTGAATTTGGACTTGGTTGCTTGGCATCTTAACCGGAGCATGATATAAGGAATTTTTGGCGGGAAAATCGTTGAAAACACGTTTAAACATCAAATCAAGTTATTTCATGCACAAATTGATCGAGTTCTGACATTCGATTTTTCATTCTGCTGTTCTGTCATTCTGCCAACTTCATTCTGCTAGCAGAATAGCAGAATAGCAGAATGGCAGAATGAGATTTCAAAGTCGCGTAAACTGTTGAGATATGACTATTTTCACTCTCAATTACATTTATTGCGTTCTAATATCATTTTTAAATCGATTTAAGTTTGAATTTGGACTTTGTTTTTGGCATGTTAACCGGAGCATGATATAAGGAATTTTTTGCGGGAAAATCGTTGAAAACACGTTTAAACATCAAATCAAGTTATTTCATGCAAAAGTTGATCGAATTCTGACATTCGATTATTCATTCTGCTATTCTGCCATTCTGCCAACTTCATTCTGCTTGCAGAATAGCAGAATAGCAGAATGGCAGAATGAGATTTCAAAGTCGCGAAAACTGTTGAGATATGACTTTTTTCACTCTCAATTACTTTTATTGCGTTCTAATATCATTTTTAAATCGATTTTAGACTGATAGGTTTCAAAAAATGATTGTTTTTTTTCATTAGTTTGAATTTGGACTTTGTTTTTGGCATGTTAACCGGAGCATGATATAAGGAATTTTTTGCTGGAAAATCGTTGAAAACACGTTTAAACATCAAATCAAGTTATTTCATGCAAAAGTTGATCGAATTCTGACATTCGATTTTTCATTCTGCTATTCTGCCATTCTGCCAACTTCATTCTGCTAGCAGAATAGCAGAATAGCAGAATGGCAGAATGAGATTTCAAAGTCGCGAAAACTGTTGAGATATTACTTTTTTCACTCTCAATTATCTTTATTGCGTTCTAATATCATTTTTAAATCGATTTTAGACAGATTGGTTTCAAAAAAATGATAGTTTTTTTTCATTAGTTTGAATTTGGACTTGGTTGCTTGGCATGTTAACCGGAGCATGATATAAGGAATTTTTTGCTGGAAAATCGTTGAAAACACGTTTAAACATCAAATCAAGTTATTTCATGCAAAAGTTGATCGAGTTCTAACATTCGATTTTTCATTCTGCTATTCTGCCATTCTGCCAACTTCATTCTGCTAGCAGAATAGCAGAATGGCAGAATGAGATTTCAAAGTCGCGAAAACTGTTGAGATATGACTTTTTTCACTCTCAATTACTTTTATTGCGTTCTAATATCATTTTTAAATCGATTTTAGACTAAAAGGTTTCAAAAAATGATTGGGTTTTTTTCATTAGTTTGAATTTGGACTTGGTTGCTTGGCATGTTAACCGGAGCATGATATAAGGATTTTTTTGCGGGAAAATCGTTGAAAACACGTTTAAACATCAAATCAAGTTATTTCATGCTAAAGTTGATCGAATCATGACATTCGATTTTTCTTTCTGCTATTCTGCCATTCTGCCAACTTCATTCTGCTAGCAGAATAGCAGAATAGCAGAATGGCTAAATGAGATTTCAAAGTCGCGAAAACTGTTAAGATATTACTTTTTTCACTCTCAATTACTTTTGTTGCGTTCTTATATCATTTTTAAATCGATTTTAGCATGATAGGTTTAAAAAAATGATTGTTTTTTTCATTAGTTTGAATTTGGACTTGGTTGCTTGGCATGTTAACCGGAGCATGATATAAGGAATTTTTTGCGGGAAAATCGTTGAAAACACGTTTAAAAATCAAATCAAGTTATTTCATGCAAAAGTTGATCGAATTCTGACATTCGATTTTTCATTCTGCTGTTCTGCCATTCTGCCAACTTCATTCTGCTAGCAGAATAGCAGAATGGCAGAATGAGATTTCAAAGTCGCGAAAACTGTTAAGATATGACTTTTTTCACTCTCAATTACTTTAATTGCGTTCCAATATCATTTTTATATCGATTTTAGACCGATTGGTTTCAAAAAATGATTGTTTTTTTCATTAGTTTGAATTTGGACTTGGTTGCTTGGCATGTTAACCGGAGCATGATATAAGGAATTTTTGGCGGGAAAATCGTTGAAAACACGTTTAAACAACAAATCAAGTTATTTCATGCATAAATTGATCGAGTTCTGACATTCCATTTTTCATTCTGCTATTCTGCCATTCTGCCAACTTCATTCTGCTAGCAGAATAGCAGAATGGCAGAATGAGATTTTAAAGTCGCGAAAACTGTTACGATATGACTTTTTTCACTCTCAATTACTTTTATTGCGTTCTAATGTCATTTTTAAATCGATTTTAGACCGATTGGTTTCAAAAAATGATTGTTTTTTTTATTAGTTTGAATTTGGACTTGGTTGCTTGGCATGTTAACCGGAGCATGATATAAGGAATTTTTTGCGGGAAAATCGTTGAAAACACGTTTAAACATCAAATCAAGTTATTTCATGCAAAAGTTGATCGAATTATTACATTCGATTTTTCATTCTGCTATTCAGCCATTCTGCCAACTTCATTCTGCTAGCAGAATAGCAGAATAGCAGAATGGCAGAATGAGATTTCAAAGTCGCGAAAACTGTTAAGATATTACTTTTTTCACTCTCAATTACTTTTATTGCGTTCTAATATCATTTTTAAATCGATTTTAGCCTGATAGGCTTCAAAAAATGATTGTTTTTTTCATTAGTTTGAATTTGGACTTGGTTGCTTGTTATGTTAACCGGTGCATGATATAAGGAATTTTTTGCGGGAAAATCGTTGAAAACACGTTTAAACATCAAATCAAGTTATTTCATGCAAAAGTTGATCGAATTCTGACATTCGATTTTTCATTCTGCTATTCTGCAATTCTGCCAAATTCATTCTGCTAGCAGAATAGCAGAATGGCAGAATGAGATTTCAAAGTCGCGAAAACTGTTAAGATATGACTTTTTTCACTCTCAATTACTTGCATTGCGTTCTAATATCATTTTTAAATCGATTTTAGCCTGATAGGCTTCAAAAATGATTGTTTTTTTCATTAGTTTGAATTTGGACTTGGATGCTTGTTATGTTAACCGGAGCATGATATAAGGAATATTTTGCGGGAAAATCGTTGAAAACACGTTTAAACATCAAATCAAGTTATTTCATGCACAAGTTGATCGAATCATGACATTCGATTTTTCATTCTGCTATTCTGCCATTCTGCCAACTTCATTCTGCTAGCAGAATAGCAGAATAACAGAATGGCAGAATGAGATTTCAAAGTCGCGAAAAATGTTAAGATATTACTTTTTTCACTCTCAATAACTTTTATTGCGTTCTAATATCATTTTCAAATCGATTTTAGCATGATAGGTATCAAAAAATGATTGTTTTTTTCAATAGTTTGAATTTGGACTTGGTTGCTTGTTATGTTAACCGGAGCATGATATAAGGAATTTTTTGCGGGAAAATCGTTGAAAACACGTTTAAACATCAAATCAAGTTATTTCATGCACAAGTTGATCGAATTATTACATTCGATTTTTCATTCTGCTATTCTGCCATTCTGCCAACTTCATTCTGCTAGCAGAATAGCAGAATGGCAGAATGAGATTTCAAAGTCGCGAACACTGTTGCGATATGACTTTTTTCACTCTCAATTACTTTTATTGCGTTCTAATATCATTTTTATATCGATTTTAGACTAAAAGGTTTCAAAAAATGATTGGGTTTTTTTCATTAGTTTGAATTTGGACTTGGTTGCTTGGCATGTTAACCGGAGCATGATATAAGGATTTTTTTGCGGGAAAATCGTTGAAAACACGTTTAAACATCAAATCAAGTTATTTCATGCAAAAGTTGATCGAATTCTGACATTCGATTTTTTATTCTGCTATTCTGCCATTCTGCCAACCTATTCTGCTAGCAGAATAGCAGAATAGCAGAATGGCAGAATGAGATTTCAAAGTCGCGAAAACTGTTAAGATATGACTTTTTTCACTCTCAATTACTTTCATTGCGTTCTTATATCATTTTTAAATCGATTTTAGACTGAAAGGTTTCAAAAAATGATAGTTTTTTTTTCATTAGTTTGAATTTGGACTTGGTTGCTTGGCATCTTAACCGGAGCATGATATAAGGAATTTTTGGCGGGAAAATCGTTGAAAACACGTTTAAACATCAAATCAAGTTATTTCATGCACAAATTGATCGAGTTCTGACATTCGATTTTTCATTCTGCTGTTCTGTCATTCTGCCAACTTCATTCTGCTAGCAGAATAGCAGAATAGCAGAATGGCAGAATGAGATTTCAAAGTCGCGTAAACTGTTGAGATATGACTATTTTCACTCTCAATTACATTTATTGCGTTCTAATATCATTTTTAAATCGATTTAAGTTTGAATTTGGACTTTGTTTTTGGCATGTTAACCGGAGCATGATATAAGGAATTTTTTGCGGGAAAATCGTTGAAAACACGTTTAAACATCAAATCAAGTTATTTCATGCAAAAGTTGATCGAATTCTGACATTCGATTATTCATTCTGCTATTCTGCCATTCTGCCAACTTCATTCTGCTTGCAGAATAGCAGAATAGCAGAATGGCAGAATGAGATTTCAAAGTCGCGAAAACTGTTGAGATATGACTTTTTTCACTCTCAATTACTTTTATTGCGTTCTAATATCATTTTTAAATCGATTTTAGACTGATAGGTTTCAAAAAATGATTGTTTTTTTTCATTAGTTTGAATTTGGACTTTGTTTTTGGCATGTTAACCGGAGCATGATATAAGGAATTTTTTGCTGGAAAATCGTTGAAAACACGTTTAAACATCAAATCAAGTTATTTCATGCAAAAGTTGATCGAATTCTGACATTCGATTTTTCATTCTGCTATTCTGCCATTCTGCCAACTTCATTCTGCTAGCAGAATAGCAGAATAGCAGAATGGCAGAATGAGATTTCAAAGTCGCGAAAACTGTTGAGATATTACTTTTTTCACTCTCAATTATCTTTATTGCGTTCTAATATCATTTTTAAATCGATTTTAGACAGATTGGTTTCAAAAAAATGATAGTTTTTTTTCATTAGTTTGAATTTGGACTTGGTTGCTTGGCATGTTAACCGGAGCATGATATAAGGAATTTTTTGCTGGAAAATCGTTGAAAACACGTTTAAACATCAAATCAAGTTATTTCATGCAAAAGTTGATCGAGTTCTAACATTCGATTTTTCATTCTGCTATTCTGCCATTCTGCCAACTTCATTCTGCTAGCAGAATAGCAGAATGGCAGAATGAGATTTCAAAGTCGCGAAAACTGTTGAGATATGACTTTTTTCACTCTCAATTACTTTTATTGCGTTCTAATATCATTTTTAAATCGATTTTAGACTAAAAGGTTTCAAAAAATGATTGGGTTTTTTTCATTAGTTTGAATTTGGACTTGGTTGCTTGGCATGTTAACCGGAGCATGATATAAGGATTTTTTTGCGGGAAAATCGTTGAAAACACGTTTAAACATCAAATCAAGTTATTTCATGCAAAAGTTGATCGAATTCTGACATTCGATTTTTTATTCTGCTATTCTGCCATTCTGCCAACTTCATTCTGCTAGCAGAATAGCAGAATAGCAGAATGGCAGAATGAGATTTCAAAGTCGCGAAAACTGTTAAGATATGACTTTTTTCACTCTCAATTACTTGCATTGCGTTCTTATATCATTTTTAAATCGATTTTAGACTGAAAGGTTTCAAAAAATGATTGTTTTTTTTCATTAGTTTGAATTTGGACTTGGTTGCTTGGCATGTTAACCGGAGCATGATATAAGGAATTTTTTGCGGGAAAATCGTTGAAAACACGTTTAAACATCAAATCAAGTTATTTCATGCACAAATTGATCGAGTTCTGACATTCGATTTTTCATTCTGCTGTTCTGTCATTCTGCCAACTTCATTCTGCTAGCAGAATAGCAGAATAGCAGAATGGCAGAATGAGATTTCAAAGTCGCGTAAACTGTTGAGATATGACTATT
This sequence comes from Fragum whitleyi, assembly GCA_948146395.1. Classification (NCBI taxonomy): domain Eukaryota; kingdom Metazoa; phylum Mollusca; class Bivalvia; order Cardiida; family Cardiidae; genus Fragum; species Fragum whitleyi. Next base: position 59,822,307 of record OX411552.1, read on the forward strand.
TTCACTCTCAATTACATTTATTGCGTTCTAATATCATTTTTAAATCGATTTAAGTTTGAATTTGGACTTTGTTTTTGGCATGTTAACCGGAGCATGATATAAGGAATTTTTTGCGGGAAAATCGTTGAAAACACGTTTAAACATCAAATCAAGTTATTTCATGCAAAAGTTGATCGAATTCTGACATTCGATTATTCATTCTGCTATTCTGCCATTCTGCCAACTTCATTCTGCTTGCAGAATAGCAGAATAGCAGAATGGCAGAATGAGATTTCAAAAGTCGCGAAAACTGTTGAGATATGACTTTTTTCACTCTCAATTACTTTTATTGCGTTCTAATATCATTTTTAAATCGATTTTAGACTGATAGGTTTCAAAAAATGATTGTTTTTTTTCATTAGTTTGAATTTGGACTTTGTTTTTGGCATGTTAACCGGAGCATGATATAAGGAATTTTTTGCTGGAAAATCGTTGAAAACACGTTTAAACATCAAATCAAGTTATTTCATGCAAAAGTTGATCGAATTCTGACATTCGATTTTTCATTCTGCTATTCTGCCATTCTGCCAACTTCATTCTGCTAGCAGAATAGCAGAATAGCAGAATGGCAGAATGAGATTTCAAAGTCGCGAAAACTGTTGAGATATTACTTTTTTCACTCTCAATTATCTTTATTGCGTTCTAATATCATTTTTAAATCGATTTTAGACAGATTGGTTTCAAAAAAATGATAGTTTTTTTCATTAGTTTGAATTTGGACTTGGTTGCTTGGCATGTTAACCGGAGCATGATATAAGGAATTTTTTGCTGGAAAATCGTTGAAAACACGTTTAAACATCAAATCAAGTTATTTCATGCAAAAGTTGATCGAGTTCTAACATTCGATTTTTCATTCTGCTATTCTGCCATTCTGCCAACTTCATTCTGCTAGCAGAATAGCAGAATGGCAGAATGAGATTTCAAAGTCGCGAAAACTGTTGAGATATGACTTTTTTCACTCTCAATTACTTTTATTGCGTTCTAATATCATTTTTAAATCGATTTTAGACCGATTGGTTTCAAAAAATGATTGTTTTTTTCATTAGTTTGAATTTGGACTTGGTTGCTTGGCATGTTAACCGGAGCATGATATAAGGAATATTTGGCGGGAAAATCGTTGAAAACACGTTTACAAAACAAATCAAGTTATTTCATGCACAAATTGATCGAGTTCTGACATTCGATTTTTCATTCTGCTATTCTGCCATTCTGCCAACTTCATTCTGCTAGCAGAATAGCAGAATAGCAGAATGGCAGAATGAGATTTCAAAGTCGCGAAAACTGTTGAGATATGACTTTTTCACTCTGAATTACTTTTATTGCGTTCTAATATCATTTTTAAATCGATTTTAGACCGATAGGTTTAAAAAAATGATAGTTTTTTTCATTAGTTTGAATTTGGACTTGGTTGCTTGGCATGTTAACCGGAGCATGATATAAGGAATTTTTGGCGGGAAAATCGTTGAAAACACGTTTAAACATCAAATCAAGTTATTTCGTGCAAAAGTTGATCGAATTCTGACATTCGATTTTTCATTCTGCTATTCTGCCATTCTGCCAACTTCATTCTGCTAGCAGAATAGCAGAATGGCAGAATGAGATTTCAAAGTCGCAAAAAGTGTTGAGATATGACTATTTTCACTCTCAATTTCTTTTATTGCTTTCTAATATCATTTTTAAATCGATTTTAGACCGATTGGTTTCAAAAAATGATTGTTTTTTTTTCATTAGTTTGAATTTGGACTTGGTTGCTTGGCATGTTAACCGGAGCATGATATAAGGAATTTTTTGCTGGAAAATCATTGAAAACACGTTTAAACAACAAATCAAGTTTTTTCATGCACCCGATTTTGACTTTCGATTTTTCATTCTGCTATTCTGCTATTCTGCCATTCTGCCAACTTCATTCTGCCATTCTGCTATTCTGCCATTCTGCTAACTTCATTCTGCTATTCTGCTATTCTGCCATTCTGCCAACTTCAGGGACATTTCATTTCGGTAAGAGTTGGCAGTAATATACACCTTCAGACTAGATAATTCTACGATTTTGTCTAGCTATAATGTTGGTTATCTCAATGAGTTTTATTGTTTTAGCAGACCACCTGCCTGGGTATATCAAATTTTATTGGAATGCTCATACCAAGACTTTACTCATCATTTAATCAGGTGAACAATGTATGAATAACACTGGTCTCTAACTACTTCCGTGGTATCTTCATTCCCAACATGAACTTTGGTAACTTTGGTAAGGAAGTTTATTGACGTCGCGTAAGCTGTGCCGGCCAAACGACACGACTGAAGCAATGCCGACTATCGATTTCATTATCACTAAGTTTGTTTGTTTGTTTGTTTGAGATGGGTGTTACGCCGCTTCCAACCATCTTGCGGTTATATCGTGGCGGCCCGGATTGGAGAACCTGGAAATGGATTCCTGGTACCACCATAACATCCTTTCCTAGCCTCCAGTTGCTCTCCAACATAGGTCTGTGATTGTCGAGCCATTGGAGGGAGACAAACTTATGTTGTCGGAAAGGATGAGTGCCGCCGTCGTGGATCAAACCCGGGACCTCTAAATTTGAACATACGTGTACACTGTTCGTATAGAAGAAGTTATGGTCTCATCGACTGAAAGACCATTTATTTTGCAGTCAGCCTTGTCTACATTACCTGTTAATACATGTATGTTTCAGAATGTGTTGCTCTTTACTTAACCACGAAGATGACAATTATTAATTTCATAGAGCTATGGAACTAAAAAAATTATTCACACTTTATGAAATAAAAAGCTGAAGTATGTTTAGACTTAGTTTTGCTTCATACCTATTTTTTCTATTTTATCATCATAAAGATTTTAAAAAAAGAAGTCAAATTTCTTATGGCACAAGATTCTGGGAAACCAAACAGGTAGTATAAAATGATGCCAAATTCTTGGCGATTAATTAAGACGTCACAATTAGATCCAATGAAGACTCATCATGTTTTGATGAAATTCTGGGAGGTTGTTGTAAGATGGGCCATTATGCCTGAGAAAATAGACTGATTCGGACTTGTAACACCTGTGGTCTTGTCAGAAAATAAACAATTCAATGATCACACCCCGTATATCTAGGTAATAACGAAACGATGCTTCTTGGGGTGAAAAACTTGTACAGTTAACCACATCGTGAAATTGACATTCATCTCACTCAAAAAATTTCTAAATCGCTCAGGCAGCTCTCAATTCATTCATTCCAAACACTCACTGAAACCATTCAAAACGCTCCAAAATAACAGAAAAAGATAAAATCAACAACAACATTCAAAATAAATAAAAAGATACAAAAACTCGTGATTTCACTGACATGATTGGTTTTTAAAGAACTTGGAAGCTTTTTATAGAATTTTCATGCATATTTTGTTAAAGGCTGGAAATAGATATCACTATTTTTTCACTCTGAACAAAATTAGCAGTATTGAATTATCCCCTTTAAATTTCCCTCAAAACTCAGTCATCGCACTCATTCAATTTCATTCCCAAATTATCCCGATATTATTCATATTGCCAATTTCACGATGTTGATAACTGTATGTTTTCTTTTTGATTCCTACCACAAATTTACCTTTTCAATGATATAGTCACCAGGTTGTCCACACCGTAAAAATGCTAATGCATTCATATTTACAGTAAAAGTGGTAAACAATTATTTGCGAATCCATAACAAAAAGTACAACAACATCATGAAACTGACAAGATGAATGAGTTTTGAATGGTTTTGGAATGAAATTGAATGAGTGTGTGGAGCGAGTTTTGAGTGCTTTCAATGGGATGTAATCCAATATCGCAATTTTGTTCAGGGTGAACAAAATTAGCGATATTTATTAACTCCCTTTAAAAGCATTTGCATATATGTTCTAAAATTAGCTTCCTATTTCTTCAAGATCTAATCAGACGCTTACAAATTCAATTAATTAAGTGAAAACCCGTTTTTTCCAAGCTATTTTATTTTGAACGAAGTTTTTGTTATATATTTTTCGGTGAGTTTGGAGCGTTTTTGAATGGTTTGAGTGAGTGTTTGAAATGAATGAATGGAGCGCTGAGTGAGCGATTTAGAATGGTTTTGATTGAAATGAATGTCAATTTCACGGCGTAATTAGCTTATGAGTAATGTACTCTACAGTTGCATGTTACATAACATCGCGGAATTACCAGAAGGGGTACATGTATATGCATCAAATGTCGGGTTCGGAATGGCATTAATTCAGCGTAATGAACGAGTTTTGAATGCTGTCGATGAAGAAGGGCGGTTATAGAAAATCGCTCTTTTTTCAATTTAAGATAGAACGAATAAGTGGTAAAAATGCCTTGCATCAAGCGCTGAACGAAGACAATGTACTGGTTTTAAGTGGGCGGAGCGTCAATTTCAAAATTTTCAGTAATATTCTCTGTAAAAATTGACCTAGCGGTTGTTAATATGGTCAGGGTCATCTGTCAAGGTCAAGGTCAATTTTCAAGGTCAAAAACGCTGGAAATTTCCGAAAAAAGCAGTGTCGGCGGCATTGGTGTGTAAGAAACTCACCTTGTTTCCTTAAATTTTGACTGTTCTGCAGTAGAAATACAGAAAATACCAGTATTTTGCCTTTCATCATAGAAAAAACCAAGGAATTCAAACGCTCCTGATTAAAGGTATTGTTGAATAAAAACAAGTTGATAGATTTTGACTGATGTGTTGAAAATTTTATCAGCCAATTGAAACATGTTTGACGTTCAGCGGAAAAACCCTTACAGCATTGAATAACATTTGCATTTCTTCATTTGGATTGCTAACTGTTGCCTCGATTTCGATTTGGTGTATGGTACTCAAATTTTCCTTGGGATCAAAACCCAAATGCTGTATTTCGTTTCTCTACAATGATAGTCGTTCTATTTAAATCATTTGTTTTCGTTAGCGTGTACGTAAGCGTTGGCGTGTTCATTGCCTTTTGGCATTATGATGAAATTATGAAAATAGAATAATAATAGAATTGCATCTAATTTGTTTTTGTTAAAATGACATTTTCTTTATGGTGTTGGAATGAAATTCAATAAATGCGATGTGTAGGTTTTGAGTGAAATTAAAATGAGGCAATCCTATACATGTGACTCGATTTTTGCATGATGAACAAAATAAGCGCTCTTTATAACCCCCTTTATAAAAATATACATTAAAGTTCTTTGAATAGCTTCCTATTTTCAAGAACCAACCAGGTGCTACTACTTTCAATTATGTCAGTGAAATCTCAATTTTTATCTAGCTATATCCATTTTGCATTATAGTTGTTTATGTGAACTGTTTTAGTGATTTTGGAGCGTATTTGAATGATTTGAGTGAGTGTTTAGAATGAATGACTGGAGCACAGAGTGAGCGATTAAGAATGATTTTGATTGAGATGAATGTCAATATTATGATGTAACTAACTGTACAAATACCCAATATATTTCAATTATATTATCTTTATTTTTGACGATTTCGAAACACTTTTTGTTGATTTTAGATCGTTTTAACTTTTTAGGTGAAAGATAGAAATACTTAAACGGGGCGCTGAGTAAGTGAGCGATCAGGATGAGAGTTATTTTCACTACTCTAAATCATAGAACAGTAAGACGGTTTTTGTACAAAGGTGTAATAGAATGCCGCTTATATCGATCACTTGAACGGATTCAGCGATATTAAATTGACGTCATTTCAGAGAATTAAAAAAAATCATTTATTCTACTCTTTCAATTGCATTCAAAGTAAAAAGGAAATGTCAGGTTCATAAGACTCCTATCTGTAATGGAACATTGAGATCAATATTTTGGAAAGACATTTTTACAACTGACGTCACGGCAAATGCACACCCTGTCAGGTCAAAAACAACGAACAATATTTGAAGCCAATCAATAAAGTTAACAACATCGTTAAATTCACAATAATTCCGATATTAAACCCTCTTAAAGCACCAATTAAGGACTCCATTTGGGACAATCAAGACTCTCACTCTAAATCATTTCAAAGTAGCTCCGAAAGTGTTCAAAATTGCTGCGAAACCATCCAACACTACAACCATTTCATTTATATCGAATTATATCGATTAAATCCTAGTGCAGTTTTATTAGCTGGTGTGGATTAAAAAATCGTCTGATTGGTACCAAAAAGTGCGTATGTTATTTTATAAGGGGTGTAATAAAACTTCCTGATTTTCGTCCGAGCGGACAACACTATCGATATTATTTTGACCCCCTTTTAAAAATTCATTCAAAAATCGCTCCTTCAACCCATTCAATTTCAGTCGGAAATCATTCCAAAAGCACAAAACTTGACGATTTCACGATGTTTTAACTATAAAACAGAACTGTGGAAGGGTACTAGTAAATGAACTTGATAAGGAAAGATAACTCACTGGGTTTTATGATTGCCGGTCTGTTTTAAGGGGGCAGTATACGGTTCCAGTCTAAAAATATTCGAATTGGCCATGGTCAAAAAATGAAATAGTGAAATAAACAGCATTTCAAAGGTATTATGAGGAATAAAAAATGTTTTTGTTCACCTAAATCAAATAATAATGCCAGAATGAGCAATTTGAGAATCCAGGTCTCAACCATTTCTTCTTTGTTTCATTGATGCAGACTGAAAATTCGAGTACATGGCTGGTAGAGCTAGGCATCAAAATTTAGCGCAGAATCGTGGGTGGGGTAAGATATTCCAAAATAGCTGCTAATCGGAATGGATGGGGTATGCCTCTTACAACACTAGTTCAATGCATATTAAATTTGCTTTCTATTCATCATGGTTTGCTTTGTAAAGAATACTGCATTATGTCTGTGGGGTATCATTGAAATAGCGCCAAATTGCTGAAATTAGGCCCAATTTGTTGTTGACGTTAGGACAAGAAATACTTTTATGCCATGTATTTGAGGATGTGTCTATGCAAGTCTCTAGTACTGCCCGAGAGCTTTGGACCTAATTAAAGCATAAATGCATTTCGTTTCATTCCAGACCGTAATTCGAACAGCCTTGGAATAGACTTGTGAAGCCTTGTGTGTCGGCTGCAGGAAATTCTGCTTAGAACTGTATGTTGCCACCTTAAACAATTTATGGTGAGATATAGATTTTTTTGTAAATCTCTGAAATTGCAAATTTTGGACTAATTTTGTAATTTTAATGATAATTTTGGAAATAAATGTTACTTTTGGGCTCTTTAAGGTTCATTTCAGGCTGTATTCTTGTCCAAAATATGGGTAATTGACAAAAAACCTAAAATAAATGTCCGAGACGGTGAAAAATGGGTTATGAGATTTATCTCTCCCAATCAATGTTTTGGGTATTTCATCGGCAAGATTGCCCCATATTTATGAAAATTACTTGCAAAGAATGCAAGTTGGCTTGTTCTTGACTGGTTTGGAAAAAAACCCAGGGCTTTACCCTTCCCTGCTACCCCCCCCCCCCCGCAGCATTTTTAACAATGACAGCCTATCCCCCCCCCCTTTCTCCGACCCCCCCCCCCCGGATATTTGTTGATTCCTTATATTTAGTTTTACCTGCAGCTGTACCATTTTCAAATTTAAATACTAGAATATTTGGGTTCTTTATTGTAAATCTGATAATGTATTCGAGGATATCCCCGGCTCGATATAGGGAATATTTACAGTTTTACGTATAAGAAGGCATAGTAGAAAACATTTTTTTTAAAGAAACAATTAAATGTTACAGTTCTGGAGAAGCTAATTTCTATCAATATATACTAAAAGTTTATATTTACATCCATTTTGACCACAATAATATGTCTGAACATAACTTTTAATTTGCTGTTGTCTATTTACCGTAAATCCCACAAATTAAACGCTGTCTCAAACATAACCAGTTATACAGTAAAGCAACCACAGATAATAGCTCTGAAATTCATCCTGAAACAAATTTCATCCCAAGTACACTAAATCAGATTTAAAAATGATGTCTGGGCTTTCCTCTTTACAGAAAATGTCAACTATGGTGCTTCGGATTTAAGGTCTTTATGTGCTGTGAAATGGGGGTAAAATGCGGTATTCCTTGGGGTGGATTGGGGGTGTCTTTTTGGCCTTTAAAAACATTTAAAGCTTTTTCGCGATGAAAACCTAACACAGAACTGATCCTTCTGATGTCCCATGCCTATATTAAGAAAATGAAACAATTGCCTGTGACATGATATTTTTCTTAAGGGGGCAGTATACGGTTCCAGTCTAAAAATATTCGAATTGGCCATGGTCAAAAAATGAAATAGTGAAATAAACAGCATTTCAAAGGTATTATGAGGAATAAAAAATGTTTTTGTTCACCTAAATCAAATAATAATGCCAGAATGAGCAATTTGAGAATCCAGGTCTCAACCATTTCTTCTTTGTTTCATTGATGCAGACTGAAAATTCGAGTACATGGCTGGTAGAGCTAGGCATCAAAATTTAGCGCAGAATCGTGGGTGGGGTAAGATATTCCAAAATAGCTGCTAATCGGAATGGATGGGGTATGCCTCTTACAACACTAGTTCAATGCATATTAAATTTGCTTTCTATTCATCATGGTTTGCTTTGTAAAGAATACTGCATTATGTCTGTGGGGTATCATTGAAATAGCGCCAAATTGCTGAAATTAGGCCCAATTTGTTGTTGACGTTAGGACAAGAAATACTTTTATGCCATGTATTTGAGGATGTGTCTATGCAAGTCTCTAGTACTGCCCGAGAGCTTTGGACCTAATTAAAGCATGAATGCATTTCGTTTCATTCCAGACTGTAATTCGAACAGCCTTGGAATAGACTTGTGAAGCCTTGTGTGTCGGCTGCAGGAAATTCTGCTTAGAACTGTATGTTGCCACCTTAAACAATTTATGGTGAGATATAGATTTTTTTGTAAATCTCTGAAATTGCAAATTTTGGACTAATTTTGTAATTTTAATGATAATTTTGGAAATAAATGTTACTTTTGGGCTCTTTAAGGTTCATTTCAGGCTGTATTCTTGTCCAAAATATGGGTAATTGACAAAAAACCTAAAATAAATGTCCGAGACGGAGAAAAATGGGTTATGAGATTTATCTCTCCCAATCAATGTTTTGGGTATTTCATCGGCAAGATTGCCCCATATTTATGAAAATTACTTGCAAAGAATGCAAGTTGGCTTGTTCTTCACTGGTTTGGAAAAAAACCCAGGGCTTTACCCTTCCCTGCTACCCCCCCCCCCCCGCAGCATTTTTAACAATGACAGCCTATCCCCCCCCCCCCTTTCTCCGACCCCCCCCCCCGGATATTTGTTGATTCCTTATATTTAGTTTTACCTGCAGCTGTACCATTTTCAAATTTAAATACTAGAATATTTGGGTTCTTTATTGTAAATCTGATAATGTATTCGAGGATATCCCCGGCTCGATATAGGGAATATTTACAGTTTTACGTATAAGAAGGCATAGTAGAAAACATTTTTTTTAAAGAAACAATTAAATGTTACAGTTCTGGAGAAGCTAATTTCTATCAATATATACTAAAAGTTTATATTTACATCCATTTTGACCACAATAATATGTCTGAACATAACTTTTAATTTGCTGTTGTCTATTTACCGTAAATCCCACAAATTAAACGCTGTCTCAAACATAACCAGTTATACAGTAAAGCAACCACAGATAATAGCTCTGAAATTCATCCTGAAACAAATTTCATCCCAAGTACACTAAATCAGATTTAAAAATGATGTCTGGGCTTTCCTCTTTACAGAAAATGTCAACTATGGTGCTTCGGATTTAAGGTCTTTATGTGCTGTGAAATGGGGGTAAAATGCGGTATTCCTTGGGGTGGATTGGGGGTGTCTTTTTGGCCTTTAAAAACATTTAAAGCTTTTTCGCGATGAAAACCTAACACAGAACTGATCCTTCTGATGTCCCATGCCTATATTAAGAAAATGAAACAATTGCCTGTGACATGATATTTTTCTTAAGGGGGCAGTATACGGTTCCAGTCTAAAAATATTCGAATTGGCCATGGTCAAAAAATGAAATAGTGAAATAAACAGCATTTCAAAGGTATTATGAGGAATAAAAAATGTTTTTGTTCACCTAAATCAAATAATAATGCCAGAATGAGCAATTTGAGAATCCAGGTCTCAACCATTTCTTCTTTGTTTCATTGATGCAGACTGAAAATTCGAGTACATGGCTGGTAGAGCTAGGCATCAAAATTTAGCGCAGAATCGTGGGTGGGGTAAGATATTCCAAAATAGCTGCTAATCGGAATAGATGGGGTATGCCTCTTACAACACTAGTTCAATGCATATTAAATTTGCTTTCTATTCATCATGGTTTGCTTTGTAAAGAATACTGCATTATGTCTGTGGGGTATCATTGAAATAGCGCCAAATTGCTGAAATTAGGCCCAATTTGTTGTTGACGTTAGGACAAGAAATACTTTTATGCCATGTATTTGAGGATGTGTCTATGCAAGTCTCTAGTACTGCCCGAGAGCTTTGGACCTAATTAAAGCATAAATGCATTTCGTTTCATTCCAGACTGTAATTCGAACAGCCTTGGAATAGACTTGTGAAGCCTTGTGTGTCGGCTGCAGGAAATTCTGCTTAGAACTGTATGTTGCCACCTTAAACAATTTATGGTGAGATATAGATTTTTTTGTAAATCTCTGAAATTGCAAATTTTGGACTAATTTTGTAATTTTAATGATAATTTTGGAAATAAATGTTACTTTTGGGCTCTTTAAGGTTCATTTCAGGCTGTATTCTTGTCCAAAATATGGGTAATTGACAAAAAACCTAAAATAAATGTCCGAGACGGAGAAAAATGGGTTATGAGATTTATCTCTCCCAATCAATGTTTTGGGTATTTCATCGGCAAGATTGCCCCATATTTATGAAAATTACTTGCAAAGAATGCAAGTTGGCTTGTTCTTGACTGGTTTGGAAAAAAACCCAGGGCTTTACCCTTCCCTGCTACCCCCCCCCCCCCCCCCCCCGCAGCATTTTTAACAATGACAGCCTATCCCCCCCCCCTTTCTCCGACCCCCCCCCCCGGATATTTGTTGATTCCTTATATTTAGTTTTACCTGCAGCTGTACCATTTTCAAATTTAAATACTAGAATATTTGGGTTCTTTATTGTAAATCTGATAATGTATTCGAGGATATCCCCGGCTCGATATAGGGAATATTTACAGTTTTACGTATAAGAAGGCATAGTAGAAAACATTTTTTTTAAAGAAACAATTAAATGTTACAGTTCTGGAGAAGCTAATTTCTATCAATATATACTAAAAGTTTATATTTACATCCATTTTGACCACAATAATATGTCTGAACATAACTTTTAATTTGCTGTTGTCTATTTACCGTAAATCCCACAAATTAAACGCTGTCTCAAACATAACCAGTTATACAGTAAAGCAACCACAGATAATAGCTCTGAAATTCATCCTGAAACAAATTTCATCCCAAGTACACTAAATCAGATTTAAAAATGATGTCTGGGCTTTCCTCTTTACAGAAAATGTCAACTATGGTGCTTCGGATTTAAGGTCTTTATGTGCTGTGAAATGGGGGTAAAATGCGGTATTCCTTGGGGTGGATTGGGGGTGTCTTTTTGGCCTTTAAAAACATTTAAAGCTTTTTCGCGATGAAAACCTAACACAGAACTGATCCTTCTGATGTCCCATGCCTATATTAAGAAAATGAAACAATTGCCTGTGACATGATATTTTTCTTAAGGGGGCAGTATACGGTTCCAGTCTAAAAATATTCGAATTGGCCATGGTCAAAAAATGAAATAGTGAAATAAACAGCATTTCAGAGGTATTATGAGGAATAAAAAATGTTTGTGTTCACCTAAATCAAATAATAATGCCAGAATGAGCAATTTGAGAATCCAGGTCTCAACCATTTCTTCTTTGTTTCATTGATGCAGACTGAAAATTCGAGTACATGGCTGGTAGAGCTAGGCATCAAAATTTAGCGCAGAATCGTGGGTGGGGTAAGATATTCCAAAATAGCTGCTAATCGGAATGGATGGGGTATGCCTCTTACAACACTAGTTCAATGCATATTAAATTTGCTTTCTATTCATCATGGTTTGCTTTGTAAAGAATACTGCATTATGTCTGTGGGGTATCATTGAAATAGCGCCAAATTGCTGAAATTAGGCCCAATTTGTTGTTGACGTTAGGACAAGAAATACTTTTATGCCATGTATTTGAGGATGTGTCTATGCAAGTCTCTAGTACTGCCCGAGAGCTTTGGACCTAATTAAAGCATAAATGCATTTCGTTTCATTCCAGACTGTAATTCGAACAGCCTTGGAATAGACTTGTGAAGCCTTGTGTGTCGGCTGCAGGAAATTCTGCTTAGAACTGTATGTTGCCACCTCAAGATTTGATAGTCACACAATATCTTTCGAGGTGGTTGCCCTTCATTCCACACGTCCCAAGCTTTGTGGTTGTTTTGTGATAGAGTTGAGAACAAATATCTTATTTTCATTACATTTGGTAAGAATTTGTTAGGTATTTCTAATTTTCTCACATTTCAGCATTTCACTGTCATGCTTACTTAAACTTTTCTTTAAGTATTTGGCTTATCGGTCGCTTTCCGAAAACTCACCAAAGGTTTACCATCGAAATCACCGAGATTTGGATCAAAGACTTTTAATAAAACTACAGTTAACAACATTGTGATATTGGCAAGGAGAATGGTTTTGGAATAAAATAGAGATCTCAGTGAAATTAGAGGGAGGTAGTTCAATATCGCTGATTTGTTCAAGATGAACAAAGTAAGCGATATTTATCCCCCCTTTTTAAAAACATGCGTGCTTTTCAGTATGTTAATATTCGAGGACCAAACAGACACTTTTAAATCCACACTAGCCAATAAAATCGTAGAATAATTAAGATTAAAATTAAGGGGAGTTAATCGAATATCGCTGATTTGTTCAAGATGAACAAAATAAGCGATATTTATTACCCAACCCCTTTAAATCCACAGAATGCAATGAAATCGTAGAAAAAAAATGATCGATTTGAAAGAAATGTTGATCGTCTTCAACGATTTCAAATTGAATATTGGACTATCTTTCTTTAATTTCACTCAAAACTTGCCTCTCCTGCTCATTCTTTTTCATTAGGAAACAATTACAAATTCATTCAACTTGTCCACTTCACGATGTTGTTAACTGTAATACTTGTCGCATGGACTCAGTAAAATCGGTGAAATGTTTCAAATCGATTTAGCTCTTAAACAAATCTGAAGATCGCCGACAACTCTATTGACACCAGAAGACTTGAATATTAAAGCATCATTTGATTCAAAATATTGTTAAGAACCTCGTGAAATTGACTCTCAATTTGATCAAAACCATTCTAAATCGCTCACATTTAGCGTTTCTTCCTTCTAACTGTATATGCTGGATGCTGTATATTATGGAACATAAAAGAAACTCATGATTGGTTGCGACCTGAATGAGAACAGTTACAATAATTTGGAAAAAGTTTAAAGGAAACGTTTTGTTCGCCAAGCTGCAGATATGTTTAAAAAAATTCGGTCCAAAATGGCAGGGGATATCAACAAGATGTCCTCATAGGAATGAACGATTTGGTTGGTAAACTATATAGAATATATGTACTGAGAGAGAGAGAGAGAGAAAGAGAGAGAGAGAGAGAGAGAGAGAGAGAGAGAGAGAGAGAGGTCATGTTTCATTATTCTCATTTATATATTTTCCACACACATTCTTTTAAATTGAATTATCTGAATAAAATCTTAACCAGATTAATAAGTCTCTTCAATTAGAATTGCATTAAATTGGGAGAGGTTACAGAACCAGTCTTTCTGTAATAATTACCTAAATGATACATCTACTCCTGACAATTAATAAAGGCAAATTCTCTTGTCAAACAATAAAGAAAGACAGCCAGACAGTTTTGCGGATCGACATATATAATAAGCCCACAATTTTTGACTTAAAATGATGCTGGTAATATATAGATATGACTATTCAAACCGGAAAGGACATGCGGCACCGTCGAAGATCGAATTTGGGACCCCATAATTGGGAGATAGACGCGCTACCAACTGCGATAAGGCGGCATCAGTACCACTATTCAAGCCGCGAGCAGCTAATGTTGAGAAACAATTCTGAGAACGACTCTCTCTGCGGCGGAGGATCAAATCCGAGACTGGCCTCGAATCCGTCCGAGACCGGTCTCGTGATTGAGAGAGCCCAGTGCGCAACCCGACAACATCGCAATGGCTGTGAACAGATATGCCAGATAATTTTAATTTCGTCATCAAGTGATACTTATCAATAGGAAATGGCTAAGATCCAGTTATACGCAATCTGCCGCAACTACGGCTGTCAGATTACATATATAATGCAGTTCAGCAATTAAAGAAGACACAGATGGATCGACAAACACACGGACACCTGTTAAAATTATAATTATTGTGAGGCACCAAACTATTGAAGTTGAGACAAAAACGGCACTTTTGTGTCATGTTTAAGTGTTTTAGGAAGATAAATTTCGAAATTGAAAAGAAAAAGGAAGAGTATCCGGATATACATCTATCCGAAATTTGAAGTCGCTCTTATGTCGCTTCTCGGGCATCCTTAAAGCAAAAGTTATCTTATGATAGTAGCTTACTATAAACAAAAACTGGCACTTTCCTCCGACTTGTCACGATCGACCCAATATTTTTACATAAGAGCCTAGACTAATATGTATCATTTACATATATTTGTTTTGGGAATACCATTGTTTTTTCTCAAGTGATTGACCTAGTCAACACGTTGTATTTCACACATTCTTCTGGGACCCTCAGTCTTTTTACATCAGTCGGGCAATCGCCCAACAAGTATTCTACGAATCATTTAAAATTAGACCATTCATTGTACGTAAAATATTTTGGACCCAAATGAGCAATGCCGAAAGAATTCTATGCAAAAATGTGTTATCCTTTTTAAAAAGTATCCTCGTCTAATTTCGGCAACACCAATGCATCAAAGAAATTAAATAGTACATGTATATAAAAAACGACGGGATTATAATTGCTGAAACAACAACATAATTTCAAGACGAGTACAGTTAATAACATCGTTATATTGACACGGTGAATGATTATTGAATGATTTCGGAATGGGATTGAATGAGTGTGTTCCGCGGATTTGAGTGAAATTCAAAGGAGGTCAACTTTAACAAAATTAGCGTTACTTATTACCTCCCTCTAATACAATATGCAAACAAATTATTTGAATGCTTCCCATTTCTCCATGAACCTATCAGACGGGTACAAGTTCTTTTTTTTCTTCAGTGGAATCGCGATTTTTCTAGCTATATTTATTTTGAATGTTATTGTTGGTCTTATCTTTTAAAGTTATGTTGGAGCGATTTTTATGGTCTGAGTGAGTGTTTTGAAAGACTGATTGGAGCGCTAAGCGAGTGATTTAGAAAAGTTTTGATCGAGATTAGTGTCAATTTTAACTGTAAAAAGCATGAAAAAGAAATAATTTTGAGCTCAACTGAAAGTATTTACTTCAAACAAGAACAGTTATATATGCCTGGGAAAATTTTCACAGAACCGCATATCTCCGTCATACACGCACCGTTAATATGTTCAAAGAACTCAAAGACAACACCGCGTCTTTATTCATTCTTCAAAAACAAACACGCATCCAAACAATCGGACATTTGTTTATTTCTGGTGAATTATTAACTCCATTACAAAGCCATGTCTGTTTCCCCGAGCAATCAATCATTTTGATTCTGACGTCCATTTTTATGGACTGGTACCCTATCGCTAATCAACAGGACATGTCTACAAGCGCTGTTGATTTCCGATAACGGAACCAGGCTGTTAATGAATTCCCCATTTTCTGTAAGTTGAATGAGTTTGGAACCAGAAAACAAAGGACTATCGAAAAGGATTGTACATTTGCGAAATTTCGAGCGCTCACGATGAGCGAGTCATATTTGCCACAATGGCAGCTCGTTATTAATTTTGTCAGTCCGTCCGAGTATGTCCGTACTATTGCTCCTCTATTTATGGAGAATCAAAATAAGCAAGAATGATTGCTCTCTATCACAAGGAGATGTGCTTTTTGAAAGAACAATAACAACACCGGATATCGTAATAAGCCCAGCCATCAGGGTGAAAACATTTGCGAAACTTAAGGTCATTTGCATGAACCCCGCATTGCAAGTTCTGCTTCATGCATAGACTGGTGACAGTCTGCATCATGCATACAGTTAAGACCATCGTAAAATTGACACTAATTACGATCAAAACCATTCTAAATCGCTCACTGAGCGCTCCATTCTTTCATTCCAAACACTCACCCAGGCCATTCAAATACGCTCTAAATATCTTGAAATGTTAGGATAAACAGCTACATTCAAAACAAAAAACGGTGGATAAAATCCACGATTTCCTTGTCTCAATTGAAATTTGAAAACGTATGATGGGAGGCAATGAAATAAAAATAGAGCGCCGGTCGAGCGATTTATAATGGTTTTGCCATGGATGCGTGTAAATTTCACGATGTTACTGACTGTACTTCACCTAAATTTATCTGACAAGTTATGACATATTTTTGTCATATGATTTTTGATTGACAAGATGAATGATTTTGGATTGATTTAGGAATGAAATCGAATGTGTGTGAGGAGCGAGTTTTGTGTGAATTTAAAGGGAGGTAATCCTAAATCGTAACTTTTGTTCAGGGTGAACAAAATTTGCGATATTGATTACCTCCCCTTAAAAAATGGAATAAAAGTTCTGTGAACAGCTTCAAATTTCTTCAAGAACATATGAATCGCTAACAATTTGAATTTTGTCAGTGAAATCGCAAATTTGCTCTGTCAAAATTTATTTTGAATGACGTTGTAGATTCTATATTTTTCAATGGGTTTGATTGTTTTTGAATGGTATGAGTGAGTGTTTGGAATAAATGATTGGAGCGCTTAGTGAGCGATTTAGAATGGTTTTGATTGAGGTGAATGTCAATTTCACGATGTAACTTACTGTACGCCCGAGCCCGATAAACTCACTTGTACAGTAACTAACATTGTGAAAAATGACTTTCGTTTCAATGAATACCATTCCAAATCGCTCACTCAGCGCTCTATTCATTCACTCAATTCAAACATTCACTCAAAAACGCACCAAAATGACAAAATGCACCAAGAGAAGATCAACAACTGAATTAAAATTATATAAAGCTAGAAAATAATCGCGATTTCACTGACATAATTGAAATTGCAAGCGTTTGATTGGTTCTTGAAGAAATATGAAGCTATTTACTCATAGCACTTGTACACTTATTTCATTACAGGGGGGTAAAAAAACATCGCTTATTTTGTTCATCCTGGAAAAATAGCATCATAGGATTATCCCCCTTTATTTTTACTCAAAACTCATTCTTCTCACCCAACTACTTGCATCTTACAATCATCCATCTTGTCAATTTCACTATGTTTTTGACTGTAACGCATGTGGCTATCTATCTGGGTTAGTGACTTTGAACCTCGACATGACCAACTTTAATCCGCCATTTAACAAAATCGGCTTGTGCGTGAGATCTCCAACAATTTCAAATATACGCAAAGCAAAGACTCTGACCAGTCTTTTCATCAGCACAGTCTGTCCAGAGTCTTCACTATGGGTTTAGTAGATAGATAAGGTCTCAAAGTACCCGTAAACCATCGGTTTACTTAATATTTACAGTATGTGGCTGTTTACGTTACTCCATGTTTGCACCTCATGAAAAATTCAAATTGTTAGAATTGTCAAGCACAAGCTCAAATTCAATGTGCCGGACACGAGTAATTTGTCCCCCACCAAAGGATGTGTGGAAGAAGCATATCTAAGTGAGATTAGCAGTTGGTGGCTCGGATGAAAGGTTGTGGTACAGTTAACAACATCGTGAAATTGACAAGATGAATGATTTTGGAATGATTTTGGAATGAAATTGAATGAGTGTTGAGCTAGTTTTTAGTGAAATTAACGGGAGGAAGTCCTATTTCGCTTATTTTGTTCATGATGAACAAAATAATCGATATGTATTACCTACCTGTAATAAAATATGCGTACAAGTTCTATACATAGCTTCCATTTTCTTCAATAACCTATGAGACGCTGACAATTTGAATAATAGCAATGAAATCGGGAGTTTTCTTTATCAAATTTTATTTGTACATTTGCGAAATTTCGAGCGCTCACGATGAGCGAGTCATATTTGCCACAATGGCAGCTCGTTATTAATTTTGTCAGTCCGTCCGAGTATGTCCGTACTATTGCTCCTCTATTTATGGAGAATCAAAATAAGCAAGAATGATTGCTCTCTATCACAAGGAGATGTGCTTTTTGAAAGAACAATAACAACACCGGATATCGTAATAAGCCCAGCCATCAGGGTGAAAACATTTGCGAAACTTAAGGTCATTTGCATGAACCCCGCATTGCAAGTTCTGCTTCATGCATAGACTGGTGACAGTCTGCATCATGCATACAGTTAAGACCATCGTAAAATTGACACTAATTACGATCAAAACCATTCTAAATCGCTCACTGAGCGCTCCATTCTTTCATTCCAAACACTCACCCAGGCCATTCAAATACGCTCTAAATATCTTGAAATGTTAGGATAAACAGCTACATTCAAAACAAAAAACGGTGGATAAAATCCACGATTTCCTTGTCTCAATTGAAATTTGAAAACGTATGATGGGAGGCAATGAAATAAAAATAGAGCGCCGGTCGAGCGATTTATAATGGTTTTGCCATGGATGCGTGTAAATTTCACGATGTTACTGACTGTACTTCACCTAAATTTATCTGACAAGTTATGACATATTTTTGTCATATGATTTTTGATTGACAAGGTGAATGATTTTGGAATGATTTAGGAATGAAATCGAATGTGTTTGAGGAGCGAGTTTTGTGTGAATTTAATGGGAGGTAATCCTAAATCGTAAATTTTGTTCAGGGTGAACAAAATTTGCGATATTGATTACCTCCCCTTAAAAAATGGAATAAAAGTTCTGTGAACAGCTTCAAATTTCTTCAAGAACCTATGAATCGCTAACAATTTGAATTTTGTCAGTGAAATCGCAAATTTGCTCTGTCAAAATTTATTTTGAATGACGTTGTTGATTCTATATTTTTCAATGGGTTTGATCGTTTTTGAATGGTATGAGTGAGTGTTTGGAATAAATGATTGGAGCGCTTAGTGAGCGATTTAGAATGGTTTTGATTGAGGTGAATGTCAATTTCACGATGTAACTTACTGTACGCCCGAGCCCGATAAACTCACTTGTACAGTAACTAACATTGTGAAAAATGACTTTCGTTTCAATGAATACCATTCCAAATCGCTCACTCAGCGCTCTATTCATTCACTCAATTCAAACATTCACTCAAAAACGCACCAAAATGACAAAATGCACCAAGAGAAGATCAACAACTGAATTAAAATTATATAAAGCTAGAAAATAATCGCGATTTCACTGACATAATTGAAATTGCAAGCGTTTGATTGGTTCTTGAAGAAATATGAAGCTATTTACTCATAGCACTTGTACACTTATTTCATTACAGGGGGGTAAAAAAAACATCGCTTATTTTGTTCATCCTGGAAAAATAGCATCATAGGATTATCCCCCTTTATTTTTACTCAAAACTCATTCTTCTCACCCAACTACTTGCATCTTACAATCATCCATCTTGTCAATTTCACTATGTTTTTGACTGTAACGCATGTGGCTATCTATCTGGGTTAGTGACTTTGAACCTCGACACGACCAACTTTAATCCGCCATTTAACAAAATCGGCTTGTGCGTGAGATCTCCAACAATTTCAAATATACGCAAAGCAAAGACTCTGACCAGTCTTTTCATCAGCACAGTCTGTCCAGAGTCTTCACTATGGGTTTAGTAGATAGATAAGGTCTTAAAGTACCCGTAAACCATCGGTTTACTTAATATTTACAGTATGTGGCTGTTTACGTTACTCCATGTTTGCACCTCATGAAAAATTCAAATTGTTAGAATTGTCAAGCACAAGCTCAAATTCAATGTGCCGGACACGAGTAATTTGTCCCCCACCAAAGGATGTGTGGAAGAAGCATATCTAAGTGAGATTAGCAGTTGGTGGCTCGGATGAAAGGTTGTGGTACAGTTAACAACATCGTGAAATTGACAAGATGAATGATTTTGGAATGATTTTGGAATGAAATT
The DNA here is from genome assembly GCA_948146395.1 of Fragum whitleyi. Classification (NCBI taxonomy): domain Eukaryota; kingdom Metazoa; phylum Mollusca; class Bivalvia; order Cardiida; family Cardiidae; genus Fragum; species Fragum whitleyi. Next base: position 59,842,585 of record OX411552.1, read on the forward strand.
GAATGAGTGTTGAGCTAGTTTTTAGTGAAATTAACGGGAGGAAGTCCTATTTCGCTTATTTTGTTCATGATGAACAAAATAATCGATATGTATTACCTCCCTGTAATAAAATATGCGTACAAGTTCTATACATAGCTTCCATTTTCTTCAATAACCTATGAGACGCTGACAATTTGAATAATAGCAATGAAATCGGGAGTTTTCTTTATCAAAATTTATTTTGAATGGCGATGTTGATTTTATATTTTCCAATGGGTTTGAGCGTTTTTGAATGGTTTGAGTGAGTGTTTGGGGTGAATGAATGGAGCGCCGAGTGAGCGATTTAGAATAGTTTTGATTTAGATTAATGTCAATTTCACGATGTAACTAACTGTAGAACTGGTGAGAGAAGTTACATGATACCATAGGTAGGTACACAAGACGTCGCGATATAACTGTGATAATGTTCTAAGTGGCGTAAGGCGCCGTCATAGCGCAGTTGGTAGCGCGTCGGACTGTCCGATGATCTAGAGATCCCGGGTTCTATCCCCGACGGCGGCACTCGGCATTCTTTCCGACTATATGTCTCTCACCAATTGGTTGATAATCGTAGACCTATTTGAGATAGCAGCTGGAGGTTAGGAAAGGATGTGGTGGTTGTACTGGTGAGAGAAATACCAGGAAACCATTTTTAGGTGCCCCAGTCGCCGCGATTTAACTGAAAAAATGTTGAAAGCGGCGTAAAACTCCATTCAATCAATCAAAGTGGCGTAAAACCCCATATTAACAAACAAACAAACTGCTTCCTAAAAGTGTGCGCCTGTACCTCCTGTATAGCACCGGCGTACCGACGGAGTCCTATAACGAATGGTTCACATTTTCTATAAATCAAGGAACATGGATTAAGTCGTTATTTATGAGGGTTCTTGGATTGGAGAATGTCTTTGAAGTGTTAGAGAAATGTAAATCTAGAATTCGTTCCGCTTGTCTGCCGGATTTATGTAGAAAATGGGCACATGTTCTAGTAAATAATCAGGTCTGATACAACAGTTCTAAGTACACATACGCAGAAAATAGACAGTATTCATAAGTGAACATTGATTTGGTATTATGTAATGTTTCTAATGTAATTACATTTTGATATAACATTATCCCCACAAATCATCCATTGCTTCTGTTCATGTTTAATGCTATTATAAGAGGCTGAAATTAACTTAAATGCTTACAGATGAGATGCATACGATTTTTACAGAGTGGTCACCGCGCCCTCAGCTAAACCGATGATTAAACGGTTACAGAAGAGACAGTTAATAGCAACCATTTGCTCACACTCACTTCGATCAAAACCATTTCAAATCAATCACTTAGTGCTCCATTCATTCATTTCAAACAATCACTCCCCCCCCCCATTCCAAAACGCCCCGAAATCGTCTTAAAACGTTTCGAAAGCGTTCAAAACGATCTACCTTTTTCTATTCAAATCTTATAAATCATTCTTATTCAACACACACAAAGACACGGCCACACAGAATAAGTTTAGACCAAGATATAATTATTATATAAACTATGAATTTTATCCGGAAATATCCGCTGCTATAATTGTCATCAGATGTTGAGCGACGGTCATTCGTTTCACTGACAACTACCATGTCCTCAGCAAATCTTCGACGGGCAATCAAAATGTCGTAAATACAGCTTGATCAAAGCTGTATTTACAACAATTTTGAAGCCCATCGACCCCATGTTTTTCCGGGGTTTTATGTAAACAGAGAACTCAATGAATGTCAAATAATTCCAATGAAGCCATAGGGGAGTGACCTCTGACCCGGAAATGACCCCAGGAGTAATGTACACAATATCGATGAAGGAAAACTTTTTGTTCTAGAGAATGCAGACGTATAATTTGATTGATTTTTCTTTTCAGAGAAATCACGAAAGATGGTGACGTTTGTGGGTAGGGATTAAAGACCTACTATTCATGGTGTCGGCTCTTTTTTATGAAAGTGAGCAATTACATGTACGTATCATAAGTGCGCATTTTTCTTCACGAAAACGCGCAAAATAATGACATTTTATTTCAAAAGCGAGTTTTCAAGCGTATTCAGAGGAAATTGGTGCGTTATTTTGTTAAATTTTATTCCAAATTAGATTAGCGATCCAATTTGATACTGGCAGCATTCTAGACAATCTTTTGTGGAGACCTAAAACAACGTAACTGTAGCTTCTTTGTATTCAATGAATATGTTTGCAAATTTACGAACTCGGAATGTTATATCCAGCTTCGTCTGGTCATTGTCTTGACATTTTTGCAAGAAAAATTGTAATTTCAAATAAATGTATCTCAATTTTCTCTGTTAAAATGCATGAAAAGCTATGCTGATTTTTTTGTCAAAAATTTGTTAAGGTACACTCTAAGCAATATATCAACTCTATATTTCTAAAAAGTTGGAACAAGTACTTAATTGTATCGGACTACCGTAAAGGTGTATTTAAACATATTAAGAAAAGCACGCAATGAATTAGATATAGATCTGTTGCAGATCTGACTTATCTTCAAATTTTTGAACACGATAAAACTTCTTTAAATAGCTTTCTATGTCTTCATGAACCAATCAGATGCTTAGGAAATTTAATAAGGTCAGTGAAAATTTTGGATTTTTTTGTCAGCGATTGATATTTGAATGCTGTTATTTATCGTTTCCTTTTTGGTGAATTTGGAGCGTTTTTGAATGGTTGGAGAGAGTTGTTTGAACGAATGAATGGAGCGCGAAGAGAGCGATTTAGAATGGTTTTGATCGGACTGAGAGTAAATTTCATGATGTTACGATATCACGTTGTTTCATGCACAGGCGTTTTGACCAATGAATGTTGCGACGCTTTTTGCGTTTGCACCTTTACATAGCTGATATTGTCGGATCAGGCATAAAAAAGACAAATTATGGATAAATTACTTTGTTTTCTTTTATTACCTTCTTGACAAATCTTACTTAGCTTCTACAACATCAACCCCATGCATGCGATTCTAGAAATTTGGCTTGTCGTGTTTTTGTTAAAATTAACTTAAGGAATCTATTCTTTTGATACATTTTTATAATAGTTCGTTACTTTGGTTATGAAGCTTGTGGCAAGGGTCAAATTTAAAATACAGGAGATCAAAAATTCCCCGCATACCAGAATATTATCTTATTACTCATTTAATCGTAAGAAAGAGCCATGAAGACATATATTACATTGTCTGTTTAACTCACCAGAGCGTGAGATGCTAAGTTGTCTATACAGATCGGTCATTGATCGTCATCCGTTTGCATGTACATCTTACTGTCCGTCTATGATTTTCTTTAAAAAAAATGGGAAAAAAAGTGAGCAATTTAAGTTTACACTTGGTATAGATATTCCTATTTTTAAAGTTCTCTAATCTAAACAAAAATTTCTATTACCGCGACAAAATCCACATTTAAACTGATTAAAAAGATCAATTAATTGTTGGAGGACTTTCGGACGGACGGTCGGACGGACGGGCGGATGGCGGACAACGTTGATCAAATTAGCTTACCTCACATTTCGCGCTCAGTTCAGGTGAGAGAAAATGATGTGCTGATTTATTTGGAATTAGAAAATATAAATTACAAAAATCTTAGAATAAGAAACAAATTCGTAGGAAAGAAAGAATTGTTCGTATCTCTTGTTGTTGCTTTTTTTAAGCAAATAAGACGTCTCAAATACGGTAGCAAAACTGTATCAGTTCAACGGATGCAAACCTAACGAGTGAATAAAAGGCAATGAACTTGCGGTAAATAACTCTAAAGGGTGTGGTAAAGAATAAATCATGAATGCAAAAAAGAGAGTAAGGCATTCTAATTTGTTTAGGTTGAAAATTGATACAAGGAGCGTGGTGGGGTAATATAAACACTGCTGTCAAAATGAAACGAGTGATGTTTTATGTTTGTTTCACGTAATTTACACTTTCGTTATTCATTACAGCTCTGAATCATGTTGTAAGACCAGTCCTGCGTTCAGGATGACAAAACGGTGCAAACAATTTGCCAAACATACCCCGCTTTGCACGGAAGTGGACGTGCAAAACGGGTTATAATTGGCTAATTGTTTGCACCGTTTTGTCATCCTGAACACATGGCAGTTTAGCATTCAGGATACAAAAGCGCTCGCCACCAACAGTTTTTTACTACACGAAGCAGTCTATCTTGAGCACATCACAAGCGCTTCCAAATATGACTAGTTGCGTGGCAACAAAAGTGACTCGATTGAAAGCTTATCTCAACGCCCCCCCCCCCCCTTTGTCAGCAGAAATCATTTCATATTTAAACAATGAATTGAAAAAAATATACGGTTTTCCTAAACTCAGCCATTCAGATGATTAAACGTTCAAACTAAACGAAAATCAAGAGATTTTCGGGAAAATCGACAATGGTCATGTTCTCTCAGCTTGTTGTGGACACGTCAACGTCTGTATGTTGTTCCCGCGTTACGTTAACGTCGTTTCGTCTTTCCCGCGTCTTGTATACGTTCCCGTATTTTACGTCTGTGTTGTCTTGACGTTACGTTGTTTATTAGATACGTGTTTGTTTGTTATTGTAACTATTGTAATTTGATTTATCCGTCAGTTGTAATAAAGGATCGAACCTGAACACAAGCGAAGTAGTTAATTCAACCAACAACTCAAACATTTTGGTGCCGTGACCAAACCGCAATAGAGACAAACCGCAATAGAGATAAACCGCAATAGAGTCAAACCGCTATAGAGACAACCCGCAATTGAGATAAACCGCAGAGAGATTAGACAAGCAAGATGTCTAAACAAACTTTGAGCAAGCTGATCATCCAGCGAACCGCACATAGGAATACTACGAAGAGATTATTGCAGAAAACAGAAGCCGCTAGAGACGATGGAAAAATCAGGGAGTTCAACAAAATGCTGGAAATGTTGGAATCCAAGTGGACAATACTTGAATCTTTAAACGAGAACATTTTAGATCAAATGGACGAAGATGGGATCGAGGAAGAGATCGTTACCACAGACGAGTACACCATGGATTTGAGTTTACGTTTGGACGAGGTAAGGGAATTCCGAGGAACCACATCTACGAGTCATTCTTTAACCGATCGAGTGATCCAGGTCGAGTCAGTAGAGCGAGAACAGCCCGCCCCACAGTTGAGTGTAAGTGAGCCACACGCAGTCATTCAAGGGAACCCAACTGTGAGTAACGAATCTTTTCATTCAAACTCCTCACAAAGCCATAAGTTGCCCAAGTTAATGCTTCCTACTTTTGACGGTAGCGTCCTCCAGTGGCAGACGTTTTGGGACAGTTTTGAGACGAGCGTATATACAAACCCTAGTCTGAGTAATATCCAGAAGTTCAGTTACTTAAAGTCCCAACTAGAAGGAGCAGCCGCCATGACGATTGAAGGGTTTTCTCTCACCAATGCGAATTATTTAAAAGCAGTAGAACTGTTGTGTGAACGCTATGGACAGAAACACAAGATAATTCAAGCGACCATGTCAGCCCTTCTCCAGTTACCCAGCCCAACCATGATTATCTTCAGTCTGAGACAATTTTACGATAAAATGGAGAGTTATATTCGCGGATTAGAGTCGTTGAACCAGAGCCAGGAAACATACGGAAGCCTATTGGTACCTATATTATTTGACAAATTACCAAGTGAAATTCACAGAAATATCGCCAGAGAAAATGAACGTAACGATTGGACATTAACATTGGACCGAGTTTCCGATCATGTGACAAAACAATTCGATAGAAAGGACGTATCCCGGCATTCGCTTATTCGTAGACTTTCATCTCCAACACAAAATAACAAACGCCGACGTTTAAACCCGCGAGAACAAGCCATGTATACCACAGATTATTGGATTCGACCGAAGGATGAAACCTTAGACACCAACGAAGAACCCGAAGTTGGAATCCTATAAAATTCATTTTCATAAGGACATTCCATATTAATTCATTCCTTAATTCATGTGTATCAAAGAGACATAAGGACATTCATGGATAGTGCCGAATTCAATGTGTTTCTTATCCGTTTGATTTACTTATTTATGATTATTTGTGTTATTGCATTGTGGTGCCCGGAGAATGTTGTGGACGCGTCAACGTCTGTATGTTGTTCCCGCGTTACGTTAACGTCGTTTCGTCTTTCCCGCGTCTTGTATACGTTCCCGTATTTTACGTCTGTGTTGTCTTGACGTTACGTTGTTTATTAGATACGTGTTTGTTTGTTATTGTAACTATTGTAATTTGATTTATCCGTCAGTTGTAATAAAGGATCGAACCTGAACACAAGCGAAGTAGTTAATTCAACCAACAACTCAAACACAGCTAGTCACCTCTTCACCAGCCCTGCGTTCAGGATTACCAGACGGTGCAAACAGTTTCACAATAATACCCCGCTTTGCACGCAAGTGCAGGTAGAAAACTGTTAGCACCGTTTGGTGATCCTGAACGCAGGGCAGTTGCTAGACGATTATCGCCAGCGCACAAAGCAAGCACATCGTTTCAAGATAGGGAAGCAGAAAAGCGCTTGCTAACGTTTGCACTCCTGGGCGTTTTTAAAGGAGGTAATATAATTTCGCTATTTTCGTTCAAAATGAACGAAATCAGCCATATTATATTACCTTTCATCAATGAAATCTCGTTTCTTTTTCGATGAAGTGATTTGCATTGCTTCATAGACCAATCAGACGTTTACATATGAATGAAAGTCAATAAAGTTAAGGAATGATTTTATCAATCAATTGGTGAGGGAAAAAAGACAGAAAAATATGTGCCGTGTCGGGATTGAACCGAAACCTTTAGATAGACAATCCGACGCGCTACATGTACAGACTAACGATATGACGGCGGCCAAATAAAAAAAAAAAAAAATCAGCGTCCCTGGGTGGGCTCGAACCACCAACCTTTCGGTTAACAGCCGAACGCGCTAACCGATTGCGCCACAGAGACGGCTACGATAAAAGTAGAGCAGAGAAAAATAACTAGAATGGTTTTGACCGGGATGATTGTTTATACTTACTGTGTTTTTTTCACATCAACAGATAGGACGAGGTCTCTCTAGTCTGATTTTTTTTTTATTTCTCCATACAGCCATATGTTGTGGGTACTCATTTTTAACATAGAATTCATCGCCAATCTGAAATCTTGATTTTTAAAAAAAAAATATGCTGTGGGTAGCGATTTGAATCGTCTTGAAGAGACGATTCCAACTTGGTACCAACAATATAGAGTTATGGTACAAGTGCTAATGAAATATTTAAACTTGAAATCCAAATTAGATGTATCCCTATCTAAAGCTCTGTTTTTCGTTATTCATTCAGGCACTTGAAAAACTCATAGCTGAGGGTGAAGTGAGATGATTTCACTTTAAAATCCGTGATTAACAATGAAATACTATGATTCTATTTCTCAAAAGTAAGGTATCGGTATTAACGGTAAGAAATGAAAAAGGACATTTGATCTAGAACGCTTGGAAAGTTTCTTTTGAAGATGATAATAAGCCATTCACCCCGGTAAAAAAACCATTCTAAACCGACGCTCCGTTCATTCATACCAAACACTTACCCAAGCCATTCGAAAAGACGCTAAGAAACCGTTCAAAAACACTTCGGAATAGTTCAATACGATCGTCATTTCTTTCAAATCGATCAAATCTTATTTTGTCTGTTAAGAGTTTTTTTTAACGCGCCTGATTGGACCTCGAGGGCAAAAAAATATAAAAAGGACGGAAATTCCAATCAAAGGGAGGAAATGAAATTGCTCTTATTTTATGCAGTTATGCGAAATACGCGATAATCTATTACGTCCCTTTAATTTTATTTAAAACTCGCTCCTCCCACTCATTTAGTTTCATTCCAAAATCATTCCTAAATCACGTACTTTGTCAATTTTACGATGTTGCTAACTATAATTAAAAATTATGTTATAAAAAATTGTTTTTTTATTTGAATATAATTATATTTGGAATAATAACGTAACTTTACTTCCAATTAGAAGTAAAAATAGATTCTCAATAAAGATAAAAAATGCATTGAGATGAATTAAGTACTGTGGGAACTTATCGTTGGGACAAACTTTATTTACGAGTAAATTTGTTGTCATTATACTAATGAGCCATAAAAATGCGGTCATGTGTCAGAGAAAAAATGTGTCGTTTAGATAAATAAGATGCAACTAGAGAATGTTTATAGCTTTAGAAATTCAAGGCATGTTCGCTATTGCCGTTAATCACCTCGTGAAATCGACACTCATCTCGATCAAACCCATTCAAAATCCCTCGCTCAGCGCTCCATTCATTCGTCCCAAAAACTCACTCCAATCACTCAAAAACACTCAGAAATTGTTAATCAAAAACGAATTTTTTCATAACGATCAACAATGCAACTAAATTGGTCAAATCAATGCATGATTTTATTGCCTGGTGTCGATTTTTTGTTGCTGTTTTTGTTTTTTTAAAGCTTTTGATTTTCACCATGAAGACAGAAATCAGAAAAGTACTTTGGTTTTATTAAAGATTTGTCATTTCAATATACGGCGAATAAAATCCTTGTTGGACAACCAAAACCTCTCATTCAAGCAGTAGTTACGACGTTTATATATCCGACCAGAACGGTAAATAATACTAAATATACAATATGAATATGAATTTAAATTTATTTCTTCGCAAACTTTTTAGCCTCCTGTTCACAAGACTAGTGATTGGTGATCGATTTACTGTAAGCTAAACATAACATGTAAGCCAGAAAAATAGATTAAGAGGTTAAATATTTAAATCACGAACATCATATCTCAATTTATTGCTGTGCGAACAAGGTTTATTGAGAACTTAAACCACCTACAAACATTGGTTGTAATCTAAAAGCCAGACGGTGGCTGATAAGCTAAATCCTTTCTTTAAGGAAACGACCCAGTACTTAATACAATGAAATTGCATGAAGGAAGAAGAAGAAAAATATAATTATTGTTATACACATATTGCTTTGGAAGCTCGTTTTCTGAAAAAAAGTAGATAGGTATAAAAATACCTGAGGCTTTGTCTTGTGACTTTACCAGAGGCCCGTTTTGCAAAACATCTTACGATAATTTTTGAGTTAGTTAAGAATTACAGTTGCTTCTACAGTAGTAACTAAATATGGAGTTCTGCCATGCATCATCTCTCCGGAATCGTCTTTTAAAGACGATTCCAATGAGATATTGCAAAGCGCAATCTAACAATGAATGAAATCACCAGGTACGATTTGTGATTTTGGCTTACGAATAATTTTTTTGTAAGAAGTAAAACGGGCCAAAGGTGCTGATTGACCCGAAAAAAAATCACAAGACTGTATTCACAGACTTATCAAACGTTTCATAATTTACAATAATGGGTAAATAAAAAATCACGAAGTCTAATCGAACGATTTATATGGAGTTTGGAATTTTTAGAGTTATCTCGAGCGTTATGATATGAGAGAGTGGTAGACATGCTATGAAAGGAGCGCTGAGCCAGAGCGGAATTGGAATGTTTTTGAGTTGGAGGAATATCAATTTACGTTGTTTTACACTAGGATTAAAATAAATGACAACCAAATACATTCCTTATCATATGATTTCCTCTCCATTTTTTATTACACGCGCATATAGAGATATATACTAATCAATATTTTCTGAAAAAAATATGATTTCTTCAAAATCAAACGGAAAAAATAGCCTGAATGCAGATTTTGATTTTTTAACTGCTCAGAAAATACGACCAGGAAAACGGCTGTACCACCCGGTGCCTTCAGTACTTTTGATTTATAATCAGGTCAGGGCACGTGTTGCTTACTAATTTGTGAAAGATTATCAGCCCCACATGCAGTCTCTTATCAAAATTCCAGATCTCCACTTAAGATATTTTTTCTACTTAGTTGCCATGGTAATAAAACTCGTATCAGTGCCCTTGAAAAAATGTATACATGTAATCAATTAGTTGGGGTGGAAACTTCAAATATGCCGAGGGCCCAAAGCATAACTGTTGTATCCAGATATCAACATCGTGAAATTGACAAGTTGAATGACTTTTGCACGATTTTGGAATGATAATGAATGAGTGAATGAAGCGAAATATGAAAGAAAAAATCTCAGGAGGGGGGGGGGGGGGGTAATTCATATCGCTAATTTCGCCCAATATAAGCGATAATTATTACAGTCGATATTGCTCGAGCAAGCACGTCTTTAAAGCGACCAATTCTATTGAGCGACCATCGTAAAAAGTCCCTTCACTGTAAGCAAAATCTCTGAAAAAGAGGACATTCTTAACGAAGAATTTGCTAATATTGAATCTTATGATGTTGGAGCTCATTAGAATCGTCTTATTGAACATTAGAATCGTCTCAACAAGACGATTGTAATGGGTTCGAACATCATAGGATTCCGTACGACTTGGCCGACAATCTATAAATGCTATCAAAATGAACGATCACATTTATCACGATATTTTGTATTAAGCGACTATTCCCATAAACGACCGCTTTTTGTTGGTCCCCTTAATGGTCGCTTAACACAAGTTTTCCTATATACCTCCTTTTAATATTGTGCAATGATTTAATCCGTTTGAATGAATTGTTGGTCATTATGAACTATTTTGAAGGGTTCTTGAACGATTTTGGTAGCTTTCAATGGTTTGCACGAGTGTTTGGAATGAATGATTGGAGCTTTTATGGGGGTTTTAGAACGGTTATGATTGAGCTGAACGTCAATCTTACGATGTAAATTTATAACTGTTTGTGCTTTGATATAGGCACTCACAATATTGTTGTGTTGACCTCCGGATATGACACCAGTCGCACGAAAAATGGGTCATCTGTTAGATGGAGATTGTACGACCAAGTTAACCTGCACGGACTTTGTCAGTTTACTTGCCATTTGCTGCAAAGATTGAAATCCAAATCGTATGGTAGATTTCTAAAACATAATGGTTATTCTACACAATTGTGTTTTTAAATCGGAGAGTTATACCGTTTTCCAGAAATCCAGTCTGTTTGACCCACTACATTTTTACCTTTATCTTCTGGGCAATGTGTTCAAACCAAATTATGTGTTTTCAAACACCGAAGAAACGGCCTTTTCAGTCACAATCTACAAACTTGTTTTTATCTTATTTACTTTTCGACAAATAGAGAAGAGGCTAATACAAAATTTGATGTAATTTTCGCTTTTAGTAATTACCAGTTAGTATTTTCAGTGTTTATAACAAGGTTTTCGGTTGAGTAAAGGAGTTGAAACGTACAATAGGTTAACTGTAAAATAAATTTGTAGCACTTACAATATTACTGCTCTGATTTTTTTTCTCGAACGGTCATTTACCAGTTGTAGGGCTGACAACCAATCAAATTCTGTTATGATTATCACTTGGTCAAAACCCACGCGTAAATTCAGACCACGTGGTAGATGCAAATTGACATCGTCTGCTCGAAATGTGTCAATTAAGTTGTTTGTCATTGATCAATGGTCGTCTGCACTCAAACAGGGAGCGTGGGAAGTCTACTGGTGGAATGAGTACTGTTGACTATGTGTTAACAAATAGAAATAATTTTGTAATTTTGAAATATTTGATTTCAATGAGCACTCTGATCACGCTCCAATCCTATTTTCAATAAATTCAAATTTGAGTATGAAGAAAAATTATTCAACAACAAATAAACCGACAAAAACATACGATAAACTGATATAGGATAGCAGTAAGAGCGATCTATTTTTAGAATAACTCATGAATAATCATAGAGTGCTGCTAGATTTAATCGATTGGTCAGAAACCAAAGATATAAATAGCATAGTTGCCGATTTCACGTGTTTCTTGAGGGAAAATGCATTTATAGTATTTGGGAAAACCCAATGCTTGAAAAACAAACATGTTGGTAATCAAAATTGTAAATAGTTTTATGAAAAATGTTTTGTTGCTAAACAGGCTTTTAAACTCTAGAGAGAGGAATAATATTAACAGACAAGCTTTTAGCTTGGCGTGTGCTCATTATAACAACGTAAAAAAATCTGCTAAGAAATAATTTAGACTAGCAGAGGGCTATCGAATCAGCAAACTTTCAAAATCGGACCCACGAGAGTGAATGAGCTGGCGATGTTCTCGAAAAGATGGAGTGTTAAGACAAAAACTCACAAATTGGGCAATTTTTTACCAACTTTTATTGTCCAAATTTGAGCCCTTTTGATTGGCGAACTATTGCACTATCCCAGCCTCTCAATGGTGTCCGATTTACAGTGCTGACAGCACTTTGATTATTTATGCAATGAGATTTTTTTGGGACTTAAACAAGACGGATGATCTATTCCAATGGACAAAAGTCTTGTCCGGTTTAAGGAATATGCAAATAAGGCAAATTTCTTTTTTTTTAGAAAAATTGAACATGGATGAATAGAGGATAATCGTTTGTATCAGTGTCAGATCGATTTATATTTCATTGGGTGAACAACAAAAGCGATATTGAAAATATAGCTTTTGTTGTTCACCCAATGAAATATTAATCGATCTTAGTCGAAAAACAAACGATTATTCTATTTCTTTAAAGCCAAAATGAGACAAAATGTGAAATTTCTAGGACATGTAAACGTAAAGCGCGTCATTTTGCACGTGATTGCTATGCAACGTTCATTGTGACGTCACTTATTTCGCCCCGCATAGATGATGTCAGATAGGATGAAATGCACAAAAGCAGGGTATAAGTTTTTGATAATTTCACTGCTTTTGCGGTGAAATTATCAAATGATATTCTACCGTTATTTCTCGATAAACCACCGAAAAGCACTAAAGAATGTAACAATATTGTAGACGTAGACGGTTAAACCTTTCAATATACGTTTCTTTTTGTAAAACTTTGATCTACGGTCTGAGAATTTAACGACGTAAAAGCAAGCACGTAAGATTGCCTATTTACGACTCGGCCTAGTCAAAGCGAGGGAAAAATTAAATGAACATAAATACATACTTGTACACAGCATCGATCTTAATGACATTGCTCATAGATTTTACTTAATGAATGAAAGGTGCAACATACATGTAACGTTATTTCTGAACAATATCGTTAAAAACGCGACCTGAAGAAAAAAAGTTAAAACGCTATTAACGTCGTTGGGATAATATCAACGTCATTTGCCATCCAATGCCAGTGAAAATAGTCCCTGTGTTTTGAAGATAGGGTCGATATTGCTAAGCAATATTTTCAGAACGATATCTTTACAATTAAAAGCTTTCTTGAACAAAACAAAACCGGACAGAACTTTTGTCCCTAAGTCTATATGTGTACCAGCTAAAAGTCTTCAGACATTTCTCCTATTTTCTGAATCATGAACCAGTGGGTGGTTTATTTTGAGAATTTTTACATGTATAGTTATTCATAGAAAATAAGGAATTTTGTAAACGCCCCTTAAAATTAGTCATTCCAGAATTCGCAAAAAAAATAGAGATAAACGAATGAAATAACAGATTAAGTATGTAGGCATTTACATGGTCAAGGGACAATTTTGGAAAATAAAAAATAACAAGAACACCTCCTACGGATGTCTACGTTCGGTTTTCTATTGCCGGATGAAAATTTAAGTCGAAAAACGGGCATAGTTTGCACAAAATGCATATACAGTTATCCTTTTTGATAGTGGAGACTGCTCTTTTCATGGTGAATATGTGTACCAAATTTCACGCGAATGTCTTCACTAGAACCAGAGATATCACAAAATGTCACAGTTTTCCCACAGTTTTCCCATGACAACGACGACGAAAACAACAACGACGACAACGACAACGACGACACCAAGGTTTTAGCAATACCTCGAGTAATCTTCGAAAACATCCGAGGTAAAAATGTTCAAAATAATTTAAAGTGTGATGCGGAAGGTAGCCATCTTGGGAGTAAGGTATGGGCCAACTTATTTCTCGCCCTATCGGGGCCCGTTTTTTTTTTTTTTTTTTTCAGCTTGAAACCGGCCCTGCATTCAGGCTTAAAAAATGTTGCAAACCGTTTTCAAATCATACCCTGCTTTACACGCAAGTGTACATGTAAAACGGGGTATAACTTGAACCGGTTTGTCATCCTGAACGCAGGGCTGTATTCAAGCTGAAGAAACAACAACAACGGGCCCCGATAGGGCGAGAAATAAGTTGGCCCTATGTATCGATCATGCCTCAAAAAAGATTTCTTAAAACGTTTTAGAAAAGGTATCATGCTTAGCACGTGTGATCACGTGCTAAGCAGGGTACAATTTCTAAACCTTTGCATACATTTCTTGTTTCTCTCGAACGCAGGACTGAATGAACTAGTCGGAATGCGCAGATAAATCAAATTGGAAACTGTTTCATTTATGAATCTGTTGTGTCTAGAAAATACTCTTTCCGTTTGGTCTTGTCTGGATCCGACATCATTTTCAAATATGCGACACTCCAGGCGAGGAGATAGCACCTTTTGGAAGTCCGAAAAATAAATATCAAATTAAAACTTAAACATGGTTCCGGTAGAGGTTTCCTTTCAGAAATTCTTATACAGGAAGGTGAAATGGTCATTCGGTTTCCAGAGAATTAGGGGCCCGTTTTGATAAACATCTTACGATCATTTTTTGCGTAAGTCAAAAATTAAAGGTCCTTCTACAGTAGTAACTAAATATGGAGTTCTACCATGCATTATCACATTAGAATCGTCTTTCAGCTTTCAAGATTTTTATCTAGTGCAAAAATGAAAATGAAAAGTTCGTGTTTATAATAAATTGGTATTTCTATTTTTGATCCGTCTCTCTGAAACCGCTACAGTTAGCAACATCGAGAAATTGACTATGTAAATGATTTTGAAATAAAAATGGATGAGTGCGTGGAGTGAGTTTTGAGTGAGATTAAAGGGAAGTAATGCAATACCGCTATTTTTGTTTATCCTGAACAAAATTAGCGGTATTTTATTACCTCCCTTAAATAAAATATGAATAAAAGTTCAATAAATAGCTTCCTATTTCTTCAAGAACCAATCATTTTCTTACAATTTCAGTTATGTCAGTAAATGTAGTTCTTGATCTTAACTTTTTCAGCCATTTTGGGCGTTTTTGAATGGTTTGAGTGAGTATTTTGAATGAAAGAACCAAAAAGCGGTAATTTTATTAACACTCATTTTTTTTTCGATTTTGTTTTACCTCTCTTTGAGAGAATTAAAACTAACTCATCGCACTCATTCAAATTCGCCCGGAACTAATTCCAAAATTGACCGTCTTGTCAATGCCACGGGGCTCAATTCATTACCATGCAAGGGAGATAAATATCAAAACAAACTCTATTCGTCTTGGCTTAGTTGCGCCCCTTTATCCGTGAGAGTTTACGTTTTAGCCAACATTTTGCATACACTTAGTACATTTAAAAGCTAATGAAATCATTAATCATTTCTCGTGCATTGAATGTAGGCCTTTCGAGGATAATTATATTTATCGCACTTGGGACTGACCATGAGTAGTTCTTTATAACACGCACATTTTACTTTTTAGGTTAAAAAATTATTTCTTTAATTTTAAACGGAAATTTGACAACTTCAAAAGTTTGGTCGTTGCGGATTGATATAGGAGGTAATCCGAGACAGTTACATGTAGAAACATCTTAAAAAATGACAAGTTGAGTGATTTTGGAATCAATTTTGAATGATATTGAATGAATGTGTGGAGCGAGTTTTGTATCGCAGTTTAAGGTAGGTAATCCAATATCGCTAATTTCGCCAAACTTGTACGAAGTTAAGAATATTTATCGTCTACATTTAGAAATATGCATTCTTTCCTACTCGGTGTCCGTCATGAACCAGTTAGTAGCTGTAAAGCCCACATCAACCAAGAGTCGTGTAAAAGGTTGATAAATTTCAATGAAATTTTGATTTCGAATTGTTTTAATAGTTTATGGGCGATTTTGAGGGATTCGATAGCGTTTTCGGAATGAATAAGTGGAGTGCTGTGTGGGCGATTAAGAATGGTTTTGACCGAGACTAAGGTCTTATTAAAGATCACGGTTATTAACTGTATGCACAATTGTTGATTGCCTTTTTTACAACTAAAGAACATCGTAATATTGACAAGATGAATGATTTTGGAGTGATATATGAATGAAATTGAATGAGTGTGTGGAAAGAGTTTTGGGTGAAATTTAATGGAGGTAATCCAATATCGCTAATTTTGTTCATGATGAACAAAATTAGCGATATTTTGTTACCTCCATTTAATAGAATATTACTTTTTAGTACTTTTTCTGTTTTATGCTTTCATGGACCGACCAAACACTCTAAAATCCACACCAGCCAATATACTACTGGAATAATTTGATCAATTTGAATTAAATTTCAATCCTTTTGAACGATTTCGAATTATTTTCTATTGATTTCTGAGCGTTTTTAATCGATTTGAGTGAGTGTTTGGAATGCATGAGTGAATGAATCGCCGAGTGAATATTGTAGAATGATTTTGATAGAAACGAATGTCAGTATCACCATGCTTTTAACTGTATCAATTTGATATCATATGAGTCTGTGCGTGACATTTCCAACAATTTGAAATGTGCGTGAGGTGCAAGCATTGGAAGCGTAGACAGCCAACTACTGTAAATATAATTTTACCTGATGGTGTGCAAGTACTTTGAGACCTTATCTATCTACTAAATGCATAGTGAAGACTCTGGTCAGGCTGTGCAGATGCACAGGCTGGTCATAGTCTTTGCTATGAACATTTACAAAATTGTTGGAAATCTCACGCACAGGCTCATATCATCTTTCTCAAGGACAATCATAAGACACATTGATAACACTTATCTTATCGAATTTGCGCGAGCATGTCACCATGTACTTACATGGCGTAAGATAGACAGATAGCCAAAGATATGAGGATTAATTAACCTACTTTAGTTCTATTTTTAAAGCCAGGTATACTTTCAGTATACTGGCTTTATTGCTGCCAGACGGGATGGAAATTGTTGACCTCTTCACCGCCACAATTCTTTTGGGTCCGTAAACTACGAGGGTTGATCCAAAAGTTCGTAAAATGAGGTTATAAATCTACAGAGAAGTTAACTATCAAAATGAAAATTAAACAGTCTTTTAATTAATCATCTGTGTAATAAATGTGGAAGATTTTAAATGCTTACGTTCAATAGCGGCAGTAAAGTGCATTTATCAAGATAGAGACCCCCACGAAGGCGGGGGAGCAAGAACGTCACATGCGACGTCATGATTAACTTTCTTCTACATAGTCTCCGCAAACTCTCTTGCCTTTCTGTGTCTGATATCTCAACTTGCAGGAATTTTCTATATAGTATTTGGAATCAAATTTGTTTGCGATTTGTTTATGCATGGTATTTCCTGTAAAGTTGACACCCAGATGCAGGACCTTTATTTTCTGGAAAAAATGATAATCATTTGGAACAAATTCGTTCGTTGAAAGTCTATTAGATCATTTTAACTCCTTCTATGAAGCCTTGCTTTCTTTAAATATCTGAGGTAGCTTTGGGAAAAGTTCTCTTCTGCAAATTTTCATCATTTTTCTAAATTATCTGAAGTGATTGGGTTGGTGAATAACATAGATCATGACAAAATTTGAAAAAATAAATGTAATTCATATTTTGGTGTTGTCGACTGGTCATTCTTTCCTCGAATATTCTGTATTATTAAAATTTGTCTGTGTCCGTGAAAAGTTTAACAATAAGCTTTAAATATGACCGATAACTTTCGATTTTCGACTAGTTTATTTAAACCAAGGAATTTTTACTGAAGTTTTAGAAAACTTTCAGAAAACTCGATTTATTTAACGAATTTCAATATTTTTTCATGCTCCCCCGCCCAAGCATACATATGTTACTATGGTAACGTATCATTAGACCGCTAAAGATAATTCTGCAAAAATAATAAGGCTTGTGCTCAGCGAAGCTACTAATCTGCACATTCACTAAATTATATACTGAATAAGCCAGAAATGCGAAAATGATTAGCCGATTATACGAACTTATGGATCATCCCTCGTATATGAATATTTTTTACACATTCGTAAATCGCGTAGGAAAGGATCCTATTTTAGGAAATCAATAATATATAGTCTTAAAATTCGCTAACGTTTAGTCGGAGTGGCCATAGCCTAACGTATACGTCTGAAACCCTTAAACTTTTGTACATTCGCGGCGTGGGTTCGAGGCGCACATTCGGCGAATCATGTGGTTTTTTTTTTTTTGTTTTTTAGTTTTTTGACGTCTGTAACACCCTTAAAATTTCAACAAAGATCCGATCCAGGGATCATTTTGGAGCAAAATATTGAGAAGTTCTCTCATTTTTCTATTATTTCTATACTCAATGCCATAAGAAAGTGTGCACTTTCACCTTTTGCATTTCTCTTGATTTCTACAAAGTTGGAGGAAAAATATACAATAAATTTGATACCATACTTTAGTCAAGATCTTTTTTAATTAAAAGTCAAATCAGTTTTGGATAAAGTATTGCATGCCGCTTACGCGTAAGCAGAGTTTAAATTGTTGAGATGTGACCTACGTACATCTTTTTCTTTGGTAAGGGCTTTGTGTTGATGTTGCCTTATAGAGTTTAAGAAGCCGTTTTAAGCCATTTCCAAACAAAAGTTTTATTTTTTATGTAGACGTTACGTGTACGTCAACGTTAGACATTGCCATGGTGTTAGGCAAGACACGTGTCGTTGAATGGTGCTTTGGCGCTCTAGGACATCTCGATTTACTTATTTACGGTCTTACAAAATGATGACCTCGATTTCTATTGGAACATGAATTCTCAATCAATTTTAATGACGTTCTATATCTGACAAGGTTCGATTTTGTTCAACGACGTTTATTGGTCTCCAAACCACGCTGCAGGATCATGCATAGTTGTATTGAAGATGTGATTTTATGTCGGCAATTTTTATAATATCTTTGGATTTTTTATACCAAATGACTCATTAGGAGCATATTTTGCTTTTGAATCAATCTATTTTAAAGTCGTCTGCTACAGAATACAAGATGCTGGCGTTGAATAGTTAATGGGGTGATATAGGTTTATCTCAACCAATCATTTCGGAAGTACTGCATATCATCAAGAGAAAAAGGAAAACAATTTTCTATCGTTTGAAATATTTTTTATTATTTTAGATGTGTTTGATATCCTCTGACCAATACAATGTACTCATGTACTCACACACTGTGTGGTGTCCGTGGTCTAGAGGTAGAGCGTCTGCCTCTTGACCCAGTTCGATTCCCGGGAGCGGCTATCGATCTTGGGTCTTTCATTGGCCCACACATTCGGCGCGAGTACTGGTGAATTTTCCAGGAAGCAGAATCGAGAGGGATTAATCTAAGTTGTAAGAACTTGTTTCCCAATCGATGTAAAATAAATAGGTTTTAACCAAAACTCATGATATTGCGTATGTATATTTTTGTAATGCTTTTTTTTCTTTTGTGAGATTTAATGCAAGTCTCTAAAATTTGAGGTTACAATTACTTTTTTGTACTTTATTATGTTTTGTTTCTCTCTGAAAGGAGAACGAGTTCAACCATTTACATGTACTCAAGACCTGGCTTTCAGTACTGTCAGTACTTTGATTGATAATCGTAGACCTATGTGAGATAGCAGCTGGAGGCTAGGAAAGGATGTGGTGGTTGTACTGGTGAGAGAAATACCAGGAAACCATTGTAAGGTGCTCCAGCCGCCACGATATAACTGAAAAAATGTTGAAAGCGGCGTTAAACTCCATCCAATCAATCAATCAATCAGTTCTATTTGTTCGAGATATCACATCTTATAACAATTTCCTTTTAACAAATTTCGTTCAGACTGAACTCATACACGTGTTTAAGCTATCCAAATACATTTCATGTCACAGACCAAATAATTGCCAAATGAATATTGCTACAGCTAGAATCATCGTGAAATTTGCAATTGAATGAATTTGGAATAAATTTGGAATGATATTGAATGGGTGTTGGAGCGAGTTTTGAATGAAAGTTAATCGAGGTAATCAAATATTGCTAATTTCGTGCAAATTTTCCAATTTATGTGTGTTCACGAACCAATCAGACGTTGAAAAATGAACAGCAGCTAAAACAGCAGCTAAAAGAATAATAAAAAATGATAAATTTCATTGAAATGTTCATCGTTTTTAATCGACTCCGATTTCTTTTTAAACGATTTCGGAGCATTTTAGGTGATTTGTCTGAGTGTTTGGAATGAATGAATGAATGAATAAATGAATGAATGAATGAATGAATTAATTAATTAATTAATTAATGAAAAATTGAATGAATGAATTAATGAATGAATCACTAGAGAGCAGTTTTGAATTGTTTAAATCGAGATGAATGCCATGCCACAATGTTTCTAACTATATGCTTAATGTTTTTTAAAAGAAGTTTGCTTTGCTTTTTCCTACAATTAAACTTTTATTTAAACCAGATTTTTTGGAAAGATATAAATATCTTATTTCAATTTTTGAAAGAAAAATTGGGTCACCCGTGCGTATTTTTCTTGGAGCAGTATGAAATCAGGTACCAAAAAGATTAACTGCCCTTTAGTTCTTGCCTTTGAATTTCTTTCTAAAAAAAACTTAATTAGAAAATATTTTCTGGACAATTAAATATTCTGAAAGTAATCGATTTATGTTTTATTGGACAACCCATTCCACTAAATTATCAAAGAAATGTGGTAGGGGTTATATCTACAAGTTTTTCATTTTTTTTTTTTTTTTTTTTTTTTGCTTTCTCTTTTGAAAATTGGCAAAGGGTAATATTGAATACTTGCTTTTCGTTTTCTCTAAATACTCTTAAATCGGAAAAAATGCCCCCAATATTGGTGCATATAATAAATTTTTGAATTTTTACAAATTTTTGCGTGTTTTGTTAACCTTTAATGCAGCTCTATCCAAAGACATAGTTTGGATTTTAATTCATAGTTTTATATCGATTTCACAAACACAAACCTTTTCTTGGTGCCGGAAAGTCCAAAAGCGGATGTGCGGACGTCCTTAAGGCTACGATGCTGTTTTTCGGTAGGCCATTCTACCTTCCTGTACAAGAATCGTTGCAACACGACTTCCGCTTGACCTTCGCCAGAACCAATTTCTCTCAGTGATTTACAGAGTTCGCAGATGTCCCTCTCTTGCGTGATATTTCACAATTTGTCACATATATGTACAGATGTGTTTGTACAGTTAACAACATCGTGCAATTGACAAGGTTGATGATTTTGGAATGATTGAGGAATGGAATTGAATGAGTGTGTGGAGCGAGTTTTGAGTGAATTTAATGGGAGGTAATCCAATATCGCAAATTTTATTCAGGGTGAACAAAATTAGCTATATTGATTATCTCCCTGCAACAAAATATGCGAATTTTGTTCAGGATGAACAAAATTAGCGATGTTGATTTACTCCCTTTCACGAATTGTGTTCAGGATGAACAAAATTAGCGGTATTGATTACCTCCCTTTAACAAAATATGCATACAAGTTATATAGGTAGCTTCCTCTCTTCAAAAACCCATAAGGCGCTAACAATTTAAATTATGTCAATGATATCGCGATTTTTCTCTATCAAAATTTATTTTGAATGACGTTGCTGATTCTATAAGTTAAAATGGTTTTGAGCGTTTTTAAATGGTTTGAGTGAGTATTTGGAAAGAATCGCCGAGTGAGCGATTTAGAATGGTTTTGATTGAGATGTAACTAACTGTATGTTTGAATGGGGTTTTACGCCGCTTTCGACATTTTTTCTTATATATCGCGGCAAATGGAGCATCTCACAATGGATTCTAGGTTTTTCTCACACCAGTACTACCATAACATCCTTGGCTAGCCGCCAGCTGCTATCCAATTAGGTCTATAATGATCAACCTATTGGTGGGAAACAAAGTCTCGGAAAGAATGAGTGACGCCGACAGGGGATCTAGCCCGGGACCCTTAGGATTTGTTTTTTTACGAAACGACCGTCGAATATATCCAAGACTTCCTTCTGTACAACATAAGTCCAGGAAATTACATAAAAAGGCTTAAGTAAATAAAGCAACACACATATTTCAAGATTGTCAATCTAGTTTAATTGCAAAAATAACGAAATCTGGTTAGTGTGATATATTAGCAAACAAAGAACATGACTTGTATAGATATAAGATTTAAAAGGACAACAAGATGGCCTGGTATAGCTCCATTTGAACTTTGCAAACAAGCAGAATATATGTCGATTTACTTCAATTTGATTCATTTAGAACTGCATTATATAATTCAACTTTCAATAAGTGGGTCAAATGTTGTTTTTGGATGAGAAAAAGTCTAAACACAACAGCAGAATCAATCAAAGTACTGAAAGTACTGATAAGTTGGAATGCTTTCGAGAGACGGTGACTTTATGCTACTAACGAAGCTGACGCCTCCCGCCCACCACAAGTGATCACATGATACGTCTCGTCTTTTGACGGCCGTATATAAATCAATGTATTTCAACAACGAGAGACGCTTAAACCACTGAATCGCTATACAGGCCTGAATCTGATGAAAGAAAAATGATAACAAGAGGACCGGAATAGCCCTAAACCGCTCACCTGAATTCGATTGGTCCAGTGGATCTTATCCAAGAAACTTTCTGGCAAAGATTCATTCAAATTTGTCTAATTGTTGAAGAGGAGACATTTGAATTATAAGCAGTCATAATAGACCCTGCCAACCCATTCATTACAGAGGAGACTCAAAATCAGCCCTTCCCTGCAACGCCCATATTTATGGGCTAATGAAAATTTTGCTAACAATATTTGAAGAGGGTCATCAAAGGAACATTCTTGTTCCTTACGGACCATACAGCCGACTTATGGACGCACAGGCGAATACTTATACACTCAAAACAGTTTTTATATTATTTTTCAAATGACTTCTGCTCCAGTTGAGTTATCAATTACATTTTTACTTAGAAGTGTCGCTTAGTGGACCTCAACAAGTGATTTGTCCATGATGAAAAGCTATTTATGCCTCATGAGTTGGAATCTCAATCACAAGTTTTGGACGAAGTTCAATTGTGATTTCGACCTTTGTGACTCAAAAATTGGGCACTTTCTCGGGTCATTGACAACATTTGTGTCAAGCTTAATGGTTGGGTCAATTAGTTGTTCCGTTAGAGTGGAAACTGTTAACTGTTAAAACTTTACTGATGGCCATGACATGTATGACCCCGAAACAATAGGGCATGTCTTTGGGTCATGGGTCATGGGTAATATTTGTGTAAAGTTACTGCTTGTCAATTGCTTCTCCGTTTATCTAGCGGAAAGCAAAAGGCCAATGGACTGAAAGACAGAAATTATGAAATCAATATATGTTCCTCTATTTCTGAGTTGGGGTTACAGTTAATAACATCGTGAAATTGATAAGGTGAACGATTTTGGAATGATTTAGGCATGATGTTGAATGAGAGAGCGGAGCGAGTTTTGAGTGAAATTTAAGGGAGAGAATCCAATGTCGCTTATTTTGTTCAGGTTGAACAAAATTAGCGATATATAAAACCTATATAAATTATGCATAAAAGTTTACATATACATGTACATATTACATAAATTTATAGCTTTCTATTTCGTGAAGAACCAATCAGACGCTTTAAATTTCAATTATGTCAGTGAAAACGCGATTTGGTTCTTGCTTAATTCATTTTGAAAGTACATGATGATCTTATTTTTTTTTTAACAATTTTGAGCGTTTTTGAATGGTTTTAGTGAGTGTTTGGAATGAATGAATGGAGCGCTGAGTGAACGATTAAGAATGTTTTTTATTGAGATGAATGTCAATTTCACGATGTAACTAACTGTATGATGGTGCCCTTAAACGTGTTGATGTATAAGAATGTGAAGAAAACAAGTTGAACTAGTTGATTTGTTTCAAATGACAAGTTGTCATGAAGATGGAATGCAATTGGGCAAAGATATTCATAATTCAATTAAATAATTCAATTAAAGATGTGGTGGCAAGGGTTTTATTGAATGAGTATTGGGTTTTTACAATGAAACATTCATGTAGATAACTGCAATATGACGGAAAACGAACGACAATATGTTGCAAAAATATTTATTTACTTTAAAAGTCTATCATCACTTTAAGAAAACAAATTATTTCCTAAGTTAGACAGAAATTTACAATATAACACCTTGTCAAAAGTTAAATGTGTAATAAGGTCGTTCAGAAAGTGAAACTATACCTTTAAAAGAAGCTATAACATAATTCTACGAAAAACAGGTCGCGACCTTACCAAATAAGCAGATCACGTGATTGACTTGACTTATCACATGATTTCCAAATATAGTAAAGCAAACATGTGATACTAATATATTC
This sequence comes from Fragum whitleyi, assembly GCA_948146395.1. NCBI lineage: Eukaryota > Metazoa > Mollusca > Bivalvia > Cardiida > Cardiidae > Fragum > Fragum whitleyi. The sequence continues at coordinate 59,866,916 of OX411552.1, forward strand.
GTACGCAACTTTCAATAAATATCGTTTAAAAAATAAATTAGCGTGTTAATAATATACATGAAGTGATAGATGTGTAATTGTACAGCATTATTACTTTTTGATGAAATAAACTGTATGTCTTTGTCTAGTTGAGATATACAAAATAGGCCGAAGTGTATTCACATCCTGTTCACGTGATACGTGTTCTCAAAAAACCCGAAATGAAATTATCTTGTGTTCATTTTGCGGTTTTGTTAAATCTAAGTTGGAATTGCTCCGCATTCCAACTTAAAAACTATCTATAAACCAGTTTATTTTTTTCCTTTCTTTTTTGTACTTTTACATTAATACAATGATGACTATAAATTTAATAATAAAAAAATAGGTTTCGGACAATACGTATAATTCAATATGATATCAATTCAAAATGTTATTCTATGACAACAATTATTTGAACTTAAGACTGTATTCTAGTCATTTATTTTATATTGTAGAAAGGTCAAAAGTCAGGTCAGAATTAAAAGATACAGAAATTTGATTTTTCATAGTGATAGGTTCAATAATACTGTTAGTAATATTGTGAAATTGACAATCATTCCGATCGAAACCATTCTAAATCACCAACTCATCGCTTCATTTATTCAAGACATAAACTCACACCAATGACTAAAAATCGCTATAAACAATTCAAAATCGTTCAAAACGATCAGTATTTCATTGAAATTGTTCTTTTAAAAAATAATATCATCTCCCGATGTTTATTTTGAAAGTAGTTGTTGATCTTTTCATTTTTTGTGACTTTGGAGCGATTTTGAATTGTTCGAGTGAGTGTTTGGAATGTTCGAGTGTGTGTTTGGAGTGAATGAATGAATGAATGCATGAATGAATGAATGAAAGCAATTGAAAATAGTTTTGATAGGGATGAATAGCCGAGCTAATAATCCTTTAGAACACAGCTTGACAAGCCAGGGGTTCTATTTCCGCCATGTTTGAAAGGAATATAGTGGAGTTAGAACCCATGGATTGTGAAGATATTTAGAACAGAAACGCAAGTTTTTAAGCGAAGTGTTTTTAATTGCGTTTGAGTATACTGAGAAGTTAAAAAAAAGACGTTTTAAAAGAAATTTGATGCATGTATGCAGAGGTACAGATAAAATAGGATAACTGCAATCCAATGAAATAAAGAATTCTGATTGGCTTAAATCGCATCACGAGGGGAAATCCATTGCACTTTATTTCTGTATAAAATGCAATAGGTCTTACGGGAAACCCCGACCTTCGATCAACAAGTTAAGTGTTGTAGGAACTCAAATTAACCTCGTTCCAGGTCATCAACGCAACATTGTTATTTAACGTATTATGAATTTTAAGATATTTTCGAGAGAATTTACGATTACAATTATGCAGTTCTGATTCTGAGCCGACGTAAACTTAGAAAACAGCGAGTCGACGAAGACCATCAAGCAACCCTCTCAACTAAGACCAACCACGCCGTTTTCGCTTTAAAATACAGACTTACTTGGCAGAAGCAAGTTTTTTTTGTCATAAGTACCTCTACGAATTTCAGAGTTGTCGTTTATTTGTGTATCATTGTTTTACTTTATGACATTTCACTTAGATAGCGATATAAAATATACACAATCTAAATTTATACGCGCAGAAAGAAGACTTGAATGTTTGGCTGAGTATTTTAATAGTTTCATTGAACTAGAGGATTGCAATTATAAGGGACGAGTGTCTTTTTTCCTGCGATTACTGGGGTATAAAGTGCAATTGCCTTAGCACATGACTTTATAATAACGCCCTACGGGCGTTATTTACCATGTGCAAAGGCAATTGCACTTTATACCCCAATAAACGCAGTGAAAAAGACACTCATCCCTATATAAGTACCTCTACGAATTTTAATGTTGTCTTTTATTTTTTTATCATTTGTTTTACTATATGACATTTCACTTCGATAGCGAGATAAATACACGATCTAAAAATAGACCGTGTAATTTATACGCGCAGAAAGTAAACTTGAAGCTTAAATGTTTGGCTGAGTATTTTAATAGTTTCTTCGATCTACATGATTGCAATTATAAGGGACGAGAGTTTTTTTCACTGCGTTTATTGGGGTATAAAGTGCAATTGCCTTAGCACGTGGCTTAATCATAACGCCCTACGGGCGTTATTGCCATGTCCTAAGGCAATTGCACTTTATACCCAAAAACGCAGTGAAAAAGACACTCATCCCTATAGTAATGCCAGTCTAAAATCATCATTTCTTATTCACACCCTTTGTTGTGGAAACTCATTTGAATCACATGTTTTGTGCAAGTTTAATTGAAATGGATTCATTTGAAATCCAAAATACCCCCTCTATCTGTAGCTGTGCATGTACAAACGGGTGGACATATGGTACAAATAAGACCATCACTAGCCATCGTCCAGTAGATCTAAAATCATTTGTGTCTGTGCGTGACATTTCCAACAATTTGAAATAAGTACCAAGCAAAGACTCTGGCCAGCCTGTGCATCTGAACAGTATGGCCAGGATCTTCCCTTTGCACATTACAGATAGATTAGGTCAAGATGTGTCTTCAGACAGACAGCCAAGCTTCCTGTTCCTATTGAGGCTTTTAAGTATTTGAACCTCATGCATGTTTCAAAGTGATGGAAATGTCATGCACAGGCTCATTTAGAAAAAAAAAGAATTATTATAATTACGTTTTAGGAAGGACTTAAAATCATTTTCCTGGTTACAATGTAATAAGTTCTGATTATATATGGTGCATATGTACTATAAATGTTTGCAATATTAATGTATAATTGAATTTCCTAGACGGATTCCCTTACAATCCCAAAGGTTACATAGACTAATTTACATGAACATTTTTAATGACAAATTAATCAGGAGGGAAACAACTTTAAGATACTTATCTTGAAAAAAAAAATGAAAAAGGTCACACTAATTCATATAAAAATTTAAGAGTTTGAACTTAAGCAATGGTAATATATCAATAAAATTCATATAAAATTTCCTTATTTATTTCAGAAATTGTATTATTTTATGTGTGCATTGTCACTTAATCATTATTCAAAAAGGTAAAATTAAAAGATCGTCAGAATTCCTCCCATAGAAATTATACACAAACTCGGATAAATATTTTTGGCTCCTATATACCAAGAAGAAATTTGAATATTCTCTTCCTTGTTTCTATGACAACCCCAAACTACCAACGTATACTTCGAAAGACATACTATTCAAAGTTAGCTAAGCACCAAACGTTTTCGCAGTCCTACAGGAGCTGATTAAAAAAAGAAATATTCGTGTTCGTGTTTAAAATTGTACAATAATGTATTGACAAGATATCTAATGTAAACATTACCAAATTTAAAAGGCAATTTTCTCGCGAGACTCGTATAAAATGAGGAACCCCGGTTTCTTACCTGTCTTTTCTCATTTACTACATGTACATGTTTCGTGTAGATGCTTAGATTCTGTTTTTCAGTACTTTATTGACATTTAAGTCGTTTCCCATGGCTAATCCAAATGTCAGACGACATTTATCTGTCGAACAATTGTGACGTGCTGTAGGTATGGTCAAGCAAGGGCCTTCTCACCATGATGTTGGCATGGTACTGGGGGTACACCATACTGGTGTAACCAGAGCTTGGGCACGATACCAACAGTATGGTACACCCGTAAGGAGATACGGTGGAGGTAGGAGTAGAGCTTACTCCGTCGCAGAAGACCATTTTTTTGGTTATTCAAGCCCGAAGGAACAGGTTTGCTACGGCAACGCAGCTAAGTTCCGACCTTCAAAACGCCTCGGGAGTGCGAGTTTCGACTCAAACCATACGAACACGGCTGCATGTGCTTAACCTGAGGTCAAGAAGACCATGTATTCGTATTCCGCTGTCCCGAGTTCATTGTTGGCGTCGGTTAACATGGGCATTGGACCGCGTTGGCTGGCGCATTAGACGCTGGCACCACGTGCTATTCACGGATGAGTCCAGGTATTGCCTTGACTACACTGATAGGCGGGCTAGGGTGTGGAGATGGCCGGGGGAAAGGTTTCATACAGCATACATTTCTGAGCACGATCGTTGAGGGGGTGGGTCCATTATGGGTCTATCATGGTTTAGGTGGCATCAGCTGGGAAGGGCGGACAGAACTTGTCATTTTGGAAAGAGATACTACGACAGATCGTAGGTACATTGATGAAATCCTCTATACCCACATAAGATTTTACGCTGGTGCTATTGGGGATCGATTCATTTCATGATTATGCCCGTCGACACACGGCCCGTATAGTCCAAGAGTATCGCCAAGAAAAGGGCATTCCACGTCTGGACTGGCCCACTCGCTCACCGGACTTTAATTCGATAAAGCATATGTGGAATGAGCTACAGGTCCGAGTTTCGGCTCGCCAGGTCCAGCCAAGGACACTCCAGGAGGTCGGCCAGATCCTTAGAGAAGAATGGTCTGTTATTCTCCAAAGAGTAATCAAGAACTTAATCAGGAGTATGCAGAGGCGGTGCCAGGCTTTTATTGACTGTTCCGGCTCTCATACTCGTTATTGAACGAAATGCAATTTAAAGAACACCTTTTTTGGTCAAATTCGATTTTTTTTTCAATTTTCAAGAAAACAGATCAAATTCTAGGGTCTCCCTGTTTGGTCTACATTTAAAGTCTTCAAATCATTATAAAGCTTTATTTCCTTCTTAAAATTTGATAAACTGATAACAATCGACCATTTTCCAAAATTATTATAATCAAATTCCATTTTTTCCTGAAATTATAGTATAAAACTTTTTGGTGCTTAGCAAACTTTGAGTAGTATATTTACAACCTTGGTAGATATCGAAAAGATCAACCTGTCTACCAAAGTTCCACTTTGTTGATTAAAATGATGACTCTTTGCGTTGCACCTTTTCTCCTTTACGATATGGTAAATAGGTTTAGGAGAATTTCAAACCAAAATTGAACCAATCTTGGTAAAAAAAATATCCTTAAGATTAAAAAAAATACCTGTGTGTGATTTGCGGAGGACTGCTATAATTTGACGATCACAAAAGCCTACTTAAGCATAAAAAAATCCTTTAAAATACGGTACCTCTTGAATGTAGTTTTAACGCGAATCTTCAAAGTGTGGTTAATGATTTTTTCAGTGCCAAATGGTTATATTGTTTCATAGTTATAACTCCTACCAAACGCATCTAAACCCAAAAGTAAGAGTCAAAGTTATCCATATAGAACTAGAACTGTCGCAGAGCGGACTCGTACCCCCCCCCCCCCCCCCCCTCGAGCACTTTGTCAGAATGCAAGTGCTATAAGTGCAGGGTGTGATTGTAACAGATATTGAGGTCATATGCAGCATTTGCATGAATTTTCATGATTGTAGGTCGCCTGGTTCTTGAGTTAGAGTCCGGAAACACAATTTGAACAAGGGCTGACTGTGACCTTGACCTTTGACCTATATGACTCAAAAACCATAGAGCCATTCCTTGGATTATAAGCACCATTTGCATGAAGTTTCATGATTCTAGGTCACTTGGTTCTCGAGTTAGAGTCCAGAAACGAAAATTGAACAAAGGCTGACCGTGACCTTGACCTTTGACCTATGTGACCCAAAAACAATAGGGCACTTCTTTGGGTCTTTCGTGATTGTAGGTCACTTGGTTCTTGAGTTAGAGTCCGGAAACGGAAAGGTCTACGGACGGACGGACGCATAGACGGACGGACGGACGGATGGATGGACGGACGGATTGAAGGACAGACAGACATGGTGAAACCAATATACCCCCTCTTCTTCGTATGTGGGGGTTATAAATATTTGATAAATGCAGTCACGGGCAAACTTTTAAGTGAAGAAATTCCACAGTGATGTTAATGTCTAATAACTTGGAAAGCAACTACTAGAGAACCGTTTTTTCGAGTTGCAAACTAATCACGTGTATGATGTGAGCTGAAAATATGCCTCTAATCGTAACAATGCAATAAAATCCGGAAAAAAACAACGTTAAACTAATAATTTGGACGCCATTTAGAATGAAAGACCGAAATAGTCTAGACTAGACGGTTCCCAGCCCGGGTTTCAAAATAAGTTAGAGAGAGAAAAGTGCAAGAGATGAGACCGGTGAACGATTTACGAATGTGTCTATTCTCTGACACATGGAGATCGAAATCATCCTGGTCGTACAAAGGCATTACCGTTTCAAGGAAACGACACACTTTTTAAACAATGACTCTTTAACGGTTTCGCTGTAATAATTTTAATCGGAAAAGATGGTTTGTTAACCCAACTGTTTTCAAACGAAAATAAATGATGCTTAATATAAATATTTTCAAAAAGAGAATTGTACATATTAAAACCTAGTCTAGTTCAATTTCTATTTGCTCTGGAACAAAACTTTTTGGCAAGGGTTTGAATACAACCTTTCCATCCTCATTGACCATGTTTTTTAAGAGAGGTGTTTGTTCGTTTTGTTGACCCGTCAGATTATTTTGGCCTACATTTATAGATTCAAAAATGCTAGTTTTATCAATCACGATAGTATCAACAAACCACCACTTCCTATAATTTCCGACAGCATCACGGAAAGTATCTTTCCAAGTTTCCAATTTTGTATCCAGTTTAGTATCGTTTCCAATGTCATATTGAACACCTTTCAGGAGTAATGGAAGCAGGCTTCCAGATACAGCAATGGCTATTTTACCAAAAGACGAAATTCCATTAGCCCGTCCAAATGCAAAGACAACAACAAAAACAAATAGGATAAATATGGCAATTAGTATAAAGTTGACAAACGCACGACCATAAAGCACGTGCGGTTTATTTGGACACTGGAAGTGTTTGTCGTTTGAAAACTGAGTTATAAATTTTTGAGAAGTGTGTGGCTTTCCATTATTGTCTATAAAAAGGATTAAACCAGGTAACGAACACTTCAGAGAACCAGATTCGTCAATCTTAAAATCGATTCTTTTTACTGCTGAATCTACACGAATCGCAGAGTTAATTTCGTGTTTCGTGTGAAGAGTGTGCTCTTGAATTTCTGCTTGAAGATCTTTGTTAAAACGTGCATAGACCTTCGATACATCTCTAAAACTATTGACTCCATACAGAACAAGTATGGAGATGAATGTAACATATTGTAAATATACCTCAGCATTTATTATGACTCCGATTAGAGTGTAAACGAAGCAGTTGACATAAAATTCTAGGCTAACAGACGCTATCCAATATAAGACAGCCATGTAACCAATGATGTAATTGATAAGTACTTTAAATGCTAGTCTTTCATGTTTATCAGGAAATGAGGCATATACTTTGAGACATGCGAACCATTGTCCCTTCCATGTATTTCTGTCTATAAACCGAATTTCTGTAGGAAACTGGCAGCATTTGAAATCGATCCAACATCGAACGAGTAGCAACTCTATAATTGGAAATATGGAGAGGGGAAATGGAGAAAATAATATCATTAGAATCGGTAGAATGGTTATGGTAAACATACCCCATTTCTGAAAGGAAAAACCGAGCAACCTAAAGTAATTAGAAAAGCCATTTGACATTGACGATCGAGTACCGCTTATCATCGAGGTAAGTGTGTAATCAATCAATAGCTGTAAATTCCCAAATTGCTTGTACAAGCGTATGAAAACGCTTCTAAGAAAAATATACATAACATTATAATGTTCGTATAGACGTCAAAAAGATAAGGCAAGTCTGTACCAGAAATTGAGTCTTTACCCTTAAATTGCGAATCGAAAACTATCAACAAAATCATTGGCGAAACCAAGAGACTACAACGCAAAATGCCAGAAATGAGCCTGCTCAAACAGTACCATGTGCATTTTGTGCAACAACATACCCATAATTTTGCGTGACAACATTCATTAGTTACCTTGAAATGTTTGCGCAATTTACATGCGAAAAAAAAATTCCACAGAAATGAGATAAGTCCAACCGGTTCTCCTTCATTTGGTATGACTTTGTCACCCTTGACTTTGATTATAATTTCCTCTATTGTATGCTCATTCAGGTTTTCAGAAAAGTATTTTGCTATTTTCGGGTTAGATTTAAAGTTGGTATTAACTGTGAATCCTTGTAATCCACGCGGGAGTCGTATTGTATAGGTGTTCCATGAACTTCCAAGGTAGAGTGACTGTGGGACAAGAACTGGCGAAAATAGCAAAACGATAATGAGTAAATACTGGATTATGTTTAAAAGCACATTCATCCAGAATGAAGGATTGACATCTTCGCAAATCTCAAATTCACCAGGTTCTGCAGTACAACACTCATATTTAGGTTGGTCGTATTCAGAAGATTCGTTGGTCTTGTAAAGGTGGCAAACTTCAATATTGGTTGATAATCGGCTATCTCGACTCCCAAAACTGTTGGAAATTTCGTGGCGTAACTCATTCATTAAGTCTATTACACTATAATTCAAACCGGATATACAGTCTGTTGGTGTTTGATTCAACTGCACCGTGACGTCATGTATCCCGTAACCGAGAGTGTATAAAGACATCTGAACGAAAGGTCCTGGTAGTAATAGCATCGCTTTCCCTGCTGGGCTGTTTGTTAAGATCCATTTGTATGGATCATCTTGAATTCCATCATCGGGGTCATGAAAAATTCCTTTCCGCCCGGCTATTTCGATGTTAAAGATCAGCACCATCGTTGAAATATTTATTTGTTTTATCTATTGCAATTGGATTAATTAAACTCAGATTGCATGACATTTCCCCATTCATGGTAAACTCATAGTCCAACACTTCTCCATTTTGTACACTTTGAAAGGGTCTCGAGTGAACACTGAATGGCACTAAAAGAATGAAATCTAATAAAACAGTAAATAAGTTAAAGTCCTTCATTGTTAGGTTTCTATCTGAATTTATTTTTATTCGAAGAGTCTTGTGAGATTTGAAAAAGCTGTTACCGACTCGAATTCAGTTTACGTAACACTAAGATAATCATATCATATAAGGTTTTAGGATTACAACGCTAAACATTGGGTTGTAAATTGGTGACCAAATTGACGTAACTACGCATTGAAGAAGCTGTTTTTGCGACATTTTGAATAAATATTTATGATAAGTATCAAGTAACTACAACATGAAAAATGAATAGAATATATTTGCCGGGTTTTTTAGAAATATACTATCACTCGCCTCTAGGTTGAAGACAAACGACGCGTTACACAATAACTGATGGCAAATCTCGGATGTGGATTACCAGATTCGAGGTTCGAACCACCGGCAAACGTATTAATAAGCAAATTTAGCCGTATAGGTTTTAATATCCTTAGAAAAAATAAAAGTATCAACCAAATGAAACTTCGGATTCCTTAAAAAGTTAACCCAGAAATGCTGTTAAAAATCGCATCCTGACCATTTGGAATTAATTTAAAAAGTTGGGTGGGATTTGAAGTAGACGCTACTGAACTGTGGGCGTTTACGTAGCCAATTGGGACATTTTCCAAAAATCGCACACTGTCAATTAAATAATCCAATTGATCAGTCTGACTTTTTTCTTGCCAAATGCAAATATTAGGGCGTAATATGTCCTGCATTGATTAATAAATTTTAAATACCTCCAGCTGCTTCCTGCAGATATAACGTCAAATTAACACAAACAAACAAATTAAAAAAAAAAACAAAACATCTAACGCAGTTTGAAAACTCAACTATACCAAATTCTGTCGGTACATTCCCTGTCTAGAGAATATGTCAAAAAGTTCTCTATTCAAGTTCCCACCTGAAAACAAAACAATTTTTGTACTGCTACTTAACGTTAACGTTTCCTCCGATGATTTCATTGGAGAGGCTCGTTTGAATCTCAATGAAAATTGCTCGCTATAAACCCGTTGAGACAAAAATTGGAATTTAAAAGTTTGACGTTTTTAAAGGACAAATGAAAAGCTTTTTTTCTGAACATGTAATAAATAATTATATTTTCATCAGTTTATTTGCAATAACAAGGTAATGAAAGTCCACGTCGAAAACAAAAAAAATCACACCCAGAAGGACAGTTTTTACAAAATAGATTACCGTGATATATTGGTGATTTTCACCTGGTCGAATAAGGAATGTTCGCGCTTGCGCACAGGGTGTGACGTTATAGAAGGCATTCCATTTTAAGGCGAACATTGATATTCGGCAATGTGAATGGGCGTATTTGGCGTATTGTGTGACGTCTTTCCAGTGGTCCTATTGAGTTGAAGATGGAAAATTTCTCAACGATGGCCGTTTTTTTTATTCTGAATTTGGTCAGGTTTTTCTAATTCTGGTTTCAATACTTCAATACTGCGTGTCACGGAACGCAACAAGTTTTTGTTTTTTTTTTTTTTTTTAACCACAGAGTTTAGAGGTTTCATCCATTAGAAAAGAAACTGAATATCCAGCATGTGACGTACGTCGACGTAGGAAACAAAGATTTCGACATTACTTGAAAACCTTCAAAATGACATGTTGCTTAAAAATATGCGTATATTAGATAACGAAACTCGGAAATACAAAAAATGTTCATCGGTACCTAAATTGGTCATTTGATCACACAGGAGTAAAAAAAAATTGGCAAATGAAAAGTGGTTACTTTCTTTTTTTTGCCGAGTATATATGAGGTATTCTACATCCTGCTTATGACAAACTCTACTTTACAAACTGTATTGAATTTCATATTTGTTGTTTCCTATGAATTTCATTACATTGCAATTTATGAAATAGTTTTTCAGGGAAAAAATCCAAATGCGTAGAATTGACTACATGTAGATAATATTAGATGATATAAGAGTTAGGGCGATTTAATCTTTTAAAATTTATCGATTCTATAGAAAATAAAACACCTCGAACTGTGAATTTTGATACAGAAGTTAAATGTATTTAGGTATATAGATTTCCGTTTGTTGACGCTATTTTAAGTATTTGAATTTGACAAAAACGGCAATGAAGCCAGTCGACCCATACTAGTTCCGCAACATTTTAGAACTCATGATCTTTCGCAATGTTAACTGAGGTTTCCTAATGAAATCATTAGGAAACCTCGGTTAACACTGCGAAAGTATATGACTTCCGAAATGTTGCAGAACTTTAACAAGTCTACTAACTTAAAACTTATGAATGAGAGAAAATTTTAACAGGTAAAAGCTAACTGAAAGGCAAAGATCATTTGAATAGTTGTTTCGATTTTTCGCAGACATCCATTTTTACCCGAATAGCTAATCATTAGCGAGATCTCGTTTTCGTTTAGCCAGTTCTAGATTCACAGTTGGTTGGGGGGGGGGGGGGGGGGGGCGTCAAAATGTATATTCTCTTGAAAATTGAACTTCTATAGCTTTCTTGTTGCATGTCTGATTTACATAATGCAAACACCAATGTAGAGAAGGCATATCGAGGAAAATAGTCAAATGAATGCAAATTTTATCGAGTCTGGTAAAAAAGAATAAATGAAATGATTAGGCTAATGGAAGTATTTTTTCATAAGAAATGGATAGATATAGTGCAGTTTTATTGACTTGAATCTGACCCCTGCTATTTAGATGAATAAAAATCTTATTATTCCTTCTCGGCTTTGCACGTGCTTTCATGGGAATGAAGAACAAAGAATATTGAATGTATTATACATTTTGTTAATTGATAAAATATGTCGGTAATTGTCATTTAAGCATTTTTCACCAGAGGTCAAATTCGGGTCAAATTAACCAGGCTATACATTTATTTATCTTACATTAATTACTTCTTATGGGTCGAGAGGTGCCCGGGGATCGGCGGTCTAGAATCCTTCGAATTTCGGCAAAAAAAATTTAAAAAATGAAAATATGGAATCAACCTATTTTATCGTTAATCTGCAATCAAATTGTCGTAACATTAGCTTTATTGATTTTGCTCGTTTACTGACAATTTTAAAAACGGCTATATTTTGGACAAAAAGCTGCCCTGCGTTCAGGATCACCAAACAGTGCAAACAGTTTTCCAATTGTACCCGGCTTTGCACGCAAGTGTACGTGCAAAGCGGGGTACAATTGGAAACTGTTTGGACCGTTTGGTAATCCTGAACGCAGGGCTGGATTCTCACAAGGTTATTACAAATATTACCGATCTGATCCTCTTGATTCTCAACATACTTCGGCGTGATAATATACAGAGACGGGGAATAGGCCATGATAATTTTGTAAAAACTTGTAAGAGTTTTTTCCCTTTCGAGGTAATTAAAAAATCAATCGAATTATAAATTTTATTTGCAGTTTTCGAGAGGAAATAGATTGTTGGGTCTTCCACGCTCCCATCAAAATCTTGATTTTTTTTTTTTTGATTTTTTTTTCTTTTATTTCCTACTGACATGTTATAACGTTATAGCTGCACAGTTGGTAACATCGTTACACTGTCATTGTGAAAGTTTTTTTAATCATTTCGAGATGAATATGAACTCAAAATTCAACTGAATCTGTACAATAAAGGCTGTTAATAACAAGTTACCCATATACTCTTTTATTTTCATGCATCAAGTAAGATTAAGTAGGGACATGAGAATTCTTGCCAGAGATTTGGTTGTCCCTAATTGTAATCACTATTCTTTTTTTTCTGGAAAAAGTGTCCAGTTTGTATTAGAGTTGCACTACATTTTTTGTAAAAGGGAGATAGAATCAAAAGTTATTGACTTAGCCATTTTCCTGCTAAAATCAGAATTATTTTTTATTCTTTTTTTAACAGAATACTTTCTAATCACTGGGTTATTTAACAGTCAAAAACATCGTGTAATTGACAAGATGAATGATTTGGGAATGATTTTGGAACAAAATTGAATGAGTGCTTGGAGCGAGTTAGAGTGTGTGTGTGTATTTCCGTTTATTTATCAGGATGATCAAAATAAGCGATATTTATTACCTCCCTTAAATAAAAAAACGCATACGGTTTGTATGAAAAGCTTTCTATATCTTCACGTACCCATCACACGCTTACAAAACCAATTATTTAAGTCATATCTTATTATTCGTCGATTTTTAAGACTGAATGTCGTAGTTAATCTAAACATTTTTAGTGATTTTAGAGCCGCGTTTTTGAACGGTTTGAGTGAGTGTTTGAAAGGAATAAATGGAGCGCTGATTGAGCGAGTAAGATTTTTTGTAAAAGGAATGACAGTTAATTTCACGATGTAACTTATTGTACTCCGATATCATGCAGCAAATTTGTGCAGGCTTATCTTAGTCTATACCGTCTGGCAAAGCTTTGTCTACAACAGGAAAATGTCCTGAACACAAGGAGAACGGCAAAAGTCAAACAAGGTATTCCAATGTAAAGCAAAAAAGTAACTTTTACGCACATTACGAAAGTGCATAATAGAAATAAATCCTCATTCGAAAAATTTCGTTGATGAACGATTAAAACATCGAAACTACATTTTAATCAAGATGTAGTTACGATGTCTCTATTATTCACCAACGCTCAAATCATAGAAAAGGGGAGCGGACGGAGGATATTCATCTTTTGTGATAAGTCACATATCGCCCTTATCCTATATATTCTATGTTGGTCGCCTTCTGGCCGCGTAATAATTTCGAAATCCCAGTTACGCCTATGAGCAATACCTCAATCTTTTCAAGTCTACTGTGAAAAGAACTAACGTGAAAAGTAAAGAATTTTGAGAAGGCGACCGTCGATGCTCGGTCTAAACAATGTAAATAAGATGCAGTCACGGTTAACAACATCGTGAAATTGACAAGATGAATGATTTTGGAATGGTTTTGGAATGAATTTGAATGAGTATGTGGAGCTAGTTTTGAGTGAGTTTAATGGGAGGTAATCCAATGTCGCAATTTTGTTCAGAATGAACAAAATTAGCGATATTAATTACCTCCATTTAAAAGTATTTGCATATATGTTCTAAAATTAGCTTCCTATTTCTTCAAGATCTAATCAGACACTTAGAATTTCAATTCATTAAGTGCAATCCCGATTTTTCCCCATCTTTTTTTTATTTTGAACGAAGTTGATGTTGTATTTTTCCGGTGAGTTTGGAGCGTTTTTGAATGGTTTGAGTGAGTGTCTGGAATGAACGAATGGAGCGCTGAGTGAGCGATTAAGAATGGTTTTGATGTCAATTTTACGATGTAATTAACTGTACTACGCAAGGATCGCCCAGCATCCATGTATTCGTTTACATTCAAACTTGATAATTAAGCGAAAATATGAAAACTTGCTAATGGTGCTATGTTTTAACGGAGATGTACCTTCGATTTCCTTAGCTCTTTTTCCATCCAGTTCCCAAGGATATGAAGTAAGCTCTTTGGTAAAGCTATATCGAAAGGTTTGTTTCTTTTGATGATTCGTCAACCTGATACCCAAGGTTCGCGTGCTCGATTCCCGATCCGGTCACGATTAATTACAACACGTGAACTTGTTCTTTGATATCACTTGATAATGTTATATCACCAAACTAGAGAAATGATTTAAGGTAGTGGAACCGTAATAGTTTTGTAACGTATTAAAAGTAATGAACTTTAACGATGTTAACTGAGGTTTCCTAATGATTTTCATTAGGAAACCTCGGTTAACATTGTGAAAGAATATGTTGTCCGAAATGTTACGGAACTATTACGGGTCCACTACCTTAATAAATATAAGTACAGTCAATCTCACTCAAGCGGTGACCTCTTTTAAGCAAGCACTTTCTTAAAGCGTCCATAGTCAAAAGTCAGTAACTGGCAAACGGGTCAAGAACCCGGGACTCGGTGATTTGAGACAAGATGAGGACCGTCAAAGAGGGTAATACAGTAAACAAACTCGTGAAATTGACAAGATGATTAAATTGGGAACGATTTCGGCATGAAATTGATTAAGTGGGAGAGCAGGTTTTATGTGTTATTCGAGGATCCAATCGGAAAAAATTGCTTATTACTTCCCTTCAATAAAAACTACTTATTCCTTGTGCGTTTTCATGTACCAATTAGATGTTTTTAATGTTTTTAATACCCACATCAGCCATTCAAATAGTGGGGGAAAAATGATCGTTTTTTTTTTGAAATGCCGATCCTTTTGAACAATTTCGAAAGTGATTTTGACCGTTTATGGAGCATTAATGAATGTATTGAGAGAGTGTTTGGAATGAATGGGGCGAAGAGGGGGCGATTTAGAACGGTTTTGGGCGTGGCGAATGTCAATTCCCGATGTTGCTACTATACTACGAATTAGTATATTTAATATATGTATGTGTATGTGCATGAAATATTGTTGTGAATAATTTACCCGTCTAATGAGTTTAAACAATTTCCTCCATTATAATTCAAATCTAAATAGTCTACCGAAAATTTTCTTGAATTTTAACCCTAACTTCGAGAAAAAAATAATACGCTTGTAAATTATCTTAAATTCTTTTACCGGTATCGTCTTTATGCAATAAAAAATGACCATAAAAGTATTTTTCAAAACACAGCCCGGTTTTTAATAGCATTTTCATGGTGTAATTTTGTAAGTAAATAAAGTAACCAATAAGTGTTGGACATATGTAAATACTATTATTAGACTTATTTTCATACTTTAACCACATGTACTAGAAATCAATATTTGGAATAATACGGAAAGCAGTTTGAATACAATTCAAAGAATGGCAGGACTTAAATTCCCATCACTGTAAGTTGTGCGTTTGTCTGTCTGTCTGTCTGTCCATCTGACTTATTCCGAAATTTCGTTTGACTTTTTTTTGAAATATGTCGTTGATTTTTAAAAAGAAATGTATTTTAGACTTATCCGAATTCAAGATTAGGAGAATAGAGGACTACAATTACTTACATCGTGAAATTGACATTAATCTCAATCAAAACTATTCTAAATCACTCACTCAGCGCTTCATTCATTCATTACAAACACTCACTAATACCATTCAAAAACGCTCCAAAAGGGCATAAACTACTAGAAAAAAAATGCAGGAAGAAATCGCGCTTTCACTGACATAATTGAAATTTTAAGCGTCAGATTGGTCCTTGAAGAGTTGGGAAACTATTTATAGAACCTGTACGAATATTTTATTAAAGGGAGGTAATCAATATCGTTAATTTTGTTCATCATGAACAAAATTAGCGATATTGGATTACATCCCATTAAATTCACTCAAAACTCGCTCCACACGCTCATTCAATTTCATTCCAAAACCTTTCCAACCTCATTCATCTTGTCAATTTCACAATGTTGTTAACTGTATCACAAATCACAAATCAAATCGTTGTTGGACGACGGAAACTTCATACATACATGTATAGCTGCAAATTGACAAATAAACTGAAACCAACTTTTAATCGGTCTCTGCATGTCCCTGTATTTCCGACACATTTACTAGATCAGAATTGAACAGAACATTACTTTCATGCAAAAACAAATTAATCTCAGGGATTTGGTAAAAGAATTGTGTTAAAAAGACCAACAGAACGATTGTTGAAGACAAAAGAAGGCACCAACCCTACTTTTAAAAAGTCACAAAACTCTCAAAATGCATGGGATTTTCAAATTTCAGTTAAGGAAATAATGTTATATTGTCGAATAATTCCCATCCTTTCTATGCCTTAAAAGTAGATTACTGGACATAAGTTGGCCTTAGTTTAGAGGTGTTAGATGAAACCCGACGAAAAACGATGAGAAAGGTGGCTGAACCAGGTTCAAAATCTTGATCTTACAATTTGCATTTTAAAGCGCAACCACTCACGCGAAAGCCACAGTCGCATGAGAACAATCAATCCCCTATTGACTCATTCATAGAATGAAAAGAAAATAAAAACTTTGAAAAATATTTCATATATTTAAGTAGGATTATCGATCAAAATGTTAATCCGCTGTACTAACAATTTGATCAAACTGTGCACATAATTCTGCAATACACACAATAAGTTTAGCCAATTACGGAAAATGGAACATTCTGTCCAAAGTCCACGATGGAAATTTACAGCGTTTGACGTCGACGTTTAGTAATCAAGCGAGGATCCAAAACGTTTTCTCAAAGAGAGTCAAACCGAAAATGTTTCCAGTGTGATATCGTATATCTGGTTTTTATTTGCGAGTGCATTTTTGTAGTTCCAGTTAAATGAAAGCACGCAGTACAGTAAAATAAACAATCATCCATCGATACCATACACCAATTACAGCGTGGTGGACTAGGGCAGTGACTTTTAAGTTCCTTGTCTAGCACCTCGCATTTACCAGGACTCAAACCCCTGACGTTCGGATCAGGAGATCGCTGAGCTATCGAGGCAATCATCGCGACATTGCTTCATGGAAAAACAATCCAGTAATAGGAGAAATCGTATGCTAAAAGTAGCAATTTCTTCTTTTACCACAATGCATAATATCGATAAAACATAAGTTATGTAATAGTTATAGTTCATTTTTGAGAATTTACGCGATATAACCTAAGCGGAGCGTTAGCGGAGCGCAAGGTTATACGCGTAAATTGTCAGAAATGAACTATAACTGTTTTACCGATCGACTTATTTTTTCATCGAATAATGCTAGGTCAAATGAGTTGCATGTCAATCAATGATGTCATTCATTTTTGTTGCGTCATATATTCTTCAATCAAATCGAGGTAAAGAAAAAGTGGGAGGAGCGAATTTAATAACCATCTGGTTTCTGTAAATATTTTATCATTCGGCGAGACAAGATCAGTTGAAAACGTTCGGTGAACAAATCATCGTGGTTGCAACTAATGGATTTTGAATTCTATTTAGTAAGCTTTTCGAGGACATCATCTTTTGTAGGGATTTTGTATTTGTAGAAAAAGTTATCTATCTCGGCATATTCAGCCAAGCGGTTTGCAGCGTGGCGGACTTTCATTCAAAAGGTCCTGCATTCGATTGCCCGACGGCGGCACTCATCCTTTGCGACTATTTTTCTCCCACCGATGGATCGATAATCGTAGATGTGGGATAGCAGTTAAGGGGGGGGGGGGGGGGGGCTGGGGGTAGGAAAAAGAGTATTGGGAATACTGGTGTTGGAAATACCAGGAATCAATTGCTAGGTGCAACAGCCCCTGTGATATAACTAAAAGATTGTTGAAAGCGTCGTCGAACCCCATACAAACAAAACCACCGCATATTTGTGGTCAATAATATAATGTTTGCAACAAGCAACATAAATAACGCATTAAAAAGCTGTAGTTACCAAGTTACCGAAATGGGAACTTTGCCGAATTAGAAAATTTAAATGTCGTTAAAAGGATTCAAAGTATTTGTCGTTCAAAGATCCAAAGTATTCATTTTAAAAAAAGAATTGAGATTTTAAATGTTTCAACCCTGTCGTCTTTTCTTTTTACCCCATTTTAAAAATGTGATAGGGAGAACAGAAAAGTTTGTTTCAAGCAAACTTGTTGGTCTCATTCTTACTGCTATATGCATATAGATTAATATTTTATAATCAGAACCAGTTATATGTCAGCCTAATTCTTCAATTGATTAACATGAAGACAAATTATTCAAGAATTTCTCCTCCTTTTAATGAACAAATTTGTATATGCCTTATTTCAAAGGAACATTAAAAGACAATGTTTGTTTTATAAATTTTCGATTTAAGTTAAGGGTCTTTCGAGACATTTTATCAGACAAGATTGTGACGTCACAGTCTGGTTTAGAATGTAGTCCCCGCCCATAATGACCTACAGTCACATAGCTCACTTATTCGAGCAGATCGTCAGGTTATGGGATATATTTTTTGAATTTCAAACGAAATAGCGGCCTTTCATTGGCGGAAAAAATAGGGCGATCGGTAATGAATAGTAAATTAATAATTTTGTGGTACTCATGACATATAGATCTAAGTTTAAATGGGTGATCAAAGATCAGTTTTGACTATACAGGTGTAGACAAAATAGGCCTTTATTCACTCACTTAAACTTGTAAATCTATAGGTTTATATTTTGTGGAAACTGCAACTGCCGATTCTAAATTTACAAGATGTTAACCGTCGCTATACTGTAACAAAATTCAAACCTGATTTAGTGGATCGGATAATATTATTGTTCCCGAAAATCCTAGGGTAGCCAGTCCGAACCTGTCCTGCGTTCAGGATCACAAAACAGTGCAAACAGTTGTTCAGTTGTACCCCGCTTTGCACGTGCACTTGCGTGCAAAGCTGGGTACAATTGGAAAACTATTTGCATTGTTTTGTTATTATTATTATTATCTTTTATTTCCGCCATGTAGGCGAGCAATATTACAAAAAACACACAAGATGAAAAACATAAATGTGAAGAAAAAGCAATAAACATGTAACAACACAATGAAAAAAGTGACATTAAAGTACAAATGACAACAACGAAATATAGAACCCTTTTTCATACGTTCATTGATTTCATGAAAAATTAAATTGTGTATTAAGTGGTGAAAATTAATGAAAGAAATTGCTAGAAATGACTCACTTGAATTTAGGGATTGGACTAGAATGTCGTCTGAGAAAGGGTTAAATATTTCTTATCTCCATAGATGCTTGTTGTATTTAAGGCGAAATCGAATAGAAATACAAAACAAGAATCACATGAAAACATGAAAATACAAATCAAATTTTAAAAAAAAAAATGAGAGAATACCCTTATTAAACCGAAAGCGAAAAACAAGAGGACTCTCGTTTGGTAAACAGTTACAAGAGAATAGAATACAAATTTTAAGAGCGCACACGCGCGGACACACGCGCGAACACACACACACACACGTGGACACACACATAAGCTCACGCGCCCGTGGACACACACGCTCGCAGGTATACAAATACAGACACACACACACATATTCATGTACTCACTCGCGCACGCACAAACACATATATATGTGAGTTTACGATTACAAAGAGAGATAACCATAAAAATGTCTTAATTTACTTGATATGCAATTCTTTTGGCAATACAGGATTGAAAAATTGATCCCTTATGCTTGTTAAAATCTTATTGTAGAAATCATTGCAGTCTTTATCGCTTTTCATCTATCGGTACACAACCATAACCTAACAAATAAAACCGTAGTTATAATTAACAACAACATTAATGCTAAGATGTATGCATTAATTATGTAATAGATGAGTTATAGATATACCAAAGTTTACTTAAAATGGGGAGAACAAAAAATAATAAATTTTCAGACTGCAAATCATTCACTTCTGCAACATTTTTAAACCCTGATACCAGGGCAATTATTTTCAAGGGCCCAGAAAGATCTGAAAACCTACTGAAAACTGTCACACCTAAATTAAAGTGTATAAAATTAAATAAGTAACTTCTTATATTGGCTGTAATATCACATTCAAAAATGATATGTTCACACAGTGGTATATTTATCATTTTAGTACATTTTGCGCAATTATTCGAAAAATGATCACTAAAACATTTGGCAATTATTTTAACCCCGTTGAAACAGTGCTTTGAAAAGGAAGGAACTTGACGACTTATCTTCCAAAGGTTTGATGCGTTACTTAATTTTGGTTTAAGGTATAGAAAATCTTTAATAGATTGATCTTGTTCCAATCTAGTTTTCCATGAGGTATAAGCTAAATTATCGACTGCATTACGTGAAAGGGTTTTCCAGTGATTTTTTGATGGAAAATGTCCAGAATTAATATAATCAATGAGGTAATTTTCCAAAGAATATTTTCTAAGGATTTGAACAATGTTTGGAATAAAACCAGATTGCACAGTGCCTTTTCCATCGTAAAAGGATACCAGTCTATAATTAAATAGGAGCTTAGATAAGTGACCGGTGACTAGTCTACATAATTGTCCAAGAAATAACAACTTATAATATTCTATTTCGAAAATAATGGGCTTAGCGCCAATAAGGCTTAAACAAATGTCAGTGCGGGTATAAGTTGGAAGATTTTGAATATACTTAATGCAAAATCTATGTGCTTTTTCTAAATTCAAAATTTTCGATTTAAGTTAAGGGTCTTTCGAGACATTTTATCAGACAAGATTGTGACGTCACAGTCTGGTTTAGAATGTAGTCCCCGCCCATAATGACCTACAGTCACATAGCTCACTTATTCGAGCAGATCGTCAGGTTATGGGATATATTTTTTGAATTTCAAACGAAATAGCGGCCTTTCATTGGCGGAAAAAATAGGGCGATCGGTAATGAATAGTTAATTAATAATTTTGTGGTACTCATGACATATAGATCTAAGTTTAAATGGGTGATCAAAGATCAGTTTTGACTATACAGGTGTAGACAAAATTGGCCTTTATTCACTCACTTAAACTTGTAAATCTATAGGTTTATATTTTGTGGAAACTGCAACTGCCGATTCTAAATTTACAAGATGTTAACCGTCGCTATACTGTAACAAAATTCAAACCTGATTTAGTGGATCGGATAATATTATTGTTCCCGAAAATCCTAGGGTAGCCAGTCCGAACCTGTCCTGCGTTCAGGATCACAAAACAGTGCAAACAGTTGTTCAGTTGTACCCCGCTTTGCACGTGCACTTGCGTGCAAAGCTGGGTACAATTGGAAAACTATTTGCATTGTTTTGTTATCCTGAACGCAGGACAGATGTCCCAAGTCCTGAATCCGCGGATATTAACAAAAGATGTTATCTAGGAGCTACATATGGGATAATTTGAATTTCAATTAAGATTAGATCAACTACACATTTCACAAATCCTATGCTGTGGGTATCCATAAGAATCGTCTCATCAAGACGATTCAAATGAGTACCCACAACATAGGGGTTCGTCGATAAATAAAGATTTTAGACCGGCTTTGTCCCCTTGTATCGTATTCTGTTTATCTTGTATGATGCATGCATACGGATCAAGCAGGAAATGGCGTGGTTAGTAGCTGAAAGAATCAGTGATGTTGACACGTAGAAGATTCGTTATTTAATTCGCCTCAGCCAAGTTTGATCCGACTTTTGGATTGACGCCGACGATAGGCCTACTTTCCATTTCGATGTACAGGCTTTGGCAGACATTATGGACTAAGATCGGTCTGAGTGCAGATTTTAGTAGTCTAATCACTCATGATACACTGTCTGCTTTCAACTTGATTTATATGGATGTGGGAAAACTTAAGCCTCTGACTCGTTAAACAAAGTTAGAATCCCCTTTACGCAAATCGAGGATCCGCCGTTGCAACGGCGATCACGCCGGGAGTAAAATATCGTTACTACAGCTTTGTCTTTAAAGAAGCTGTACTGAATACGTCTCCGTTTGTTCACCCTGTCGGACTGGCAAAATTCATAAGAAATTTAGATTTTCGGTTTGATTTTAATTTCTTTTATGTAATTTACTTCATTTACATGATCTTCTGTATGATAATAAAACTTTTCGTTTGATTCTGGTATTTCTGGTAAAGAACAGACTCTTACTGGCCTTCTTCTTCAAATCTTACACATGTGTGTACTTTCTATCTATCTATCTATCTATACATACTGCCTAACTCCCCTTTCGGGTATTACTGGCAGGTGACTCATTCTAGATGTTATCAATTTTGCATGAGAAAGTCGAGAGGTAGCCTGGCTCCCAGCTGTCAGTTAGTGTTATATAAGGTACACCACTCATGTTGTACTACTTGAAATTACCTCCCATATTCTCAAAAACTGACACTGATCGGCCAGTCAGAGAAAATGGTGTGCTCCTTTTGCCACATCGTTTTAATGTTTAAATAACAGTAAAGTGCTTGAAATAAGGTCCAGCCAAGTGCCAGACCTCTGCTACATTTCATGCATAGTTTTAAATGAATCTAAGTGGGAACTATTTTTTCTGAGAGCCTGACCTTTGATGGTGGTTCCCAAGTAAGGAAACTAGTTTGTACCATGAGAATTTTTAGGGTGGTTGTGCGCCGTTAAAAATTGTGGGAAAATGAACCGCTCATGAATGCATTTTCTGGACATAGATTTCAAGAACAAAGAATTTTCTTTTAGACTTGCAAACTTTTATAGCCCAAACAACTTTTTTTGAGGAGCTACGTACTGTCAAAATGTGCCAATTTACTATATAATTTAACACGGCCAAATCAGACAGGAGTGTAACCATAAGCTGATAAAAAAATTTCCCTTCTCTAGTTAAATTTTGCTTATTTTTTTTACAAAACTTCAGATCAGTGGGATGGGAGCCAGTCTAGTCGAGAGGCAGTGGAATCCTTTTTTTTTTTTTTTTTTTTTGAAGGGTTTTCATCCACTGCTACCCATTTACAGCTGGGTGGACTGAGGCAATAACTATTAAGTTTCTTGCCCAAGGTAACACCTCGCTGTCACCAGGACTCGAACCCCTGACCTTCGGAACAGAAGACCGACGCTCTAACCACTGAGCTATCGAGGCAGTTAATCTCTCTCGCGGTATAATCTCTCTCGAATATTTATGGTTAGACTAATTTATGGTATATAAACGTTTCTCACTACTTGCTAAAATATCAGTAGGATAAACAAGCTAGCCCCCACACTCCGCATACTAAACATAATTTTCAACGACAACAACAACCAAATATTCCGAGAGAGAAAGTGAAAACTATTAATATGGCTAATCCTGTTGCAACAAACATTTTTTGCCGTCAGATGAGTGGAATGACATCCTACAATGCGTAAGAATTTTGATATCATCGGGGATTTCAAAAGATTGCTTGCAACTGTGGCTTATTGTTCGCATTCGTACCTGAGTCATTACGTACCTTCAGTTTGTCATGAATCTTAATTTAATCGCGGATTTATAAATGTCCATAACAGCATTGTAAGAATAGATATATTTACACAATTTTCTCTATATATGTTGGGTTTTGTTAAAATTACAAAAGTCATACCTTCATTAAGTTAAAAGTAGAATTTTTCTACTTCCACAGGTATTGTGGAAGCAACTTGACCTGACTCTGACCTTTGAGATATAAATAGATCAAACAACAATTTAAGTGCATTTGTTAGTCCTGTTACCATGATCCACAACTCTTGCCATTTAAGGGGTGTGGAAATCAAGGTTTTCTCAACTTGTCCCTGGACAAGACATACA
The DNA here is from genome assembly GCA_948146395.1 of Fragum whitleyi. NCBI lineage: Eukaryota > Metazoa > Mollusca > Bivalvia > Cardiida > Cardiidae > Fragum > Fragum whitleyi. The sequence goes on from OX411552.1 coordinate 59,890,852, forward strand.
ATTTTCTACTTATGCAGGATTAAAATGAAGAAATAGAAAAGAGAAAAAATTGAGAAAAACTTTTTCTAAAGAGGAAATGCTGCAACCCAGCATTTTCTTCATTAGAAATAGTGTTTTCTACTCCTGAAACAAACAACAAGCTGATTAATCTATTTGATCTTTTTAGAACCAAGATTTGCCTTACAAAATGTACTTGTCTGCAGGTAGAAAAGCCCATGTCAGACAAGTCGAGTATTGGAATTCTTCACCCCTGCATTGAATTAAGATATTAATGGTGAATTTTAGACTAACCTCACTGAGTGAGGAGTCTAGCGTGCTCCCAACTTATGAAATCAAGGACTCCAAGGTTAAAGTAGGAAGTCTGAATTTTTTCACGGCAGAGAAAGTATTTTGGAAAAAAAGAAATTGCTTGTTACAAGCAATTTCATCTTTTCCACAATAGTTCCCCACCATTCCTAATCATAAGAAAGATGTTGTTCACAATAACTAGATACAGCTGTATTAAACTGATTATGAAATTTTGCCAGATAGATTCTAGAGGATGATGTCAGTCAGACTTGTCCTACTGATTCCTTGTCAAAAGTTTCGCACATAATCAAGGGCATCATTTGACTCCTAACCTGCATTGCAATGAAGGAGTCCTTCCTAGATATAAGGATTCTTGGACTGCCCCTACCCTTACTGTCGAATGCTGATTATTTGGTCAACAATACAATTTAGTGTGGCAATGCATTTTTGGCCTCCTTTTAGAATTTGTGAAATTGAATGACAATATTTGCAATGATTTTTAGATTTTTTTTATATTTTAAAACTTTGTGAATTACATATTAATTTTAACTGAAAATAAAATGAAACTCCAACTCACTGGCTCTCAATCAAGTAGAGACTTCATAGGCAGATGCCTATTTCTCCATGGATATCAACAGTCCCGCTGGCATGTCCAGTAATTTGCAAACTGAAAAAAAAGGATATATTCTCAATTTCGGATTGGATTTGCATGTTGCAAAACTTCTAATGGCATTATTATAACAAGTATGGATTTATAAATTATGGTATGACTGGTAAAAATATTAATATACCATCATTGGGCAAACCAACTGTTGTACCTACAAGCTTGAGTATATCTTTAAATACAGGATTTTGGACCCTCACATGATTGTGATAGTTTAATTAGAAAATGAAATTAATGTAAAATTGACAAATACATGTGCTGTGGATGATCCAGGGGGGAGGGGGGGGGAGGGGACTAAATCAGCCTGTTTTTTGTCACAGTTTAAGAATTTAGGATACAAGGATAGCATTTTTTCTAAGACTTTTGAGAATGGGTCTGAAACCAGGCAAATTGGGAAAATGTGTTATTTTCACAAAAAGAGGTTTTGGAAAAAATCTTTAGTTTTGTGTAAAATTTACAACCAGAATTTTTCTTTGTCTCTTGAGACATTTAACTTTAAACTGAACTGAGAAACAACATTTTTGATTCTGAATTTTCTTTTTAATAGTTTGGAAAATTCCTTTTTCTAGGGAAATAATTTATTTTTCATGTTTTGGGGAAAAATGTCACCTTTGGGAACGGGTCTTTTGAGGGGACCAGTCAAAGAAGGAGAAAAAATGCTGAAGGCTATGTTTAGGGGGGTCAGAACATACTGTTGAAAGTGAATACTAATTGCCTGTAAGTTTGTAGGCCTGAAGCAATGACAATTGTATTTTTGCGCTGACCCCTTGATGTGATATTTGCATCCTGCTTTTTCAGGCTTTGCAGTTTTAAAAATCCTTCTTAGGGATGGTATTTATGAACCTTGTGGACAATTTGGTGAGAAAAATCCTTGCACATTTATAAAATAACCCTTGCATATACCTTGACTTGTAGCCCGTCACCTGAAAAAGACCATCTTTTGTCTCTGTAAAACAGCTGTCTCAAAAAGAGATCAGATCCAGCATAGCCCAACCATAGATTGCATTTCAAGGTATTTAAATTACAGTTAATTACATCGTGAAATTGACATTAAACTCAATCAAAACCATTCTAAATCGCTCAATCAGCGCTCCATTCATTAATTCCAGACACTCACTCAAAGCATTCACAAACGCTCCAAACTCTTTGAAAAACATAAATAACAACAACTTCGTTCAAAATAAAAATAGCTAGGAAAAAAATCGGGATTTCACTCAATTAATTGAAATTGTAAGCGTCTGATAGGGTCTTGAAGAAATAAGAAGCTATCTATAGAACTTCTATGCATATTCTATTAAAGGGAGGTAATCAATATTGCTAATTTTGTTCATCCTGAACAAAATTTGCAATACTGGATTACCTCCCATTAAATTCACTCAAAACTCGCTCCACACACTCATTCAATTTCATTCCTAAATCATTCCATAATCATTCACCTTGTCAATTTTACGATGTTGTTAACTGTAGGAGGTAGACCAATTTAGATCCAGAAAATGGCATTAACACAGGGCAGGGTTGATAATCTACTGGTGGATTGGAGTATTGACCAGATGGTGGTAAATACTGGTTTAAACCGGTCAATATTGGTCAATTGGTGGTCGATTGATCAATTCATATAACCATACCTTACTATCATGCCATTATGTACCATATTCTTGTTTAATGATAAAATAGCCTTTATATTTAAGGCAACCATATTTAGTGATGCAGTAATAGTAATGTAAGGAAAAAAGTTCTTCCTTTTTGAAAGGCCAAAAGCAGTAAGTGAATGATAAAGAGTGATTGGTAATATTTGATGCAGTCATTTAAAGGCCAAAATATTTTTATTAAATTAAATGTATTAATAAATAAAAGTGGCTTGCAATGAGTTTCCAGTACTTTCAGTACTTTGATTATAATGCAATTTTGCCATGTTCAGCATGTCAAGGGTTAATAGATCAAAGTATTTCAACATTCATGTTGGTATTCTTTGGAGTTGTCTGGCTGAAACAGTCTGAATGAGTACCTACAGCATAGGGTTTCATGGAGAAATGAAGATTATTGATTGGCTTTACCCGTTTTATCTGTACTGAAGATAGATCAAAGTCACTTTTGACCATAAGAAATTTCTCCCAAGAGGTTCAAAATGCCCCCCCCCCCCCCTGTGGGTCAAATAGATACATGTTAAGAGTTTTGAGGATCATAGCCCTATCTTATGGGCAGGGAAAAGCTCTCCATCAGCTTATCTTAACAAGAGATATGGACCAGTGTTGGTCATTTCCAACGAGTTCCAACAAGTTCATGTGTGCACAAAAGAAAGACTCTGACCAGCCTTTGCATCTGCACAGTCTGATCAGAGTCTTGCCTTTGTGCTCTGTAGAACAGTATATTTATAAGTTCTGAATCCCTCTTCAGGTGGGCAGTGAATATTTTTATTGCACAATGTGGCTGTCTAGCCTGCTCAATCTTTGTGTCTCTTGTAAGGAGGAAATTGTTGGAAATGTCATGCCCAGGCTCATTATGAATACTTTAGCAGCTAGATTACATCCTCTCACACCTTACCCTCTTGAGGATGCCTTTGACGTCTTTAATTCCTTTTAGCAATACAGTCAGCAAGCTACACACCAGACTTTTGTATCTTACCCCCCCCCCCCCCCCCCCCCCCCCCCCCCCTCCCCCCCCTCCCCTCTTCTTTGCTTTGCATCTCAGATTATGTCTTTGGCAATTTTTGGTAGTCACTATTTTTAGCAAGCTAAACTAAAATATACTGTACTTTTGTCAGAATTAAATTATACATGTATTTAGTTAAGCAGGGTTTTCCATAATCCCTAGCCTGGCCCCCAGGCTCAAAGTGTTTAGATTAAAATGAATAAGGTACACCATTCATGTTTAATTATTTCATCTTATCTAATTACCTCCCATATTCTCAAAAACTGACTCTGATTCAGTGATTGGCCAGTTGGAGAATATAAACTGAAATTACACTTTCTCTAACTTTGAATTTTGCTCATTCACGATACTTCAGATCAGTGGGACAGGAGCCAGTCTATGTGATACCCTGTTTTTTGAATTTGGATACTCACTATTTTTTGGAAATGACCTCCAAAATTGCAAGAGAGACCCCTTTCTTGTTAGAAGGGGATATTAATCAAAATGACCCCCAATTCTGAAAGCTAAGGAAAAAAAAACCTTCAAGTTGGTAAAGTGCACCTGAGAAGCACTGAAAAGCACCTAACAAATTTTGATGGAACTAATACTATTATGAATTTCCATTCACTGTATAATTAATTTGAACTGATAAAACTGCCTTGAGGTCAAAGGTCAATGAGTGACTTAGCTAAGAGCAATCTATCTCAGATCAATGGCCCCTTGTATTTATTTGATTTGCAAACAAACGCATTAACCTTGAAATTCCCATAAAGGTATTCAGAGCAGTCGGGGCCAAACTTTAGTAAGTGCCTATATATTTATAGGCACTTACAATAGATTTGCACCGACTAATCTGTGAAACGTCACAAGTGATGTTTTCAAAAGGAGGTGTGTCCAAGATATATTTGTTACAGACTCTCTGATTGGCTGGATGAAGTATGTGTGTGTTTGATATTGGATTTTTGTATGGTACAGCTTTTGTGATGATGCAATAGTTTAACCCTCAAAACCGATTGGGTATAAAACTGAGTCAAATATCTAAAAATTTACAACAGGCCTTTATAATTTCGACATTCATCACTTCTCAGTGCAATTGGGTTGAATTTTGGAATTAGTCAGAAATATTTGAAGATCTATAATGTTTAAATATTTTTATCGCAAAAGTCATCTTGTACTCTAACATCTGTCTGCAATTTGGGCGATAATAAATCTTTCCTAGCTGTAATAATTAGTGCATGAAATTTCATGAATGAAAATAACAAATCTTGCTAAGTTAACATTTTAATAGACACTGTACAAACAAAATATCCTGTTTCTTGTTTTATTTTAATGAAATTTATTTTGGTGAATATTTTTTTTCTTTAAGAATATTAATAACTACATCACTGTAAAATTGTGGCAACTTTATAAAACTTAAATAGGTACAATAATTTTTAGGCAAGACATTAATTGCAGGTGTTGACTCTAAATATTTTGAATTAGAATAAACTTGTGTTGAAGTATTGATTGTCTGACAATCGTTTTGGCATCTTTTTGAAAAAAGGTGCTTTTATCTTGATTCATTTAAGTCTGTGAATTTCGCTTTGTGTTTAAAAGTTTATTCTCTATTCGTACTAATACAAATTTATGCATTCTCTGAAATTTATTGAATTTATATTCACAAAGTTTTCTGATTAATTTGAATTGTTTTTGGCTTAAAGCATAAGTGAATCTTGTTACATGATAATTTTTATTTTTTGATTTTGAGGTTATATTACTTTTATAGAAAAATCATAGCCAGTTTTGAAGTTTTCATCTGAACCAAAGCAAATGTCTAAATATATTAATGGAATGAATGGGTTGAGTGGGATAAGTGCTGGATTAAGACGTCCGTAAGTCTGTTTAATATTTTATACAATTTTACATTCATATTTTAATTCGTTACAAGGTGATACATGTTTTATACTGTTCCAATTTCAACAAAGTGTTATGCAGACTTAACTATTTAGTTGATGAACTTTTAAAAATCTTTGTTTTTCCAAGGGGGGGGGATTTTTTTTTTTTTTTTTTCGTGACTGAAAACATTATGGATGATCACATGAAAAACAACATTGTAAAGGAGAAATATGAAGAAATATTTCTCAAAACAAGTAATATTTCCTTTTACTTAATCATTTATGAATATAAAACATAGATTTTTTACAGCTCAATTGTAAATTTTCTTGCACTTGTTTGACATTATTTCTCCCCAAAAATCGTAAGTGAAAAATCTTAATTTGTAGTTTTCAGGGTTTCTAGGGATGCACTGGTTTTGTGCATCTGAGATGCTAAAATAAGTAGCCCACTGAGGACCCTCAAAACATAGTAATGTGAGTCCCAAAGACCCTCTGGGGCTCAACTTTAGAAAAGATTTTAAGAATTGAAGATTGCTCTAAACAGTCTTCAATTTTTAACTGAATTTCATCCCAAATATTAATATACTTTTATCAATTTCTTTAATCTTTAGCCAGGGAATAGCTCTACATCTACAAAGTACAAGATTATAGCCTAAAATAAATAGACTAAAACCTTGGTTCTACAAGTAATAATAGTAAATAATGTTATGTGTATGTGTCTGTCCATAAACTTACATGTGTTCTTCAGTACATTGAAATGCAGTGATGCATTTTCTTTCTTTCGAGCAAAGATTAATTGTCCTGAAAATGTTTATTGGCTTAAAAGGATAATGAAATTATATAAAAGAAAAACACAATGGGAAAAAAATACAACCTTTGTTTTACATTTGTTATTATTTTTTTTTTTTTTCTCACAAAGTGTTTGCTATATTTGATGCTTTTGTGCCAGGTCTCAGAAAATTCAAATTTGGAACAGTTCTTACATGCCAGATAAATTGTTATTTCAAGGTAGTGGACCTAAAACATTTCAGAACTCATGAGCTTTCAAAATGTTGACTGACTAATGCAATCATTAGGAAACCTCCGTTAACACTGTTAAAGTTCAAATACATCCTAAATATTGCAGGACTATTATGGTTCCACTAGCCACCATCATAGTGCAGTTGATAGCACTGTGGACTGTCAATCTAGAGATCCCGGATGCGATACCTGATGGCGGCACCAATTCTTTCAGACTATTTGTCTCCCACCAATGGGTCTATAATCGTAGACCTATGCAGGATAGCATCTGGAGACTAGGCAAGAATGTAATGGTAGCACTGGTGAGAGAAATACCAGAAATCCATTGTTAGTTGCTCCAGCAATTGCAGTATAATTAAAAAAATGTTGAAAATGGCGTAAAACCCCATTCAATTAATCAATCAATCAATCAATCAATAATGCATCCACTACCTTGAAGATGAAAACTCCTTTACCAGTCAAACAAACCCTATACATACTCATTGAAATAATTTCATAAAGACAATTCCAATGAGTACCCATAACATAGGGTTTGAATGACAAATTACGAACTTAGACTGCTTTCATTTCTTCTTATCAGGAAGCAAGTATTTATCATTAAACCATATTTCTCCTAATAAATGCTCCTGTGAGCTATACATAACATGTTCTGGGAGCTTTTATTTTGAATGCATTTTCTGATTAAAAAAAAATAATATAAAATTTTAAGCCCTTTTCCCTTTAATTTGAGGTTAATTTCCTCAAAACAATCATATAAATGATTGTTTTGAGGCAATTCATCTCAAATTAGAGAAGTCTCAAAAAGTTCCTTATATTTAGGGTATATTAAATGGGTTTTCTGAGTGAAAAATGTAGGGGTGCTACTTTTAGGGAGGGTGCTATTATTAGAGGAAATACTGTAATTGTCAAAGTCACTTACCTGTGTTTTTCAGTTTGGACCAGTCCACGATTTTGTTACTTAGATGCATTTTAAACTGATTTCAAGGTCATGTGATATAAGTTGGTTGAACTTAAAAAGATGAAATGGTGATAACGGGGTGAATGACCAAAAGAGTGTGTCTGAAATTTTTTATAGGGTTCAATAGAATCTAAGCCAATTTTAAAAATCTAGTGACCCCTTTCTTATCAAACAAAGTTTAATTGATTTCAGCCTAAAATTAAATGATTAAATGAGACTAACCTTGGTATAATGAAATTTGGTCATAATTTCATCTGTCACAAAGTTCCCTACTAGGGCTAGTTTATCATATATTATTTTAGCGAATGTTTATGTAATGCAAACGTTTAAAGGAATTGGAGTCTAGGGTGGATGTGGGTGGGCTTGTGAGCCCACATGATGAATGGGCAGTACTCATCCTTTCTGACTTATTGTCTGTCAACACCAATGGGTCAATAAATGTAGACCTATTTGGGATAGCAGCTGGAGGCTAGGAAAGAATGTAATGGTAGTACTGGTGTTAAAAATGCCAGGAATCTATTGTTTGGTGTTCCAGCCACTGCCAAATAACTGAAAGATTGTTGAAAGTGGCGTAAAACCCCATACAAACAAACAAGTAGTTGCAATTCAATTTTGTTTGTAGTGTGATTGTTTTGTATAGACCTGCGATTTTAAGTGAGTGATCAAAGATCAATTTTACATTGAAAATGATAGGAGATAGTGGTTTCTTGAACCTCACTCTTTCTTGTGGAACTATTGAATAAAGGTTAAGTAATGCAACACATGAGTGAAATGAAGAATTATCATTAGTGAAATTATTTGCATAAATAATAATCTAAATTGTTTTCTGTCTTAAAAGAGAAATATGTAACCTTTGGTATTCAGTAATGATATTTAATTTAACCCTTACCATGACTAGAATGAAAGAATAAAAACCTTTTCATTCTCATGCTATGAAATTGGGCTGGACATTAAGAGCTACTCTTGTTAGTCTCTGGGTTTTTATTGTGTGTTTGTTTGTGTGTGTGCAGGGGGGGGTCCTATACATTGTGTTGGCAGCATATCTTTTGTATTGATAGTATACCGGTAATAACTTTGTTTCTCTTGGTTGAGTACTTTATACGTTATTGAAGGTAGTGGACCTGTGATAGTTATGCAAGGTTTCTTAAGTAATGAACTTTAACAGTGTTAACCGAGGTTTCCGAATGATTTTCATTAGGAAACCTCAGTCAACACTGTGAAAGATAATGTATTCCGAAATGTTGCGGAACTTTTACGGGTCCACTACCTTAAGGTCAGGGTCATACAATATAATTTGTTTCATCCATAGCATACTTTCTACATTATTAAATGATTTTTCAATGATTTGCAGGCTTTGACACTACCTACGAATATTACAGGTTCTTCCTGATAACAACAGGTCCTGCATGAAAAACATGTTTGATTTTTAACAATTTGACGGATAAATTGCAGGAAAACATTGTTCAAAAAGAAGAAATTGCTTTTGACAAGCAATTTCTTCTTTTTCTACAATGTTTTCCATATGGTAATGCAAAGTTTAGTTTTGGAAATGTAATTATTCTTAAAAACTGAACAGGTGTTTTAACATTTACAAGAGGCCTGAAGGACCTGCAGCATGGTAACATCTACCAGTCCTCCCTAAAATCCACATGTCTCGGGCGCGAGGACTGGCATTAATGTTTATCCCTGATTTGGTACAAACTCAGTTGTTTTGATGAGAATTTTTATCATGTGAATTGTTCTTATTATTTATAAATCAATGTATTTTAAATTATGTTTACAGATATCCATATGAAGAAGTTGAGAGAATCGCTCAGTCTGTGTTGGACAGAACAAAATGTCGCCCACATGTAGGTGTGATATGCGGATCTGGTCTCGGAGGACTGGCCAATGGCCTAGAGGATAAAGAAATTCTGCCGTATTCGGAAATTGACGGTTTTCCCGTTAGTACAGGTAATGACGCACAGATTGATGGTTTCCCCGTAACTGAAGGTAATCCTCTGAGTGTCTAATTGTCCGTTTGTCTGTCTGCCAATGTGTTCATGGAATAACTTATTACAGTGAAGTACATTGTGATATTGACAAGTTGAAAGCTTTGGGAATGGTTTTCTGCATGATATTGATACAGTATTTAAACTTGTGTTTGTCTGTGTGTGCACTCATGTATTGACATTTTGGTGTCAGAAATATTGTATGAAATTGAAAAGATGAATGCTTTTCGAATTGTAATCTAACAAAATTGATCAAACAGGGTTATATATTTATATATATAAAGTTAGTTTTTAACAGTATAATAATGTGAATATTAAAAATTAAATTTACAATATAAGTACAGTTAGTTACATCGAGAATTTGACATTCGTCTCAATCAAAACATTCTGAATCACTCACTCAGCACTGCATTCATCCATTCCAAACGGTCACTAAAACCATTCAAAAATGCTCAAATTGACTAGAAAATATAAGATCAACAACTACCTTCAAAATGAATAGAGCAAAAAACTTATTGCGATTTCACTGACATAATTCAAATTGTAAGCATCTGATAGGTTTTTGAAGAAATTTTAAGCTATTAATAGAACTTGTATGTATATTTAATTATATGGAGGTAATAAATATCGCTCATTTTGCTCATCCTAACCAAAATTGGTTTACCTCCCTTTTATTTCACTCAAAACTCACTCCTCTCACTCATTCAACATCATTTCTTAATCCTTCCAAAATTGTTCACCTTGTCATTTTGGCGCTGGTTTTATTTTGGTGGTCAAGCTAAAATGCGCCAAAATTAACCCACCACCAATATTTGTCATTATTAAATAAGAAATTTCTTTATTTAGATAGATATGAAATCTATACATTTTAGTCAATGTTAATTAAATTTATATCAAAGAAATGCGGACCATACTTATTATGCTGACAACATTGACATTCAGACAGGTCAGCGCAATACTATTGTAAGTGCCTATAAATTATAGGCACTTACAATAGTATTGCACTGATCCCTCACTTTCAAAATTCCAGATTCAAGTTGGTTGATACATTGTAATGAAAATCACAGCGAAAAAGTGTGAAAAACTTAAACATGCGTTGTAATTATAACAAAAGGTGTCAAAACAAAGTATTGTCAAGTTTGTAGAAAGTTGACATAACTCTAGAAATTGCCTTTTTAGCTCACCTGAGCACAACGTGCTCAAGTGAGCTATTGTGATCACCTTTTGTCCGGCGTCCGTGCGTCGTCCGTCGTGCGTCGTGCGTCGTCCGTCAACAATTTCTTTAAATGACATCTCCTCCTAAACTACTTGGCCAATTTTAACCAAACTTGGCAGAAATGTTCCTTAGGTGATCCCCTTTATGAATTGCTAAAAGAATTGAAATTGATGAAAAATTCTGGTTGCTATGGCAACCAAAGTTAAAAATTTAAGAAAATCTTTAAAATTCTTCTTCTCCTGAGCAAGTAGCCCTACAGCCTTGAAATTTGGCATGGATGATCAGCTCATAGACCTTAATAAAAATAGCTAAAATCATATCTGTTGGGCCACCAGGTGCGGAGCATCAGGGGGGAGGGGGTAGTACTTTGGGTAAATTTTGTAATCTTTAACCTTTTTCTTCTTCTGTACATGAAGCCCTACAGCCTTAAAATTTTGCATGGATGATCAGCACATAGACCTAAATAAAAATAGCTAAAATCTTATCTGTAGGGCCACCAGGTGCGGAGCACCAGGGGGAGGGGGTAGTATTTTGATGAAAATTTTGTAATCTTTAACCATTTTCTTCTTCTGAACCAGGAGTCCTACAGACTTGATAATTGACATGTATGATCATCATATTGACCTTAATACAAATAGATAAAATCATGATTGTAGGGCCACCAGGTGCAGAGCATCAGGGGGGAGGGGAAGTACTTTGGATCAAGTTTGTAATCTTAAACCTTCTTCTTCTTCTGGACCAGGAGCCCTATAGACTTAAAATTTGCATAGATGAACAGCGTATAGACCTTATTGAAAATAGCTAAAATCATGACTGTAGGGCCACCAGGTGGGGAGCATCAGGGGGGAGGGGAAGTACTTTGGTGAAAATTTAAAATCTTTAGCCTTCTTCTTCTTCTGAACTGATAGCCCTACAAACTTAAAAATTGGCAAGGATGATCAGCATATGGACCTTGTATATAGATCTAGCAATATATGTTGGAAAGTCAGCAATTTCGCCATGGTCAGGCACAAATATCTAAAAGAGCAATTCAAGAACTTTTTTCTTCTTTTTTTTTCAGATGCAGATAGAAGCTTGTACATATGAAGTATGAAACAAGTGTGGATTGTATAAATCTACTGAACACTATGTTGTAGCTTGAAAACACAATTGAATATCTACAAAAAGTTGTATTCAGCTTTGTACCTGAGTAACTCTGTTCCATACTTCGTTATCAAATTATAATGGAGGATATCTAAATTTAAAAAGGGCAAATGTTTTTACAAGAAATCATATCAAAATCTAATATACAAGCTGATTTATGAGACACGATGTTCTAAGAATGAAATTTCTTTTTTGACTACTGAATTATAGTAAAACTTTTGAAGTGTGTGTGTCTGTGCAAGACGTCAACCCGTACCAGGTGGGTAAGAGTAAGGTGCATTTTGTAGATTAGTCATATCATAGTTTGTTATCATTTATATAACATATAGCTGATTACATCTGATGACTATGATTAATAGAAAATAAACTCGCCTGTGCATTGGAAGGGCCTCAGACTGGGTGATATTGCTTTGTTGATGACGCTTTTTTCTTATTCTTTTTTTTCTTAAAGTTTCATTTGCAATTTTATCAACAAAGCATTTGTAAAAGAAATATTCTTCAATTGATAATATATTCATGGTTTTGTGAGCAACCATATTGTTTCAATAACTTTTACAGAAAATAATTCCTGAAATAGAATAATTATCATTCTTTATTGTAATCTTCAAAACTCCCTTACTAAAGGTTGCTTAATTTGGTTATGGTTAGAATACTTCTTCATTATACAATATACAATATAATTAGAAATACATAATAAATTTATTTTACCAATTTTTTTCTGTATTTAACCCTTTCCCAAACAACAACATGTTAGGGTGGTCCAATTTGAAAGATGTTACAGACAACAAAATAAATCATATCAAAAGGAGAAAGTTTGTTTGTTATAATCCTGGAAATATTGAGGCAAAAGGAGAAAGAGCTAGTTACAAGCACTTTCTTCTTTTGTCTCATTTCTTTCTCAAGCATTTTTCCCTAGGGATGTCAAAACCAAATTTTGTTTGGGAAAGGGTTAAAGCTTTGTATTTTACAACTATTTTTTGTTTCAGATTAAAAAGAACAGTAATTATCACAGACATTTTACTATTACTACAAAGTTGGAACAATAGTTATATTGAATTGTATTAAATTGTGACTGTTATATTTGTGTGTTTAACAATTATATGTGATAATAGTGAAGAAGTGACTATAATACATTTTTAAGAGCTTTATGACTCTATTAAGTGTTGTGCGAAGACAGCTTATATGAGTTGAAAGAGTGCTCGATTTTGGATTTTTACTGCTTGAATACCATTTTGACATCATCAATCTGTAAGTTGAATTCTATTAATATTGTAATAACATTAGAGTTACTTTTCTACTAGCAGCTTCTTTTTACTGTTAAAATAAAATAGGAACATATTATCATATTACATATTTTGGTCTGAGATTTCTGTCAAATTGAGGCTGTGACCATAACACTGATGGAAGCCATAAGACTCTTAACCTTGAGGACCCAGGTTCGATCAAGAAACAGGAAACAAAATTCTCTTACCAACGAGTAGGTAATTATAAACCTATGTGGGATGAGGAGCTGGAGTCTCAGAAAGATGTTACATTATAGTACAGATGGTAGAAATGCCAATTTGACTTAAGTAATGTTAAGAGTGGCATTAAGGCTAATTCAATTATTCCTCGAAATTAGAGGAAATCAAAATAAAGGAGTATTCATTGGACATTAGATTATTCAGTAAATTTTGTTTAAGAAAGTCTTCCTGCAGCCTATCAATGATTTGCATAGTTTCAAAAAGAGAGTTTAGAAAATTTTTTTTAGCATTTTCCACTCACCCGTTTTAAATCAAACAGTTAAGCCATCAACATCACCTTCGGGTTGTTGGTGTTGACAGCAATGGCGCAACAAAATTAAGCATCGGTCATATCTATTTATGACCTGAAGGTAGTTTGACTTAATAGTCCAATGGTCTGTCAGTCTGTCATTCTGTCCGAAAACTTTTTAACATTGGCCATAACAGTCATATTACATAACATTTTCACTTTATATTTAAGTACAACATTCCTTGGTGCATTACCTTTTACTAGGCTCACACTTTGATGACCTTGACCCCTGGATGACTTTGACCTTGTAAAATTGTATAAAAATATTATGATTGGCCATAATATAAGACTAAAGCAGTGTAGGGGGCATTGTCATCTTACAGTGACAGCTCTTGTTATCTTGAATTTCTCACTATCTAGCAATTACAGCCAAGCATTAGCCTGGGCATGAAGTGCTCTTATTTAATGGGACATATTATAATTTTTCTCCTGTTGATTTTACTATTACTTTTTTCTGAAAGAACTTACATTGTATTTGCTTATTTCAAGTCAAAGTATTGTGTCAAAAGAAAATATGTTCTCTCAGATAAAAAAGTAAATTTGTGAGAAACATTATGAGAAGTCCATTGAAAGATTTTTACTTGATATTGTCAACTAAATGTTTTTGGTTTAATTGACCTTGAAAGATGTGGTTCAAGTAAAAAAAAATAATAAAGTTGTCTGCAACTTTTTTATGTCTGGACAACGAAAAAACTCCCATTAAGCAATTTTTAAACTTCACTTTTTTCCTTCTTCAGATAATGCCACGTCAAAAGAATTGGAGGAAAGTTCAAGCACAAAAGATTGTTATGGCCAGACAGAAGTTGAAGAAGGACACCTTGTCTAAAAGCGATTCTGACAAGGCAAAATATAATACAAGCAGCTCTTCAACGAATGGAAGTCCTGTAATCTTACAGGCACCTGAAAGTCCTGTAATCTTACAGGCACCTGAAAGTCCTGTAATCTTACAGGCGCCTCGAAGTCCTGTAATCTTACAGGCGCCTCGAAGTCCTGTAATCTTACAGGCGCCTCGAAGTCCTGTAATCTTACAGGCACCTCGAAGTCCTGTAATCTTACAGGCAAATGCAATTGTTACAAACTTTAGCACAGATGAAGACAATATTACAAATGAACAAAGTAACAAAAATCATGACACTGAATCAGGACTAAAGATCAATGTGAAAGACAAGTCTTTTCCTAAGGATTCATGTATTGAAGTTTATAGCAATGCTCAGGGATTAAATATGGAACCATCTCATCAGAGAATGTTTATTTTTGGTGCATTTAACCAAGCTGATAAGCGTTTTAGTATTGAGTCCCATGGTAGTCAGTGTACTACAAATGCTTTATGTGCATTGATTTATGCTAATTTCTCTTATCTTTATGATGCGCAAAGCCTTGACGACATTCTTATAGATGGGGATCGAATATACAGAAAAACTATTGCCTGTCTAAAAGCCAACAATACATTCAAGGGTAAGCTACTGTGCTTTGAAGAGTTACCAAATCAAGTTATGTTATTGAATAAGAAAATGAAAATAATGAAATCTGATGTGATATCAGGTCATTTTATCCAACAGTATGGTGATTCAGATTTCCCCTCCATGCACCAATCACTACACACAGCATTGCAGAAATCATCATATTTGCTTTTAATGATTGGTGCTGTTTGCTCAGCAGTCTTTAAAAAAGATGACAAGATTTATTTTTTTGATTCCCATTCACATAATGTAGATGGATTTTCAGCAGAAGTCGGGAATTCATTGCTTGCTTCATTCTGCAGTTTGGAAGATCTCGTTTCTTTCATGTATGCACTGTATACAAGCATGAACATTGATATGAATTCACAATTTGATTTGTTACCATTGAATTTTATGGAAATAAGTGATAAAGATTTATTTTCAATGTTAAAAGACTCTTGTAATAGTTCTGATAAATAAAATGCTATTAGAAAGAACAGTGATAAGTCATGGACTGAAGTGTCTCATAAAATACAAGAAAATAAGCAATCTTTATCAAAGTCTATTTCTTACTTTGAAGAGAATGAAATAAATGAATTTCCATCTGAAACACTTATCAGTGGATATTTCAAAGATCAATTAGAAAGGCGTGAAAGCTTTAAACTGAAAAATGCACAAGACTGCAAAAGAAAAACTTAATTGCAATTGTACAAATGGAAACAACGACAGTCAAATATATTCAGGAAAAAAGAAAGACAAATGTCATTATCATCAAAAAGGAAAGCTAGAGAATGTGAGGATTTTAAAGAGAAAGAAAAATGTATTAAGAGATCCTATAGACAAACTAAAGAGAACACAGAGAAGGAAAGAGTCAGAACACTCAAATCAATGAATAAAGCAAGGCTTTCTGCAGACATTCAAGAGAAAGAAAAATGTATTAAGAGATCCTATAGACAAACTAAAGAGAACACAGAGAAGGAAAGAGTCAGAACACTCAAATCAATGAATAAAGCAAGGCTTTCTGCAGACTTTCAAGAGAAAGAAAAATGTATAAAGAGATCCTATAGACAAACTAAAGAGAACACAGAGAAGGAAAGAGTCAGAACACTCAAATCAATGAATAAAGCAAGGCTTTCTGCAGACTTTCAAGAGAAAGAAAAATGTATAAAGAGATCCTATAGACAAACTAAAGAGAACACAGAGAAGGAAAGACTCGTATCACTTAAGTCTAAGAAAAAGGCAAGGCTTTCTGCAAACTTTCAAGAGAAAGAAAAATGTATAAAGAGATCCTATAGGCAAACAGAAGAGAACACAGAGAAGGAAAGACTCGTATCACTTAAGTCTAAGAAAAAGGCAAGGCTTTCTGCAGACTTTCAAGAGAAAGAAAAATGTATAAAGAGATCCTATAGGCAAACTGAAGAGAACACAGAGAAGGAAAGAGTCAGAACACTCAAATCAATGAATAAAGCAAGAGAGTGCCATGAGTACAAAATTAAGGAATGTAAAATGCAAAGAGAGTCTAAAAGAAAGGCAAGGTCACTGTCAGAAACTTTGGAGAAAGAAAGACTTGTCAAGAAAGCAAGGAGGTCTGATGCAGCAAAGAGACAAAAGGAAAGGCAATCTGATAAAAATAAGAAAGCAAAAAAGCGCAAAGATTCATCATTTCATGAAGGTGAAATTTCAGCTTCAAAGAAGAGGAAATATGGTTCTTCTATCAGTGAATGTATTGATATTTTCCACAAGACAATTTCGGTTGGTCCTGTATATGTCTGCAGTAGTTGCCATCAGACATGGTTTCGTCAAAATGTGTCAGTAGTAAATAGTTTATCAGATCATCTTCAAAATAAGTATTTGACTTACTTGAAATCTATTGATGGTAAACAGTGGATTTGCTCTACATGCAAAGAAAGTATTTCTAACGATAAGATTCCCAGGCTGTCGGTGGCAAATGGGATGAAATGGCCATTAATTCCAAAGGAGTTAGAACTATTTCCTCTAGAAGAGCGATTGGTTTCTTTGCGAATACCTTTTATGCAAATAAGAGAATTACCCAGAGGTCGCCAGCTTTCAGTTAAAGGCAATGTCATTAATGTTCCTGTTGACATACAACCTGTTGTGAATGCTTTGCCAAGAGCTTTTGATGAGAATATATCTGTTCCTGTAAAACTCAAGAAACGATTATCTCACAAATCATATGTATTTTCTGAAAATGTCAGACCATTAAAAGTACTTGTAGCTTTGCACTGGTTAATGAAACACAGTGTTTTGTATCAGAATTCAAACATAAAAATCGATGAGAATTGGGTCAATGAAGTAACTGACAATTCGCTTGAAACTGTTCGTGAATTCTTTTGTGAAAAAAATTGTTCTTCTTCAGAAACAGATTTCTCAAAGGACGATGAACATGATTTAAATACTTGCACTTCCAATCAATTCATAAAGCAAGACAAAGCTGTGACAGAGCCAATAATAGAAGCTTTGTATGATTCAGATGATGACGAGATTACAACAGAAAATGTAGGAAATATTGATACAATGTTAGAAGATGCGAATCTTCAGAACAGAAATAATATGTTTACCTTTGCTCCAGGAGAGGGTCAACAGCCTCTAAGTATTTACCAAGACAAAGATTCTGAGTACCTCTGTTTTCCATCCATATTTTGTGGACAAAGAAGAAAAGAAAATGAAGAAAGACTTGTCCCTATTCATTATAGTGATATTGCTAAATGGGAATTAAGAAGCCAAGATCGAAGAGCTGCCAACAGTGTACCAAATATATTTTTCAAACTAAAGAAAATACAGATGAAACAGTTGAATGATAAGGTAAACCTTGCTGTTAGGAGATGTCAGCCAGGAAAAAAAATAATGACTGTAGGAGAGACAAGAAATTCCGAGACAATTAATGATATTGTGAAGAAAGATGAAGGTTATTTCCTATTCAAACAAATTCGAAATTCTCCTAGTTATTTGGAAACAAAGAAAAAAGATGTATTTGCAATGATACGTCAATTAGGACTGCCAACATGGTTCATGTCCCTTTCATCCGCTGATACTAGATGGATTGATCTTTTGAAAATGCTTGCTAGTTTGAATAAGAAATTGAATATAGATGAAGACCAAATTCATTCTCTTACATGGGAAGAGAAAACAAAACTTATTCAGTCTGATCCTGTCACTTGCTCAAGATATTTCGACCACAGAGTTAGGGAGTTTATTAATACAGTCCTTAACAGTGAGCACAATCCACTAGGAGAACTAATAGATTACTTCTACAGGGTTGAATTTCAACAAAGGGGATCTCCTCATATCCACATGATAGTATGGATAAAAGATTCTCCTAAAATTCAGACAAACTCTTGTGAAGAAATAGCTCAATTTGTTGATAAGTATCTGCAATGTTCACATTTTGATGTTGATCTTGATATTTTGACTGATTTGCAGGTTCATAAACACTCAAGAACATGTAGAAAGAAGAAAGACAGACTTTGTCGCTTTGGTTATCCATTACCACCATTGCCAAAAACAATGATTTTGGAGCCTTTAGAAGATGAAAAGGAAAAGTACAAACAGTTGTACCAAGATATACAGAAAAGAATGAATGAAGAGAAGGAAGGTTAGACATATGAAACTTTCCTGAAATCTGTCATTATGATGACTGAAGATGACTACATTAAGTGCATAAGAAGTTCTCTGAATACATCCAAAGTATTTTTGAAAAGAAACCCTTCTGATATCAGAGTCAACTTGTACAATAAAGATATTTTGAAAGCTTGGAAAGCTAATATTGATATTCAGTTTGTACTAGACCCATATGCATGTGCAATGTATATAGTTTCCTACATAAGTAAATCTCAAAGAGGTAT
This sequence comes from Fragum whitleyi, assembly GCA_948146395.1. Lineage (NCBI taxonomy): Eukaryota > Metazoa > Mollusca > Bivalvia > Cardiida > Cardiidae > Fragum > Fragum whitleyi. The sequence goes on from OX411552.1 coordinate 59,909,748, forward strand.
GAGCAACCTTTTACATGCTGCAGCTAAAGAAGCCAGGAGTGGAAATCTAGACATAAAGAAACAAGTTAGACATATTGGAAATGTATTCTCAAACAGTGTTGAAGTAAGTGCACAAGAAGCTGTCTATCTTGTGCTGCAAATGTCCTTGACCAAAAGTACAAGAGATGTTGTTTTCATCAATACGTCTCAAATGGAAGATAGAGTTCAACTGTTAAAACCCAAATCAGTTCTGGATGAAATGCCTGCTGATTCCACTGATATTATGGCAGATAGCAACATTAAAAGATACTCAAAACGTCCAAAGGTTTTGGAAAAGTACTGTTTAGCAGATTATGTATCCCAATTAGACATAGTATATCCAGATAAAGACTCCCAAATATCAAAGGAACAGGAAATCAATGATGATGAAGAAAATGCAGGTGACTATAATGATCAACCCTATTTTGGAGATGGAGATGTTATTTTGACATTGAAAAATGGCATAAAAATAAAGCGCCGTTCCAAACCAAAAGTAATACGGTACGTAAGATTTAATAAAAAAGCAGATGAAGAAAACTTCTACAGAGAAAAACTTCTGTTGTTTCTTCCGTGGAGAAATGAGGAATCTGATATCCTAGGAAAATATGCCACATATAGAGAACACTATGAGGCTCAAAAACAGGATGTCGACTTAAAGTGTGCTTTGTATGAACATCATGTTGAAGAATTAGAGCTTGCTAAACAAGCAGCTGAAGCAGATAATGATGTATATGATGACAATTGCTCCGTCCGCTCAAGAAATGGAAGCAAAATCTGCAGAAGAGGAGGTATTAGATTCAGAGACATTTATTCATTTTAATCCTGATAGGGCAACAGAACACAGACATTATGACATAGGGATTGAAATAGGATGTACTGTATCTGCACATCAAGTAGAATGTAACAGTACTATACTACCTGACAATCTGTACAGGGAACTTCTGTGTAGTTTAAACACCAAACAAACTGCAAATGGAGCATCTTGCATTGTTAGATATATCGAGTACAAGCAAATAGAAACACAACGTCCTAGCATCATATGGGTTCAGTTTGATGAAGAGAAAGCAGGAATGGAAACACGCATACAGTTCAAAAATCGACAATTCTATCATTCCCACATTGATGAAAATTGGACACCTATATTTGACATTGAAAGAAGCTTCATTTACAACAGAAAAACTTTCCAGAGAATTCAATTCCCTTTGCAACCCTCTGCGGGACGTTCTGTACACGGGGCTCAAGGTAGTACATTAGAGAGAGTTGTTGTAGATTTGTCCCAAAGAAAAACCAGAAAAGTACCCCATTTGCATTATGTTGCTTTAAGCAGAGTAAGATCACAGAAAAATCTCCAAATATTGAATTTCAATGAACAGGCTCTAAAGGTAGATGACCAGGTTAAAAATGAAATGGACAGACTGCAGCAGCAGGCTCAACTGCAATTATCTTACGTCCCTGTTGAATCTATAAATTCATGTATGAAAATTACTTTCAATAATTGTAGGTCTTTACATCTACATCATAAAGACATAAAACAGAACTTCGGCTTAAATTCTGCTCATGTAATTGCACTAGCTGAAACCAGATTGCATGATTCAGATAGTGATGCTCAGTATGCATTAAATGGATTTAGGCTTTTTCGGAATGACCAAAAAACAGGGTATACATGTGCAAGACCTCCACATGGTTTAGCAATTTATGTAAAGGATGGTATACAGATATTTCTCTTCAACTTCCAAGCAACTGGAGTTTACCATAGCATGTTTGAGTTTCCCTGCAAATGAAATACAGTTAGTTGTGTTGTATAAAGCGCCAAATATGGCATGTGCTAGTTTTGTAAAAATGGTAGAGAACAAGCTTGTACCTCATTTAGACACAACAATGTCTTTGATTATTATAGGAGATTTCAATCTTGATATCAATGATAAACACAAAAATACAGTGCAAAAGTTGGGTGAAATATTTTCATGTCAAATGCTAATGAATGAACCAACAACAGATAAGAATGCCACATTAGATCTTATATTCTCAAATAGAAATATGAGAACAGGGACAGTCGAATCTTACTGGTCTGATCATAAGATTATTTTCGCTTACATGTAAGTTCATAACTGTTCAATATCTGTTCTGTTCAAATTATGTAGAAAGCCCCACAAATCAGAGATTTTAATTCTATCATAACGACCCTGGGATACGGGTAGGGTAAACACTGACTGCTCAAATTCGCCGCCCAGGGTCGCGCCAAGTGGGCTACCTGTAAGAAATCTGATCTGTTTTAAAACTGAATCTCAGGTGAGCGACCTAGGGCCAACGGCCCTCTTGTTTTACTTACATTGTTTTAAACTACGAAAAATTGTAAAATATAGATAAAGTGTTTAATTTTGGCGTTAAAGAAAGATGCGCCAAAATAAATTACCGCCAATAAATCGTAATAGAAAAACCGCCAAATGTGGACACTGCCAATATAAAGCTGTTTACAGTATTCTAATAAGTTACTTATGGAAGGAGATTTTTGTGTCATCACAGAAAAATCAGATGCCTAGAAATTCATATCGGCCCTTGAATTCACAGGATGCCTCCGACAAATTAAACAAATTCGGAATAGTAATAAACATTTTCAATATTTTGGCTTTAAACCTTTATCAAGAAATTAAAGAATAAATATAAAACTTTCACTTTTTAGCTCACCTGAGCACAAAGTGCTCAAGGTGAGCTATTGTGATCGTAGAATGTCCGTCGTCAGTCGTGCGTCGTCCATCGTCCACAATTTCTTTAAACATCTTCTCCTCCTTAACCAGTGGGCCAATCTTGATGAAACTTGGCAGGGATGTTCCTTTGGTCAAGCTCTACCAAAGTTGTTCAAATAATTGAAATCCACCCTTAACTTTCCCTTTACCCTTAAAAAAAAGGGTGAAAATATGAAAATCTTTAAAAATCTTCTTCTCTGAAACCAGAAGGCAGACAGCTTTCATATTTGGTATGTAGCATCATCTATTGGACCTTTACAAGGTTTGTTCATATCAAGACCCTGGGGTCATATTTGGGCTTTGCCCGGGCCAAACCCTTTTTACATAGAATCAAAGAGCGAAAATCTTTAAAAATCTTCTTCTCTGAAACCAGATGGCAGAAAGCTTTCATATTTGGTATGTAGCATCACCTAGTGGGCCTCTACCAAGTTTGTTCATATCAAGATCCTTGGGTCATATTTGAGCTTTGCACGGGCGCATCCCTTTATCTCTTATGAGCACAAAGGGTAAAAAAATGAAAATCTTCAAAAATCTTCTTCTATGAAACCAGAAGGCAGACAGCTTTCATATTTGATATGTAGCATCATCTAGTAGACCTCTACCAAGTTTGTTCATGTCAAGACCCTAGGCTCATATTTGGGCTCCAACGGGGCTCAACCCTTTTTGCATAGAATTAAAGAGCGAAAATCTTTTAAAATCTTCTTTAATCGAAACAAGAGGGCACACTGCTTTCATATTTGGTATGTAGCATCATCTATTGGGCCCCTACCAAGTTTATTCATATCAAGACCTTTGGGTCATATTTGGGCCCCACCCGGGCGCATCCCTTTCAGCTCATCTGAGCACAAAGGGTGAAAATAGGAAAACCTTCAAAAATCTTCTTCTCTGAAACCAGATGGCAGACATCTTTCATAGTTAGTATGTAGCATCATCTTATGGACCTCCTTCAAGTTTTTTCATATCAAGACCCCGGGGTTTCATTTGGGGTCCACCCGGGTGCATCCCTTTTTACATAGAATCAAAGAGGCATATCTGTGTTGCTCTTCGCTGAAAACGTTCCATGGTATTGATCTTAGGCAATTATCTTCTTTTTGACATCTGCCTATCCAATTAATGTGATGTCCCAGGGGTCAAAGAGACTCAGGTGAGCGATCTAGGACCATCTTGGTCCTCTTGTTGTATTTATATTTGAATTTCTTGATAAAGGCTTAAAGCCGAATTATTGAAAAAGAGTTTAACTTTTCTGGATATATTCAATGACGTCCCTCAGGATTTTTTTGGGTAAAATTTTTAACAAATTCTAACTACAAATTAATGATATAAAAGATCAGCTAGCTTTTAGGTGGAGTGTAATATAGTGCAAAAAACTATGGATGCTTGTTGCTATTCAGATTTTTTTTAATCTTATAAGATACTTAATTTCTTGAAGATTTATGCAAAAATGCCACCAATATATGTTGGGTCATGCTGCCTTCATAGCACAGTTGTTAGCGCTTAAGACTGTCAATTTTAAGGTCCCAGATATGATCACTGACTCACTCTTACCCTTTAAGACTATTTGTCTTCCACCAATGATTTGATAATGATAGACCTATGTGGGATAGCAGCTGGAGGCTAGGCAATATGACTGAAATATTGTTAAAAGTGACACAAAACCCTATTCAATAAATCAGCCAATCAATATGTGTTGGGTTTGATAAAAATCTTAAAAATGTTTCATTTTGTAATAATTTGCTGTGAACAGCACTTGAGTTGTTTCAGACCATTTCCAATTTTAGACATAGATAACATCCATTAATAACATGACTGTTGTAATTTGAAAAAGGCATGTTCTCGTGACAGATTAAAAAAATGGGAAATGTCAGTCTCGCAAGTGAAATAAATCAAGACCTTTTCCTTTGTGGACAGACTTTCTGTAATACATGATTGTTCAAGTTGTGAACTAGCATTTTTGTCAATTTTGATGCTGTTGAATAATTCAATTTATTAAAATATTGTAAGAAAAGGGGAAAAAAAAGTTGGGGGTTGCAATTTCTTCTAAAAGAACTCCCAAAAAGCTTTTAATATTACGAAATGAATACCCACTACCTAAAGTGCTTTAGATGGTCAGTTTTAGGTACAAAAACATGTACATGTCACGAGAAAAAGGTCCAACTGGGGAGTGAAAAAAGTGGCAATACAAGTTTATTCAAATTGAGCCCCTTGGGTCAGAAAATGACCCGAATCCCAGGCTAAAATTGAAAACAACTAAATTTTAGAAACTTGAAAATTTTTCTCCTTTATTCCAAGCCTGGGGCATTCATGTATGATTTACAGGGTTTCACACTAACTACTTTTTGAGATCAGGGTGAAGGACCCATAAGCCCTCAATCTTACAGTTCCTTCCTGATAATATCAGGTCCTCTATGAAAACCTCATCTATTTGCCGAGTAAATTTTTAAGAAAAAAATTGTGAAAAAAAAAAGAAACTGCTTGTGATAAGCAATTTCTTCTTTTTCCTGAATGTTTTCCATTAAGTAATGGAAAAATTTAGAATTGAAAAAGCAACTTTTGTTCAAGACATGACTGATTGAAAATTATATGACATGATATCTTCTAGTAAATCGCGTTCAAATTTTAACCTTTTGGTAAAAAAGAACCCTGCACCTGGAGTTCAAAGGTCAAAAAAAACATTCAAAAATCGCATCAGGGCAAAAAAAAAATCCCTAATAATCCCTAAGTTTGGTACACTAAGTTCAGGGTAGAAATGCATTAATGCAATGTTTTGACCATGTTTTGACCATGTTTCAGTGCCAGGCCATGCAGGACAGCTTGTGTTTGGTACACTAAGTTCAGGGTAGAAATGCATTAATGCCATGTTTTGACCATGTTTCAGTGCCAGGCCATGCAGGGCAGCTTGTGTTTGGTACACTAAGTTCAGGGTAGAAATGCATACATTCAATTTTATGACCATGTTTTGACTATGTTTCAGTGCCTGGCCATGCAGGACAGCTTGTGTTTGGTACACTGGGTGGGGTACAGGTTGTTTTAATGCAGGGTAGAGCTCATCTTTATGAAGGATATGATGTTCATAAAGTAAGTTTATACGATTTACATACAGGTTAACGCATTATATAATTGTGACATTCTTTTTGTTATAAATTCAAGGAAAATGACAATTCAAAAAGCTCTTGAATGTTAAAATTTTTTTTTTTTTGAATAAGCTCTTAATTTCGATGGGTAAATCGAGTGGACTGCAGACGAAAGTATGTAGGAAAAGTTAACATGTCAGTTAACTTGCCAGTATCCTATTTCAAAACTTTATTGGCTGATTTTGTACAATTTAAGAGCCACCCAGTTGGAAGTGTGTCGGACTGTCGATCTAAAGATCCCAAATTTGATCCCCTAGGGCGGCACTCTTTCTTTGTCTCAGGCAAATGTGTTAATAATGAAAGAAGGCATAGAAATAATTCATGGGTAGTATTGGTGTGAGAAATATCAGGATTGCATTGTTAGGTGTTTCAGCCACCATAACAAAACTGAAAGAAAAGATTGTTAAAAGCAGCATAAAAACCCATTCAAACAAACAAACAAATGAAGGGTTTACCATATTACGACTTAGTGTCTATACATTGTTAAGGCACTGAGTACAGTCTTGACTGAGCCCTCAAAATGTGAAATGAGAAATACCAGGAATCCATTGTCAGATGCTCACGCTGCCACAATGTAACTGAAAGATTATTGAAAGAGATGAAAAAACCCCATTAAAAAAAATAAATAATAATAAAAAAATCTTAATGTTATTTCAGATCATTTTACCAGTCAGAGTTATGAAGCTGATGGGAATTAAGATCTTGTTTGTAACAAATGCTTCCGGAGGGATCAACCAAGATTTCAATGTTGGAGATATCATGATCATCAAAGACCATTTTAACATGCCAGGGTTTGCTGCCGTCAACCCTTTGGTGGGACCAAATGACGATAGGTGAGGATACAGAATAGACCGCATGGCGCAGACATGAAAGCGCGTTATATCGCACATATGTGGCTTTTTGAGACATCACAACTTTAACTGAACGAATGGTTAAAACTGGACATTTTTTTAATTTTAATAACAAAACACAGTTTTTTACTGTGTTTTGTCATCAAATTATAATATGCCCAAAAGAGCTCCATAGAAGACATTAACGAAACATGTTTTCTTCAAGCGTATCAACCAAAGTACCACCAGAAGCCGAATTACCTTAAAAATGACCCAAAATTACTACACTTGCGACCGAGGCACTTTCCAGTTACTGAAAAGTCCGAGCTTTGTTCCGAATGCTTCTCCTGCTGTTCAAACTTTTTTCCTGATTTATGCAATGCTTTGACAACCAGTAAAGACTAAGATCAGACTGCTGTTCAAACTTTTTTCCTGATTTATGCAATGCTTTGACAGCCAGTAAAGACTAAGATCAGCCTGCACAGATGTGCAGTCTGATCTTAGCCTACACTGCCTGCTTTCAACTTAATTAATGTGGGAAAACCTGGTTCAAGACTGGTAAAAAATTCCTCCAAAATTGGTAATTTGTAAAAGGCAAAATTTAGAATCAGCAGGATAGTGGTTAAGCATATTTGAATGTTTGTAGTTTTAGATAGGTCCAAGTTGAAAGAGATTTTAGAAAACAATGTGATGAATGGAGAAATTTGAAAAGAAATCATCACATTTTTGAAGAAATTATTATGGGAAAAGGAGAAACTGCTTGTCATTCTTTTTCCTCAATATTTCTTCAAGTGTAAAGTCTATGGACTGCATATAAAAATGTTGAAATAGTTTAAATTTCATTATGACTATAAAGGAAGTAGCAATATTTACTCTTTCACTTTGAAAAAAAGGTGGTTTTTTTATGTCATACATTCCCTACTTTAGGCTTTTTAGACCTCATTTCTTTCATGACATATTACTGTTATCCTTAGAGGTTTTGCTGGTAGTTTAGACTAGGGTCAGCCTGCACAGACATGCAGCCTGATATTTGCCTACAATGCCTCCACTCTACCTTTTAATTGTGGGCAAAGCCTGAACAACACTGGTTAATATGTCAAAAAAGAAAAAAATGTCATTTTCATTGAAAAACGAATAAAAAGTTCACTTCATGCAATAAACAATTTTTATAATGATGTTATATTTTTACACACATCAGGTGAATCCTATGAAATGAATAGTTTTACACGATATCAAGATAACGTTGATGTCATCAAAATACTACTGATTGTAGTATTTTGATGACATCAATGTTACTTTGACGTCATGCAAAACATTCCAGTTCATAGGATTTAACGGAAGAAGGTGGGTGTGCTTTGAACAGCTGGTGTAAAAATATAATATTCTTTGAAAAACAAAATCAAATTTACCAGGATACATCTTGTCGAACCAAGGGTTACGAAGGTTTTACTTATCTTACCCTTGGCTGATTGAATGGGTAATTTCTGTATGCGTGACGTCACAGAATGGAAAACGAGGCGGACCAATCAGTAACCTTCTTACAAAAAGGTCCGACACCGGGAGGTATGTTAGATCAATATACCCCGTGGCTACTTTCCAGATGTGAAATTAACCCTTAGAATTGCGCTTAACCCCTTCAGTTTTAGGTAATTGTGACACTAAGCAAGACTGAAATACACAATCACAAAAACTGATCGAAATTCCTATATCTGTTCAATGACAACATATCTTTTTAATAATTTGATGGCACTTTGAAAGGTTCTCAAATTCTTCTTTTTCTACCCTAGATGACAGTGTATTACGGTTTTTCAATGTTTATTTGAATTTTCAAGTTATTTAATCAATCAATACCTGTTTAAAATTTCAATGTTTTAGACCTTATCGATGGCATACTCCAATATAGTGGAATGCATCTATATTGAAGTACGCGAAATTTAAAATTTGGAATAAATTCAATAATTAAGCCGTCTTATAAATAGAAATAATTTAGAAATGAAAATGTACTTGAATTTTCATATGAATTCTTTTATTCTAGAGTTTTTCTCCTTCTTTTCCAGCAGACTGTTCTTTAAACACATTAAATGACAAGAGAAATAAAGAGAATAAAATATGAAAATAAATAAATAAAGAAAGAAAATAATAGAACAATTTTAAGTAAAAATCCTCTATCTGTGTAAAATAAAATCTAGTGTGAGAATATTGTGGGAGCCGAAGAATTAATCAATTTATTTGTTTATTGTTATAATTTGTCTTCATTATTTATTCATTTGTTTATTTATTTGAATTAATTTTAATTTGAAAAGTACCCATATTGCAGGTAGTCACAATGTTACGATAAATTTAAAACTTAGATTTGCTATGAAACAACTTATTCAAGACGTTTAAAACAAAGCAATCACGCGCAATGTCCAATCCAAATCGAATTACACATGTATTTGTAATTAAAAAGGGATTATTTGATTTTTATCTCTAATACATATGATATATAGGGGGCCTACGTGTTTTAATGTGGGGTAGTCCAAAATCTCGTGGCTACAGCTTATTCAAGTTATTAATAAGTAGTTTTGCCACCCATTGACTATATTCTATTTAGTAACAAAATATATTTGCTTTCAATAAAAAAAAAACAAAAAAATCTGGCCATCAATTTTATTTATTTTTATTTCATACATTTTATTTTGGGGGGGGGGGGGGGGGGGGGGGGAGAAGGCTATCCAAAATGTTCTTCTATGGAACAATATGGGGGATAGATTAACTCAAAGTCATTTCATGTTTTTTTGTTAGTCGGCAAAAATACAAAACGTGTGAAAGGTAATGTCTGATTTCCCAACTCACATTTTGATGTAATTTAAGGGGGGAGAGTTTCGGAAACATTCACGGTGGACAGTGAGGAAACTTTCGGCTTACTATTCCTATCATTCTGATAAAAAGGAACTGATTTATATTTTGTTGATTTTATAAATCTATCTGTCCCCGAATAAAAACGTATTAAAAAGTTAGCGTCTTCGATGCGACGCGTTTTCTTTATCCAAGAATAAAGGGTTATCTACACAGTCCTCGGAATACAATAGGTTGCCATAGGGATTAAAAGGTACCGATGTCAATTGTAAGAAGCTCTCTGATTGGCAGTCACAGAAATCGCGTTTGACCTTTTGATTGGCCGGCTAAAAATAAATCGTACAGAAAATACCTATTCATTCAGTCAAGGGGTATTCGAGAAGATCTTATCGATTCAATACCCCTTGACTCGTGAAGATGACCAGGATAAGGCTTAAACCCTATTTGGACCCCTCCCTTTTTGAAGAAGAAATTTGTGATGTGATGAACAGTCTGATCACTTTTCCATAGATTTGGACCAAGATTTCCACCAGCCTCTCAATCCTATAGCCTGCGTCTCAGAAAACTAGTCAAGGAGACAGCGGAAAAGTTAGGAATGAAGGACTATCTTCAAGAGGGCGTGTACTGTTTCCTGGGAGGACCTTCGTTCGAGACGGTGACGGAATGTCAATTCTTGAAGGTGGCTGGTGTTGATGCAACAGGTATGGATAACTCATCTCAGAGTTTTCAAGGAAAAAGGAGAGGATTTTGGATATAATTCATTGGCTCAGCACAAAACAGTTGTAACTGCCTATAAATATATTGGCAGTTACAATTGTTTTGTGCTTAGTCATCAAATGTGATACTGTTCCAAGCATCTATTTAGTTAATAGATGCTTAAAAGAGGCTTGTGTTCTAGATACTGAAAGTGCTAATTGCAAACACTACCTCAACTACCTCGGTGGCCTAGTGGTAAATGCACTCTACCCGTGACCTGGTGGTCTGTAGTTCGAGCCCCAATGTCGCCGGGGTTTGTTTATGGGCAAAACACTTAATAGCCAGCCCCAGTTCACCCAGCTGTAAAAATGGGTAGCAGTTGGTTAAACCACTACGTCTCTCTCAGGGACGTGAAAACATCAGGATTGAGTGTTCGAGAGCAATTTTATAAGCTTAAAACTTTCATCGCAATCAAACTAAAATGAATTGGTATAAACTAATTGCAAACAATTTTCTAGCATGAGGTCTACATAACAAAGGGTACCACAAGTGATTTCCATAGAGATGGATACTTAAATAAAGTGACTAGACTCTTAAGTACACACGCCTTCACTATCAAGATTGGACCCAGACTTTTATATGCCTATATAATGAGCCTATCTTGTGACAATTTGCCACCTTGTTCGATTTGATAACCATATCTTTGCTGAAATTCCACCTGCAATTCTGAGCCTAAGTCCTCATCTTTGGATTCAGGTATGAAGACTCATTATAATGCAATAATGCCAAATACAGTAAAACTTGAGTTAAGCAGCCTTTTAGGGGACTACCAAAAAGCGATCGCTTACAGGAATGGTCGCTTGATGCAAAATATCATGATAAACATTACAGTTCATTTTGATATAGCATTTATAGATTGTCGGTCAAGTGGTACTGAATCCTATGATGTTTCAGCCCATTAGAATCGTCTTGTAAAGACAATTCTAATGGGCTCCAACAACTTTAGATTGAAAAATAACCAATTTTTTTGTTAAGAATGTCATCTTTTTCAGAGATTTTGCTTATGGTGAATGGACTTTTTATGGTGGTCGCTTAATAAAATTGGTTGCTTAATACATGTGATCACTCAAGCACTCGACTGTAGTTAAGATAGGGTTTAAATGAGATATAAAGATTTTAGACTGGAAATACTCCCTCTTATCTGTCCCTCTGCCAATTTCAAGGTCATGTGACAAAATCAAGTTTATTTGCCATGGTCAAGCTTCTAAAAAAGAACATTACCAATAACATATAACCAATAAGATACAATAATGACATTAACTGGCTTGCTACTCAATATCATCATTACTCATCTTTAGATACCAAGGTCAAGGTAATTTGATAAGGTCAGGTAGATCTGTCCAGTTTAAGTTTTAAGACATGCAATTTTGATGTCATTTGTGTTTTCATTATGTGATTTGGTTTCTTTTATCAGGAATGAGTACAGTACCTGAAGTCCTTGTGGCCAATCATTGTGGCATGGAGGTGTGCGGAATTTCTCTCATCACGAACAAATGTGTCATGGAATACGACTCTCAGCAGGTAGCCAATCACGAGGAAGTATTGGAGACAGGCGAAAAACGTGCCAAGGATATGATCAAATTAATGAGCGAGGTCGTTTCAAATTTGAAATCTCTAAATGTTAAATAGCATGTGAAAAATTAAAAGTGTAGATTTTTTGGGTGAGTGAGTTCAAAGCTGTTGTTAGTGCCTTTAAATATATAGGTACTTTACAATAGTTTTGAACTGACCCCTCAGAATTTTATATCATATTATATTATTGAGTATTGAGATTTAGAAAGAGTATTAGGTTTTTGTTAGTCAAGGTGTTTGATCAAAAGAACTGTATGTGCATAATAGATTAAAGGTACTTACAGTTCTTTTGCACTTATCCATCAAGGTATATTAATTGAAACATTTATTGGATGACAAAGTTTTGGAGTAGTCTTATTAGCTCTGTTTTTTTTTTCTGAGATCTTTCAAGGTATTGTCATCACCGTCACTGGTGTTGCAGTTGGCGTAGGCAATGATGTGACAAATTTTATCCTTGGCCATATCTCTGTTGTTATTGAAGAAATTTTCATGAAACTTGGTATGTATGTTAAAATCACATTAGTTATCCAGACTAACAAGGGGATAACTCTGAAAGCATTTTTGTGAGAGTTATGCAGCTAATGCCCCTTTGTGGACTTATATTTCTTACATTATCAAACACCTTCAGCCTTTGGCTTCAGTAGGTGTAGCTCTTATTTTAATTAATGTTCATCCTTGTGTTCAGAATGCAAAATTATTTGGGCAAGTTTTTTAAATGGTACCAGGCTGTGAACCTAAGTACATATGCAAAGTTGAGTGTTATTTTGCAAACATTTCTCAAATATTTTTATTTTGAATGCGGGGAGGCTATTTGCCTTCAAAGTTTAAGTAAATAGAGAAGAACATGTAAGTGTCTTAAACTATCAATATTATCTGGTCAAGGTCAGGAGCATTTATCATAACGAGGCTTTGCCTTGTCTTGATAAATTCTTACACCCAAGACCAGATAATATTGATATTTAAATACTCTTACATGTTATTCTATTTATCATGCGATCATTTTTCAGCCCTTGATTACAAAAACTAATGAAATCAGGTAAAATTGTATGCAAATTGTTTCTAAAAATAGTCTGTCTGATATGATGTTATGTTATCAGACAGGTGATATCAGGTCAATACAGGCTTCAGTGCGTGAAAAAAACATGATTAAAAGTCTTGAAGATATAGTAAACAGAAGAGTATCATGCCATTTACTGCATATTTTTGATTTACATGAAGCTTTTGTGGTCAGTATACACTAAGACCCAATTTCTTTAAAATAATGCTTTTGTTGTTCACTAAATGAAGCCCACATCACAGCGTAGTTGGTAGTGCGTCCACCTCTAAATCATGAAGTCCTAGGTTCAATCCCCGATGGCGGCGCTCATCCTTTCCGTCCATTTGTCTTCCACAATGGGTTGATTAATGTAAATCATGTTGGATAGTAGCTGGAGGCTAGGAAAGGATAAAATGGCAGTACTGGTGTGAGAAATACCAGGAATCCATTGTAAGGTGCTCCAGCCACAGTGATATAACTGAAAGATTGATGAAAGCGGTGTTAAACCCCTTTCAAACAATCAAAGCTCACAAAAGAAAAGATCAATTAGGTTTATAAATAGTTGGGCTGACGTATGTTTTGTATGATATCCTTTACATTGTTTTACAAAACCCAGTCGTTTTAGAGAGTTTGATATTATTTAAGAAAGTCTAAGAAAATGAAAACAAATCAACTCTGATATCAGTCTATTTTGAGATTTTGTTTCAGTGCAATACTTTCCATAAATGACAAAGTGTATTAAAAGTGTTTATAGTAATTTTGAAGGATACAGTAGATTTGCAATAATTTCTGATTGAATTTTTACTAAATTCAAGATCTCTTATTTATTATTTTATTTGGTGCTAAGTTTTTTTTTCCGTCTGGTTTTGAGTTAAGCAAATGCTGAAGCTGACTGCTCACAGCCCTAGATAAAGGGAGATGATTTATTTTCAAACAAAAAAAATTCCATTAGTCACACAATACCTAAGTTGTTGGTACATGTACAGAGAGGGAATCGATTTATCAAGTTCTAAGGTTCATATTGTTTCTTCCATTTATGATGAAAAATTCCTTAATCTGTCAATCAAATTGTAGGTTGTGGGCTCTCATTGGAATTGTTTGATCAAGATTCAAGTACTCACAATATAGGGTTTGGATAAGAAATGACAGATTTATATTGTAATCAAGGGCTCTCACCTCTAGCCTTCAGTTACCATTAAGAAAGGAAACATCAAATATCATCATTTAGTTCATGTATAAACAGACATTTCAAAGTTTTTATATGCAGGGAAATCAGTTTGGGAGAAATCACAGATGTTGTTCATATGTAATAGATTTCTCTATTGTTGCCCATATATACTCATTATGTTGTTCATGTTTTCTTCTATTAGCGAAAGTCTTCAAATTATTTTAGATTTTCCATTATATTAATGCAATTATATGCTAATATTTTTAAGTTTTACTTCATCTTAAAACATTTTTGAATGTGTTATTCACTTGAATGAAATGGGGAAAAATATGTAGAAATGTAAAATTAAGGAATTGTCAATTTTTTAAACAAAAAATTATATTCAGCATTATAAGTGTTAAGGCACTTTGACCCCTTCAGAATATTTAAAAAATTTACCTTCTTACATATTTTGTTTTTATAAGATATTTAACAAAATCAAGCCATGCATTTCAAATTGTACTATATATTCTATCAATTACATGTATAGTACATATTCTACTGTGAACTTTACACATTATAATAGAGATTAGCTTCAACTGTGAATGGATTCCAATATCATTTCTTTTATGATTTATTAATTTTCAATATATTTTATTCATGTTAATCTCTTTTTAAGTGATACTCATTATATTTTTGTTTGCAATTTGGCTAACATGCTTGACTTATGACCTAGTGGTTGTGGGTCCAAGCCTCACTGGAGGCATGTAGTGTATTTGGGTAGGACACTTTACAGTCATGGCCCCAGCCCACCCAGCTGATGAAGTAGGTAGCAATGGTTAGAAACCATTGCCTCTCTTTCTATTTGCAAGATAATACTTGGAATGAGGTAGGGCCTCGATGGAAATAAGAGTCATTCGAACCTTTATCGTGTTCTTGAATAAAAAATAGAAAGAAACAAGAAATGAAAATAGTATTTGTTGTGTTTTTTATGCCTCCACATTGATAGATATGTTGTTTTGACCTGTCTGTTTAGTGGTTTGTCTGTTTCTCCCCTAAAAACTTCAAAATTGACCATAACTTTTGATGGTAAAGGAATAGAGCCTCTTTCAAGGTCATTATTCAAGGTCAAGGTCATTTTTAAAGGTCAAATATGTTGAAAATTTCTAAAAATGGCAGAGGTGGGCATTGGTGTTTAGCAAATGCATTTTGTTTTGTACTCATACAATATTTTGTCTTATTCAATTCTTTTAAGAAATGTTTGCCACATTTTAACATTCAGGAGATTTTAATGTGTTCATGCAATATTTTTACTTTTCTAAACTTTATGTTTGCTTATACTGTATGCTTTGTGTGTTGCATATCATCTTGTGAAATACAGAAATTTTCCTCAAAGGCTCAAATTAAAGGAATGTTGTAATACTAAATGGTTATATATGAAAATATAATTTAATTATACCTATTTATTTTCATGCAAGTTAGAGACTTTTTGACCAACATATGATTATGATTTTGATAAAGTGACATTTACCAAACAATCATTTACTTGTTTGAAAATAATGTTATTAAAGAATTCATTTGAAGAGTTTGCTCACTTTAAGCTAACATTCCATCAACTTTCACTTTTTCTACCATATTTTAATTAGTTTAAAATGCCAACAGTTGTTTCTGGCAATGGGTTGAACTATAAAACAGAAATTTTCTCCAGTATGTACAATGAGTCTAGAAAATGCATTATTTGTAGCTGTCATTTGTTGTCAATTATAAATAGAAATAATAAACTTTTGTATAGGCATATCTCTTGAGTTCTTTTTTTTTCAGCTGTTTTAGAATGTTTATGTTATCGAGTAAGTGTGTTTGTCCAATCAAGTTCGTTCGGAGCATAACACTTACATCTACAGATAGTCTCCAGAATAACTTAACATGCATGTTTCCCTCGTATAATTGATGTGCCATTAAGAGGATATTTTTCTGTATATGAAAGGTCAAGGTCACACTGGAATAAGGTCAATTTTTGGTCTGATGCATAATTTCTTCATTTATAATTTCAAAACAATTGTGTAAAAGTGCAATTTAAACTTGTTGTGACTGTATATCAAAGGTCAAGGTCGCATTTCAAGGTCAAACATGTAGGAGCTGAACAATTGTTGTCCCTGGACAACAATTCTGGTTTATAACCCTGTTGTCCTCGATGTTGTAGTAGTTGTAGATGTAGTGCAAAAACTTTTACCTTGGTCATACAATGGTCAACACTCACGTGTTCCCAATGCAGTTTGGCAGGATTCCCTACTTGTTAGGGCATGGGTCCCTCCAAATAACTAGGGATTCCTTACTGCAATATATAGTTATAATTTCAAAGAAAAGGCAAGAAAAAGCATAGATTAATCATATATCCTGATATTTTTTCTAAAATGTGGTTCTTTTAATCCACTTTGTTCCTTACATTTGTAAGGGGCAAAATAGAGTACAGAACCTTGGCTTTGCTGTTAAAGCCCGACTTCTTTTTACTTAAATATCTTCAGTATAGGCCTATATAATTTATCAGATCTATTCTTTGGGTCTCTGCAAATGTTAACACCCTCAAAAACATGAATTAACCCTATGATGAACAATCTGTAAGTTACTGTTGGGATGATCACTCTAAATATACTTATATGAAAGTGTGTCCCTTTCTTTAAGCTCATGAGCAAAACATAGTTGTCACAATCAAGAAAATGTGTGTATGCTCTTCAATTTGTGTGTGTCCGAATTTATCCAAAGCAATACTGCTGCATTTATGGATAGATTTCTGTATATCGGGACTAATTGTTTCAGATATTAATCCGCATAGGTGCAAGGTTTGACAGTAAGGGGAGTCCGAGACCCCTTGTTTACTAGTTAGGACTCCTTTCATTTGCAAGTAAGGGGTCGGATGGACTTCAATGTCAACAAATCTTTATGTATATGTTGTAGAATCACCTTAAAGGCTTTTATACAACGGATCATGTGAGAATATTTTCGAAAACAAATACACAGAGCATGCCCTGTCTAACACTTACCAAAACTGAAGAAAATTTCACTAAAAAAGTTGTTGAAGAAAATATTTGCTTACTTTCCCATTGTATTTTGAAAAAAAAATCTTCTTTTGAAAAAAAACTGTGGAAAAGAAGAAATAGCTTATAACAAGCAATTTCTTCTTTCAAACAATGTCCTCCGATTATAAAAATTCGGAATTCCTACTTTGAGCATTGATTCCTCGATTTCATATGTAAGGAACCCGATGGACTCCTTATTCTCAGGAGTTACTGATTTCGTGTGTTAGGAATCCAATGGACTCCTTACTCCCATAAGTTCTTGATTTCATGTGTTAGGAATCCAATCAACGCCTTACTTTCAGGAGTTTGTGTCGACCCTTGAAGTGACGAATATGGTTACTATAGCCGGGAAGATTTGGAGTAACGAACGGTTAAGGTTGCCTATCAATGATTTGCATTTTTTTTATTTTCGTATAAGTGTCCATGTATATGGAGACGATACATTTGAAAATTGTCCAAGTCTGTCAATCGGCCATATCGGAGATCATGGGGGCGTGGCTGGTGGTTCTACATTTCTGTCGACCGGTAAATAGAAATTGCAAAGGTTTTGATTACAAAACAGCTTATTTCCACCTGGAAATCCAAACACCCCATCCAAGTGGTACTGACGAACACAGGAATTGAACAAGGCACCTATAAATAGATGAAAATGTAACGTTACATGATAGCCCTGGATCGCCCTTAGCCTGGGATAAGATCACCCTCGTCACCATAAAATGCACAGAGCTAGTACGTGATGATTTAGCAATAAAAACTGATTTTTAGATAAGAAAGTAAAAATGTAGACTAGTTGTTTATTACATTTATTTCCCCAATTCTGAATGGGTTTTTTTCTCTCTCAGATATTTGGCATTTTATTTGAAATTTTAACTTATCGTGGATGATCTGCTACAATATCGTAACTGCAGCTTGTTTAAAGCTGTAGTTACGAGGTTTTAATAGCAAATCGACGTTATATTAGATCAACTTGGACAAGATTATTTCGTTAAAATCGGATCATTCTAAAATTGTATATTTTCTTCAAATATCACGGTTAAACAACTGAAATAACTAAGTAAAATTAATTTAGAAATGTCTTTCCTGCCCTGACGTTACGCAAGATACTGGTGACACTTAACAAAAACGTCGACATTGTTAGCTTGTCTTTTCGATAAAATCCTTATATTTCCTCGGAATTTAATGAAACATATATCAAAATTTGCATCAAATAACATTCTACGTGATTATTTGGTAAGATCCGTATTTTGTTTTATGTGCATGGGTTTTTTTGCCTTCTAAACGTATTAAACTAATGTAAAAATGACGTGTCCCGCGTTACAATTTTCTCCGGCCGAGGTCTTTCATTTTGCTGTCTTAAATACTTGGCCGTAAACACAATAATAATTTTATATCTGGACGAATCAAGAATGTTTCTGGTTTCGTCAGTGTTCATTTCTAAAACGTATTTGGAAAAATGAAGATCGCACGAATGATAGATTAAAAAGATCAGAGCTGTCCCACTTTAACGACGATGTAAGTGAAGTCGCGTTCTTGTCTATACCGTTTTATGTTAAAGTAACCGATCGAACTGATTTTTACATTGAAAAATACATTTTTTCTACAGATCAGAAAAATATAAATAGAATTATTTTTTGAAGCGCCGTTAAAAAGCATAGCGTAAATACAAAAGTCACAAAAAAAAATGCCCCACTTTCATTTTTGACGTCGATAATTAAGAATTGCTATTTTCCATCTGAATTATTAATATATTTAACTTGTTGCATTGGTTTAAAATTTCTATAGAAAAATACATTTTGATTTTTGTTTACAACGATATAATTCTTTCAATTCTCGGTCCAATAGTAAAGATTTTATTGATAAATAGAAAAGTCACCCAAAAATGTCCCACCTACGTTGTTTTTCCGAACGCGACGTTGATTTTCCCCGTCACCAAGCAAAAGCAGAATAAATATGATCTAAATGTATTCGTAGTTCACATGTTTGATTTGATTTGTTTTTGTATCTTAGACTTTGTGTCATTCGATGATAATAATAATAATACTAATAAGTGAATAAATTAAAATGCTCCAAATTTACACAGATATATAGAAAAGAAGATGTAGATTCGAACTTCAATCAATATAAAATAAAATAAAGGCAAAATGAAAAAGAAAAAGAAATAAACATGATAATGTCATAAACTGATCCGTTTGAGAATATCCTAAAAAGAAAACATTTTATCAAACTGAATAAAAATGAACTAAAATGCCAAATTCTATTCAAAGTAAGATTTCTCAGTGGCGAGAACGATTGGTTCAGATAAACGCGATTTCTTCGGAATCATCTTATAAATCTTAATTGAAAGTCCTTGATTTAAATAATAAGCTCTAGTCAATGATCTGAAAGTACATATTACTAATAAATCAAAATCTTATTTTTGAACCGCTAGAAATATTTGATATCGCCCGTAAATCTTTACTTTGAATGAGTATTTCTAAATTACACCGAATAAATCCTACTCTGAATTTCATCATAAGATCTGCACTGGAATCTCCAGAAATCCGTGTCCATTTTGTGTCATAATAAATACAAACATTTTGTATTTGAATCTTCGCAAAGATAAGATTAACAGCGTTTCAATAAAAGAAATATATCGCTTGCAAATGTTGGCGTGAAGATAGTTTAGTAAAAACGGAACGTTTTATTTACGCCGATGTCAAAATTATTTGTAACGCAAAGGGTCACCAGTATCTTGCGTAACGTCCCTGCATTTAGAATGACAAACCAGTACAATCTAATCGTCAAATTTGACCCGATTTACACACAAGTGCAAATGCAAAGCGGGGTATAATTTGCATAAATAATGATAACGGATCGAAATTAATATAAAACCATCAGGATAAGGGTAAATACATTTGCCAAGGGCGAAACTACCACTACGCACATTACGCAAGTGCGTAAAAGAAATAAACACCCGTTCGAAAAATATCGTCGATGAATAATCATTAAATCGAATTACAGCATATTCATGATGTTTTGATTATTCACCAGCGCTCAAATCATCGAAAAGGGCAGCGAACGGAGGAAATTCATCTTTTGGAAGACGATTGCAAGAGGTGTTGCATGGCAGAATTCTATATTTGGTAACTACTGTAGAATCAAACTTGATTTTTGACTTATGCAAAAACAAAAAACAAAACAAAACAAAAAAATAAATAAATAAATAAAAACCGCTCGTAAGATGTTTAGTAAAACACGCCCCTGCCTACAGTTGAGAACATCGCGAAATTAACAAGATGAATATTTTTAATGTTATTGTAATGAAATTGAATGAGTGTGCGGAGCGAGTTTTGAAATTCAAGGGCGATTATCCGATATTAATTACCTCCCTTCAATAAAAAATATTCATACAGGTTCTATAAATACTATGCTATCTCTTCAATGACCAATGACGCTCTTAAAGGTTCAGTTATGTCAGTTGTTGACCTTTTCCTTTAAGTGATTTTGGAGCGTTTATGAATGGTGTGACTGAGTGTTTGAAATGAATGAATAAACGGAGCGCTGATTGGGCGATACAGAATGGCTTTGAGAATTGAGATGAATGTCAACTTCACGGTGTAACTAACTGTACGTATATCTTATTAAAGGGAGGTAATGAACTGTTTGTTTACGTACAGGTTGTTTGTACCGATATGCAGGATCCAGAACAAGGGATAATAGTCATTCCACCAGTTGCCGCTGTTTGGTAACATAATAACCCGGATATTCCTGAAATAATGAATAGATGTATTCATATATTGTAATAAGGTTTGTGGTTTCATATTTCCATCAATTCAAACTATAATCTGTATTTTTTACAAGATTATACTTATCAGAGCTACAGCCAGAGGGTGTAATTTTGGTTTCAAATAAAATTATTTTGACAATATTTGCACAAACCCTATACTGTTGGTAATCATTGGAATCGTCTCAACGAGACAATTCTAATGGGTGCCAACAACATGGGGTTTTAATGACAAATAAAGATTTAAGGTAGTGGAACCGTAATAGTTTTGCAACGTCTCAGAAGAAATGAGCTTTAAGGATGTTAACTTAGGTTTCCTAATGGTTTTTTATTAGGAAACATCGGTTAACATTGTGAAAGAATATGTGGTCCGAAATGTTGCGAAACTATTACGGACCCACTACCTTAAGCCGAGAAATACCCCCCTCTTATCTGTACCTCTGCTAATTTTGATTGCGACGAACGCTTAAAGATCAAGAGAGGGACAGCGACTTAAACCTACTATCACCCAAATTTACAGATGGGTTGGTTGACTGGGCGTGGCTATTAAGTGTTTGTTCATTTACACACACCGACAGCGACGGGGCTCAAACCACGACCTACAGGTCATGAGTCGAGCGCCTATATATACCATTTGGCCACTGAGGTATTTTTTTCAAATTAATATTAATAGTATTAAAATTGTGCACAGGTAATAGAAATAAATGCGTTCTCATTTTTTTCAGGCAGACATGAAATAACATTTTTGCCAATCAGAGAGACCGTTTTTGACAGATGAACATGAAATCTAATTGAAGAGAATAAGAGAATATTCGTTGGTTTCAAATCTCAATGAAATCAAGAAATCTCTTAATATCTTATACCTTAATATCATGAAGCAAACGTTTAAAGATGTGTCCATAATGAAACATATTTAGGGGACTACTTTGTGCAGAAGCTTTCAAAATATCAGTGTACTCAAATCTGTTTTCATTGAGAAACAAAACCAATTTTCAGCCAATCAGAATGCACTAGAATAGATGGAATCATCTTGAATCAAAATAATTTATTTTTGCATAAAGGGTCAACACACGTACAGATACTTTAAATGTGAACCTTAAACGTCAGTTTGAGAGTAAGGCATTGTTACTACAGCTGTAATTTCGAGGTTTTAGAATTACACAGATGTAATATTCTTCTTTGTTCTGTTAAAAAGCTATTGTCGTCTGGGTTGACATAATAAGGAGGTACTTTTAGACATCTCAACTGTCTCTTTAATTTTTTTGAAATCTTGACTCTTCCCCTCTGCTAAAAAGTCTCTGTGGACAGTATGGACTACGTCTATGCATTATGATCTTAGCCTATCCTATGTGCCTTCTACTGAGTTAAAATTCAGCCTCGAAAACTTAAGCAAGGGTGGTTGAATTTTACTAAAATATGCAATTTGATTGAAGGCAAATTTGAATCCAACAGGAGAAGGGTTTAAGCTGCAATTGACTTTTAAAACTTCAAAAGTCAAAAGCCGTAATTGGAAAAGAAAAAGTAAATACGAGCCTTAATAAGAACCCCTTAACTTTCTGTCGAAAACAAAAGAGGTTTATACGTGGGTTACGATATTTTCAAAGTGCATAATGAAGTATACCGAGTTCTAAAAGAAGTCATGAACTTTCACCTTCTGCATTTTTCTTGGTTTTGACCAAGTTGGGGGAAGTTTATGGGTTAAATTCTATGTCATGCTCAAGATTAGACCTTTAAGCATCAAATCAGCCCCGCGTTCAGGATGGCAAAACAGTGAAAACAGTTTTCCATTTACTCCCCCCTTTGCACGAATGTGCATGTGCAAAGCGGGGTGTAACTAGAAAACTGTTTTCACCGTTTTGTCATCCTGAACACAGGGCAGATTTCACAAAAGGTAATACATTATTGCAACACAGAGTCACGCCCTATGATGCTGAAAATTGCCTTTCTTGCAACTTCTTCGTTATATGGAGTTTCGCGCACGCATGGCAATGTATAGTTTAAATAGACATTACGTTTTACTACAACGTTTGCGACAACGCAATAAGTCGTTACATTTTAAAAATACAAATAATTATTCATCTTTATAAAAGTAAGCTGAATTTAGAGTTTCACTGCGATTGTCACATTCAACTTATCGGACACTATTCTCTTTCCATAAATTAAGAATATTCAAATCGAACCACATGGGCTGAAAACGCCTTGATATAAATCTAAAAAACTTTTCAGTAAAATCTCGATTTAAACTGTAGTTAAGAGTTTAGTTTAGATTAATGCTGATCTTTAATTGTAAAAACCACGAAGCTAAACATCCTTTTCTGCATAGCCTTTAGCCGCTATCCTACCAAGGTTTACGATTAAAAAGCAATTAGTGGTAAACAAGTAATTAAAAGGATATATGTGCTACCGAGAGGGATCGAAGGCGTGACCCAATGTACGAGGGTTTGCCGCCTTATGATAGTTATAATTTGATTTAAACTGTATTCACGGGGTAATAAAATCAAACAGTCTTAAAGTAGTGGAACCGTAATAGTTCCGCAACATTTAGCTCTACATGTTCTTTCACAATGTTAACCGAGGTTTCCTAATGAAAATCATTAGGAAACCTCGGTTAACACTGTTTAAGTTCACGACTTTTGAAACAATGCGGAAGTATTACGGGTCCACTACCTTAAAGTATATGCTCGGCGTTCAAGATGAAAACGATCTCCAAACGTTTAAGAAATTGCACCCGCTTACGTGCAAAGTGGGAAACAATTCCCGAACGTTCACAATCGCTTTTGCATCCGGAACGCATGCATGGATGTACCTGTTATTGAACTGCAAAGTAGTAGGCAAATCATAAACACTAAATATAACTTTCCCATGTCTAGAAATTCTCTTTTACACCACAAAACTCCATATACAGGACGATGTACTATAACTTATTTCACATGATAAAATGGCTACATACTCATGAAGATATTTTAGTCATGAGGACAAGAACCCGAGGGTTGTTTAAACAAAACTTACTCTTTGGACGAATTGGTACAGATATTTTCGCGTAGCTCGTGAAGAGGTGGTAAGGGTCTCTAGATCTGGGGAGTGGGAGGTGTAGATGGTGCGTGGTTCTTCCGGGTTTGACTTCAGCGCGCGTATGAAATGGATAAAGTTTAGAACATCGTGACAAGGCGAATGAATTTGGAATCTTTTAATTTTTTTTAATGAATATTGAATAGTTTTAGTTTTTATTATTGTCTCAATCGTAAACATTTTAATACAAAACATTAAGACATACAATTATACACGACCATTCTAAAAAGAATTATAGATGAGACTGCAATTGACAAAGCGAATGCTTTCGGAATCATTTTTTTTGTTTAAATAATAATAATAATAATAATAATAATAATAATGATAATAATAATAATAGCTTTATTTATAGAAGGTAAACATGTTAAGACATATACATATATGCACAAATCTTATTTTCAACACGGCCTTCTGAAAAGAAAAAATAAAACAATACAAATTTAACCCTCTCTCTCTCTCTCTCTCTCTCTCTCTCTCTCTCTCTCTCTCTCTCTCTCTCAGTTTTGAATGACATGCAAGGGAGGTAAAACATTGCCGATAATTTCGTGCAGTTAGACGAAACAATCTAAATTTTTTACGAACCTTTTATAAAAACCACGCATTTTTTTGAATTTGTGTCTTAATGGACGAATCAGCCGCTTAACAATCTGACTAGCCAATAAAAACATGCAATTATGCAATTATTTGATCGATTTGATTGAAATGTTTATCATTTTAAATGATTTCTAGGCGTTTTTTACCACCTTCCGAGCGGTTTTAAGCGTGATTGGAGTGAGTGTTTGGAATAAATCATTTAAGCACTAAGTACTGTGAATATATGCACTCTTGAAGGTGTGTTGAGCTTAACTTCTAATTTAATTTAAGTAAAAACATCTGGAAATCGAGATCAGATAGGACGAAATTAGCGATATTTCATTACCTCCCTCGAAAGAAATTTTCGTACTGTTCTATTTTGTTTGTCATCTCGGACAAATGAGACGTTTTAAAATCCACACCAGTTAAAAAATCGTGGAATAAATTAATACATTTCTATCAAATGTTGATCGTTTGATACATTTTGAATTGTTATCAACAATTGCGAGTGGTTGGAGAGAGTGTTTCGAATGAATGAATGGATGAATGGATGAATGAATGAATGAATGAATGAATGAATGACCGATTTTGAATGGTCTTGATTAAAGTGAGTACCAATTTCACGATGTTACTAACTGTACCTACTTTAAAACTCTAGCCACCGGTACTGTTTCATTTTACTTTTTGATCGGCCCTCAATCTTCACCTAGAAGTCATATTCGTGAAGATGTCCCAAGTACCACTTGTCGGCCGAAAAGTATATCACGTCGGGGACTTTTTACTTTATAAACGGCGTACTTGGCTATACACTGAATTCCCACTTAGGACTTTTTAAGAACTTCGAAAAGTCGAAGTGTTACGTAAGTAACAAGCAATTCTTCAAATTATCGGTCAGGTGCCACGTGCTTGTCTAACATATTTGAAGTGTACAGTTCCGCAATTAAGAGTGAGTGATCAAAGATCAATTTTGTCTATACAGGTATAGACAAAATTGACCTTTGATCACTCACTTAAACTTGTGAATCTATAACCTACAGTTAGTTACATCGTGAAATTGACATTCATCTCAATCAAAATCATTCTAAATCGCTCACTCCTCGCTCCATTCACTCATTCAAAACACTCACTCAAACCAATGAAATTTTTTGAACACTTTAAGCAAATGGTCACCCAAGGAATTTCTATGCCAAGTTTCAATTGAAATTGGCCCTTTCGTTTGGGAGGAACAGATTTTTATAGAACTTAAAGCTGCTCTTTCACAGATTGGGAAAATGTGATTTTTGAAAATTTTCGTAAAATCTATTGAAGTTAAGGATCTCATCATGTTGAAGCCTTTGAAATAATAAGATTCAATCTGATATTGCATGGAAGGAAAGATCGATATTCCTGTATTTAGCGAAATTTATTCTGAAAAATAAAGCAACTACTAACGCCTCAAAAAATAATTCTTAAATTTGATCAGACTATTTATGCATGTGCATTCCGCATTATGGCTTATTCAATCAAAGATTAAGGTAAAAGTATTTGAAAGCTGGAAAGTTCATATCAATACAGACAAAAAAAAAAAAGATTATTCGTGGAAAAGAAAGCTTTTGAAATTTACAGACTGGAAATTAATAGACTAGATCCCTTACTAAAATTATTGAAATAAGTTGATTTTAGTGCCAATGACCTTAGGCCATTCTTAATCGTCTAAGAATACATACATTTCCAAATCTAAGAACAAGCTTTGTATTTTTTCTATGAAAAACTGTGAAAGAGCTCCTTTGAAAATGAAAAAAAACCTTTCTGGGGGTTAATCGAAATTTCTATGACAATTACGTAAAGGCTCACTAAAGAAACATCCATACCAAGCTTCGTTGAAATTGGTCCGATGGTTAGAGAGGAGAAGATCTTTTTAAAGTGGAAAAAATGCCCCCCCCCCCCCCCCCCCCTGCCAAGCTCATATGTTGGGGGAAAACAAAATTTCTTTAGTAATTTAAGAAGAGGGACACCCAATGAACATTTCCATCAAATTTCTTTTAAATCTGACTATTGGTCTAGGAGGAGATGTTTAAAGAGAAACTTTTCCCACGGACGGACACACTGCCATGACAATAGCCTTCGGCCAGTGGAGCTAAATACCGCATACAAAATAACGTTACAAAGCATAATTTTTTGCATCACACACTCAGTTTAATTATAATTTTCACCCAAACTTACAAAGTGTTCGAAAAGCATTATTGCATAAATTTCTAATCAGGAAAGGACAAAGAATAATAAAAGTTAAGCGAAGTTCTTACATTACATATATCTACATAAAAGCGTATCACTTTTAATGAGTTCGTAACAAAAAAACTATAGACAGGTAAAACGTCGTAACTGCACCTTTGGTCGAGATGTAGCTTCGACATTGTATCCACGAACAGACGATTTAATCTTTTTAAGTGTACTTCCTTGATTCAGCATATGAAACCGCATTTTAATTACATTTAATAATAGTACAACATTTCTTTGTTGGGAGATCAAAGCCTCGTAACTTCAGCTTATTGAAGTCACGAGGTTTTGATCGCCGAACAATAATTTTAGAGAAAATTAAAGAGATTTCATACACCATACAAAACGTGACCAACTTTGAAAAAGTATTGCCCCTAACTAATCTATACTAAGAACTTCGTTTCACCGCCATAGCACAGTTAATAGCGCATCGGACTACGCAAGGGCGTAGTTCCAATTACGCAACTGCGTATTAAAAATAAAACCTTTTTTCGAAAAATATCGTTGATGAATGATCATAACATCGAAACTACAGCTTATTTAAGCTGTAGTTACGATGTTTTGATAATTCAGCAACACCCAAATCATAAAAAGGGGAAGTGGACGGATGATATTCATCTTTCGTCACAGTCCAAATATCGCCTTTCTCCTATATTTTTTGCCGTCGCCCTCTGAGTGCGTATGAATTTCAAAATCCTAGTTACGCCTATGCTACGAATCTCGAAATCGTGGATATACTTGTACACGTTGTATGTAAGCAGAATATACCTTAAATCCATTGTCAGATGCCCTAGCCACGGCTATATGACTGAAACAAGATTATCACACAATATGCCCGTTATGTACACTGTCGGATGTCTAAGTATAAAAAACAACACAAGATAATAACTAAAACTTACAAGCTATGTAGAGTTACGGTTCTTGTGCATTGCAGTCCCTTATCAAAAGAGGAACATAACTGCCAAGTTTCAAGTCAATCGTACATAAAGTGACAGAGTTATGCTCCGGAAAAAGAGGTAGACGCCACCCGCCCACTTGCATGACACCCGAACGCTACGGGTGATCTTTAAAAATGTTAAAAGTGATTTTCTATCCCATTCAAACTTACAAATTTAGAAAAACGTAAAACTGATGAGGTCAATATTTTTGAAAGTATATTAGTGAGTGCTATCAGCGAGGGTTGGACAAAATCAAAGCTGTAGTAAACGATATCATCAAATTCGTATAATTGAACAATTTACTCTTTCTACACGCATTTGATAAAATATATGAGTATTTTATACCCAAGTAAATCGTTACTAGAAAATGAATTAATCTTTTCGATGGCTCAGCGCGAAACAGTTGTAAATGCCTAGATACTAATAGGCATTTACAACTGTGTCGCGCTAAGCCATCGATTTGGAGGCATAAAAGTCAAAAGTACAGACATATTCAAGCTCTAGTTACTACAAAAAGCTTAAAAACCAACGATTTGGGATTATGTTGTCGATCACGAGTAATTTGGATACAGGTTATAACATCATGGCATTGACAAGGTGAATGAATTTGGATTGATATAGGAATGATATGAAAGGACGAAATTACCGATAATTCATTACCTCCCTTTAAGAAATAAACGTTTTTTTTTCTGTTTGTGTATCTTCTCGTTCTAAACAGACCCTTTGAAATCCAAATTCGATACAAAATTTTGCAATGGTTTGGTCGATTTGATTGAAATGTTGATAGTTTTTTAACGATTTTAAAGTGTTTTGAACGAGATTGAAGCGTTTTTGAATGGTTTGAGCAAGTGTTTTGAATGAATGAATGCAGCGCTGATCTAGATGGTTTTGATCGAGGTGAAAAAGAATTTTACCATGTT
Organism: Fragum whitleyi; assembly: GCA_948146395.1. Lineage (NCBI taxonomy): Eukaryota > Metazoa > Mollusca > Bivalvia > Cardiida > Cardiidae > Fragum > Fragum whitleyi. The sequence continues at coordinate 59,938,413 of OX411552.1, forward strand.
ACTAACTGTAAGTGGTCAGGAGTACTTTGGCAACCAAGAAAATATGAATACAGTTAACAATATCGTGAAATTGACAAGGTGAATGCTTTTGGAATGTTTTAGGAGTGAAATTAAATGAGTGTGTTTGAGTTTTGAGTTAATTTAATGGGAGGCAATCCAATGTCGCAAATTTGTTCAGGATGAACAAAACTAGCGATATTGATTACCTCCCTTTAATAAAAAATGCATACAAGTTCTTTAGATAACTTCATACTCCTTCAAGAACCCAATAGACGCTTACAATTTAAATTATGTCTGTGAAATCGCGATTTTTCTCTATCCAAATTTATTTTGAATGACGTTTTTGATTCTATAATTTTCAATGGGTTTGAGCGTTTTCGATTTATTTGAGTGAGTAACTGGATTGAATGAATGGAGCGAGTGAGTGATTTACAATGGTTTTGATTGACATGAATGTCAATTTCACGATGTTTTTAACTGTAGTACTGATTCTGTCTAATTGTCCTTACAGTGCAGGCTGATTCGAGTCCAAACTTTTTCAAATTGTCTTTTATCTTAGTTACATCGTGAAAATGAAAAGTCCAATGACTTTGGAAGTATTTTGAATGAGTTTGTCGACCGAGTTTCGAGTGAAATTTAATGGAGATAATCCAATATCTCCTATTTCGCCGAACTTGGATGAAATTATCAATACAATGTATTTAGTACCTCCTTTTAAAAAAACTATGTATATACTTTTCTACAAAAAAAAGTTTTGATTGTCTTCGAGGTCGCTTCCAAATCAAATGCAGCAGCTAAAAATTGCATGATTTGTTTGATTTGAATGAAATTGCGAAAAAATGTGAACTATTCTGGGGCATTTTCGTATAATTTCGGAGCGTTTCCGAACGATTCGAGAGCTTCGAATGTCGATTATAAAGTAATATAAAGTAGGCCAAACTTATTCCTTGAAAAATATCCTCGGTGAACTTATAAATTTTGTTCCGTTTTACTTCTGCAGCACTGAAGAATTTTCATTTATTTAAATAATCGTTTGTTTGAAGTTTATCACCATAATCTCCTGTGACTCCACCGGCGTCCGTTGTTTTCATTTCTTGTTTTGAGTATCCATATGTTTGTTTTGCGATATCAACTAATTCTTTGAACTGTTCATTAGTTTGCCCTTTTACACCATAAGCCCATCCAACAGCATCAATATCCTTAGGCTTCGTTTCTTGTTGGGATTTTCCACACGCTTGCTTTGCGACATGAACCAAGTCTTTGAAATGTCCACTCGTTTTTCTGTTTGCAAAAAAACCAAAATCAACGTCTGTTTCACATGTGGCTTTAAGGTCTATCCCAGAAGAAGACTCATTCGAATCATGATGCCTTGGAATTTCATTTCTATTCACTCTAATTTGTTTGACAGTTCTAAGAGTATTTGTGTCGTTTGTGTCTATGGCGTCTCCCTTTGAAATTATGCCTATTGACTGTTTTAATGTTCTAGTTTGCAGGTGAGTTATTCTGTCATCTACAGAGCCCGTTACACTGATTTTAGAAATTTCATCTGATATAATTTCGGTTTGTTTAGTTTTCGGCCTTACAGAACTATCTTCCAAAGTATCATTTGCAAGAAATCTACTCGAAACTTGTTTTACTTGAACCCCCGGAAAAGTTGGAACTGTATCTCCGCTTTTATCACTCGTTAATGCATCGTCAACACAATCTGTCTTAACTGTCATATATTCATCGGGAAGTGTACGGAGGCTAAGTCTTGGTCTAGGAATAGGTTTGAATGCAGATCCTTTTTCAAACGTATTGTTATCCATTGCCTGGTTTGTGACGGACGTCTGCTCTCTCTGTCCCGTTCCGTCATCCCGTGATTTATGTATATTTAAAGGCTTTTTGCGAGTGATCGGATTAGCAACAGTGTCGTCTTGGGATGAATATAGTCTTTGTTGTTTGTTCATAGAACGGGATGGTATTTGCGATTCGGGAAGGTCTGATTCTGGTGTTTCATCAAAAATAGCATCAGATCCCATTTCAATCTCCGCAATGTTATCCTTACTTATGTAATCTGATGAATTACTATACTCGTACGTTGTACATGTATCACCTACATTTGCTTTTTCATCACACGCATTTCCTGGATTTTCCACGGGATCTTTCTTTTTTGCTCTTGTATCTTCTTTCACCTCAATGGACTTCTGACTGGCCCGTTCATTTTTAGGAAACGGATTCATTGTCGATTGATCAAAATCAATGCTCTTTTCAAGTACTGATGTCTTGTTTGTTAGACGATCTTTGACTTTTTCAATAAGATCATCGCGTGTTTTGTCAAATGGCTTTCCATCGGTAAGAATCGCCATGGACTTTTTAAAATACGACTCCAAAACACTATCACAGAATCCAGAACAATATTCTGTCTCTTGTAACTCCATTAAAAAGAGTATATTATATAACCGCTTGATTTCAAGTCCTATTTCTCGCCAATACTGTTTTGTTGCATATTGTTTGTCTCGAATCAAAACTGTCTGGACATTTTTTGCGTCTTCGATTCCATTTGTGCAAATCTCTAGATTTTGCTTCAGACTCGAGGAGGCTGCAAAAGAAGTAAGATCTTTCCGTATTTCCAGCACCGATTTCAAATGCTCAACTTTTCTTGTTGCTATAAGAATCCTACCAAATTTTGTATGATTCAAAGGATTTTTCAGGATTGTTAAGTCGTTATCGTCAAGTCCAGGTCCAACAAAGCGCAAACGGTCAATCTCTGTCTTCAATAATACGGCTTTCTGAATTCTTTCCTTCACAGTTCCAGACAGTTGATTAAATTTGTCAAGAGCGGTTTTTCGGGCGTCTTTTAACTCTTGTGCATATCTTCTGATTTCTGTTCGAATTACCCGTTTACATTTCCCTTTTGGACAACGCCTGACTGCTTCACCTCGGGGATTCAATGGTTTCAGCATGATTTCATCGAGTCTTTTGACCTCTATGATATGACCACAATCCGGCAGCTCAATAAATCTATCGCCTTCAGCGAATAAGTAATCTTTATCATTGACTTTGTCTTGATTGCATTTAACACAAATCTTTGGGCATTTTTCTCCACATAATCCTGAACACTTGTGTTTACAGTCTTTTTCTCGGTTTTGAATTCCTAAAGTACATGGTTCATCGCAGCGAATATCATCACATCTTTCGTAACACGATTTATCGCAAAGTTTATGTTTGCATTTAAAAGAACAATCTTCCATACAGGGGCTGCATGCGACCGAACACATCTTCCTGCATCTTACTAAATGTGAGCATCTGTGTTCACATTTTCTTGAGCACGGTGGACAAATTTCACTGCATGGAAATGTACATTTATGACCACATGGCAGGGTTTTGGTACATGATCCATTACACCCACTGTGTATTTTACCATTCAGACAGATTCCACATTTTCCTGTGCATTGATGACGACAATCTAGGGTAGTGTCACACTGGACAGTGCATTCAACATCTAATCCTCGATGGCATTCAACTTTCATAGTATGACCACAACGCAGAGTTCTTTCACATTTCTGTCTGCAAAGAAGTGTGTGACTTTCTTTCATGCACTTATAACAGGCTTGCTTGCATTCGTGACCACAAGTAAGTATGTGGGTGCAAATTCTTTTACACCTCCACGACGCCGGATCTTGATGACATGGTATCGACGCTGTATGTCCACACAAAGGAATCTGTTTTTCAACCAATGTTTCACACTTTTTGCAATCTTCATAGCATTTCTTCCCACATCTGTGTCCGAATTCACACGACTTAGGACACGGTTTGAAGCATTTTATAAACTTATGTTCTTTGTCCGTAATGTGGCAGTAACGTTCACAAATGTGTCCACAATTCAAACGAGAACCACATGGTTCTGTACAACCACCGTCAGGCACTTTCTCGAAGTCTGTAGGATCTACTACCTCAGCTACATTTTGGGGATGATTTTGGCAAATGAGCTTGATGCTTGGGGACACTTTTCCGACACTCTTTACCATAAAATCCCATATTTCACTGCTATTTCGAAGAAGAGTGAAGTTCCCAAAAACAAAAAGTCCGATTTTGGCCCGCGATAATGCAACACATACCCTGTTCTCGATACCGAGAAAGCCAATTGGATTTCGCTTGTCGGAACTCCCTGGCTTGCTGCTTCGGACCAGAGAGAGAAGAATGATATCATTTTCCTCGCCTTGAAAGTTATCTACTGCCGTTATTCTAACTCCGTCGAATTCCGGTTTTGGCATTTCTTTCCTAATTGTTAGTACTTGTCCCATGTAGGGCGAGAGTACAGTAATTTGGTCTGGCGTATAACCTTGCTTAAGTAGATGAGAACAAAATCTTGCTAAAAACTTTGCCTCAAAAGTGTTGTGGTAACTTGTAGATTCGGCATTAGTCTCTTCACTTTTCTCGTGTGAAATAAACTGAATGTTTACATCCAATCCTTTAACATCCTCATAAGTTTGAACCACAGGATGATCTCTTAAATTTGGATACAAATTTGGGTGTCTTAAAAGCACAGAGATACTTTGGCGCATTCTGTGTTGTTCTGTTAGAGATACGCATGGTACTCCGTTGTTCACAAGCCTCTCAAATAGTGATATATCTAGGTTATACTTTTTTGAAAGCTCATAAACTGTTGTTGATGGCCGAAGCTGTTTGTGATCCCCAATTAATATAAGGTGTTTACACTCAGCGTGTAGTGTGGTGATAACATGGGATTCTAGAACCTCTGCGGCTTCTTCTACGATAATGATTCTCGGACCAACTTGTTGGAGAAGCTTTCTATACTTTGCAGCCCCAGTTGTTGTCATTCCAATAAAATTAGCTGACTTCAAGATACCGAGCGTTTCCTGTTCTCTTACTTCTTCTAAGCGAAGTGTTGCTGCATTAAACTGCTTTTCTTGCTCCTTACCTGTTGTCTTAGATAGTTTTGGTATTCCTCCAACCAGTAACAATACAAATTTCTCTTCATGCTTAATGGTTGATTCCACACATCACTCAATAAATCAACCTCTCCTTTTGACAGAGATTTGGCTTTCTTTAACATCGCCGTGACTTCTTGCTTTGTCTTCTTCTTCTCCCAGTTCATAATCCAATTCTCATCATCTTGTGTACTTATATGTCTTTCATCTTCATCTTCTTCGCAGTAGCCAATGGTATTATCATCCTCAAGTCCTCGTTCTTCTTCAAGATCGTTTCCAGATTCCTCGATATTGTGCATCTTTTCTAGTGTAACTTTGATTGCACTTGTAGACTCATTTGTTTTGTGTAGATATAGCCAAACATTTATTGCCCTTTCAATTGGGACACGCTTGTTGAATTTGCAAATGATAAATTGGATTCTCAATGTACCTCAAGAGCGTACTTACTCCCACTATTTCCGTTTCTGTGTATTGTATTAGTTTTTCTAAAATATCTTCGGCAGCTTGCAATGATTGTACATTGCCACGGCGCCTTATATCTTGTAGTTTTAGCTCAATATTACCGATAAATTCATGTATCCATGTTTTGTACAATCTGGCCCTATCGTTCAGATCCATTTCCCAGACAGCCTGTATATCCGAAGCATGTCTAGGGAATTTCTCTGCCTTTTCGATTATAAACGTTTCCCAAAGTCGTTTTACACGTTCATTCTCATCAATATTCAATGCAAGTGAGTCAGATTCTCGAAAAGTCAAGCCTAGCCATTCGTATAGACATTTTTGTTTGTCCTGTCCTTCTTTTATCTTTGAAGAAAACGCCGAGACCTGTTCTGCTGTCATAAAATGCGAAAGCTTTTCCAAAGAGACAATTTCTGTTCTACTCTTTTTCAACTTTAAACTTACTTCTGTTATAAGCCTCTGACATTCCCATAATTCATTTCGACAGTCTATTTCACTTTGGTGTATACCCCGAGGACGGGATCGATCTTGTCTATTCTTTAGTTTGATGTTTTTTAAGATGTATTCTTCTAGAATTTCGCTGTTACATCGACCGCCAATTCGGACAATGCCATCTTTCGAGAATTCTTGAATGCCTTCTAAAAATTGGTCGAGCGCATGATTGGTATAGCAAACAACCAATATTGCGTGGCTACTAGGCCGACTGTCTTGCTTATTTCTTTGCCATACCTTTTTGTTTTCTATAAGCAGCTTAGCTATTTTCAAACCAACGTATGTTTTTCCAGTTCCCGGGGGGCCTTGAATAATTGCCAATTCTTTTGTTATTGCACATTTAAGAGCCTCGTATTGAGATATATCTAATTGAAGACTTGATTTGCTCGGCCATCCATCCAAATCTAAAACCGGAAACAAACCATCGTCTCTTCTAGACATCAAAGATTTAAAACTGTATGTCAAGTTACTCTGATACAAGAGATAATCTGGAGGCATAACTAGAGTCTGGCATTCTAAAATGTATCTGTCAAGTGGGAGGGTTTTAGTCTCCTGGAGCCCTAGTAGAATATGTCTGTATGCTTCGAAATACGTTGTAGATTCTGCCATGATCAATTTATCACTAGCTTGTATCCATTCCGGTAAGTTTTCAAAATGAACTTGAAGCATACCTTCACTGAGCTCCTTTTCTTTTCTATCAGTCACAATAGCATAAATTGCCGTGTCAAAATCATCATTAGAGAGACATAACAATGAACCATGGAGAAGTCTCTTTGAAGCAGCCCAATTCATTCGTTTAAACCTGGATATATCAAACTGAATCACATGGTTTATTCCACTCGGTGAACAAATCGGACGTAAAATCTGGACATCGTGGTACAATCGTATATCCCGCAATTTTGAAACGTTACCTTTTGTTTTTATGTACTCCCTATACATTGAAATTCCATTTCGAAGTGGACTGATGTAGTCTTCTCTCAGTAATCTGAATTGTATGTCAAGATATGTGTCCAATGAGTCATATTTGCCTTTTGCCTTATTTGCTCGGAGGAATGGTTTTTCGTCCATTTGTAGGTCAACTAAAGTTGGCAATATGCTTAGCGTTCGAAAATCCTATGGCGGAAGTCTATCATCGTCTGTTATTTTTTTTCGTTTAGGCTTGGCAAGCATCTTTTCTTGTTCCTGTCTCAATTTCTCTTTTTCCTCCAACATGGCTGTCTGCATTGCTCTTGCTTCTTCTATATCATTAGCGACACTTGGATGTGCTCCGTCTTGAAAAAAGTTTAATTGAACCTGCTGCAGTTGTAAAATTATGACTGAGCACTTACTTATGGAAGAAGGTAGTGCCGCCATTGTTTTGTTCAGAACTGATATCAAATTTGATATCAAAATAGCCAAGTCGGATTTCTTGTTCCAAAGGTAGCGCGTTTCCTGTGATCTCATGCAAATGTCATTTAGAAACTCGGGAAGTTTTGGCAATAAAATTTGCTCAAGTAATTGCAACAATTGTCTAATTCCCTGGAGTTGGTGAGAAGTTATGGCTATGTTTAACAGTCGGAATAGTATAAAGTAGCATTTGGCTTCAATCTGACCCGAGATGAACTCTTTGAAACCGCTTTTTGTATTTGAAATTTCTAACAAAACTCTATCCGGACCATCAGATTGCTTGGAAAGATGAATAAGTTTATGAAATTGCATTGGCTGGATATCACGCTTAGTACCGCTTACATTTGTGTCATTAACGTCTTTAAAAGAGTAACTACTTAATGCCGTTTGTCTATCAGAACTATCCGCAGCAACCGTCACATCCGCATTAGAGTCATGTATGTGTTTTCCAAAACCTCTGCCCCTTCCTGACACCCTTCCAGTTCCTCTGCCCCTATCCCTATTGCCTCTCGAGGGTTTTCGATAATTTCCACCTTTACCGCGTGCATTTTCAGCGTTTGGTAGATTATTGTTACTGTTTTCTCTTACGTCATGATTATATTTTTCATCATCATTTCTATCGCGATGTCGTGATGAACTTCGAGAATGAGCTTCTCTGCGTTGGTCACCCCCTCTCAAGCGACCTCTTCCATGACTACGACCCCTGCCACGACCCCTTTGGTCCTGAGAATGTGGACGGTCTGGTGTGCTTCTAGCTCCTTCATAATTTTCTTCCCCTTCGGAATCGACGTCGTAAATAGGAATGGGGTAAAGACGCCCATAACCACCATCATCGTCGTCTTTGTTGGAAGCCATCGTCACTCCTAGAATATAAACATCATTTGAAGTAATTAATCTACGACCCTTTTTAATGCTTTTCGGTTTATTTTAGAGAAATAACGGTAGATTATCATTTGATAAACTCACCGCCTAACCAGTGAAAATATAAAATACTTATACCCCGCTTTCGTATATTTCACCCTATATTACGTCATCTAAGCGGAGCACAAAATGTGACGTCATCATGAACGTTTCATAGCAATCAAGTGCAACATAACGCGCTTAAAGAAAGTTTATCACAAAGTTTTTACCTTTTGTCTTATTTTTTGCATTAAAGAACAAGAATAATCGTTTGCCTTTCTGGTAATATCGATTTATTTTAAGTGAGTGAACAACAAAAGCTGTTTTGTTACGAGTTGCAGAGCAAAGAAAGGAAATACAGCTTTTGTTGTTAACCAACTAAAATATAAATCGACCTTACACTGAAATGATTATCTTCTTTTTAGCACCAAACATCGAATTGAGACAGTGTGCGGCATTTCCAACAATTTCACATGCGCGTAATAGACAGAAATTGAGCAACCCTGACAGCCACATAATGCACTAAAACTATTCTCTGACCGCCCGAAGAGGCCTTTAGATCATATTTATTCCAAAAGCGCACAGTAAAGACTCTAGTTTCTTTAATGCTTTTCGGTGGTTTATCGAGAAATAACGGTAGATTATCACTTGATAATCTCACCGCAAAAGCAGTGAAATTATCAAAAACTTATACCCTGCTTTTGTGCATTTCATCCTATCTGACGTCATCAATGCGGGGCGAAATGAGTGACGTAACAATGAACGTTGCATAGCAATCACGCGCAAAATGACGCGCTTTACGAAATAATGTCCTAGAAATTTCACATATTGTCTCATTTTTGCAATAAAGAAAAAGAATAATCGTTTGTTTTTCGAGTAAAATCGATTAATATCTCATTTCATGAACAAAAAAAGCTATATTTTCACGAGTGGCTCTGCCACTCGTGAAAATATAACTTTTGTTGTTCACTCAATGAGATATAAATCGATCTTACACTGAAACAAACGATTATGCTCTATATAATGGAAATGTCACCCATCGACTCAATTGAATCTCTCAGAATAGGTAAGAACGGCATTATACTGAAACTCATCCCCATAGTAAATATACTCTTAATAACTAACTCGCTCAGCAATCCATTCAGTGCGTACAGAACACCCTCGCTTAGCATTGGATCGCTTCGAAAAGGTTAAATAAAAGTTTCAAAATCGCTCAAAACACTCCACAGAGTTTTTCAAATAAATCAAAACATTCAATAATTTTAATACGCTGGCATTGATTTATTTGTATACGAAGGAATAAGGGGGCAAATTTTGCATCTAAAGTAATCAACCTTCATAGAATGGGTTGCTCTCTTGATAGTTTACACGTGTGCCAAGTAAATGCCTTCGTAATACCAAAGATGTCGGAACATCTCTCGGCCATTTCCGTAAACTGCAACATCTGACCCATTCGGAACATCGCTCGGACTTTTCCGTAAACTGGAAAGTACCTCGGACGTAATTGTAGTAATTTTGGGTAATTTTTAAAGTAATTCGGCTTCAGGTGGTACTTCGGTTATTTAATACGCTTGAAGAAAATCACATTTTTTAAATTCTTTCCGATCGTCTATGGAGAACGTTTGGGTATATTATAATTTGAAAACAAAACACAGTCAAACACTGCGTTTTGTTATCAAGTTATTATATGCCCACTTTTATTTTTTCGTTGATTTTGTTTTGTGCAACGTCATCCTCAGCGGAATCGTTGATGTTTGTGACGTCATATAAACCCGCGTGCGAAATGACGCGCTTTCATAGCAGCGCCCTATTACTCCCGAGGTCTATTCCGTAGAATCGCCGAGGGTTCCCGATTGCATCTGACCGTGAGATTGGCCAAGTGGTGTTCCGAATGCGCCGACGACGTGACCAACCTGCAGCAATACCTCGGTTTTTTTGTTATTTTTTTTTTTTTTTTTTTTTTTTTTGAAGAAAACAGCAGATATAAATGTAAACTTGAAACTTGAACGTGAGTTAAAAAAAAGAGAGACCATCTTTCACGATTTAAACCCTGCGCAAAGATTAAAGGAAATTCGTGCGACTTGTTTGTTTTCTCCCCTCGCAATTAAGAGGGTGATGAAAAAAAATATTTCAACAAAATATTTAGAAATGTCTCATAAACCATTTATATCTTCGAATAACTAAAACACCTTTACTATAGCTTACATGTTATTGTTCTGTAGTATCGACAGTTACAGTTAACAACAGTTAACAACATCGTGAAATTGACAAGGTGAATGATTTTGGGATGATTTCGGAATGAAATTGATCGAGTGTGTGGAGCGAGTTTTGAGTAAATTTAATGGGAGGTAAACCAATATCGCAAATTTTGTTCAGGATGAACAAAATAAGCGATATTGATTACCTCCCTTTAATAAAATATGCATACAAGTTCTAAAGATACCTTCTTTTTTCTTCAAGAACCTATTAGAGGCATACAATTTGATTTATGTCAGTAAAATCGGGATTTTCCTTTATCCAAATTTATTTTAAATGATGTTGTTGATTCTATATTTTTCAATGGATTTGAGTGTTTTTGAATGGTTTGAGTGAGTGGAATGAATGACAAGAGCGCTGAGCGAGCGATTTAGAATGGTTTTGATTGAGGTGAATGTCAATTTCAAGGTGTAATTAACTGTAGGTCCACTGACGCAGATCATTATATTGTTATTTTTGTCTATTATTCAAATTGAGTTACGTAAATATTTTAAACATTGAATATCAACATGCCTTAACTATAAACGATTTGTTCTTCATTTGATTCTATACAAAAGGCTTTGTTCCACATGAACATAATAGACAGGAAAAAATGTCATGAAATTGATCAAGGTTCAAGATAATAAAACTATACAAAAAAGAGAATTAACTCAAATGTTCAGTTCGAATAATTGATGAATTTCTGCATTAAGAAGAAAGCTTTCAAAATCGAAACAGATAAATTTTCAACTTTATATGTTCTATGACACGAGAAATCGTCGACATTTACATGGTTTATTGCTCTGTTCTAAAATTTCATTCAATACGAACTACTTGAGGCAAGACAGTGTAGATGAACAATTCATTTTTTTTTCGATAAGGATGGAAATTACGAGTAAACTTGATTGCATTTTTGAATCAATTTTTTTTCTTCCACACCCGACCCCCCCATCCACCCCGAGTTTCAACAAATACGATACCTTGACCCAGACAGAGCGAGTCCGTCGTGGTAGATGCGAATTAACAAAATTAATGCATATTATAATTCTGAACTTGAACACCGTGTCTTGATTAATGATTAAAGCTTAGAGATATAAGGTATTTTGATTACGTTAAAACATTTTGCCTTGATAGATGACTTTGACTTGGACGATGATATTGATCTTAGTACAGGCACAAGGGCGTAACTTCATTACGCAATATACGCAAATGCGTAACAGAAAAAATCATCTGTTGAAAAATATCGTTGATGAATGATCACAACATCGAAACTACAGCTTATTCAAGCTGTAGATACTATGTTTTGATTATTCACAAACGCTCAACTCATAAAAAGGGAGCGGGCGGAGGGCATGCATCTTTTGTTACAGTCCACATATCGCCTTTATCCTATATATTCTTTGGCTGCCGCCTTCTGAGTGCGTTTAAATTTCAAATTCTTTACGGCCTATGCAGGCAGATGTACATCATTGAGTGTAGTTTAATACAAACGTATATCTGTATTGCATCTTGAATAAGCTCAGAGAAATTAACTTTTTTGGATAAGTTTTGTGGGTTTTTGGCCTTGATAGTTAACCTTGACCTTAATAAATGTTAATCTTGTTACATGTCGATAATATCTTTGAGCCTGATCTATCATAATACCGAACCTGCATTTAGGATGACAAAACGGTGCAAACTGTTTGCGAATTATATCCGGCTTCGCCCGTAAGAGTACATGCAAAGAGGAGAATAATTTGAAAACAGGTTGCACCGTTGTGTTTTCATGAACACAGGCCTGGTTCGAGCTTTACAGTTAGTAACATCCTGAAATTGATATTTTCACGATCAAAACCATTCTAAATCGCTCACTAAGCGCTCCATTCATTTATTTAAACTCTAACTCAAACCATTCAAACACGCTCCAAAATTTTCAAAGCATTTCACAATCGTTCAAAACGATCGAAATTTCATTCAAATCAATCAAATCTTTCCATAATTTCAGTTGGCGGTGCGGGGTTTGAAGTGCCTGATTGATAGGTAAGGACACACAAATAGGAAAGTACGCATACAGACAGGCAGATGGACAACTGCTAACCAATAAACCCCGATCTTTCGACGAAGGGATATAAATGCATAATTAGATTGGCCAAGAACAGACATTCGCCTGGAAGAGCTATCTCCGTTCCCTACAGGTTTTAGTGGATTCAATTTGAAAAGAACGCATCTTGTATATATATATATATATATATGGAGTCTACAGCTAAAATGGAGCTACAGTAGAATTTATCAAATGATAAGGTGAAGGAAAAGTTGCTTGTTTGAAGTACTGTATTCAAAACAAGTTATCAGCTATAAAATCACTATCTTCGAGCGTATACATATGTGACCCGTCATGCGAAAAGAGACCATCTGGAAAGTCCGTGAAATAAATATTTTTATTATATGACCAACGTTGCCGAAGTGAAATAACCCCGTTGAATATTTTTGATGTTACACGGGTGTTATTACACTAGTGGAATAACTATGCAAATGAGGTCAGAGCGAATAGCAACGCTATTTTGTAATCGCGAAAAATAGGTCATAATCTATGTTTTGTGACGTCATTTTTAAACGGCGTTATAAGATTCGCGGAAAATTAAAACGCTTAATTTCAAGAATTTTGACGATTTTTCGCTAAAATTCGGGTCATATTATAAACAGAATATAAAATTTGTGCTCATAAAATACAGAATTTTTTAAACTCGTCATCTAAAACAGATAAAACTCGGCACAGCCTCGTTTTTATCTGTTTATAGATGACTCGTTTAATAAATTCAGTATTCAATGACCACTCATTCAATATCCTCTATAAATCAAAGCACTGAAAGTACTGATGGTGAACGAATCTGTTGGCATTCAAAAGTGATATATTGAACTAGTTGAGAAAAGAGAAATTATAAATGTAAAAAATAATCAAGGGAAAGTGTCTCGTCAAAATTCTAAATTCAAAGAAAGAGAAAGAGAGGAAAAGAAGGGTAGAGAGAGTGACAGACAGAGACAGACCGATAGACAGAGAGCGATAAGCCTAGAGAAAAGAAAACCGACAATTATAGTGTCTAGACTAAAGATTCTTTTCTTAACTAAAAAAAATAGCAGTCAGAAAGGTAATTCCATTTCCACATGCGGGACCCATATTTTAGCAGATTAAACAGCAGTCTTTCTGCATTTTGACTTTTAAACATTATCCGCTATGGCTCTTGTACGACCTGAATGGTTCACACCCATCCTCCGAATTAAAAGACCGCTGTTTCGTAATTGTAATTACAGGGTTTTGGTCTCTTTCGGTAATATTCAGTCTTGTGAAAGAATAATTACCTGATGCCATTGCGTAAAAAAGAATTGAAAAAAAAAAAAAAAAAAAAAAAACAATTCGATGAAATCTATGTAGGAAGGTATTTTGTACAGTTAATGAATTGTCCAAATATAGTCGTTGTTAAAAATTATATTGCTCCTACCAAACGGCGGATAATCGTAAACCTAAGAGGGTAGAAGATGGCAGCTACGAACGGATGTATGCTCATTATATTTCTGGTGCGAGAAATACCAATTTCCATGTTAAGGTAAAGTGCACCAGTCCACAGGCGATTGATTCACAATCCAAGTTTCGTTTTTTGTAATATTTTACATACTTCCGGTAGAACAAATAGATGAATGATTGTATTGAGGAAATTCTAGAGCCATCCGAGGGATAGAAGCGCTACTATACAGTTGTAGTTACTATGTCAAGTACTTTGAAAAAAATCCATTCGATGTTAAAATTTGAAATTAGGTCTATCGTGTTGGGATATTTGTTCACTTGATTTTTTTTATTTATTTATCTATTCACGACATTCATATATTAACAGTAAATCGTACCGAGATTGCTATATCCCCTGTTTTCCGGCCTTATTTGAAACGAAAAAAAAACAGGGAATGGAATTTAGGTAATATGATTCAAAAATACCCGTAACCGAAGATATTTACATTACACAAGTATGCAACAACAAGCTTTAAGATAAAAACGGGATTTAAGCAAGAGGTGTAAATTTGGTAGTTGAGAACATAAGTTGTCTGGCAATGGGTTAAATTTCACTTCATGTCAAGGTTGGTCACGGTCAAGTGGTGCGAGTTTATGTTTCAATGATGATTTAGACGCGCCCTCCCTAATAAACGTGCTCCCCCATAAATACGATTCCCAGGCCCTTGACTATACGATGAACAATATCCAACCGTCCACGGTCCGTGGTGAAAAATCCGGTCTCGAATTTAAATTCAAAAGCAGCTACTCCACGACGTAATGTTCAATAGATTGTGGGTTAACTATCTTAAATTCCTATCAGGATAAGGCTGGTTGCTTCATTAAAAGATCGTTCAATATCTGAAAACTAGCACGTCCTAAATCGCGCAGTCTTCCGGAAGCGTGAAAGGTTAAAATTTAACACAAAATTAAAACTATTTCTCGTTATTCTTCATAAGTCACATGCGAACAAAATCCCCTTTCGTTGTTACGAAAATATTTCTGAAATCATTTCACCTTCTTAAAATATACAAAATATCCGAGTCATATGATTAAATCCTAGTCACAATTCATACTGTTAAAATAGGAAAAACCCCGTTAAATCTCGTGTGTGACTTATTTCAGAAGCGACGTCGCCGCTTGCAAGAATCTGGGGACTTCAAAGGGTGCCGACACGCGGTGACCCAGCTAGCTCCAGACGTGTTGTGTTTTCACTACGAAACACTTTCATTTCATGTACCGGGTGCATTTACACATCACGAAATTTTAGGATTTAATACAGGATTATTTATTTCATACGTGAATAGGTAATGATTTATTAGACCGCCTTGTCCATCGGTAGCGGGACATTGGATATTGCATCGTCTGGAACTTCCTATCTTGTACAAATAATAACAATAATAATAATCTCAGCTTCTGCGTACACAATCACTTGCTTTTGAAAGCTGCAATTAATGGTCGAGGGTGACCGTATTTCGATAGATTACTTTAAATGACAGAATTACAAATCATTAGCTAAAATTTTATTTTATTTTCTAAATCTATAGCCTTAATAGATAAATAGATAAGCGTTTTGGGTAGCGTACGTATTTCAATCGATAATTACGAACATGTTAACAGTTTGCTTCTCTTAGGTACCAAAATACGTATTTTTTTTTAAATTAAGTAAAAGAGTCTGAAATAATAGCGCCCCCACGACGTTTTGCATCGCGCTCGGGCGAGTTTAATAGGAGAAATACGACAGGAACATTCCATTCGTTTGTACACTTGACCTTTCGTAAATAAGCAAAGACTTCATTCATAAGAAGGCAGGTAAAATCATAGTAGGTCATCACGTCAGGGGTGTGTAGAAGTTCAAGAGTTCACGACCTCAATAAACACACATTTCCGGCAAATTACTACAAGTTGCAATAGCGAAGGTTTAAATCAAAAACATAGTATCTGTCTATACAGTGTAAAGACACAAACTTTGTTTTAGCTCTCAAGTCTCGACAATCTTACGCGGATCAAAAATTCGCTCGTATAGACATTCCAAGATAATTTTGTGTTTTTAAAGGGTAATTTTCATTATCTTCACTTGATGAAGAATGCTAGTCTCATGCATTTAATGAAATAAACAGTGATTTTGTTCAGAGAAGCCTTTAGAGACACTAAATTGAATCTTAAGAGGTACTGCTTTATTTAAAACCTATTAAGATCCTACAGGATTTTCCATACACAGTATATAACACTGGTGAACGAATTTTTCGTTCACCAAAAAGAGATTAGTTCCGGTAGAGGTTCACCGAAGGTCGAATTTCAAAACTCTTCACTTGGAAGGTAGATTGATCATCCTATATTCAGAAAATCACCAAAGGGCTTAAAATGTCGACCCTAATTGACTAGGGTCGACACTTTACGCACTACCTAAATGGTCCCGTTTCGCGTGACGGGTCATTTATATAAATTCCTGTGACTTAGCCAAAAAGACTATGTTACATTCAATTTTATAAACTACATGTAATGTGAAATATGATCGTTACCCGGTAGTTTTATTTGGCAACCATTCAAAATCTAAACATGCAAGACTGTATGAATTTAAAACCTTATCACGCTTTAGGCCTACAAAAAAGTTTTTTCTGTACATAAAGCTTTGGCAGACGTTAAAGACTAACGTCAGCCTGCATAGACGTGCAGTCTGTATTGACCTGTTATCACTTGTCTGATAACATAATTCATGATATCAGGCAGTCTTTTTTTAGAAAGAAATTGCATACACTTTTAACCGAATTTCTTTAATTTTTAAGGGTTTGTTATAATAAATCAATGTAAAATGATTGCATGATAAATAGAATAACATGTAAATGTCTTAAAATAGTGTCTTAAAATATCAATGTTATTTAGTATCGGCAGTGAGAAATTATCATGACGAGGCTATGAATTCTTCCAACCTCGACCAGATAACATTTAAATTTTAAGACACTAACATTTTATTCTTTATACACCCTTCGTTCGCTGTGGACAATTCTTAAGCTTACGGTATGGACTAAAAACAGCCTGCACAGTTGTGCAGTCTGATCTTAGTATACACTGCCTATCTTCTACTTGTTTTTTGTGAAAAAAAATCGAGACAGACTTGTTAATAGGGAGAAACGGTAAATGGGTTTAAACATAATTTAAATTCAGCAGGATTCGGGTAAAATTTGTGAAATACAAAATGTACTACTACAGTTAACAACATCGTGAAACTGACAAGGTGGATGATTTTTGAATAATTAAGGAATGAAATTGAATGAGTGTGTGGAGCGAGTTTTGAGTGAATTAAATATGAGGAAATCCAATGCCGCAAATTTTGTTCAGGATGAACAAAATTTGCGGTATTGATTACCTCCCTTTAATAAAATATGCAAACAATGCTCTTTAAATAGCTTCATATGATTTCAAGAACCTAATAGACGCTTATGATTTGAATTATGTGTAATCGCGATATTTCTCTATCCAAACTTATTTTGAATGACGTTTTTGATTCTATTTTTTTCAATGGGTTTAAGCGTTTTTGAATGGTTTGAGTGAGTATTTGGAATGAATGATTGGAGCGCTGAGTGAGCGATTTAGAAGGGTTTTGATCGAAATTAGTGTCAATTTCACGATGTAACTAACTGTAAAAACGACACCCCCTATTTTGTTTGTCTGCTTGCTCAGTTGTCTGTTGGAACACTTTTACAAAAATCCTGGATCCGTCAAAGTAAAGGATAAATACATTGTTACGTCGCCCCCCTCCCCCCCCCCCCATGAGACGGACAGGCAATGTCAAAACCATCTTGCGAAACCCTTACGCTACCTTCGTTACGCAGGGGCGTAGCGGTGGGCAATATGGTGGGTCTTAATTAAATGAGATTGAGGCTATGTCTGCTTCTTGCGTGTTTTTCCCATCAATTTTTGCCGTCTGTGACAGTTGGTACAGTTAAGAACATTGTGAATTTGACTTTCATCCCGCGGATCAAAACCAATCTTAATCGCTTTCTCAGAGCTCCAATCATTCATTCCAAAAACTCCCTCAAACCATTCAAAAACGCACCAAAATCACTAAAAATAAAGGATTAGCAACTAATTCAAAATAAAAAATCTCTAAAAATGCTTTCATCGACTTAATTGAATATGGAGGCGTTTGTTTGGTTCGTAGAGACATACTCGTGTGAATATTTCATCAAAGGGAGGTAATAAATATCGCTAATTTTGTTCATCGTACGGTTGTACGGACTTATATCAGATAGTTTTGAGAGTCATGCTACTTATTTGCGAGTCACAGACTAACCTGGGTCCCTAAAAACTATGAGGGAATTTGTATGTTAGAACCCCCTTTACAGAATTTCCGAATCCGCTTACGGTATTTAGTTTATACAAAATCAGGGACTCTAAATAAATATATTTAGGGTCCGTGACAAAATTAATGCACAAAAAGTAATCATCGCGAAATCGAGTAACCGCGCAGGGGTGTCACGTGTGGAAATACGACTTTATTCCTACTTGTCCAGGATCAAGTAAACCCCCCCCCCCCCCCCCCCCCCCACACACACACACACACACAAATCTCTGAATAAAAATAAAAATAAAAAAAAACGAATTGGTAGATAAAGAGAAAAAAAATGACCATAACAGTGATAATTCTGGCTCAGAATATCATTGGCAAAATATCACAATGAGCCAATTCTTATGAGAAATTTGGAGTTTTCAGCGAGAATTTTTACCAAATCTTTCACTATTTTACATCTTGCTTAAGAGTTTTTCTCTCATTAAGCCAGTTTCAGTGTCGGAGATTTCTTGCAGAAAAATGAGAGTATCTCTCAATATTTTGCCCTAAAATGATCCCTGCCACAGTTTTCTCAATCAGGTTCGTGGCCTAATATTACATTCAGTTTAGTTTCAACGATCCGGTTTTAAATGCTGATAAGTTTTTCAATATTCTAATGTTGATGTTGAAGAAGATGGATGTTAGGCCTACATATTGTTAAAATATACTTTCGTTTCTGAAGAAGGCATTAGCCTAAAATTAATAAAAAGGGTTAAATTAAGATTGATCCGGTTTTAGATACATTAAAGTTTCCTTTTTTCCATTTTTCCCTAGACTCTTAAAAATCTGAAAAATACCCTTTACAATCTCTTCCGAATTGTGTTGACTAAAAGTGGTAGATCTAATTATGTCATTTTGCATGTCTCGAGATCATTTACTTCAAAGTTAAAGTTGTCCGATTTTATCCGAATCATAGAACATATGTGTTTGTTAACTCATCAAATTTCACCAACCTTTTAAATTTCCTATTTTATAGTGCCATGGATATTTAAATAAAGCCTTTCGATGGTTGGCAATCGTTTAAAAGTTCGTTGTCATAATAAGTCCATGGAACTATACATCAAGACCACATACATATCAACTTTTTGTCAAACAAGATTGCTCGCCACCATGTCACCAAAGCGCCTTAAACAGAGTGTCCTAGTTTCGTTTTCAAAACTGATACGATAGATTACTTCTTGGTATTAATAAAGAAAGTAAACCTGCGTTTATCTGATACAGTTAACATTATGAAATTGACTGTAATTTCGATCAAAAACATTCTAAATAGCCCACTCAGCGCTCCATTAATTTTATTCCCAACACTCAACACCCCATCATTCAAAAACGCTAAAAAGAAAAAAAAAAAGAAAAAAGAAAAAAAATCACTCACGGAAAATGATAAGATAAATAACTGAAATTGTAAGCGTCTGGTTGGTTCTTGAAGAAATAGGCAGCCATTTAGAGAACTTGTATGCAGATTTTTATCAAAGGGGGTTAAAAGATATTGATAATTTTGTTACTCCGGAACAAAATTAGTGATATTGGATTAATTCCTCGGCTTTAATGTCACTCAAAATTCTTTCCACACACTACGGCATTACTGAATGTATAGCCCAGACCTATGTTCAGGATACAACTGCGTTTGAGAACGTTTGAAAAATTACGCAGTAACGTCATTGATTCTACTGATCCCCGACTGATCTTCATCGTCGGCCGCTTTTTTGGAGGCCCGGTCAATTTTGTTTTGGTTAATGGTCCTGTGAAAAAATGTCCGCAAAGAATTGAGTTTGTTAACCAGTAGCAGGCCTATCCTTCACGCGAACGGGGAAGGGAAAAGTCTTGGAAATTAGCCACACCCATAAAATCCATGTTTTTCAATGGATCAAAATTTCTTGAACAACTATGAAAGAGGGTCACCCAAGGATCTTTCCTGTGAAGCTTGGTTGAAATTCATCCAACAGTTTCTGAGGAGAATATTTTTAAAGAAAAGGTTTACGACCCGGCGGAAGCACAGGCCCACGAATGACACAGCGCCCCAGCCGAAATATGTAAGACACGAAAGGTTTGTGGTGCGAAAAGAAAAGAATGGGTACTACGTCATTAGAATATGCGTACACACACAAAATTCCGAATGGCGGATTTTTTGACACAAAAACAAATAAACGATTTAACATGGAACCTGTGGTTCTAAAGCAATGTATTTCGAAACTTAAATTAAATGAAATATTCCCAACATTTTTTAGATGGTCATTTTTCAGTTCGAGAGAGCACGATCGATTGCAATCTCTGTTGAATGGCAAATCGACCAAAAACAGCCTTGCTAGCGAAATTTTGGATTGTTGTGAGGTGAGTAACTTAAACTGTCCAAATTTATATGAAATAAGGCAAAGCCTTAAAAGCGAGCGCAGCAATTTGTGTACTGGATGACAAATTAGTTGTTACGAACGAGAGAGAGAGAGCATATGTATTTTATAGATTAGTGCGTAATCCAAGGATCTATCAGCTGCCTAGTCCTATTTATAAGACCCGACATACGTTATTTTACATTTTGACTTTCACCGTGTATGTCGGGTCTTATCAGTTTCCTGTTTGTGTCCTTGTGCAAATTCCGATGAAGAAACGGTTCGCTGTTTGGACACAAAATACACATGCTTTAAGAATGAAATGCCAAACAACCTATATATTTTTACAAGGAACAATGAAATATGCGTCGAATGCAACAATTTATGAGAAGTGAACTTACCAGATCATTAATTAATCCCTATTGAAACTCAGTAACCCTCTAAATAATGTTTTCCGCTGTTGAACAATGCCGAACGTTCCAATTAAGTAAACAAAAACAGCACGTGGAAATGGTGGAACCACTGATTGGAATTATATCAACCGAAATGTGTATTAAAAATAAAGTCTACACAGTCATTATGTATCACACAAAATTAGGTAAAAGTAACACGATTTAAGGAAAAAAGAATATTTAAATTTGGGCTGAATGCGTGGAAAAGAAAATATAAACCTTTTTTTTAAATCCATCATTTGTTCTATTCCATTATATATGCCTCGGGCACAAAAAAATGCAACTTTAATACCTGTCTGTTTCTATAAGATTCTCTGTTGTTTTAATTCTATTTTACTTACCGATCTACAATTCCTTTTAGTATCTAGTTAAACTGGCCGTTATTCCGTAAAAAACGGCCCGTAGTTTGGTTTAAGAGGGCCATTAGCTGTTTCTGAAAACTGTAAGAAGGGCCTATTTCTGATTTTGCATTCGTTCAAAACGGCCCAAGTGTAGTTTTTTAAACAATTATCTCTACGAAAATTACCAAAGCGTTTTTAAATGAAAATTACCAAAATTGATTTTAGTTAAGGTTTTATTCTAATATATTCTCATTGTTACGTCTATGCTAGTTTTCGTCATTTTTCTTTCTTCAGAATTTTCCCCTGATATTGAATGTGATACATGTATATTTATAGAAATACCTTAATACAGTAAGAAAATGAATACTTGGATTGTGAATTTATCCGACTGTTACAATTTCTGACCAAAAAGACTTGCAGAATGCTCTTCTTGTGCTACGATTTATTACAATTTTCATAAAAGAAACTAGTCTATAGCTTCGTTGTGCTAGTGATCTGTGCTCTTAAATTATGGCCCAGTAGGTTCTTATCCTATAAAAAACGTATTTAAAAGTCGTTCATGCATTAAGAATCAGTCCCGGTTTATTTTTACGTGAGGAGTCGTCTTCTGTGAACTTGAATCACAGAGCCTGACTATACAGAGTCCATGCTTGATTAAGTTCCGGGGTGTTTCTTATCATTTACGAAATCGCATTTGAAAATGGTATATGCACATATTTTAGTCCTGGAGTATTTCTTTTCCCAATAGAAAACGTTTTGTATCATTTTGCGAACAAATTTAGTCCCGTATTGTTAGTTAAATTAAAAGAAATCGCTTCAAATGTAATTTCTCAGTACATTTAAATTTAGTACTGTGTGTTTTCTTACATAACTTATCTTATTCAGATTACTTTTTAGTTTATCATCATCTCTCAACTAAATAAAATTTCTGCGTATTCGGCGCATATGGTTATGTTTTCATATTGCATCTGTAAACAAATGGTGTTTATTTCCCGTATTTGCCAACTTTGATAATTTTGACCATTATCTCAGAATACACCATAAAGATGGCACATGAAAATAAAGGAACAGTTTAATTATGCACCGTGACAATTTTCCAAGCATTTGTAAACATTAGATCAGTCTCAATTTTGGACGTCACATATTCTATCGCTGGAACTCGCCGAAACCCAGAGATCATGAAGAGCCCTTGTGGCAACGAAAGAGTTCCGTGTGGTTATAGGACGTTTTTAAAGATGCTGAAGACATATCGTTTTGTAGAAAAAAAAGCTAAACAATTTTATATTTTTTTTAAATCACAAGATCACATGGAGGCCCGCAACCACGTCGTTAAGGCATCACAAAATCGCCACACGGACATTGCACGGTCACTGTCGACTTTATGCTTAGAAATCTTTACCACATAATTATTCTACCATCCCCGCATAGGCACCGCTGGGAAAAAAGTACAGGAGCCGCATGGTCTAAAGTAGATCTAACATAAGATGACAAATCATACAGTCACCGCGATTACTTTGCGATCTTTGCGATTGACTTATAATCGCTGCACGTGCACACCTATGATTCATGGATGAAAGGGTCATAAAATCCGTTTGGGCACCACACAATTTAGTGAACATATACGCTGTAGATAATGAAATTGTTAGGTGTCAAAATTAGAAAAAATCAAACATAAGCTGCGATATCGTACGGCGTCCGTGGGTTATGTTAACTTGGCTTAGCGAGATATTTCGAAAACGGTTGAAATAGAGACATACAAATGTAAGGGGTGAACTATTTCTTGGAGATTAAAGATCTTGTCCTGATAATTTCTCTTTTATGTATATTGTCATTTTTTTAATTTTCAAGTTTTACAAATTAAGTTTGACGAATAAATAAATTATAGGCTTTAATTGCTTAATGGTAATCAAATTTTAAACAAAGTTACACTATTCTCGTAAATCTACCAACAGATGTAAGTTAATCGCATAAACGAACAGCCTTGACACCGTCAAGAAAATTCAACTAAAATATCGTAAGTTATCTTTAAAATCTTATAAAAAAGATTCTAAAGGACGAACCTTCGAAATAAAACAGGTACTTATAGGTTTAAGACCTCGTCCTGCGCGGACGCCTATAATATATTATAAAACAGATAAATCTAGGTTTCTTCGGTCGCGTCCATGTCATCAGAACTTATTTCCGAACTCAACCGAATAACGACAAGCTTTTTTCCCGCAATTTATGTCAGTGAAACAATAGTAGACTGAATATATCGCGAAAATCACAGGGCTTCAGACTCACACGGTTACATTTTTTTTTCAAAGCTAACGAACTTTGGCTTATAATTAAAACGGTTCTCAAATTCGAACATTCTATGTTACTCTTTCTACTACTCGACGATTTAAGTTCAAGTAAGTTTGCAATATTATCGGAGTAAATCCCGACTTAAAGAAGTTAACCGAGTTCATAATTGACTAAGTAGCCGCGCTTAATCGGGTATGGAAACTGTCATTTCGAACAAACTAATCCAAAATCTAGTTTTACATTTATTGTGTGTGTATGTGTCAAGTGTCACAAAAAATGTGTCTGTGAATCAACATTGTCGGCGATCAGGATATAACAACGCTAGTTAAGTTTCAAAGTATTATCTTCCACAGCAGTGAAGAAACTATTATTTGAAGTGTGAGGGAATCCCTGTGCTAATTTCTCACGAGAAATTTGCAATCGTTTCTGTACTCGGATGCGACCAGTCTAAAAATAGCAATGCAATCTGAGTTCTGAATCTGTTCTAATCAGTAGATCTACGAACATTTTCTCGTACAGGGGACTTTAAAAGATCACAAAAACAAAGCGAATTTAACATGAAAAAAATATTTTAATCAAGATATCGTTTACTGCACATACTCCGCACCAACTTATATATTTATAACATTATACCGTATATTGTTGCAGAATGTTTAGATGCAAATTTTTATCATAGGCATAATTTAAAATTGGCTGATTTGACCCGTGGCCGTCGATATATTTTTTCCGTTCAAACTTGTTTTTTCCCTTACAGAATCAAAAATATAAATGTCTTTTTACTATGAAATTGCCTCAAATAAAATATTTAGTTTAATTCACGAATGTTTATCAACTGTTTCTGCGCGCATTGTTTTTTCGTTTAAAAATTGTGTTGCCGTCCATTTTTAGCTCACCTGAGCACAAAGTGCTCAAGGTGAGCTATTGGGATCGTAGAATGTCTGTCGTCCGTCGTGCGTCGTCCGTTGTCCGTCGTCCACAATTTCTTTAAACATCTTCTCCTCCTAAACCAGTGGGCCAATCTTGATGAAACTTGGCAGGGATGTTCCTTGGGTCAAGCTCTACCAAAGTTGTTCAAATAAAAGAAATCCACCCTTAACTTTCCCTTTACTCTTAACAAAAAGGGTGAAAAAATGAAAATCTTTAAAAATCTTCTTCTCTGAAACCAGATGTCAGAGAGCTTTCATATTTGGTATGTAGCATCATCTAGTGGACCTCTACCAAGTTTGTTCATATCAAGACCCTGAGGTCATACTTGGGCTTTGCCCGGGCCCATCCCTTTTTACATAGAATCAAGAGTGAAAATTTTATAAAATCTTCTTCTCTGAAACCAGATGGCAGACAGCTTTAATATTTGGTGTGTAGCATCACCTAGTGGGCCTCTACCAAGTTTGTTCATATCAAGACCCTTGGGTCATATTTGGGCTTTGCACGGGTGCATCCCTTTATCTCTTATGAGCACGAAGGGTAAAAAAATGAAAATCTTCAAAAATCTTCTTCTATGAAACCAGATGGCAGACAGCTTTCATATTTGGTATGTAGCATCATCTCGTGGATCTCTACCAAGTTTCTTCATATCAAGACCCTAGGAATATATTTGGGCTCCACCCGGGCGCAACCCTTTTTACATAGAATTAAAGAGCGAAAATCTTTTTAAATCTTCTTTAGTCGAAACCAGAGGACACACTGCCTTCATTTTTGGTATGTAGCATCATCTAGTGGGCCCCTACCAAGTTTGTTCATATCAAGATCCTTAGATCATATTTGGGCTCCAACCGGGCGCATCCCTTCAGCTCATCTGAGCACGATGGGTGAAAATAGGAAAACCTTCAAAAATCTTCTTCTCTGAAACCAGAATGCAGACAGCTTTCATATTTAGTATGTAGCATCATCTTATGGACCTCTTTCAAGTTTGTTCATATCAAGACCCTGTGGTCACATTTGGGGTCCACCCGGGTGCATCCCTTTTTACATAGAATCAAAGAGCAAAAAGGCATATTTGTCTTGCTCTCCGCTGAAAATGTTCCATGGTATTGATCTTAGGCAATTATCTTCTTTTTGACATCTGCCTATCTAATTAATGTGATGTCCCAGGTGTCAAAGAGACTCAGGTGAGCGATCTAGGACCATCTTGGTCCTCTTGTTTATTTTCCCAAATCTGCTTTGGAACAAAACAATTGGAAATGCAATGTGAAAGTGAAAGCAAAAACTTTTTTTCCTTGAAAATCGACTCATTCGGTGGAAATTAAGGCGAGCGACAAGTAAGAATTGATTCAGAAGTTATATGTTATTGATCTGTCGTGTTGTTCACTGTCACAGTTGTTTAAATCGCGAAATGATTTTTGCTCACGGGAAAAGTTAAGGATACTTTTAGACGTTACACTGCAATATCAAAGGTAAAACATGAAATGTCAGAATAGCGAATATCAAATAAAGAATGGTGCATGTGTAGACGTCTAAATATTTGGACTATCAGCTGCCAAATTAATTTTCAATCATTGCATATTTCATCTGTTATGTCTAACTGAAAACAAATAAAGTGACATAAGATTTTCGCAAATCAACTTGCACCTTACCTTTAATTCAATTTTATTCTCTAGTAAAAAAACAAACAAAACTTTTGTAATTCCTCTCCTGGAAAAAGGCTGAAGTCACCACAGATACTAGACTGAAAATGACTAAGTCATAGTGTAAATTTATGTGAACAACAGACAAAAGAAATCATTATTTCTGGACTGGATGAGATTACCCAAATTGTTAAAAAAAAGAAACAATGAAAAATCAATTAACACTAGGTTAAACTATTGAGCCTGTATTTCTATAGCCATATTCAAATATAAATGTTTTATGTTCCGATTGTATATGGCCCAATTAACATTAGAAAAAGTTTCGTATTTGAAATCGTAGGTTTAGCTGACCTAAATTTCGTTCATTTAAATGAAGCTGATAAACTTAAGCTTTTGAATACAATAACGTGATAAGAACTCGTCTTGATTAATATCAAAACAATTCTAAGGAACTGCTTGAAATTTCCCATAGAATCTGCATTTTCTACATGGATCTACATAGGGAAATAAATTTCTATAAATTATGAAATAGGCTACTACCTTGTCTATTTTATTTAAGTACCATTACATAACACCAATAATGTATTGAGTAGATGTATGTTTGTGATGTACAATCTATTTCTCCAATACTTAATGATCCGTTCATCAGTTAAGCGATTAAGTTTCATACCTCTATGAAATCGAGACATAACTTCTTCATAAGCTCAGATTTAATCACATTTAGCAAAAACGTAAAGTTAATCACTAAAAGCAAACATTGTTCATGGGGCCACTTTCCGCAGAAGTTATTAAAAAACTGTTTACTCAAAATTGTTTTCATTTGGGCAAATAAGAATGTATAGACCTTTTTGAACATAACTGGAATTAAACTATACTGAACACAAAAAGTTTAATCGCACTTTATATAACGTCAAAAAGAAGTCAACCAATATAACTAAACGGAAGTTTCAAAATGAAATATATTTGCCATCCTATTGGCTTTCTTTTTGTCATAACTTTTTCATTTTAACTCGCAGTCATACGTCTGAAGTGGCGTTAATGTGGATTTTACGTACTTGGTCGATAGCTGGGTGCAACAAAATGACTTAATTTTCTTTTTTATCTTATTGGATTTCTCTTATTCCGATTAAACATTAAACACTTTAATGCATCGCATCCTTCTAAAAAGCACGAAGTTTTGACATGACGTAAACTAAATGGATGCCACATCGCCATAACGGATAAAGTGTGCATATCTAGGAGATAATGAAATTGACTTAAGCTTCTGCGCCTATTGTTTTTATTGTCATATGGTTCATGTAAAAACATATTGACATGGTATGACTCACTTTGAATTTTACAGATTTTGTTAAACGACAATAAGAGGGTAGTGGAACGTCATGACGTGACGTTAAACATGGCATGCTTTCATTATCCCAATGATTGCAATCGGTAAAAACATCACTGAGGATTTTTCATGTCTTATTTTTTATTAATGGAAACTTATGGAAAAAACTTACCAGTAAACAAGTTGAATTAACGCCCCCGTGCCGTCAATAGAACGTAAGTGATCGCTTAACTAAAAAAAGCGCAATAACTCAATTTCTGGGGATGAAAAGAAACAAAAGAAACTTTTTTCCTTCCTGATTTACAATATTCTGCAAAATTATCTATGATAAAACAATTGTTGCATTTTTGTGAGTTGGGTGTAAAGATGATGCTGTAGAGTCATCAGAAAGACCCCATACTCTAACCAACTTCTTCTTTTATTGCGACAAGATACCCCAGAATGGTGTTGATTGCAATAAACATTTTTTGTGATACCAACTGGGAGCAACGTCCCTTGATTAAAGGGTGTGACTTTTCCATTCTACCGTTCTGTTCAAAATCATGTCGTTATGGCTGACCAGTTTCGTCTTACATAACAAAATTATTGGATTCTGGAAGGAAATTGGACAGAATTATAGGTAATATGATTATTTTTGTGTAAGATGAATCACATCTTGAAATATATCCCATCGAAGAGAAAACGACCAAGCTTTTTGCGCTCAGTATATTATATTATCTTCAGGGTTAAAAAATAATAAAAAACGGGTTCTTGTACAGGCGGCAACAACAACAAAAGACAAACATAAACTTTACAAATTAGCATTTCCTTCTTTCCCACAATGTTTTCCAATGACCTGAAAAAAATAATAAAAAATAAATCGTTAAATTCTTGTTTTATTTATTACAAGGCAACTATAGTCACTCTTTTCTATTAAACACATAAAAAAATAAAAACATCTTGCATGCATAACAATCCTCAAGTCTATGATTGAAAAAATTATATTTCCAGACTAAATTATTCGTGACGTCATTCTCCATTATTGATGACATCAAGAATGTTTGTGTTGACATTTTAATCTTAACATACATGCATCATGTAAATCCGGGGATTTAACATGTTTCAGGTAGTATACGTGTTAGGACTAAAGGTAAGGATGTTAAAATTAGCCTTGTCATTCTGTATAACTAACACTAAAGAACATTTTGTGGGAATGACCGCGTGAATCGCTTCGGTCGGCCTTTTGGCTTTGTTTTGTTGCTTCCGGTAGAAAATAAAACTTTTATAGAAACCTCGTTTTAACGGGATAGCTTAAATTATTTTTCAATTTTTAAATCTTTCTGTAACGAACGATACGTTGAGGTATTTTTCCAATTCAATTTTTGATTTTTTTTCTATCCTGCAAGTGAATTCACTCTGATTGAGAAATGACACGATTATTTCGTTTGACAGTATTGATAGAATAGAATAGAATAGAATAACACGCGTTACCATAAACGCTCGCTTTGCGCTCACGGCCTTCGGCCGTTCGTCAAGGGTTAAAGAACGCATTTCTCCAACCGTCTCGAGCAATTAAAAGATTATTTCCTACTTGTCCATGAAGTAAATCAGGGCGGAAAAGATGTGCCCGATATGGGACTACAAGCCACTAGCATGGGACGCTACCAACTGAGTTAACCTGAGTTAACCGGGCACCTGGTCAAGAGTTTTCAACAATTTCTATCACTACACTTCCCCCCTTTTCAGCAATTTGAGCAGGTTGCGCACCACTAACAAATGGCCAAACCCAGCGTTCTCTTCTTCTTCTTCCCGAAAAGTGCAGGGCTCCTCTGGAGCATCAACGCACTGTGAAACTAGAAGGTCGGTGTGAGGTAAAAGAAAGTGCAGTTAAAACAGATAAAAACAGTGTCTGTACATTTATGTGTTGATTTCAGGCCAGCCTTGAACAGTTCCAGGGTCCCTGCTGCAATGGTCTGGGCTGGGAGCTTGTTCCATAGGCAAATGGCTACTAGGAACTTAGGAAGAAGGTGTTCCTATAAAGATCTGTGTGGCAGAATGGTATGAGGTAGCTCACATTTCTACCTCTCTGTAGGGTGACTAGCTGGATATAATTACTGGTCTGCTGGTATATCTATCAGGTGGTAGACAACCCTAAACATCATTACTAGTCAGTACGTTGCTGTTGGAGAGTAGGCCAGCCTAGAGTGGCAATCATCTGACTAGTACTGCTAGTTGTCCTGTAATCTCCTTTCACAAACCTGGCTGCTCTTTGCTGTACTGCCTCAAGCTTGGCAATGTTGGACTCAGTGTACGGGTCTGTTTACAGCATTGAAGTAAATGAGGGCGTTAAAGTTGTGCCCAGCATGGGACTCAAACCAACAACCGCTGGAACACTAGCATAGCCCTCCACCAACTAATCAGGCACCTTGTCATGAGTCTACCCACTGTTGATCACTACATTCAGGATGCAGGTAGAAGAACATTTTTTCACACAAGATAGGCATTGGAATTCCACACCCCAGCAAAATAAGATAAGAGCTTGCCAAACCTCAGGTCAGTTGTCATATCCTTCATACTATAGGAAACTACATACTCCATCTTTTAGCTTCCATAAAAATTGTAAACAGGTCATAAAACGAAAAGGTTTCTGACAGCAATTTTGTTCTCGATGCTTTGGATGTCAGCTTGGTCAAGAGATATCAACAATCTGAGTAAGAGCAGGGTTTTATGGGACTCAGATTTCTGTGTCCATATACACATAAAATTCAGTCTGTACTCATGTTTATTAGCAACCCATGTTCATAGGACACACAAAAATAATTTCAGGTAAAGCAGGGTTTTCGTTTGACCCGGGACCCCGGTTTTAAAGCACAGAAATTCAAAATGATGCAATTTTGACTCTTGGAAATTTGAGCTGGTGCGTCATTTTGACTCTTCAAAAATAGTAGCTGTGTGTCAAGGGTTAAAAGAAGTGTGTCATATTATTGGAAAATAGTTAATTGGTTGTCTAATAACACCTAGCTTGATTGGCAATTAACACACTCCGGTGATCAGATATGCATCGGCGATCATAATTGACAGTCTTTTGACACCTGTGAAAATCATCTAAAACCCCTTTGCTTTACCTCTGTTCACACTAAAAAAAAATATTATTGAATAATTTCACTATAATTCAAACAGTATCTCAAAAGTAAGCTAGTAAACATCAAGAGTAGGATCTGTTGTGAGTTGTCATGGGTTTTCGTGGTCGGAATCTATTTCTTTTAGTGAAAAAAAAAATATTCAGAACCTTTTACTAGCATTTGCAACTTCAAAACTCTGTCCACTTCATTGTACTTACGAAAAAACAAGCATTTAGACTAAAATTAAGCTTTTCAGTAATTTTTTAATGACTGGAAATTGTGGTGAACTATGAGGGGCAATAAATCATTTATTGTGTTATTTTCAGGCACCTTTTGAAAAATGACCTGTACCTAATTCTATCTGTTTCAATACAATTAAAATGATTTTCCCTCCTTTTTTACAAATTTGAAACTTTTTTCTTTCATTTTATTTTTAACTTGTTTTTCTTTTCTTTTTTTTTTTTTTGGGGGGGGGGGGGGGGGGGGGGGGGGTAATTGACGCAAAATTCGGTCACAGTTTGACGACGCATGAGATTTTCATTTTGACTCTTGGAAATTTTGACTCAAGGGTCATTGACTCTTGGCTTTTGGATGCTAATGAAAACCCTGGGTAAAGGGCTCTAAATGACTTGGAAAGTCCGAAACAGATAAAAATTTGCAAATAAATCTTTCTCCTGGAAAAAATCCCTACCTGCTCAATTTAAACAGAGAGTTATTGTTTATGACACCGGAGCGCTTGTTTGTTTTTTTCAAGGGCGGAATGTTCAGGTATTCATGGTCATCTCGGCCCAAGAACATTTCGAGCAATTTTATATTTTAAAGACAATTACTAAATATTACCTTGTTTTAAGATACAACAATGAATCAACAACCTCGAGAATTGTTAAAACCATTGCATAGCTTTAGTTAACTTATTTTAAAGGATAAATTTTTGTGCAGTTGAAAAATCTAATCAGGTTTATTTCATTCAGATTGTTTGTGATTCTACCTAGTACACATAATTGAAACAATCTTTACAGACCGTAGATTACCTTTTTGAAAGTGAAATTTATGTCAAGTAAATAATTTAGTAATCTAACTTTGTAAATAAGCTGACAAACGAGATGAAGCCATGTTTTCCCCCAATATGAACTCAGATTCTCAACGAGTTCCACAAAGGACATCCAAAAAACATCACTCATCTAAACCAATTAGTCTGAAAAAAGTCTACCACTGGTTACGTTATCATATGAAAATAATTGAATGTTTTGCGACATTGCATCTTTGCTACAGCACATCCATTCTACGAGTGATCTTTATTAATATTATTCAGAACATCTAGTCAACTCAATCAAAAAAACTAAAATCAAACTGCTGGTGGAACAAAGTTGTAACAATGCAACAAAAAGAGAAATTTTGTGTTGCACATTTTTGCATAATATTTCATTATACATAAATTACATGAATAAGCTAAAAACTCACAAGTCTAAAATTTGTCAACAAAAGCAATTTCTTCTCAGAGAATTCCAAAATGACTTTCCTGATTGGTTATTAAACAGTAAAAACATTATTATCATTATTCTAAAAACATGTCAGGAAATGAGAATTAGATCTTTATCCTCAGGTCCAGACTAAGCTGACTTACTGTTTTCCTAACCAATGGGCCTTTCCGAAAAAGTGGTTTACCTCCCTTTTTCCCTGTAATTCACTAGAGTGACTTCCCTTGTTGGGGTAGCAAATCTTTACAGAAATCATTGAAAGATTACGGATGGCAGTACGTTTGCAGACGATTATGCCGCTTATAATTGTTGAAAAGCGTTTTATTTTTGTAATTTTTGTTTCATTGAAGTTATTTTACAGATAGTTGATTGTTTGTACATTTCTTTACTTAGATTCTTTATTTATTAAGTTAAGCATTTTTCGATTAAAATCCAATTGTAATCAAGTAACTTTATATCATACAATATGTAGCCTGCATAATAGTAAATTATTGTTTCTCTATATAAAACATGGTTCGAGTTGCTACTAACGTCGTAATCGCGGTTTAATCTATCCCATTTTTTGTATTTAATTTTTCCATTCACGAAATTAAAATATGATATTTCTTATTCTTATTAGAAAACACAAAGCGATATATGCTTGTGATAGAATAATAAAAAAGATGAAAGATTTATCACTTTGCGCTCAATCTTATTGCAATTTACAAATACATTGAAGAAATGGTGGTATAATAATATTGAAACTTCGTGGCAAAAAGAGAACTGAAACCAGCGCTTTGGCGATCTTTCAGATAACGAACATGTTCATGGATATGTTAGCATTTGTGATATTTTGACCGTACATTTTTCATTTCTTGGTGTGCAAAGTTCACAACACTGATTTATTTTAGCACAATAAATGTCCACATCGCGCATGGAACAAAAGAAAATGTTGGCGTAGTC
The DNA here is from genome assembly GCA_948146395.1 of Fragum whitleyi. Lineage (NCBI taxonomy): Eukaryota > Metazoa > Mollusca > Bivalvia > Cardiida > Cardiidae > Fragum > Fragum whitleyi. The sequence continues at coordinate 59,971,481 of OX411552.1, forward strand.
CGTAAATTGCATAGATACGTAAGACTAGGTTAAAGTTGGTTTCACGTTCTTTTCGTTATAGGGGCCATGTATGAAATATTCATGTAAATAAAAAAAAAACAAAACAGTTTTATTCGGCACGAGCCCCTTGCAGCGCTATTTAAAATTTCATTTTGCTTTTGTTGCATTCTTACTATATTAAAATGTGAAAACGACAGGGTTGAGCTCAGAGCATACATTTGACACTAAATGCAAATAAAATGTCCTGCTAAATTTTAATGATTGGGCACTCATGTAATATGGCTGAAGTGACCGAAAATGAATAATAATTTCTGTGAAATATGATCATATCTTTTTTGTATGTGTGCGTGTCTAACTTTGTAGAAAGGGTTTTCGATTGACCTGGGACCCCGCCGGGATCAAAGAGCGGTAAACCACGACAGTAGCAGACATAAGTTACAACACGTGTGTTAAATAAACATCGCACTGTTGACAATGAAGCGCCGCATGTAGCATATAACATTACGTAATCGTAATTGATTTTAATCAAATATTAACAAGGAGATAGATAAAGCAAAATTTTATTAAATGGACATTAGTGCGTTTCAATGATACTAGAATTGGGATAATACAATGGATTCGTTTGAGGTAAATGTTAAACCAAAGTCTGAACAGATAAGAACATAATCTTTATTTTACCATTCAACTTGAACATTTATGGTTAACCATCGAAATACATGCATATAATATGACATGCATTTTATTGGCTATTTTTTTATAAAAAGTAGAAAAGTCTTTACGGAAATAGTGAGTACATTTAACATGTACTTAAAAACCGACTGTGATGTTTAAGAATATGTATTAAGAGCATAAAGACATGAAATAACAACTGCGTGGAATTATTTCTACATTTTTGAAATTACACCTAACTATCTTTGTCTTTTATTTCCACACTCAAAGTTTAGAACTTAATTTGACTGCCTTTCATTAATGTCGTCTGGTTTATTGCTAATCCGTGCGTTCGTTTTGTTACGATTATGCCAGGGCATTTATTGAAATAATGAGAATTAATAGTCATCATGAAAGAAATACACACAAACAATCAAATCAAAGTTGTTTTTAAAAGACGTGTCAGATTAATTTCATGGACAGACATCGACATTTCATCAAGTAGAACAAAACACCATATTACATTTCACCTAATTAATCAAAAGTCTCCTTTCTTCGTTTTTTTTTCTTTATCAATTAAAAATTCAACAAGTCAAATTTAATTTTTAGGGACAACAAATTATTGGTTAAGATATATAAGTTCGATAATCTAATACATTAAATGTCAAAATCGACTGAATCATCAAGATATACTTAAACGAAAAAAAGAAGAGTAATTGTTTTTAATGTCTTCTTTTGACGAAGACTGATAAGACATTCAAAGTTTTATCTGCTAAAAAGTATCGTTCGCATACTCTTTGGATTTAGACCAACTTTAAAATTTTGTTACTGGTAATGGGTTTATACATGGACCCTAATTATACAGTATTGAGTGTCCCTATTTAATCTTGACCCGACAGGATTTTTTCTCAGCCATTTTGAATCAGAAAACTGCTACCCAGAAATAGACTGACGACCGTCTCCATGTTCAAATACACAGGAGAGAAGTTAGGCCTGATTACTCTTTTTCTGTATTTTCGGAAAGGCCCATAAACTTGTTTTTTTGCGTGGATTTCAAAGACGGTCCTATATCAGCCATATTATCAATCTGAAATTTGCTACCCGGAAATGGAGTTGAGACCGTTTCGCTGTTTCAATGCACCGGAGAGTATTCAAGATCGATAACTCCATTTCTATATTTTCGGAAAGGCCCATTGCTAAGTGATTAACTGTAATCAGTACCTAAGGCAAACTTTGATTGATTTTGATTAGGTGTGAAAGTTTGGCATTCCAAGTTTGATCATGATTTCCTTGTTTGTCTTTGATGTAGATTTATTCTTATGTCTCACAATTTCATTGGTTAAATATTGTAATCCTTGAATCTTGCATCTTATTTGTTATGCTTATGATAGCATCTTAGCTATATATACCAACATTTTTAGAGAAATAGGGGATTTTAGACACTAGATTTTGGAAAGATTAGAATTAGATTTTTGAACATTAGAACAAATTAAAATAACTTGAAACTTTGTCAGTAGATCAGTGCTTGTCGAATTGTAATAATTTCATGCAACAAAATGTGTTCCACTTGATTAAAAGAAATATACAGAAACCAACATTGGACTTTATTGTTTACATCTACATACTCTCATGCCAAGCGAGATTGATAAACATTGCGTAAAAAGGAGAATTTACCAACCCAAATTAACCGTAAGCGTGATCGGGGAAACGACCCTCGGTCACAGCTTTCTTTTGGTGCAGAATCCGCGAGTAAAATGATCCAGGAACATTGCAAATAAATTGTGCATTGAGTGGCATAGTGCAAATAGTGTGAATCAGTTGAAATATTCTACTATACCAAGCTGAACATTTATTCTGTGTGATGCAAACAAGATACCAAGTAAGCAGAACTTTCATTATAATCAAAACAGTGTTAGAAGTGAACAACTACAGTAATTCTTGTGATTTGAACCTTTAATCTATATGGGTTTCCAACTATATTGCTTAGACTTTCAAAAACCATTACTAGACGTTACCATACCAGGTGCTAACCGTTAACCAGGGACCATTACCAGGAATTAACCCTTAATTTACTACAAACAATTGTACCAGACCGCAACAAGTAGCCAACCAATCCAATTGTGTACTTCAACACTAGTGTGCCATACAACCAACCAAACCAGAATCCAAGGACAATGAATAACATATACTCAGACTTTTTCATGAAGTGTAATCGTATTCTGTTTTATTTTCAATAGTAAACTGATGAGCTACCTTATGACCTAAAGGAAGGGTAAGTGAAATTTCAACATTTTAGTGCTATATTGTTTTATTGTTGTATCCAAACAGTTGATAAATTCTTTTTCCCTTTTACGCTTTTAATCAGAGCAAATTTAACCTAATTTATTCTTATACATCTAAACCTACAATATACATTTTCACTTACCAACCCTAAATTCTTATACTTAAGATTCTTACAATTTTTGTAAAGCTTATAAATAAATTATTTAAAATGGCAACTCAACAACAGGCTGCCTGGAAGTGCTCTAAACAAAATTGTGCTAAAATTACAGAATCTTGCTGTAACATTAAACCCACAGTTTCATTAGTAACGTCTTTGGACAAAACATGCAAAGCATATATACAAATTGAGTCAAGGCAATTTTCTACACTGTTTGATTCAGATGCAGGCATCTCGTGCATAAACAAACACGTTATAGACAAATTATTTAAAAATCCTCAATATCAAAGTGCTAAAATCACACATGTATATGGTGTATGTGGTGAGATCCATTCTGTGCTAGGAACATTAACTCTATCATTTCTTCTTGATGGCTTTCCTTTTGAGCACACCTTTCATGTCTTTCCTAACTTACATGAGCCTATAATCCTAGGTCGTGATTTTATGGCAAAAGAAGGGATTCAGCTCAATTTCAACTCTAACACTATCTCTCTGTCTAAACCCAACTCTGAACCTATTCACATCTGTCTCATTTCACAAGAAAAATCAAAAACTGACTTTGGCAAAACCTTTACTTCACATATAATTCCTCCTCACTCTGAATATATTCTTCCTCTGAATACTAACAAGTTCTGTGATGGTGATGTTGTATTGTGTGAACCGCCTCAAAATCTTGTTAAGGATGAGCTTGTCGGAGGCAAGTGTCTTTCAAGAGTTACTGATAGCAAAATACACTATCGCCTGATGAACCCTACAGCTTTACCTATCTTTCTAAAACGTAACAAAAGAGTCTCTGTACTGACTAGTGCTAATAATACTGACATTACACAAATCTCTGATCTTGACACCTTACTGTCTGAAAATTCTGAAACTCTTAACTCCGTAGAAACTTACACCCTAACTGATGATGAGTACATAACAATAGCTGAGGATCTTGGAATTAACCTTAACGACTCTGATCTCACCACTACCCAAAAACGCAACTTAATGATATTTATTGGTAAAAACAGACAATCCTTTGCTAAAGACTTCACAGAATTAGGACTCACTAATTTATTTTCACACAGAATTGAAACAGGTAATGCCAAACCTATTAAGAAAGCACCATATAGACAAAATCCTGAAATGCGACGAGAAACTGAGCGTCAGGTTAAGGACATGCTAGAGAATGGCTTCATAACCGAGTCCGACTCCCCTTGGAATAGTCCAATTTGTCTAATTAAGAAAAAATCAGGTGAATTCAGATTTTGTGTCGATTATCGAGAACTAAATAAGGTCACGGAACCAATGTCCTTTCCTATACCTCATATAGCAGACGTATTCGACACCATTGCCGATGCAAATGCAGAAGTTTTCTCAGTTCTTGACCTCAAGTCCGGTTTTTGGCAAGTTCCCCTTGACCCAGAAACTGCCCATAAAGCTGCATTTGTTACCCATCAATCTGTTTATTCTTGGACTAGGCTACCTTTTGGTCTTATGAATTCACCTATCACCTTCCAAAATCTCATGACTAAAGTACTCAAAAATCTTAATTGGAAAATTGCCCTTGTCTACATTGATGACATATTGGTTTTCAGCAAAAACTTTGATGACCATTTGGATCACCTTGCCCAAGTCTTTGCTAACCTTAGATCAGCTAATCTGACCCTTCAACCCTCTAAATGTAGATTTGCTGCTACAGAAATTGAGTACTTGGGGCACATTATTTCGAAAAATGGCATTAAGGTCAATCCCGCCAAAACCAAAGCAATAGATGAATACCCACAACCTAAAACAGCCAAACAAGTAAAGTCATTTCTCAGCATGACCTCATACTACAGAAAATTCATTAAATCATATGCACATATAGCACATCCGTTAAATACACTACTTAAGAAAGATTCTAAATTCAAGTGGACACCAGAATGTGAAAATGCATTCCAAACATTGAAAAAAGCACTTACATCTCCACCCATATTAGCTTTCCCAAATTTTGATCGCCCTTTTATACTGGCAACAGACAGTTCAGATCATTCTATGGGTTATGTTTTATCACAATGTGATAAGAATGGAACAGAGCATCCAATAGCATATGGTGGTAGAACATTGCATGGCCATGAACTTAAATGGCATATTACAGATAAAGAAGGTTTAGCACTGATAGAGGCGGTTAAACACTTTAGACCCTATCTTGCTAACAACTTCTTTACAGTGTATACAGACAATGTTTCTGTAAAGTGGCTTAAACACATAAAGAATTGTCAAGGTCGTCTCAGAAGATGGGCCCTAACCTTACAAGGTTACAATTTCGAGATTCTCCATAAGGCATCAAGTGGTAATGCAGATGGACTCTCACGTCGTGTCTACCAACCTGTAGACAGTGAGAAAAGTGATCTGGGTACAGATGAGTCTGTACCAATCTGTCAAATCTCAGACAGCCAGTCTAAGCAACTGACAGCCGTGTCTTTGATCTATAGTCATGAGACAGATCACTATCCATCTGTGGCACCAGCCACTACCAGCACTGAGACAGCACTGACTCAAAACAATACTGACACAAGTAATAATATAAATAATAACAATAATGACAATGAAAATACTAACAATGAAGAAAACATACCAATAAAACCTGATATGGACTTAATTTTCCTTCAAAGAGATGATGAATTTTACAAAGATATCATAAAATACAAGCTACAAAAAGAACTCCCAGATGATCCAAAACAATCGAAACTAATAGTTGCAGAATCTGATCAATATGAATTATCTGAACATGGAGTTCTTCTACACATTTACTCACCCAGGACAAAAGGCATCCCCAAAGATCAGAAAATTATCACTCAAATATGTGTTCCTTCAATACTGCGTGATGACGTCTTGAAGTCATATCATGACAGTTTAGCTGGTGGTATGCACCAGGGCTTTGAGCGCACATATGCAGCTCTAAGACAAAAATATTACTGGCCTTCAATGTTTCGAGATTGTGAAACTTACATTAGGTCATGTGATCCATGTCAAAGGGTGAAGCGTGACGTGCATGGTAAGCCACCTCCACTTCAACCTTTGCCAGTAGTTGATGTCTTTCAAAGATGGCATATTGACATTCTTGGAGGCCTACCGACAACTAAGGACAAATACAAGTACGTCCTTCTTGTTGTGGACTCTTATTCCAAATGGAGCGAAGCCTTTCCACTGCGCACAAAAGAGGCCACAGAGGTAGCAGCCATACTATTCAAGGAGATAATTATTTTCGGTATGGTGCTCCAAACGTACTTGTCTCTGATAGAGGACAACAATTTCTTTCTAAACTTGTTAAAGCACTCTGTGAACTTTTCCAGATAACACGGTTCTATACAAGTTCATATAGACCATTACTGAATGGAGCTGTAGAACGTATGAACAGTGTTATCCTCCAATCTTTGCGTCTTTACTGTAAAGGACAGCAGGACGATTGGCCAGATCTTCTTCCTTCTATCATGATGGCCTATCGTATGACCCCTGCAACTCAGTCCACTCAGCACTCTCCATTCTTCTTGCTCTTTGGACGTGAAATGAGGCTGCCAATTGACACCTCTCTTACGCCCAAATCCACTCTATCTGCTAACTTTAAAGCTCATCTTTCTAATGTCCTCCAGAATCTTGAAATAGCCCGAAAAATAGCTGCAGAAAACATTAAAAATGCCCAAGAAAAATATAAAGAGCAGTATGACAAAAGGACCCAAGAGCCAAAGTATAAGCCAGCAGACCGTGTGTGGCTATACTGTACCAAAGTACCTGTAGGTATGGCTCCTAAACTCCACAGAAAATGGGTAGGTCCATACTACATTGTATATCTTGGTCCAAATAACACATACAAGCTCAGAGGATGTGGGGATAACAAAGAGGTTAAAGTCCTTGTAAATGCCACCAGACTGAAACCATACTTTGATCCAAATGAAAGACCCACCATTCCACCACCTGGCTATGAACATCTAACACAACCACTCAACGCAGACCACATACCAGATGATCTATTACCAACACAAAATACACAAATTACTCAACCAGCTCCTGACACAAATTCACCAACAAATATCAATCCTCAGAGCAAAAGCAAACACCCTCTCAATCCCAAAGTCAAAGCACGAATTAAGAAATCAAAAACAACACAGCAAAATAATGATACAAACAACCATAATGACACATCAACAATTCCAGATACACATACACAACCAAATCAAGCAGATGAAACTCAACCGAACAATAGCTCGCACTCAAAACAAGACACAAAACCTACCAAAACAAAGGACCCTTCAGATCAAGAACAAACACCAGACACAACACCGGATGCTACAACATCCAACCCACAAAAATTCTCAGTAGATGACATAGAAAAAATCATTCAGTCCAAACGCAGTAACAACACACTCTACTACAGAATCAAATGGAAAGAACACAAAAAACCAAGTACTTGGGAATATGCAAACACCATACCAGATGTCTTCATTCGTGAGTATCACATACACAGAACGATGAATGGTAGAAAACGAAAGCGCCCTTTGGTAAAGAAAAACAGATTCTTTGATGATTTACCAACGCTTCATCGTGAATGCAAGTACAGAGATGATAATCTTCCATATGTTGTTGGTTATATGGAAACTTTTGATCTTTCCAACCAAAAACTTATAGAGTATGATCCATTTTTCGGTAGAACTGACACAAATTCCATTCCATTTCCCATATCTTCAAGAAAACGCAGACTACAGCCATACATGAATAAACTTTTTGATTGTCTACAAGATACTGGCGTTACACTTTGGCAAACTACAACAGCTCTTCATGATGATGGAACTCCAGAAGAAGCCAAAATGGTCCGAGCAGTCTTCACAAGCAATTTAAACAACCCTTTAGAAATAACTTACTTCAAAGTTTTCACAAAAAATTCACGAGAACCAATATGGTTACCTTTCAACCAAGCACCACTGAAATATGTCAGACAATTTCTGTATAGAATAAGAGCCAAAATTAACCAACAAGGTAAAATATTTAAGAATACCAAACCAAACAAAATTTAAATGGTAAATCTTACTGTGATAAAAATCTGTCAATTATATCTTCATATTAAATAATCAACGTTTTAATTACTAGAAATTTCTAAATTATAGTTGCTTTCTGCTGTGATTAAAAGTAACCAAAGAAAACAAATAATGCTTTCTTCAGACTCAATGCAAGTTTTGATACATTCAATTGTTTGGATACCCATGGTAAAACGATGGATCACAATAAATGTTGACAATTTCAGCTTACCATGCAACCAGAATATAAAGATGATTATTGATACAGTAAGAACTGAAAATTGTTAAAAAAAAAAGAAAGAAAGAGAAAACTTGACCTCGAACAAATATTGCTTGCATGTCAATTTGCCTTAACCTTACTTGTTGCAAATGCCATGAAATAAGAATACAATTAAAACAAAACAGAAAATCTTTATATGAAATGTAGCTCTATAAAAACTTCATATAATGTATAAATATGTATATAGAAATAAAATATAACAGCTCAAAGAAGCAAAATACCAATAAAAATATGTAGCTGATAATGTTAACTAAAAGTATATTGAAATCAGTTACTAATATATTGTGTAATATAGGGGCAGTAAGTGGTAGACTAACTTCAAGTTTCATAGAAATACTCATGATAGTCTACTCACAAAAGAGGTTGTACCCCAAAGAAATAAAATAATAATATGAATAAACAAAATACTATTCATGAAGTGTGAGATTAAGAACAAGTCAAAATAATTAATATTTAATCTTTCCACACCAGGTTTAAAAACTTAAGTTGCAACTGCACAATTACTATTCATGAAGTGTGAGATTATTTACAAGTCAAAATGTACTCATATAAATCTCTCCATACCATAAGGTTATACAAACCTAAGTTGCATGTGTGTAACATAGATAACATTAGCAAAGGACTAGTCTTGTCTTGGGCCCTTCCAACTAAAATTCAAGGCTCACAAAACAAAAGAGTATTTAAGTAAGGCCCAACCCTCTGTAATAAACAACAACAACAACAACAAAAGAGGGTCTTTGTCTGTATGTATTTAAGAGGATTTCAATTCTGTCAATTGTTAATTGCATTTTTCTTTCTACATATTGCATTATGCTGTATACTCTTACAACTGCAATATTTCTTATTATTATTGTACTAGTTATCTTACAGATACATGTCATTTTATAAGAAATTGAAAGACAATGCTCTTCCTCTATATGCATACAAATTCATTTCTATGTAATTGTATTTGTTAATTGTTACTGTATGTAAGAAGATGGATAAATGTAAAGTTGAATGTTTAAACCCAGGCCTGGTTATGTGTGAATGGTATGAATGCTATAAAATCACTTGTTAAAATAATCATAATAATGAGCAAAGGATTAGTTTTGGCCACCATGAAAATGTAATCCACTGTTCATCCTCCACACCATTCATTCAACCACAGGAGTTCGGCGCCGATCCAAGGATTAATTCTAGTCATCATCAAACTGCAGTGGACCATTCTACAATCCCAAACTCGATCCCAGTGTCGAACACAAAATATATTAGTGGTAGTACGAGTAACATACCTGTTCATATAGGTTATAATAGGAAAACATCGCGCAATGACAATATTGTGTATGAGCGATACCAAAAAGAAAATCACGATTTTACGAACGATATTCAGCCTGCCCAAAGTCAATGTGATGACGACGATTTCATAGAGCATATAGTTAAAAAGACAAAACGTTTCTACGTTGGTGGATTTAAACCTACTATCACACCAGATAGATTTTCTAAGTACGTTACACGACGTGGTGTGAAGGTTACTATGATCCGCATTTTCAGGAATAGACTTGGTAGAACTGTGACAATTAGACTAAACGTTGAGGCGCACCATTCAAATAAACTCTTAGAGTCAGATTTCTGGCCGGAGGGTGTCACATGTCGACCATGGTTGTCTCAAAATGGCTATCGCAAAAAGTTTCAAAAACAAACTGACACACAAAAAGATTGTGAAAACGAAAACGATGATGATTTATCGAACGATGTAGCTAACAAAAATTATGGTAAAACCAACAATAAAAATGGTCGTAGACAATATCATCGTAGTTACGACGAACCGTACGAAAGTCAGGTCGATAATTATGATAGTCAAAGATATCCGCAGTCGGGCTATGACTACAGAAAATCTGATCAAAATTGTTACAGTACTGGTGATAAGCATAGTCACTCGTATCCCGCTGGGTATGCAGATTACAAAGATGGCTATGGATATTAACCAAATTAAAATTCTGTGGTTTGTAGTAGAACTGTGTATTTATCTTAACTTTGAGTACATACTACACCTTTTTACATTCATGTCTATAAATAATAAAATTACAATTGGAACCTGGAATGCCACTGGAATACTTTCCAGTGCTTATTATTTAAGCAATTTTCTAGAACAAGAGAATTTAGATATATGTGGAATCTCAGAGCATTGGTTATTTCCTGATGATATTCATTTTCTGAATGATTTACACCGAACTACTATGGTTTTGGTGTAAGCGATTCAGATCTGTATTATAAAAGCGGAAGAAGAGTAGGTAAGGGAGGTGTGGCACTATTCTGGAAAAAAGAAATCAATAGCCGTGTCTCATCTCTTAACATTGATCATGGCAGGATCATCGGCATACAATTACAATTGGGTAGAAATGACTTTGTTTATATTATACAGGTGTATATGCCCAGCTCTAACCATAGTATTTTAAAATATCGAGAAAGCATTGAATTTTTGTATAACATAGTGTCCATGTATTCAGAAAAAGGATCTGTTATATTAATGGGCGACTTCAACGCTCATATAAATAACAATACTTTTCTAAAGCGGATTGATTCCCGAGGTAACGCATTGTGTGAAATGACCAATTTGCTAAATCTAAGTATTGTCACTACCTGGTCACTTTGCACCGGTGCAGATACTAGTTACGTTTCCTATGACGGAAGTAATAAATCGTTGATCGATCATATCATTATCTCTAGAGATCTATGCGATAGTGTGAAGTATTGTAGTATTTTAGATGATAATTTCCTTAATGTGTCTTCCCATCGACCTATTGTGTTAAGGGTCGAAATTCAATCAAATGCAACATTTATTGAAGAAAATACTCTGTTCCAAAATGAAACGAAAATAAAATGGCACAAAGTAAACACGGAACATATTTCTAAATTTTCATCTGTTTTAAGTAATGGACTTAAACAGGCTAATATTGATTTTGCTAACGGTACACCTGATTGCGATAGGTCTATAGAAAGTTTCTATAAGCGTATAGTAAAAGAAATTAAGGAAGCCTCAAAGAGTTGCCTCCCTTCAGCTACATACCGTCCCTTTTTGAAACCGTACTGGTCTACTGATCTCCGTCGGTTACACGGCTTTATGCGACGTAAACGCCGTGTTTGGATCGAGGCGGGAAGACCAAGAGGAGAGGAATTCGATTCTTTTGTTGCATATAAAGATGCAAAGCGTCAATTCAGAAAAATGCAGAGAAACTTGTCATTTTTATACTTGCAAAAAATCAATACAGATATTGATAAAGCAGCTGAGCTAGACTGTGGCTTGTTTTGGAGACTATTCAACTCTCGTAAATCTAAATCTCATAAAAGCCCTTGTAACGAAATTAAATTCAATAACGTTGTTACAAGAAACCCGAGCGAAATTTGTAAGGAATGGGGAAATCATTTTTCAAAACTTTATTCTGATACCGAGTGCAGTAGTTATGACTCTAGTCATTATAATGATATTGTTCGAAGCGTCCAGTCTATAAAAGAGCTTCCAAACGTTTCCGATAACGATCATATTAATCATGACAAAGTGAAAGCTGCAATTGCTTCACTAAAAACGGGCAAAATGTGCGGTATAGACAACGTCTATAATGAACATCTTACAAATGGAGGAGAAATTATTCTCAACAGCTTAACCATTCTTTTCGATAAGATGTATTGTAATGCTAATATTCCAAATGCTCTTAATCGTGGTATCATATTAACTTTATTTAAGGGTGGGGGGAAACCGAAGAATGATCCAAATAGCTACAGAGCGATTACTCTCTCCTCTTCTATATTGAAACTGTTTGAAAAGGTTTTGCTTATGCGCCTTCAGAGAATTTTAACTTGTAACATTAATCCCTTACAAGGTGGTTTCCAGCCTAATATGAACAGTGTAATGACGTCGTTTGTCTTAAGTGAAAGTGTAAAATTTGCAAAAGAAGATAATAGCAAACTTTTTGTCTGCTTTTTAGACGCACCCCAGGCCTTTGACAGAGTATGGCATGATGGGTTATATTATATACTAAACAGAATAGGAGTGGGTCCTAAACTTCTGAAAATTGTTATATCTCTACACTCAAATATGACCAGTTGCGTTCTGTTCAATAGTTATTATTCTACCTGGTTCCCCATTATGCAGGGTACCAGACAGGGAGGAGTGTTGTCCCCTTACTTATATTTACTTTATATAAATCCCTTAATCGACGAATTGGTAAGAAGCAACATTGGTTTCCAAATTGAAGGGAACAGTTTTTGCGCCCCGTCATTCGCTGACGACATGACGCTTTTGTCACTGTCAAGTAAGTCATTGCAAAATATGATTTCTATATGCTACAAGTATTCGTGCCTCTGGCGTTACCAATATAACCCTACGAAATGCGCCGTGTTAACATTTAATGAGTCTAAGCGACAGTTTAATCGCAGAAAAACTATTTGGATGATAGGCAACGATGCTATAAACGAAGTAGAACATTTCAATCATTTGGGCATTGTGAAAAGTAAATATGATAATCCTTTAGATCATGTGAAATGTGTTGATAGGAAAATCAGGGGCAATTTCTTTGGTCTTATAAAAGAGGGACTGCATGTAAATGGCTTAAACCCTTTAACTAGCCTTAAAATTTACAATAGTGTAGTTCTACCGAGGGCTCTTTTCGGTTGCGAGCTCATCGGATCGCTATCTGAGCGGAATATGTTGACCATAGAAAGATCGCACAGGCTTTGTCTTAAACAAATCCAAGGTCTCCAACGCAGATCCAGAACTGATGTTGTACTTGGTTTGATTGGCTCACTCCCATTACAAGCAGAGATTGAAAAAAGAAAACTGTCTTTCTTTGGTCAACTTTGCCGCTTGGAAAGCGATTATGCATCAAAACGAATGTTTTTGTATCGCTTATGCTCATATTTATCACATGATGCAAAGAATGGTTTTATTTACGATGTTTTTGTACTCTTAGACAAATATAATCTGACATCCTATTTGCATAATTTTGTAAATTTTGGTACTTTTCCGAGTAAATTATTCTGGAAAAATAAAGTGAACAAAGCTATATCTAACTATTTTATGAACGAATGGGAATTAAAAACCTCATTGCCAGAATTCGCTTTATATAGAAAAGTTCAGCCTACATATCTTACAAGTCCTTTGTGGAACTTTGCTTTGGAAAACCCCGAGCTATTATACGCATGTTTTTCTGTAGCACAGTTGATAGCATATCTTTGTCACAATGAAGCGACATGCTCACGTTGTGGGGGAGAACAAATTATTGTTAGTGTCACTGAGCATATTTTGACTCAATGTAGTTTTGTAGAGGCATGTAGTAATAAATTCAAGGAAATTATAAAGTCAACTTGTGGCCCTAATATTTTCAATGCCTTACAATCTATGTCATCCGAACAATATCTATGTACACTATTTGGTGTTAATCCTGTCATGTATAACCATCTTAATGTTGATTGTATGCAATTTTACTTAATTGTTATAAGATTTATGTATTCTATTTGGACCTGCTTTAGTAAGATTTCGCTCTTAAGAAATTATAAACAGGGTTGCTGCATTTAAATTAGAACCACAAGTTGCAATTTTATTTTTCGTTTCGGTAAATTTGCAAATAAATTGGTTTTATAACTTTTAGATACCTTAATTAAGTCTTACTTATCTCCCTTAGTTTGGCCTTCAATCGGAGGTCAAAAGGGGAGGTAAATAGGTCTAGAGTTGGTCGCCTTCTGATTCTCACTCTAGCTAACTGCAAAAAAACACTCACGCATACAATACACATGCAGTCAAGCACCAAAGCGCCCACGCACTCTCACACACACACACACACACGCACGCACACACATGCACAGACGCACGCATATGCACACAAACACACACTCACTTTCGTATAATATTATATTTTGCTGTAGTTGTATTATTTGTTTGTTTGTGTTATTTGTGCTTTGTATGTGTTGTATGAGATGTATGTTTGTACAAATCTTCAATATGGAGGAAATAAAGATGAATGAATATTATATTTCTTTTGATTACATTATGATTGAGGACAATCATTTCTCAAGGAGGTGGAAAGTGTAACAATGCAACAAAAAGAGAAATTTTGTGTTGCACATTTTTGCATAATATTTCATTATACATAAATTACATGAATAAGCTAAAAACTCACAAGTCTAAAATTTGTCAACAAAAGCAATTTCTTCTCAGAGAATTCCAAAATGACTTTCCTGATTGGTTATTAAACAGTAAAAACATTATTATCATTATTCTAAAAACATGTCAGGAAATGAGAATTAGATCTTAATCCTCAGGTCCAGACTAAGCTGACTTACTGTTTTCCTAACCAATTGCTAAGTGATTAACTGTAATCAGTACCTAAGGCAAACTTTGATTGATTTTGATTAGGTGTGAAAGTTTGGCATTCCAAGTTTGATCATGATTTCCTTGTTTGCCTTTGATGTAGATTTATTCTTATGTCTCACAATTTCATTGGTTAAATATTGTAATCCTTGAATCTTGCATCTTATTTGTTATGCTTATGATAGCATCTTAGCTATATATACCAACATTTTTAGAGAAATAGGGGATTTTAGACACTAGATTTCGGAAAGATTAGAATTAGATTTTTGAACATTAGAACAAATTAAAATAACTTGAAACTCTGTCAGTAGATCAGTGCTTGTCGAATTGTAATAATTTCATGCAACAAAATGTGTTCCACTTGATTAAAAGAAATATACAGAAACCAACATTGGACTTTATTGTTTACATCTACATACTCTCATGCCAAGCGAGATTGATAAACATTGCGTAAAAAGGAGAATTCCCCAACCCAAATTAACCGTAAGCGTGGTCACAGCTTATAATCAGTGCTCAGCTCCTAGAAGAGCTTATGATCAGCATGGTTAACTGATATATAAAAGAAAATACGGAAACATTTTTGGAAATGATACAATTTCTTATTATATCACTCATCCCATTGAAATTTCTGAGCTTGCCACGTTGGGACCCTTGAAATAATGACAGGGACCCCCCTATATTTTAAGGTTGAGTCCCTTGGACCCCTAATTTTGATAAGCTGGGTAAAACCCTGGTGAGAGGAATGACTATCGTTAAGGAATCTGTTGTTCAGAATTGATTAGTCTTAATACGTTTATTTCTTAATTCATCAGTTTTGATGCTGTGTAGATTGTAAATCATTTACAGAAATCAAAGTAAAAGTAGACTCTATGTTCTGATGCCGATGCCAGTTCAAGTAAATCTACACATGTTTTATAAAATGTTAAGATGATAATTTTGGTTTCCAAAATAACAGGTATTTTTCACTTTTCTTCTAATTGTTCAATACCTAAAGTATCTGTGTACTAATCCCCCATATCGGGTACCGATTCAAAATTATTTTAATCAGTACAGTACTTATCCCCTTTGGATTAATCTTTGGCATTTGGGGTCCTGGTAGCCAGATGGCCAGATGTTATTCAAGGGTGTTGAATTCCCTGATCCCATTGCCTGACTTGTCAGACATGTTTTTTCTACCTTCTGATAAGTACTTTTTTCTTTGCCGCTCATCCGAGGACATGTAATTACCTGGGCAAATTTTGGAATGGTACTTTTATATCTTATAGATTAATCAGCTTAATGTTTGTAATAAAGGGGAAAAGCATTGTTTTTAATGAAGAAAATGCTGAACTCAAGCATTTTCTTCTTTAAAAATAATGTTTTCTCAAAATCTATCTATTTTCAATCTTTTGCAGACAAATTAGTTTTGACCCTGGACAAATGGAGAAAAATCATATTTCCACCCACCAGTGTTGTTCATTTCTTTGTCCAGATAATACCTCACCTTATGTATGTAGCATGTCTGATTGACTTGAAACTTGGCAGTTATGTTCCTCTCATGATCACAGAGTGCAAGAACCATAACTCTAGCTAGCCTTTTTAGTTATTTCCTCTTGTTGGTTTTCATACTCAGGGCTTACCCTGGGTCTAAATTTCTTCTAGCCAACCTTTTAGCCAATTTGAAAATACTTTAGCCAAATTCTTCTTCTTCCAAATAGACAACATTGTATATAGCCAGCCATCTTATTCTCATTTACCATCTAAAACTTACAATATTCCTTATTGTAATATTTTTTCATTAACAATTAATTTATCTAATTATATTTGAATTGAAAATATTTTTTTAATGATGTTATACAAAAAATATTGTTGAAATGTGCTGTTTTCACTTGGCAAAAAACCGACAGTAGTGTCATTATACCTATTTAGACAACAGCAATTAAAACCAATGAGCTTTTACCTCTCAACACAAATGCGTGAAGGTTTATCTCTCATATCAATTTGTTAATTGTACTACCAATTATCAACACTTTTGATTCCTCTTTTCTACAAATAAATGGACTTAACACAACGATATGATATGACCTTTAGTCAGCACTTTAGTCAATTGATTGTTTTGTAGCCATTTTTTCTGAATTTTAGCCAATGACTAAATTGGCTGCTAAGGGCAGGGTAAGCCCTGACACTTTTGCATCCAGCTGTGTAACAGGTGTACCTCGTGACAATTTACCACCTTGTTCAGGGATGAGAATGAGCAAATCAATTCATACAAATTTAAAAGGGAAATTCCAAGTCTTAAACATTAAGAAACTTTGTTGTTTATGTTTTTGATTTGTTTGAATTTTCTACAATGATATGGAGGGAAAAAACGATTTAAATAGATATTCCTTTTTAGCTATTGTCAAGTTCACATCAATTCAAATTTCAAGTGGTCAAAATGACCCTTGATATTATATTTTTGAGGACCAAAATAGGATATTTTCACACTCTTTTTCGGTCAAGACCCTGGTATAGGGGTCAAACAGAAGCCCTAACATTATCAAGGAATATAATTTATACTGGATGTGCCTTTCTTTTGATGTAGATTTTTAAGATTTCTGAAGATTTTTAATCAGGATAATGATGTGTCATAGAAACTTAACTGTCAATTCAAGCAAGATATCCTTTGTGAAAATCTTAACCCTTGTCATGCTGAACAAGGAATAATCCTGCTTGGTCAGGAGCTAAAGACAAACATCAGCCTGCACATATGTACAGTCTGATGTTAGTCTACACCACCTGTTTCTCACTTTCAAACCAGAATTGTCTAAAGATTAGTTTTTCAACAAAAGATCGTGATACAGTTGGTACTTTCAGTGCTTTTTGCCCTTTGATTGTGATGAAAAGTTTTAGGCAAAATTTATTGAGTATGACAAGGGTTAAGATTTCTGAAGATTTTTAATCGGGATAATGATGCATGGTGGAAAGTTTACTGTCAATTCAAGCAAGATATCCTATTTGAAAATCTTAAGAAATCTTAAGAAATTCAATATTAAATTAAAAAAAAAAATGCACATCTGAAGTGTGAAGTCATATTTGTGACCCGTCACGCAAAAACAGACCATCTGGGAACTCCGTAAAATAAATATTTGAAAAAGAGATTGACTCTAGTTGAGGACAACCAGAGGTTGCATTTTAAAAATTCTTTCATAGGAAGGTAGATTGATAATTCTAGATTGAGCAAATAAGTAAAGTGTGAAAAGTCTCAGATTATTCTAGATTCAGCAAATAAGTAAAGTATGAAAAGTTTCTATCCTAGTAAGTTTGTGATGCCACTTTACGCCTTACCAAGATGGTTCCTTTTGGCATGACGGGTCGGGTCGCATTTATAATTTCTTTTGCAGGAGAAAGGAGGCCTAACAGCTGATCATATTGGTGAATTAGATCTTTTGTGTAAGTTATTTTACGAAATATTACAGGGCTTGTGTTTGGCCCTTAAACCAGGGTTTTGACCAAAAATATCTTAATTTGATCCCTAGAAATTTCTCCCTAGAGGGTCATTTTGTCCCCCTTGAGAGGAATTACTAAGGTTCAAAACCTGTTTTTATACCTAAGATTTTCACAAATTACTTTTTAAAGTTCTACAAATTAATTACTTGATTCATATCGATAATCATTACAAGAAACAGTTTAAGTGATTCTGAAATATGCAATATTCTACAAATTATTTGCTTTTTCTGTCATTTTGACCCCTTTAAATTCAGGTTTGACCCCCCAGAATTTCTTAGGTGAGGAGTCAATGACTCCCCAACATCAAACACTAACACGAGCCTTGAATAATATATTTTGGATGTTAAATGAATGGTCATAAAAAAGACATAATACTACTTGTAAAACCAGGGCTCGTGCTAGCTTTTCAAATTCAGGAGTCATTGACCACCTAACGCTGAGTTCCTACGGGTCAAAACTGCCGTTGAAGGCATCAAAACAAGAAAACAAGGGGACAAGAAGTAACTATTTCCTGGATATGCTAATTTAATTCTTTAATTTTTTCCTTCTTATCTTTATAGGAGATTCATATTTGTCATGAATCTCTTATAAAGATATGAAGGAGACAAATTTTTCTAATATGCTTACAATTTGCAGCAGAATAAAGGTTCAATTCTGAAAATGAAAGGTGTCAAAATGACCCCTTGAAAGAAAATTTTAAGAGTCAAAATAGGATATTTTCAGAATTTGGGGGTTCAAAACCCTCGTTTAAGGGAATAACACGAGCCTTGAAAATGACGTGACATCTTCATCACTTCCATTATGACAGACATCTTTTTCGTGGTAAAAAAATGTTGCTTTAAGCTCATTTACATAATTATTAAGCCCACTTCCAAAAACAGTAGTATAGAGGAAGTATATTGCCTGCTCTTGTGGGTTGGTAGTACGGTAGGTCTGTCCGTAGACCTTTTTTTGTCTGGAGCATATCTCACAAAATATGCAAGCTAGATTCATGAAACTTAAGAGGTGGATAGATCTATTGTGGAGAAGTGCACTGCACAAGAACCGTTACTCTACTCAATCAAAGTTTTGTTTTGACTTTGTAAATAAAATTTGTACTAAGGGACCATTCCCTTTAATGACCACTTTTTGGTAGTCCCATAAGTGGTCATTTGATACATGTTTTACTGTATTTCAATTTCAGGTGTACAACAGACGTCCTCTAAGAAAGTTTGGAATGCATATAATTTCACAGGTTAGTCCAGAGGTGAAGTTTTACCATAACAAAACTCACCCAGAACTCTCAAAATGCCCTATTTAGACACTCAAAATGTCTTGTAGAGGTTAGTTTTGACCCCTTTAGTTTTATGCCCTCACCTCCATAAATCAGGGGCATGTTATCTTACCATTGTCAATCTGTCTAATGTCTGTCACCTGTGTTTCTGTCTGTGGAAAACTAAACAAAACTATGAACTTCAAAATTTTCCTCGAAATTCATTAATTCAACACTATTGCAGTAACAATACTCATATTTGACATTTATGTTCCTCTCACCATGAGTTCATTCCCCTGAGGGCAGCACTCATTTTTTCCAACTTTTTGTCTCCCACCAATGGGTCAATAATCGTAGACCTATGTGGAATAGCAGCTCAGGGCTAGGAAAGGATATGATGGTACTATTGGTGTGAGAAATACTATGAATCTATTGTTAGGTGCATCAACCGCCATGATATAAATGAAAGATTGTTGAAAGCAGTGTAAAACCCCATTCATACAAACAAACAAATCCTCCCATTATGACCCATTGATGTTGTCTGACGAGGTTAATGTCAATAGTAAGGTCAGCTTTCTATGAAATTGCTGATTCAGCAGTAGTGTAGAATTTGGACAAGTACATTTTTCAAGGCTACTTGTCCAAGGACTAGCAATTACCAGAGCAAATCCTGGAATGGCAATAGATAAATGAAGAGAAATATTATGCCCCCCCTTTGAAGAAGAAAGGGTATATTGCTTTGCACTTGTCAGTCGGTCTGTCTGTCCATAGAGACTGTTTTTTCTCCTGATCATATCTTAAAAATATGCAAGCTAGAATCATGAAACTTGACAGGTGGATAGATTTAATTGAGGAGAACCACAACTTTTTAGCTCGACTATTCGAAGAATAGGGGGGCTATTCCAGTCACCGGGCGTCGGCATTTGGTTAAGTTTTTACGTGCAAGTGTTTAGAATCTCTGTTTCTATTAAAGCTATTGCTTTGTAACTTTGCACATGCTTCTTTTACCATAATATCAGCATCTAGACAAAGATTCATTACTCTGATATTGAATTTAGTGGAATTTTAACCCTTTTCGGACTTAGAAATCTTGGTTAAGTTTTTACGAGCAAATGTTGTTTATCTGTAATATTTCTGTTTCTACAAAAGCAATTGCTTTGCAACCTTACACATGTTTCTGTGACCATAATATCAGCCTCATGACAAAGATTCATTACTCTGATATTGAATTTAATGGAATTTTAAACCTTTTTCGGACTTAGAAAATCTTGGTTAAGTTTTTACGTGCAAATGTTGTTTTTCTGTAATATCTCCATTTCTACTTCAGCTATTGCTTTGAAACTTTGCACATGTTTCTGTAACCATTATATCAGCCTCTTGACAAAGATTTATTACTCTGATATTGAATTGAGTTGAATTTTAACCTTTTTCAGACTCAGAAATTCTTGGTTAAGATTTTACGTGCAAAAGTTGTACATCAGTTATATCTCTAATTCTATTATAAAGCTATTGCTTTCAAACTTTGAACATGCTTCAGTGATCATAACAACAGCCTCTTAATAAAGATTCAATTCTCTGGTATAGAATTTAGTGGATTTTTAACCCTTTATGGACTTAGAAATTCTTGGTTAAGTTTTTACGTGCAAATGTTGTATTTCTGTAATATCTCTATTTCTACTACAGCTGTTGCTTGGAAACTTAACACATGCTTCTTTGACCATAATATTAGCCAACAGAAAAAGATTCATTACTCTGATATTTAATTTAGTGGAATTTAACCCTTTTCGGCCTTAAAGATTTTGGTTATGTTTTTATGTGCAACTGTTTTATGTTAGTTGTATCTCTGTTCCTACTAAGCTATTGCTTTGAAACTCTGCACATGCTTCTGTGACCATAATATCAGCCTCTAGACAAAGATTCTTTTCTCCTTACTTTCATTTTATTGAATTTCCAATGTCGATATTGATTTGCTGTTACTATCCAGCACTAGGAATAGTCGAGCTTCGCTGTCCTCCGACAGCTCTTGTTATGAGTTATTGCCCTTGTTGATTGGCAAATAATAGGCAATTGGCCTGCTTTTTTCGGGGGCATAAATGTTTTACAAACATCTCTTGTTAGCCTTATATTTATACTAAAGGGTATAAAACAATGTTTCTAGGGAAGAAAAAGCTGGTTTTCAGCACTTTCTTCTATAAAATCAATGTTTCCCAAATTTCTCCATTGACCTTCGTTAGGGGGGAAGTTCATTTTGATATTAGAAAAGTAGAAAATCATCTTATACTTTTCCAAAGACAAGCAGAGAAAATGAGTATTCATGCACCCCTGGTTTCAGGGGTATTCATGTTCTACGAGCACAATGTCATCTTGTTTCTATCATGCATCTTACAAATTATTGAAGAATTAAAACTCTATATAGAAGAGTTTGAGGGTTTCATTATTTAAAAGAATGTCAGCGTTTTGGCTATACAAAATTGTCTTCCTTGAATTGCAATTCAGATCCAATGTCAGAGAATTAAGATAACATGTCTATAAAGTGATTTTCCAACAATTTTATTGTCAAGCCTGTTAGCAGTAAGCAAGACATGATTTTCACAAGAACAGTTTGGTGTCTGTTAGTCTGTCCATCTGTCTGTCAATTCATCTTATTTTGTCCCATTGCAACCATTACTCCTGCATTTATGAGTGGATTTCAAACAACTTGGCACTACAGTAAAACTTGTTTTAAGCGACCACTAACGGGACCAGCAAAAAGCGGTGGTTAAAGAAAATTGTTGCTTAAAACATGTTTTGTCTACAAATAAGAAACATACTTTTTGATTGAATGTGCATATAATTGAGAAATTCTCAATAATCCTATGATGTTAAAACTCAATAGAACCGTCTCAATGAGACGATTCTGGTGAGTTTTAACAACATAGGATTCATTCTCATTTATTTTTAGACCAACCATACGTTTCTAGCTCACCTGAGCAAGAAGTGCTCAAGGTCAGCTATTGTGATCGTAGAATGTCCGTCGTCAGTCGTGCGTCGTGCGTCGTCCACAATTTCTTTAAACATCTTCTCCTCCTAAACCAGTGGGCCAATCTTGATGAAACTTGGCAGGGATGTTCCTTGGGTCAAGCTCTACCAAAGTTGTTCAAATGAATGAAATCCACCCTTAACTTTCCCTTTACCCTTAACAAAAAGGGTGAAAATATGAAAATCTTTAAAAATCTTCTTCTCTGAAACCAGTAGGCAGACAGCTTTCATATTTGGTATGAAGCATCATCTAGTAGACCTCTACCAAGTTTGTTCATATCAAGACCCTGGGGTCATATTTGGGCTTTGCCCGGGTCCAACCCTTTTTACATAGAATCAAAGAGCGAAAATCTTTAAAAATCTTCTTGTCTGAAACCTGATGGCACACAGCTTTCATATTTGGTATGAAGCATCACCTAGTGGGCCTCTACCAAGTTTGTTCATATCAAGACCCTTGGGTCATATTTAGGCTTTGCACGGGTGTATCCCTTTATCTCTTAATGAGCACGCAGGGTAAAATTATGAAAATCTTCAAAAATCTTCTTCTATGAAACCAGAAGGCAGACAGCTTTCATATTTGGTATGTAGCATCATCTAGTAGACCTCTACCAAGTTTGTTCATATCAAGACCCTAGGATTATATTTGGGCTCCACCTGGGCGCAACCCTTTTTACATAGAATCAAAGAGCGAAATTTTTTTAAAATCTTCTTTAATCGAAACCAGAGGGCACACTGCTTTCATTTTCGGTATGTAGCATCATCTAGTAGGCCCCTACCAAGTTTGTTCATATCAAGACCTTTTGGTCATATTTGGGCTCCACCCGGGCGCATCCCTTTCAGCTCATCTGAGCACAAAGGGTGAAAATATGAAAACCTTCAAAAATCATCTTCTCTGAAACCAGTAGGCAGACAGCTTTCATTTTTAGTATGTAGCATCATCTTATGGACCTCTTCCAAGTTTGGTCATATCAAGACCCTGGGGTCTCATTTTGGGTCCAGCCAGGTGCATCCCTTTTTACATAGAATCAAAAAGCAAACAGGCATATCTGTCTTGCTATTCGCTGAAAACATTCCATGGTATTGATCTTAGGCAATTTCTTCTTTTTGACATCTGCCTATCTAAATAATGTGATGTCCCAGGGGTCAAAGAGACTCAGGTGAGCGATCTAGGACCATCTTGGTCCTCTTGTTTAAGACATTTGGATTTAGAGAAGGGGGGTTTGGAAAACGGTCGCTAAATAAAATGGTCCCTTAATAGACGTGGTCGCTTGAGCAAGATTGACTGTATTTATTGACTGTATTTATTGACTGTATTTATTGACTGTATTTATTGACTGTATTTATTGACTGTATTTATTTTCATTATGAGAAGTTTATAAGCTATTTGAAAGGATATATCTGATAGCTCCAAGGTCAAGGTCACGGCTCAAAGTCCAATGTTATTTCGCAGGCCGGACAGCAGTTTTCCTGATACAATCATCTACATGTAGTATTCATCAGGAGAGCGATTGAAGGCTATTTTTTCCCTCTTGTTAATATTTTCCCCCCTTGTTAATTTTTAGCCTCCTAGAAAATAGTTTTGACCTCTTGAATCTTATTTTAGATCCAGTGTCAGAGAATCAAGTGCCCACAGCTGACCAGATTAAGAAGAAGTTGAACAAGTACTTGAGAGTCTATTTTAATAAGGTATGCAGGATTTTAGTCTTACTTCAACAAAACAGGGTGTAAAAGACTGGATAATTTGGATCTTATGGGTCCTTTCTTAAAGTTTGGGAAAAGTAATATTTATAGACCTATGTGAGATAGTAACTGGAGGCTAGGAAAGGATGTGATGGTTGTACTGGTGAGAGAAATACGAGGAAACCATTGTTAGGTGCTCTAGCCGCTGCGATATAACTGAAAAAATGTTGAAAGCGGCGTTAAACTCCACTCAATCAATCCTATTAGGCACTCCTGTTTATCTATTCTCTGCTTGTATTCCAGGATTGCTGTGTGACCACCATCCTTCACGACGGGCTATTATGGGGACGTGTGTACCTACCCAAGGATTCCACCAAGACCTATCAGCCGAACTGCTGTCTTTATTTTGTCCATTATCCACAGACTTCAATAATCATCATCAATGGAATGAAATCGTCCTACAAGGAGTTCATACAACAAGTCAGTTAAAAAAAATAAATAGAGGATAATCGTTTGTTTCAGTGTAAGATTGATTTATATTCATTGAGTGAAGAACACAAGCTATATTTTCATGAATGGCTCCACCACTCATGAAAATATAGCTTTTGTTGTTCATGAATTGAAATATCAATCGATCTTACTCGAAAAACAAACGATTATTCCATTTCTTTATTGCTGTATTGTTTCAGTGTAAGATGGATTTATATTCATTGAGTGACCAACAAAAGCTATATTTGAGTGAAAATATAGCTTTTGTTGTTCATGAATTGAAGTATTAATCAATCTTACTCGAAAAACAAACGATTGTTCTATTTCTTTATTGCAAAAATGAGACAAAATGAGAAATTTCTAGGACATACTTTTGTAAAGCGCGTCATTTTGTACATGATTGCTATGCAACGTTCATTGTGATGTCATTTACTTCGCCCCGCATAGATGACGTCGGATAGGAGAAAATGCATAAAAGCAGGGTATAAGTTTTTTGATAATTTCACTGCTTTTGCAGTGAGATTATCAAGTGATAATCTACCTCTATTTCTCCATAAACCGCCGAAAAGCACTAAAAAAATCTGTCTTATTGTTGATATTGCTGGAGCAACCACCTCTATTAATCAACCACTTTTATTTAGTGACCATCCTGAAAGGTCCCTTTGCGGTAGGCAAAACTTCTGAAAAATTGGTCTTTCTCAAATCGAAAAATTGTTCATCATCGAATCTTATGTTGTTGGAACCCATTAAGATTATAATGGATTTGAACCTCATAGGATTTGGTAAAAATTATGTGACAGTCTTAGTAAGCTATGAAAATAACATACCTTATTTACCAATAAATATTTCATTAAACCTTGTCATGCTGAATAATCTTTGGGTAAAAAAATTTTCATCAAAATCAAAGGGCAAAAAGCACTGAAAGTACCAAATGTAGGTCAATTTTTATTTGAAAAACTAAATCTATTGACAATTTTGGTTTGAAAGTGAGAAACAGGTGGTGTAGACTAACATCAGACTGCACATATGTGCAGGCTGTTGTTTGTCTATAGCTCCTGCCAAAGCAGGAATATTGCGAATTCAGCATGACAAGGGTTAAGCTACCATTCTCATAATCCACCTCTCCTCGATGGTCACCTAGGTGGTTGCTTAACACAATTTTACCTGTACTTAAAATCATAATTTTAATGGAGAATATCAATTTGTTAAAATTTGTGACTGATTGAAACACAAAAGAGCATTTAGAGCTTTGCTGAATTTCAAGAGCAGCATTTTTTGAGGAAACACGGGGTATTGCTATAGCCTTGGTGTCATCATCGTTGTCATCCATGTGCGAAAATTTTGACACTCTGTGCAATCCCTGGTTCTAATGAAAAGCATTCACTTGAATTTACACACATATTCACCATCAAAACAGCAACCTTTACTATCAAGGGGGATAAGTCTTGCTTTAGCTTGACTATTCCTAGAATATGGGGGCTATTCCGGTCACCGGAGCATGGGCATCTGCATAATGCTTTGGTTAAGTTCTTATGTGCAAGTGTTTAAAATCTGTTTCTACTAAAGCTATTGCTTTGAAACTTTGCACATACTTATGTGACCATAATATCAGCCTCTAGACAAAGATTCATTACTCTGATATTAAATTTTGTGGAATTTTAATCCTTTTCGAACTTAGAAATTCCAGGTAAAGTTTTTATGTGCAATTGTTGTATATCAGTTATATCTCTATTTCTACTTGAGCTATTGCTTGGAAGCCTAGCACATGCTTCTTTTACCAAAATATCAGCCTCTAGCCAAAGATTTATTACTCTCATATTGAATTTAGGGATATTTTAACCCATTTCGGACTTACAAATTCCTGGTATAGTTTTTATGTGCAAATGTTGTATATCAGTTATATCTCTATTTCTACTAAATCTATCGCTTGGAAACTTTGCACATGCTTTTGTGACCTTAATATTAGCCTCAAGACAAAGATTCATTACTCTTATTTTGAATTTAGTTGAATTGTAACCCTTTTCCGACTTAAAAATTCTTTGTTAAGTTTTTACGTGCAAATGTTTTATATCACTCATATCTCTTTTTCTACTTAAGCTAATGCTTGGAAAGTTTGCACATACTTCTTTGACCATAATATCAGTATCTAGAGCAAGATTCATTACTCTGATATTTATTTTTGGAATTTTAACCCTTTTTTGACTTAAAAATTCTTGGTTAAGTTTTTATGTGCAAATGTGTCTATCAGTTATAATTCCTTTCTACTTATTAATTAGCTATTGCTTGGAAACTTTGCACATGCTTCTGTGACCACAATACCAGCCTTTAAACAAAGATTCTTTTCTCTTGACTGAATTTTCCAATGTCGATATTGATTGCTGTTACTATCCAGCACTTGGAATAGTTGAGCTTTGCTGTCCTCCAACAGCTCTTGTTGTGCAAATTATGCCCCTTTTTCAACCATCTAGCAATCAACAGTCAAGTGTAGGCATTCTGCAGGAAGTGCTCCTGTTTTATTTATGTGATAAAGTCTGTTTATGACCAGTTTATAGTATATTATCTTTATAATTGAATAAAAAAAACAAAAAATGCCTGTTCATGTCATTTCAATCTAAATATTGATTTTTCATGAATATATGTAGGAATCAATTGATTTACATGATCTTGATAGTATAAATATTGAATCTATGAAAATTCAAGAGATCAAAATGACTCCCTATGTAATACATATAATGTATAATTGTAGTGTTTCGTTGGAGCTTTTGGCTACAGCGATTTAACAGATATGAGCTTGACTGGACATCATCAACAAGCTCTAGCAGAACTGGCTATCAACAAACATTCACAGGTGAGTATTAAAGATGGTGGACCTTTAATAGTTCTGCAACTTTTCACAACTCATCATCTTTCACAATGTTGACAGAGGTTTCCTAATGAAATCATTAGGAAACCTCAGTTAACACTGTTAAAGTTTATTACTTCCCAAATGTTGTGTAACTATTACAGATCCACTACCTTGACCTTGTTGTAACTTATAACCCCCAAAACTATGTTTGGGGGCCCCCTGGGGGTTTATATGAGTCTACTTCCACACTATACTATTTCACAATAACAACTCCACAAAAGCTTCTGATTACATTTTAGAAAATAAAGAAACTATTTATTGTACACAGTGTATTCTTCTCCAACAAACAAAGTTTTTTAAAATTTCATCAACTGAAATTTGTCATCTCAAACTAATTTGAAATTGGACCAATGTGAAGATTTGTATTAGAATGCATAGTTCATAAGGGAACACAACATTACACAATAAATTAATAACCTCTGGTTCAATATTTCCGATGGAAGCTTTTTGAGCTCACTTGAGCACTAGGTGCTCAAGGTGAACTTTTGGGGTTACTTGATGTTTGTCGTCCCTCGTGCGTGGTCCATCTTCTGTCGTCAACATTTACCTTGTGGACACTCTAGAGGCCATATTTTTAGCTCAATCAGCCTGAAAATTGGTCAGAATGATAATCTTGATAAAATCTCAGACAAGTTCGAAATTGGGTCAAGTGGGGTCAAAAACTAGGTCACGGGGTCAAATCTTAGAAAAACCTTGTGGACACTCTAGAGGCCAGATTTTTAGCCAAATCAACCTGAAAATTGGTCAGAATGATTATCTTGATGAAATCTCAGAAAAGTTTGAAATTGGGACAAGTGGGGTCAAAAACTAGGTCACTGGGTCAAATCTTAGAAAAACCTTGTGGACACTCTAGAGGCCATATTTTTAGCCCATTCAACCTGAAATTTGGACAGAATGATGATCTTGATGAAATCTCAGACAAGTTTGAAATTGGGTCAAGTGGGGTCAAAAACTAGGTCACTGGGTCAAATCTTAGAAAAACCTTGTGGACACTCTAGAGGCCATATTTTTAGTCAAATCAACCTGAAAATTGGTCAGAATGAAAATCTTGATGAAATTTTGGACAAATTTGAAATTGGGTCAAGTTAGGTTGAAAACTAGGTCATTGGGTCAAATCTTAGAAAAACATTTTTAGATTGTTAATTCAAGTGAGCGATTAAGGGCCACTATGGCCCTCTTGTACAAGAATTTAATTCTTAAAAAAGGCTTCTATTGGAAATATTGTACCAGAGTTTTTTACTTATTGTGTAAATTTTTTTGGTCTGAGGGCAATTGGTAAATTTAGTTATTTAGGGTGTTTTTTTTATCCAGACTGTGTATAAAGAATGACATATTATTTCAGGGAGGTTTTATTCGATTCAAAAGAACACGAAGATTGAGTGGTCCAGTGGAAGAAAGTCCACCAAGAAAAAGAAAAGGTAGGAGCTCTGATAAAACTTATTCCCCACCTTCAAAGAAAGAGGGGGGGGGGCGCTATATTGGTTTCACCATACCTGTCTGTTCGTCCATCCATCCATCCATCTGTACACCTTTGGTTTCTAGTGTTTCCAGACTCTAAGTCAAGAACCCTTTAAGAATCATGAAACTTTATACCATTATTGCCCATAACCCAAGTGAGTGCCCTTTTATTTTTGGTCATGGAGATTTTCTGATTGTTTCAAAAAGGGAACTAAAACCATAAGGGGCATGACTAAGGCTGTATCAATCAAAAACAGATTTTTTCTCCATATTTGGAAATGGATTTAGGAAACAAAATCAGCTGCTAATATTTTCACAGAATGGGAAGCGGATGTTGTTCTTTGGTGAAAATGGACTAAAATACCTTACATTGACATTCCAAAACGGAGAACAGAATAGTTTGATCAGAAATGAAATTTAAATCCATTTTCTATGTTCATTTGCGTGCTTAAACAGTAGAGTGCACGATCATTTATTCTTGATTATGAAATATATAAACAATCCTTTTAGAAATACTTCTTCTTAAATTATTTTTTATGGAATTTTGAGGCCATCATTTTGTGGAAATTCAAGCCAAAATTCTGTATCATTTCACAAAAATCTGAATAGTTGGCATCTCTGATTATATGATCAGCCTTGATTTAGACATCTAGGCAACTTCTTTTTCCGAAGCATAAGTCTTTTCATATTTTCAGAAAATTTACATCGTCAGTATATTTTCTGAAACTTGAAAGATTTAATGCATTTCCTGCAATAATAGCACCCTCCCTCCCTAATAGTAGCAACCCTATTTTTTACTCTGAAAACCCACTTCAAATGCCTAAATTTTGAAAATATGTTGAGACTTTTCCTCCAAACAATCATTTATACGAATTTTTAGAGGAAATTCCCTTCAACTTTTAGGGAAAAAAGCCTAAAAGACGTAAATTTAATTATTTTTTTTATCAGAAAATGCATATTGAATAAAAGCTCCCTCACAATGTTATGTTAAACTCCTTGGAGGGGTTATTAGGAGAAATACAGTTTCTACCTTCTCATGCAATTATTTTGAAAAGTGACATCCAGTTGCCCTCCACTAGATCCAAACTCTTTATCAAATGTGTATGTGTGTGACATTTCCAACAATTTCGAATGTGCACGAGGTACAAATTTTGAGCACTGTAGACAACGACGCAATGCAATAAGAATATATGCTGATGGCTTTAGGAGCAATTAAGACTTTATCTATCTACATTGTGCATAGTGAAGACTCAAGTCAGACTGTGCATCTGAACAGGCTGGCCAGTATCTTTGCTTTGCACACATGCAAAATTGTTGAAAATGTCATGCACAGGCTCAAATGTTTTGTGCTGTGCGCACTTGCAAAATTGTTGTAAATGTCACACACAGGCTCAAATGTTTGTTTTACTGAGTTTCTAGATGGCAGATTTAGCTCATCTGTTTTTTTTTTTTTTTTTTTTTTAATAAAAACAACCCTGAGGTGTTGTAATCACCTTGGTGTCATATGCTGCTGAAAGTGGTGATGCCATTGGTGTTGGTCAAGGCATTGGCATGGAAACCTTTAATCTTTGTCATATCTCTGTTGTTATTGAGTATATTTTCATGAAACTTGGCATGCCTATTCATCATAACAAGAGCTATCCAGACTATCAAGGGGAATAACCTTGAAACTTTTTTTAATAAGATTTATTCCCCTTTTTCGACTTAGATTTTTTTTTGCATTATCCAGCACCTGCAGCTGAGTGTTGTACTCGTAGGTGGTGCTCTTGTTTAGGATAACTGGTCACAAATGTTATTCTCTTTAGCTTTAGATCTAATCACGGATGATCAAATAGTGGATGAAAACAAGGGAGATAAACAGGAAAGATTGGACAAGTTGGAGGAGGTATTCGGAGAAAACGTTCAACCAGCTTTGGAGAGAATAGAATACAGGGTAGGGATATTTCTTTGGTTACCATAATTTCTCACATAACTATTCTTGTATTCTGTAGTGAACAGTCATTGATGATATCCTTACCGTAGACACATGTAGGATAAAATTATAAATGATTTCATCAAGATGCCTATTCACCACACATAAATGAAGTATTTTTGTCATCTGAGCATTCAGAAAAATGGTTGAAGTGTCTCATCTTTGATATTAGAAAAAGAATATATTTATGTGTAGTGTCCTTGATCTAGAGGTAGAGTGTCGGCCTCATGACCCAAAGGTCCCCAGTCGATCCCTGGAGCGGCCATTGCTCTTGGTTCTTTCATTGGCCCACACATTGTGCATGAGTATTGGTAAGTTTTCCAGGAAGCAGAATAGAGAGGATTAATCTAAGGTGTTAGAACTTGTTTCCCAATCGATGTAAAATAAATAGGTTTAAACCATTAACCAAAAAGAAAATGTTACTCTATTCTCTGAGAGAAGCTGATCTTAAACTCGTTTAGAATACATAAGTAAGTAAAGTCCCCTAGGCTTGCTAAATAAATTTCTAGACTCTATATTGTAGACTCTGTTAAGATGAGCTTGCTTCAAATAAAATCTCATAAAAGACCCTATATTTCTCTAATAAGAGCTGCCTCGCTTATGGTAACTTCTCCCCCCTTCAGCTGTTTTTAATCCTATTACTTTACGTCAGTTGGAAAACAAGTTCTTACAACTTAGATTAATCCCTCTTGATTCTGCTTCCTGGAAAAATCACCAGTACTTGCACCGAATGTGTGGACCAATGAAACCACCATCTTAGAACATTTTGAGTGAATTTCTCTGTTTGAAGGATTAGTTCCTAAACAAAAGTAAATAAAAACTAACAATAAAAACACAAAAAATCTCAAAAAATAGATCCTACTTAACTTTAAGCAAAGACCCTATTTAGTCAAAACTAAAATCCAATTCAAGGGGTCAGTGCAACACTATTTTAAGTGCCTATAAATATATAGGCATTTTCAATAGTCTTGCGTTAACCCCTTGATTTGTCCAACTAAACCCTTGCCCAGCGCTTGATTTGTGTGTATTTCCGTTTATTTATCGCCGCCACCATAGCACATGCCCATATGAGCAACGCCCCCAGAAGACAGTTAGTTGTTACGAGGGATAGTGCAAGGATACATAACGAAACTACTGCTGAGAGTGCCATGGTTCTTTAACTTGCTCAGTGTAAAACACCATCTCACGGGACTTCCGTTATGTCTCATCTGAAAGACAATTAGTTTGTTGGTGTGCAAGCCCGGGAACCGATCCAATGCGGTGGAACTTCAATGGTTTTGAAGTGCGGTGCTCTACCAACTGAGCTAATCGGGCTGCAACAGGCTTGATTTAACCCTTTGCTGTTTAATTCCCACTTTTTAGGTGCTTATGATTGAGAAAACATTGTGAAAAAAGAAGAAATTGCTTCTGACAAGCAATTTCTTCTTTTTCCACACAATTTTCTACCCTACTGAATGGTTATTTTTCAAATTAAATCCACTTTAAATTTTTGTCTGCAAAACCTTTGAATTTGGACAGGTCCAAAGTTTTGTAAAACAGGAAAGGGTTAATAAGATTTTTTTCTTTAAAACAGGTGGAGCTTCCCTACAGAGGACCAGAACAAGAATTAAAACAAGGGGAACAACTTTTCAAAAGTACAGTCGTGTTTCAAGGGTCAAATGTTCTAGAAGGGTTACGTAACTTGGCGGAGAAAGGATACGCATCTGTCCCTTTACCTAAACACCTGACGTGTGTACCCACCAGGGCTAGGAACTACTTTTTACTGAGTAAACCAAGAAAGAAGCCATGAAAACATAATTAACTTTTTTATGCAACAAAATTTCACCATTCACCAGTCTTTTTGGATGTATTATGTGACCTATGAAGTAGAGGGGGGTAATTGTATATTGGTTTCACCATGCCTGTCTGTCCATCCATCTGTCTGTCAGTAGACCTTTTTGTTTCTGGACTCTAACTCAAGAACCAAGCCACCTAGAACCATGAAACTTTATACAAATGCTGCTTATTGCTTTTGGTTCACATAGATCAAAGGTCATGGTCACAGTCAGCCTTTGTTCAATTGACAAAGCCCTGGTTGGGGGGGGGGGGGGGGGGTATTAGTCTGCTTTGCGACAATTCTAGTTTTCTTTTGTTGTTTTTCATACTTGATATCAGCAGTATAACAATCTGTCGCCTAATAGTGTCCATCAAGATTTGTGCATTCTGATTGGCTTAGAAACAAGTTTCATTACTCAATGAAAACAATTTTTTAATACACAGCTATTTTGTATGCTTCCACAAAAAGAAGTCATATAAAAAATCTATCTTATTATGGTTTATTTTAACTTTTTTGCTTCATGATTTATAATTATATGATATGCAGAGAGGAATTTCTTTTTTCATGGAGGTATGTAAGTAAAATCCTTATCACAGTTATGTATGAATACGCAAAGCAGATTCATACATAAGTGTGATCAGGTATGAGTGACCCCTCCCCCTACCCTCTTGATAGAAAATGTAAGGGGTCAAAGAGGATATTTTTAGATTTTTAAGGGTCAACACTCTAGCTGAAGAGTCAAACATAAGCCTTGTTATGAGGATATTAGGGAAAACAATTATTTTAAATTGGTGTTAACACATCTTTGCAGACTTGTGCTTTTGTGAATGGGTCATGACTTTATAATATGAGCCTTTGCGTGAGATTTCCAACCATTTCAAATATGTGCAAAGCAAAGACTTTGAACAGATTGTGCATCCGCACAGTCTGACCAGAGTCTTCACTATGTGCTGAATACATATAAAAGGTCTCCAAGTATCTGTAGACCATCAGGTAAATTTATATTTTCAATTTGTGGCTGTCTACGCCTCTCAGTGTTTGCACCTTTCGAACATTTCAAATTGTTGGAAATGTCACACACTGGCTCATATTTTATTCCTCATCTCTAAATGTTTTTTTGCAACTACATTGATAGATCAGGGCATTTTATGTTACCGCTGTCCGTCTGTCTGTCTGTCTGTCTGTCTGCAAAACTTAACATAAATAACTAAACGTTGCAATTAATTCAAGGCTATTCAAGAAATTTGATACAATGTTCAAATTTGGTATGATGATAGATCTTAATAATTCGCATCTAAAGATACCAATGTCAAGGTTGTGCGATAAGGTCATCTGTCAAGGTCAAAGTTATAAAAATTCCAGTTCCTGGGGAATTTGCGCTTCACAAATGCATATTGTTTTTAGCTCCACTGGCCGAAAGGCCAGCAGGCTATTGTCATGGCGGGTCCTACATCTGTGCTTGAATGCATGCATCCGTCCATCTGTAAACTTTTACTTTAAAAATCTTCTCCTCTAAAAGAACTGCATGGATTCCAATCAAATTTCACAGGAATGTTCCTTGGGTGACACTCTATCAGATTCCTTCAAAGATTTTTAATCGGTTGAAAATCAAGGCTGTAGTGGGCATTGCTTATTTCCTTTTATGGTAAAAGGTGGCTTTTCTCAGAAACTGATTGATGGAGATAAACCAAATTTCACTGGAATTATCCTTGAGTGGCCCTCTATCAGCCTACAAAAAATCATTGTGATCAGATGAAAAATATGTCTTTTATGGGCTGAGGTCATTTCTATGTATGTTAAATAGCGGTAACTGAAAATCATTATCTCAGAATCTAACCAATGGATATCAACCAAATTTCCCTGGAATGATTCCTGAGTGACCTTAAACAAGTCTACAAAAAATATTGTGCTAAGATGAAATATATGTATTTTATGGGCAGGGGTCATTTCTCAATGTTATATATTGGAAACTTTGAAAATCATTTTCTCAGAATGTAACGGATGGTTATCAATCAAATTTCACTGCTATGCTCCTTGAGTGACCCTTTATCAGTCTACCAAAAATTATTGTGATCGGATAAAAAATATGTATTTTATGGGAGGTCATTTCTCTATGTTATATAGTGGAAACTTTGAAAATCGTTTTTGACATCAGTAAAACCCAAAACATCTAAAAATGTAGTCAAAACTTTGATTTGCTATTATAAGAATTTCAAACCTGTGGAGGGACTCAAGCCATTCATGGCTTTCTGGTTTCAAATTTTGAATCAGCCTAAAATTTTGTCTTCTGTTAATGGGTCTTGCATATATTGGGATATGAATAGTTTGAAATTTACAGAGTATGTTAAGAAATGAGACTTTTTGTGTGTGATCTCCCTTGTTCTGTGGATTTAATGTGAGGCACTCAAAAATTAATAGTGATCCTTTTACAAATTTTCTTTGGATCCCTTCTTTACTTAAGGATGTTGCAAAATTAGCAAATAGATGTTAAATTCAGTGGAGTGATAAAGGCCCTCTTGGGCCTCTTGTTGTAAAAAACAAGATACTTGCATGTAGGTATGATTGGCTTTGATGATCAAGTTTTCAAAAGTAAGGTAGTGAGTAGATATTTATTTTCTATCAATATTTTATGAGTTTTATAATATTTGACTTTGAGTTTACTATTAAATCATATGATGCAAAAGAAATTTATAAGCCTAAAACCTTTGGTAACCACAGGGAAAAAGACTATGAATTTTAACTTAGGGGCCCAGGCATTGGGATTTTCTCAAAAAATCTAGGGTCCCAGCCCAAAATGTAGTGGCAATGGGCAACTAGGCCCCTACTAGTCTTTTTCCCTAAACCAAAAAATGGGACTCTTTTTATTAGAAGTATTTTAAGGGAGATATATTATCAATATCCCTAATTTAAACCCATTAAGATCTTCCTGTAATCTTTTATGTGTAGTATTTTATATGTTGTTGTTTTAGTGTAAATAGAATGATTTGTTGGTTATGATTTTTTTTCAAAACACACTTAACAATATGTTTTTTTCTGAAAAAGAAATGTAAAATGTTGATTAAAAAGAAATAAAAAGAACACCTTATCTTTTTACCTCCCTTGCAACCCTTAATGTTTTCTGAGAAAATTGGAGATGTTTGTAATGCCATAGTCTTGTTGTAATTGACTTTCATTATTAAAAAAATTGAAGTTTCATGATTGTTCTGACTCTGTTAAAACATCTTGAAATTGACCAAAGCCACCCTGAATCACTCACCCAAGGTTCGATTTATTAATTCAAAACCTACAAAGCATTCACAAAGACTCCAAAACCTCTCAAAAGGCTTTGCAACCAAGTTCAAAGCGCCTGATTTAGTAAGCACACTTAGCTCAGTTAATAGAGGGTTGATTCCCAGGGTGGCACACAAACAAAGTAAATGAGCCTATGCATGAAATTTCTAAAAAAATCAAGAGAGCACCAAGCAAAGACTCCGGCCGCAGCTACATAGTCTGACCAGAGTTTTAACTCTGCTCAATAGACAGATAAGATCTCCAGTGATTTTTGACGATCAGGCAATCTTCTAATTACTCTTTATGGCTAGTTAGATTGCTAAAATTTAGCCCTTAACACGTGTCAAATTGTTGAAAATGACTCAATTGTCTCTCGGATGAGTTGCTTAATTGATGCCACGTGTGACAGGGCTTTACATACTGCACGTTAAAGAACCATGGCAGATCTCAGCAGCAGTTTCGTTATGTATCCTTGCTCTTTCCTCCTTAATAACAAACCAACTTTTGGGGCGTCACTCAAACGGACACATACCACGGTTGCGACGATAAATAAACGGATTTACATACAGCCAATCAAACCTCTTCCAAAATTTCACAGTTTTGCTTGAATTCGGTAGCATTTGAATTGGGGTTGAATACATAGAATTCTATTTATAGAACTTGTATTTATATTTATTAGATATCTCATTTTGTTTATTTTGATTGAAATTAGCTAATTGGTATTACCTCTCTTCAATTTCATTCGAAACTCATGTATCCCGTTCTTTCAATTTCATTCCAATTGAGGTACTGATAAGAGGGGATAACTCCAGTCTAAAATCTTTATTTCCAAATTAAACCCTATGATGTGGGTACTAATTTGATTTGTCACGAGGAGACAATTCAAATGAGTACCCAAGAGATAGGGTTTGAGCAAGGCCTTGTGAAATATTTCAATTTGAAATCCAAAATACACCCTTTATCCGAAGCTCTGATTCCAAAACCATTCACCATGTCCATTTCACGATGTTATAATATGTAACTGTATTACAGAATGAATTCATCATAGAATATATGTGACCATTTGGGCAAAAAGGGACCATCAGGGTAGTTAATAGTGTGTCGAACTTAGGCAGGCTATGCGGGCTGTACAAGCTGACAAGGATCAAAACCATTGCAATTCCTTCTAATCCTGCTGATTTTTAGCTCCACTGTCTGAAAGCCACTGGGGCTATTATCATGGCGTTGTGTCGCTCCGTCCAAATGTGCGTCTGTGCGTCCGGTCGTAATCTTTTTCTTTAAAAATCTTCTCCTCAGAAACTACTGGATGGATTTCAACCAAACTTCACAGGAATGATCCTTGGGTGACCCTCTTTCAAAGTTGTTCAAGAAATTTTAATCCAATGAAAAACATGGCTTAAATGGGCGAGGCTAATTTCCAAATATGGTAAAAAGTGACTTTTCTCAGGTTCTAATTGATCGATACTAATTATATTTTACATGAATGATCCTTGGGTGACCATTTATCAGTCTACCAAATATATTATTGAGATCGGAGGAAAAATATGTATTTTATGGGCGGAGGTCATGTCTATATGTTATTTAGTGGAAACTTTGAAAATCATTTTCTCATAATGTAATCGATAGATATCAACCAAATTTTACATGAATGATCCTTGAGTGACTTGAGTGACCCATTATCATGCAATCAAAAATTATTGTGATCGGATGAAAAATATGTCTTTTATGGGAAGAGGTCATTTCTCTATATGTTATATAGTGGAAACTTTGAAAATCATTTTCTCAGAATGTAACTGATGGATATCAATCAAACTTCATTAGTATGATCCTTGGGTGATCCATTATCATGCAGCTAAAAATTATTGTCATTGGATGAAAAATATGTCTTTTATGGGCGCAGGTCATATGTTATAATAGTGGAAACTTTGAAAATCATTTCAACATCAGTAGAACCAAAAATATCTAAAAATCTAGTCAAACTTAGATTTACTTTTACAAGAAATTCAAGCCTGTGGAGCGACACAAGCCATTCATGGCTTTCTAGTTATTAGCTCGGCTGCTTTCGGAAAATCCGAAGTATTGTTAAAGCCTTGGTGTCTTCGTCATGCAAATACGTTGACTTTTTTTTTGATATCTCTGGTTCTACTGAAGGCATCCACTTGAAACTTTGCAAATATGTTCACCATCAAAAGGGAAACCTTTTCTTTCAAGGCAGATAACTCTACATGCATTTTGTGCAAATTATTCCCCCTTTTTCGACCTAGATTTTGTTCACCACCCAGCACTCAACAGCCTAGCGTAGGCATCCGTAGGTGGTGCTCTTGTTTTTGTTTT
This sequence comes from Fragum whitleyi, assembly GCA_948146395.1. Lineage (NCBI taxonomy): Eukaryota > Metazoa > Mollusca > Bivalvia > Cardiida > Cardiidae > Fragum > Fragum whitleyi. The sequence goes on from OX411552.1 coordinate 60,009,887, forward strand.
CAACCATTCTGGCTCAAATTTTTTAGACAAAGATCAAACAGAAAGAAGGCTTAGATCAGACTGCTCAAACAGCAGTACAGTTAATTACATCCAGAAATTAACATTCATCGCTATCAAAACCATTCTAAAAAGCTCACTCAGCGCCCCAATCATTCTTTCCAAACATCCTCTCAAACCATTCAAAAACACTCAAACCAATTGAAAATATAGAATCATCAATGTTATTCAAAATAAATTTTGAAAGAACAAAATCCCTATTTCACTGACATAACCCAAGTTGTTAGGGTTTCATAGTTTCTAGAAGAAATAGGAAGCTATGTATAGAACTTTTTAAAGGGAGGTAATCAATATCGCTAATTTTGTTCATCCTGAACAAAATCTGCGATAGAGGATTACCTTCCTTTAAATTCACTCAAAAATCGCTCCACATACTCATTCAATTTCATTCCAAAATCATTTACTTTGTCAATTTCACAATGTACTTGATTTAAACATAGTTTATTTGTTTACCATGTACAAGTCATTTACAACATATGATACAATGACAACAATAACTATTAAGTAACATGTAACAAATGGATTAGAACGCAAGCTCGCGCTTATAAAGTTCTTCTCCAGCTTCCGGACAACATTTTACTGTCTAATTCATATTGACTAATACAATGCATTTGTTTAAAAAGAGAACTAATTATTTACTGTGTTGTAATATTTTGAAATAAGACAACAAAAAGAAATGATGTGGTGTGGATGATTGTTTTTATTGATATTTTAATTAAAACAGTGTTGAAAGGCTATATTAGTAAACACCTGATATCATTTATACAATGAGAGTAATTGCATCAAAAAGCATTAAGTATGCATATGCTCAAGATCATGTGGGCGATAAAAAGTCGATACAGAGTCAATATGTGAATAGAAAAGATCGACTCAACAACAAAGTCTAATTTCAGCAATCTTTACCTACGAAAATCTCTTGCTTAATCGAATAAACTTGTGCACTGCAGTAAATATACGCTCATTTTCGGACAAACTACAAGAACTATCACCATACAAGATAACTTGAATCGTTACCCTAGTTATGTCATTTATACTTTGGAATAAATCATTTCTTAAATGGTTGTACTGCGAACATTCAAGGAAAAAGTGTTGCTCAGATTCAACAAGGCCACAATTGCAAGATGGGGAATTCACGATATTTTTTCTAAATAAGTGTTCGTTAAGGCTACTGCAATTATTTCTGATTCTTGCGTGGATAATTTGTATATTTCTCTCCCCCATAAAAAAACAGTCTATTTGGAATCGGCTTGTCAAAATTTATTCGATTTTTAAAATTGGATAATGATTCGGCATTCCTTGTTTCGATTGGTAAAGAATTCCAATCGTTAATAATTGATGGCAAAAATGATTTACTATATAGATTAGTTCTACAATGTATATTCTGGAGATTATTTTGATTTCGTAAATTATACGAGGATGTATTTCCGACAGTATTCGGTATAAGTTCACAAAGATAATTTGGAGCAAGTCCATTAATCATTTTATAAAATAGAACGAGTTTATGCTTCTGTCTCCTATCTTCTAAATTCTCCCATCCGCATTCTTTGTATAAATTATCTATAGAAACTAGTTTACTACATCCCGTAACTATTCGAGCGGCCTCGTTTTGAATTTTGTCCAATTGTTCTTTTAAGACTTGAGGAATATTGGTCCAAACAACATCGCCATATTCTAAGATAGGTCTTACGAACGAGAAATATATAATCTGAAGTGAAAGGCGATCAAGGCGTAATTTTAGTTTTCGCATAACTGCAATACGTTTCCACGCTTTTTCAACAACCTGAGCAATATGGACATCCCAAGATCCATCATTGGATAGATATATTCCTAAGTGCTTATGCTCAGTGACGATTGGTATTTCTGTTTCTGACATGAAGAGATTTGGGTGAAAAGGCTTATAACGTTTACGAGAAACAAGAAGAGATTCAGATTTCGAAGGGTTAAATTTAACCAACCATGTTTTTGCCCATTGATTTATTTTGTCTATATCGGACTGTAGTATAGTACCTGTAACCACAGGGTCGTCAACTACCATTGATAGACTAGTATCGTCTGCAAATAGATTAATATTCGCTTGAATATTTTCAACTATGTCATTAATATAGATTAAAAATAACAGAGGACCTAAAATACATCCCTGTGGTACACCAGCACGTATTTGATTTGGAGTAGAAACCCCACCTGGAATTATTACTCTTTGCATACGATTAGATAAGTAGTTTGCAAACCATTTTAATAGTTTACCCCTGATTCCTGCCTTTTTCATTTTAAAGATTAATCCTTTATGCCAAACCTTATCGAAAGCCTTGCTGATATCGAAAAAAACAACTCTAAATTCTAAGCCATCGTCTAAGGCTTTGCATATTTTATTATAAAGACTTGTAACTTGATTTATCGTGGAGTCGCCAGGCATAAAGCCCGATTGGAATGGTGTAAAGAAATTAGTATCCTTTAGGTAATTATAGACATGTTTGAATATGATTCGCTCTAATACCTTTTCTATGTTATTCAATAACGACACGGGTCTATAATTCGATGGAGAAGATGGATCACCAGATTTAAATATTGGACACACGTTAGACAGCTTCCATGAGCAAGGCACAGTGCAACAATTCAAAGAATAGTTAAAGAGATCACACAAATGTGGAGCTATTTGACTAGCTGATTCAATTAGAATACGATTGTTAATTCCGTCAGGACCTGAGGCCTTGCCCAGAGATAGGGTTTTAAGAACATCGAGAACTTCTAAAGATGTAATATTTATAGATTCTAGATACAAAGTTGTAGTCTGATTTTCGTTAGTTTCTTCCGGTAATGAACTTGAGGAATCATCTATATAAGACTGCATTGCGAAATAGGTATTAAATAAATTAGCTTTTCCATTTTCCTCTACAACCATTGAATCATTTGAATTATCATATAGAGGAGGGATGGATTTCAATGAACTTTGCGATATAAACGATTTCAATAATTTCCACCAGTCGCGAGAGGACAGCGTCTCTGATTTAAGTTTTGTGGCTAATCCCTCAAAATACTGCTCCCTACTTTTTCGAATCATTGAAATTGTTTTGTTTCTAATAGATCGAAACTTTGACCAGTGATTTGCACTATTTGTTTGCTTGGCTTTTCGATAAGCTCTTTTTCGGATACGAATTTGTTTTTTTATCATATGAGTAAGCCAAGGAGGTTCTTGTGAATTTAGCTTTACCTTTTTATTTGGAATGTATCTACTCGCTACATTAGTTAAAATTTCTGAAAATTTATCAGCATATACGTCAATATTACAATCTTTGATAGTGTTCCAATTAATGTGACTCAAACAATATCTTATCTGAGTATAGTCGCCTTGATCATATTTCCAGACTATGCGTTCATGACTAATGAGCTTTGGTTTTTGAAAATTAAAGACACCAAAAATAGGAAGGTGATAGCGTAATGTTTGGTCTAGGCAAGGTTCTCCTACACCAGAAGTTAGTACTGAATCGCTGTTTGTAACAAACAATAAATCGATAATAGAATGTGAATGTTCAGTGAAATGTGTTGGCTCGTCTATGAGTTGATTAAAATTAAATTCATTACAAAGATTTTCTATTTTTCGATATGAAATGTTGTTCATCAAATTGATGTTAAAATCCCCTGTAATTATAATATCAGAAATGTTTGAATCAATAGCAAGTCTAAGAGAATCTTCAATAAGGTCAAAATAAGCATTGTCACTATTTGGTGGTCTGTAAAAGACACCATACAATATATTTCTATTTTTACTAGACTTGATCTGTATCCAGATACATTCAAGTCTGTTCAATTCGAGATCATGCCTTCGAATATAAGACAGATTTTCTTTGACGTATAAAATAACCCCCTCCGTATCTATTGTTAGTTCTATCTTTACGTTCGGGCGAGTGAAAAGAAGGAAAGATTAGTTCATCATTAGATATATCACTGTGTAACCATGTTTCTGAAAACGATACTATGTCAAAGAAGGAAAATTCTGCTATTAAAGAATCGAGTTTATTCGCTATACTTTGGACGTTATAATGGACAGTTGACAAGTGATTTGGACGTTTTAAGAAACTATAGATTTCATTTACACTGGTCATGCTATCATTGGCTAATACATTTCTTGGTTGTGGGCCCGGATTTGGATGTATATCACCAGAAAGTATTAATAGGAGAACAATTGTTGCTAAAACAAAGGGAAATCGGTAGAGCATAAATTGTACAAGAAACATACAAAACATATAGTTTTCTGCAAATTTCCTGTTGTAAAGCACTGTTTTAAAATTATGTGTGCCAATAATGTTTTTAGCCAATGTTTTCGACTGTTTAATGCTATTTAAAACCGAATAAGATTGGTGGTAAGAGTTTAGTATAAACAAAATCAATATCATGGTAATAGTCAGGTGAAAATGAAATTGTGCACAGTATGTTGGCTGGCTACCTACAAATTTATAAAACCTACACATTACGTTATCGCGCCTAATAAGCACAGAAACAACAGGTACCAGCACAACACAAGTACACACCAGATAACCTTTACTTGGCAAGTGATAATAATAGAATTCGTTCTTGTTTGGATATCAAATAATAACACATCATCCACATGAAAAAAGACAATTTGAGCACAAAAAGAAAAGGAAAACATAATAATAAACACAATTAGATGCATATATGTACATGAAGACATTTGATGTATATGTAGCGTTCACGTGCGTAAGCGCGCTTAATCTAAATTTCAATGCCATAAAAAACAAAGTTGACCATACAGTAGCAAGGTATCAACATGATTTATAGATTCAATAAGCTTTGAGTTTAGTTCATAAAAGGTTTCGACAAATCGATCGTTTCTCATCAATACATTAAAAGTATTAGATAAATTAAGTATTTAATTTTGAATAAATTGATATAGATTAAATCAAATGAAAAAAAAAAACATCTGGGAAAACGACAAAATATAAAACTGTTGTTATTGTGCCCCTTTTTTATATAAGTATCAAAATTGCATTCTTTCAGAATGTTATTCAGTATAACAACAACAAATTCAACAAATTTCAAACTTTGGATTCAATGATTTCGAGTTGTAAACCAAAGCAACAATTAGGGAATTGTACAATATCATTTAACAACACACTTAGAGAAAGTCAAAGGCAAAAAATATGCTGTTTTAATATACGTTTAACACTCACATTTTACGTGTCTTCGTATAATATTTTCCTGTATTAACATCGCCGATGGGATCACAGGCCGACATATATACAACAGAAATAAAGCTGTAGTTACGACACACTGATCGCCCATCATCGATCTCACGGACACGAACCACTTATTTATTACATAATAAATTTACATAGTACTTCTTTTCAAGGGAGACAATTCGACTTGTTACAAGTAATCCTACATTAGTTGTCTTTCCTGACCGCATACAATTAAGACGATTGCAAAAATGACAAGTTGAGTAAATTTGTAGTGAAATTGAATGAGTGAGAGGAGCATTTTGAACAGTTTACAAGGTAGGCAAGACCAAACCGATAATTTCGTCCAGTTGGATGTAATTAACGTTTAATTTTACGTCCTTGAGAAAGTCTACGTATATTTCTGGTTTTACTATTTCCGTTAAAATCAACATCAGCCAACAAAACCGTGCAATTCTTTGATCAATTTGTTTGAAAGTTGATCACATCGAACAATTTCGAGGCGTTTTGGAGCATTTTAAATGATATGAGTGGGGGGTTTGAATGAACTTTTGGAGCAATGGGCACGTAGTTTTGGATAGTCCTAATCGAGATGAGTGAAATTACCACGATGTCATCAACTGTATTATTACCCCCAATAAACTAAAGTGATAAATGTTATACAAGTAATTTATCATCAACACAAGTTTCTTATCCCAGTAATATCATTAAGTTACACTGTTTAAATGTACATGTGTCTTTTAGTACTAAAGACACAACCAACAGACCATTACAAAACAATTTACTAATTTGATATTAACAACGACTCTTCATTGTGTAACTATGTCCCATTTTTTCCGCCTTGAACGAAAGAAAGTAAAACAAGGTTCGGAAAACAGGGAATATTTAAACAAGAGTTTAGATAATTCGCAAAAATACACAGTATGTGCAGTACGAGTTCGTATATTGAATCAATTGCGATCCTTATCAGTAATGAAGAGAATTTATTACAGATCTGTAACGTAGTTTTTGGAATAACCTAATACAAAAAATCTTGATGGCAAAAATAAATGCAAAATAGCATTGTAATAATGAGACAGATGAGAAATTCTTAATCAATTGTATCATTCTTACAACGCTTTACGTCTGTAGTTTATTCATTTTACGACTCAAATATGATTGGAAATGTTGTCTTTACTTGTTTAACCCTAACCAGATTGAAAATTACACCGTAAAATCATTATTTCAGAACATTAATATACATACGTAAATTTTTTACGTGCAATTTTCCCAGTTAAACAAGGAGTGAAATTGACCTCGGTAATGAGTTGTAGTATATTTATAAAAAAAATAAATATATATATATATATATATATATATATATATATATATATATATATATATATAATCAATCGATTAATTTAAATCGATCCACTTAATATATACCGATCAGTAAGACTTAAGTTTTGTGATCACGTGGTATAGTTTAGAATAACTTTGAAATTACGCACTACAAATATATCTCAATCTTTCGCCCTAATGACGTTTGTATGACAAACCAATCAAGATTGTTAACTACATTACTGTCTTCGGAAGATGCCCATGTAAAATAATGGCCTGCAAGAACGTCAAATGACGTAGAGATCATCCTCACTTTCAACCCTGTGAATATTGTCTTTCTTGTCTTTAATCAAAATTACTCCGTCAGACGTCCACGCACCACTGGCTCTCTTATTTTTTACCAATTTCCTTGCCTCATAAAACAGTTTATTGCGCTCTTTGGTTAGATCCTCATTTATGAAGACTTTTTTATCAACATCTTTTAGGGATAATCTTGCCTTATATACCTGACGACGGACTCTGTACGATGTGAATTTCACAATGATTGGACGGGGTTTCTGACTTTCAGGCTTACCAACACGATGCGACCTATCGATATCTGACTCGTTCACATCCTCACCAATTTTTTCACACAGATCGAGAACTATTTTATCGGTATTTTCATCTTCGTTCTCCTCTATACCACTTATCCTCAAACAATTCCTGCGGCTATATTGCTCTTGAGCGTCACACTTAAACTATAGTTTTGCAATTCTTTCTCTCAACTTCTCATTTTCATCTTTAAGTTTTTCATTGCTAGACTCGAGCATATCATTTCTGTTTTCTAGTGACGTAATTCTTTCTCTAAGACCATCAACTACACCGTCTATAATTGTCTGGACAGATGTTTCAATAAATGCCCGAAAAAGTTCCTCCATATCATTTCTAAATGAAGACTTGAGGACATCTCCGATATACTTCATATCTTCAATCCCGAGTGATATGTTTTTGGTGGGTACACAATCAGATTGAGACGATGTAGTTGTAGTTTCCTCTACGCTTTCCATTGTAGTTTCCATGTTGTTTGTAAACTGCTTTTTATTCTCAGGGTTCTCAAACGGGGATGAAAGATGTCTTTTCCTCGAGTCTTGTTTCGGGGTCACAATAGATTCAGTTCCGGTAATACTAATTGATGTTTGATCACTTCCTAATTTGTTTACAATTTCTGGTTCTTTAGACATAATATGAAAGAATTACAGAATATCAGTATATCAGTATATGTAGAAAATCCTTGCTGGTAGTTTAAATTACTTGTCGCTAATGGAATGTTTTATTTCCGGTGATCGTATGATTTGAATGTCGTGAGAAACACGTTGAGTTTTCCAAGCTTAACCGTTAGACGTCGAGTTTTCTGTATTTATGAACACTTTTCATCCTTTACTTCAATACACTTTATATTCATTGTATTACTATGGGTGGGGTACATTTAGCAGATGGAAAGTTCTTAATAGTCTATATTAATGCTAAACATAGCTATAGAATGGCAAATATGAGCGAAAATCCGCTTACTCAAATGAATTGTTCCATATCGCACAAACAGCCCTCTTAATATCTACATATCAAATTTATTTCTCACCGGGTGAAAACAAACGCCCTCCATTACTCGCTACCGGAAATGTATGAAAATATAGAATCATCAATGTTATTCAAAATAAATTTTGAAAGAACAAAATCCCTATTTCACTGACATAACCCAAGTTGTTAGGGTTTCATAGTTTCTAGAAGAAATAGGAAGCTATGTATAGAACTTTTTAAAGGGAGGTAATCAATATCGCTAATTTTGTTCATCCTGAACAAAATCTGCGATAGAGGATTACCTTCCTTTAAATTCACCCAAAAATCGCTCCACATACTCATTCAATTTCATTCCAAAATCATTTACTTTGTCAATTTCACAATGTACTTAACTGTAATAACTGCAACAGAAGGATTTTCACCAAACAATTCAATTACTGGCAGCATTGTTGTAACCCCCCCCCCCCCCCCCCTACAAAGTAGAGGGGTACAGTTAAGAACATCGTGAAATTGACAAGGTGAATGATCTGGAAGGAAATTGAATGAGTGTGTTGAGCGATTTTTGTGTGAATTTAATGGAAGGTAATCCTTTATCGCTTTTATCGATTTCGTGTTAATTTACAGTATTTATATTGATGCACTCAACGGCTTATATCAGAGCTGCGCCTTCGCACGCACCAATTGCGCGGTGCCCTTTCGGCAAAGTTCCCCGACGGCGGCACTCATTCTTTCCGACTATTTGTCTCTCACCAATGGGTTGATAATCGTAGACCTATGTGAGATAGCAGCTGGAGGCTAGGAAAGGATGTGTTGGTTGTACTTGTGAGAGAAATACCAGGAAACCATTGTTAGGTGCTCCAGACGCCGCGATATAACTGAAAAAGTGTTGAAAGCGGCGTAAAACTCCATTCAATCAATCAATCAATTTCGGCAAAGTATGGAGTCATTGCAACGGTTTTGTGGGCGCCATAAATCTCGTTGTTTCAAAAAGTGTATGGTCGTACAGAGGCCCTTAGCACATAGTCCGTAGATACGCCGTAATCCATCACCTACTTTACAAGCCAAACAAAATTTTCGTTAATTTTGTTTTTCTTTGTCGGTGATATATAAGATGATTTAACGATAGAATAAAACCAGTATTAATCTATTCTAACACAGTCCATCTTTTTGACGCAAACAAACAAAAACATTTCGAGCACATCGTTGAAAATGACGAATTTGCGAATTACAAGCGATTCCTTCAATGTTCCATAAATACGACTATATGTGTATATTTTGAAACCGTTCGTATTTTCTTTTAATTTGGACTAGTCAGAAATGTTATCTGGTAGCGGTTCAGCTAAACGATCGATTTCCCAATCAAAGAACTCATTTACGATGCGACGGCTGTTGAACTCTATATTTTCCGCCATTTTGTTGAAATCATTTTTAGGACAGGCGATTTAAACGTCATAAGAACAGTTTATTGGGTCAGAGATCATCCAATGAACATGTCTTAAGGCTTAAAGAACTTACTTATTTAATCATTTTAATTTGCCATTGTATGACGTGTAATTTGAAAATAAAATTAGGTTATTGTCGGGCGAGCCCTAGTTGGCATATAAAAGAAAACCAGTATAGGTACTATAATGACCCCCATGGACAAATTTGTCGCTATCCATGCAAGTTATTGCCACGTCGTCGCCGGCGATTAAGTTGAAAATCGCCGTTTGGCTCAAGGTTTCGTATGCGTCAGCCCTACTTGAGAACATCAAGGACATTGGTCTTCCGTTGACGGTGAATTCAAAATGCGCGTCTTCTTGATACAATAATAACGTGGCTGAAAAAACGTAAACGCCGTCCATCGGAGCCGTGAAGATGCCGGCTGTTGAATGGTATGCATTGCCGATGTTGGTGATCGCATTGTCAAACACGACGGGTTGGTTTTGTCCGAGGTGTTCTGAATGAGCGAAACGTGTTGCGAAAAATGAGACCTGTTGATCTTGACTGACTTGGCGTATTCGATTTTCATGGTTTTTGTGGTCCGAACCTGAAAATGGTAGAATCAGAGACATTCTTAATCAATTACTCAGCGCTTTAATAACTTACCCCAAACACATACTTAAACTATTTTTTAAAAAAAAAAACCAAAAGCATTAAAATGAAGATAAATAAAAAACGTTCAAGGTTTCACTTGCTTGAATTTGAAAGCATCGATCAACTTATCGAACTTGTTTGCGTTTTCTATCAAAGGGAGGTAATAGATAACGCCAATTCATCTTGAATGATATAAGTAATATACCCCCACTCCGATTTCATTCAGAACTTAATTCAGCAAATTACACCGCACCTTTTAAGCACTTGTGTGCACAGCAGGACAAAGACTGCGAACAAATTGCACCGTTCTGTCATCCTGCACGCCGGGATGGATTTAAAGTTCGACACCCGACGCAGTCGACATTTTGCAATTACGGTCGAGCCTTTGAAACAGTATTTAGAAGGGTTTTTAAAGCTGAAATAAACAAATATTACCATATGCATGACATTTACAACATTTTTATTATCTGTGCGTAATTGAAAGACATTCAGCGGCCCGGATAGCTACATATCTTATCTAAATAATCTCTGATTGTGAACATCAACTTTTGAGTGGCTAGCTTTCTATTGTGCGCGTAGTGAAGACTTTAATCTGTCTGTGCGGATGCAAAGAATGTGGGTCTGAAGATAAACTTCAGGCAAATTGCTGAAAATGTCATGCACAGACCTATTTTCTTTTCATTGTTGAAAATATATTTATCAGAAGGAATTGCCACAGTATGCTTTGAAAATTATGTATGTGAACACCTTTGTAAAAAATGAAGATTTGACCTTTAAAAAAAGTGAATGAAATAAAATGGTTGAAAAATACAAAATACCTTCGTATTCAGCTTTGGAATTGCGCTTTGATATTCTTTCTCCAGAAGATCCATTTGTGTTAGATCGTAGCGTCTCCACATCATTGTTTTTGACGACGCCCTCGTCTGAAATTTTTATGCGATTATTTTGTCGTTCATCTCTGATTTTGAGTCTGTCAATTTCGTCCTTCAAATCCTTGTTTTCATATCCAAGTCTCTCTTGTTCACGAACTAACGCTTTATTCTCCCCCTTTAGTTGACCTATCTCCGATTGTTGTAACTTTACGATAGCCTCGACATCTTGAAGTCGTTTAAGAATATTATCTAGTTCCACATTTCCAATATTTCCCGAAGTAGAGCTCATTAAAAGAGTGCTCGCAAGAACTTGTACGAAAGCAGTAGGATACATTCTATTAGCAATGTCGAGCCGGCGATAGCAATGTCATTCGCTGTTCTTATCACACTTTTTTTTGTGTTAATTTAATCTCTTTTCTAAAATAGGCCATATGGCCATAAATATGGCCAAATCTTCGTGAAACCAGCTCTGCGTTTAGGATGGCAAAACGTGAACAACCTGTTCGCAAATTTTTACTTTGCCCACAGGCTTCAAAACGAAGATTAGCCGCCACCATAGCGCAGTCGATTAGGCACAAGACTTCCAATCTGGAAGTCACGGGTTCGATCCCCGATGGCGGCAAAATACCCTTTCCGACGTTTGTCTCTCACCAATGGGTAGATAATCGTAAACCTATGTGAAATAGCAGTCGGAGGCTAGGAAATGGTGTAATGGTAGTACAGGTGAAAGAAATACCAGCAATCCATTGTTAGGTGCTCTGGCCACCGCGATATAACTGCGAAATTGTTGAAAGCGGCGTAAAACCTATTCAAACAAACAAACAAACAAATCAAAACGAACATTCCCCATTTTGAGACCTCAAGAACCCGTCATAGAATTCCGGAAAATAGTTGAAAAGTGACTGTTAAGAAACGAATCAAGGTAAGCAAGTACACGCGGGATTTACTACAGGCAATTGGTTCGTAATCCAATTTCTGCTTATTTGATTAAGCCTGTTTGTGACAATTTAAGGTAGTGGACTCGTAACAGTTCCGCAACATTTCGGACTAAATGTTCTTTCACAATGTTTACCAAGGTTTCCTAATGAAAATCATTAGGAAACCTCGGTTAACACTGTTTAAGTTCATTACTACCGACATGTTGAGTTACTATTACGGGATTACTACCTTAAACGAATACAAATGTGCGTAATATTGAGGAAGTGGACCCGTAAAAGTTCCACAACTTTTCGGAGGTCATTTATGGTGTCATTAGGAAACCTCGGTTAACATTGCGGAAGATCGTGAAATCGGAAATGTTGCGGAACTATTACGGGTGCATTCCCTAAATATCGAAAACTCTTTTCATCTTTAAGATGTTTTTTATTTTAGTTTTACTTATCTATGAAATCATTTCGCATGTAATCAAAGTTTCCTTGGCGCCTGGTGCATCCGTCTGTCCGTTCGAACAGCACCCCTGACCCAACTACATTCGATTTATTTAATACATGTAATTATTCAATATAAAAATTTCGGGTACCCAATTTTCAATCGACTGATGCACCCTTCTATCCATACCCACGTCGTCCCCAAGCCCTGCGTTCTCTATCTATGCATCAGGGCTTTGTGTTTCCATCAGTTTCCTTGGCGCCTGGTGCATTTGTCTGTCCGTTTTAGCAGTTTCCCTGACCCCACTACATTCGATTTATTAAATCCTGATTTAATGTTAAATATTTCGGGTACCCAATTTTCAATGGACTGATGCACCCATCTATCCATACTCACATCGTCCCCAACCCCCGTGTTCTCTATCTATGCATCAGGGCTTTATGTTTCCATCAGTTTCCTTGGTGCCTGGTGCATCCGTCTGTCCCTTCGAACAGCACCCCTAACCCAACTACATTCGATTTATTTATTACATGTAATTATTCAATACAAAAATTTCGGGTACCCAATTTTCAATGGACTGGTGCACCCATCTATCCATACCCACATCGTCCCCATCCCACGTGTTCTCTAGCTATGCATCAGGGCTTTGTGTTTCCATCAGTTTCCTTGGCGCCTGGTACATCCGTCTGTCCGTTTGAGCAGCATCCCTGACCCCACTACATTCGATTTATTTAATAATTATTGAATATTAAATATTTCGGGTACCCAATTTTCAATCGACGACGCACCCATCTATCCATACCCACGTCGTCCCCAACCCTCGCGTTCTCGAGATATGCTTCAGGGCTTTGCGCTTCCAGCAATTTCCTTGGCGCCTGGTGCATCCGTCTGTCCGTTTAAGCAGCATCACTGTACCAAATTTTCAATCGACTGACGCACCCATATATCCATACCCACATCGTCCCCAACTCCCGCGTGCTCTAGCTTTGCACCAGGGCTTTATGTTTCCATCAGTTTCCTTGGTGCCTGATGCATCTGTCTGTCCGTTTGAGCAGCATCCCTGACCCCACTACATTCGATTTATTTGATAATTATTTTAAGTACGCTAAGTTCCATACTTTTATTATTTTAATATCTTAAAGCAACAACTAACTTTTTAGAACTTTTCACGCCTACGTAACAGCAAACTAATAAATACCGTGCCATTTCAAGTTAGAAAAGAGAGAAAGTATATTTAGGAGTCTGTTTGCGTCCACCCAGACAGTTTTGAGATTTTCAAGCTTCCACGGAAAAAAAAATCTCGTGAGAATTTACATGAAAGTAGGTGAATTTTTTTGTGATTTTTGCTTCTTTATTTAAGACATAAGGTTTGATTTTGTATTTCATGGAAGTATGAAACTAAAACCAAATAACGTTAATGTCATTTAAGTCTGAATCCACGTTGTATAATCATTCAGTGTGATAATGTTTTAGTTTCATACCCCCATGACAGAAATACACTCTTCATCATGATAAAATCGAGTAGACAAACCGATCGAAGGGAAGCAAATCCAACTTAATGATATAAACAAACCAATAGTTATCTCCCCTGCTATAATTTGGTTTAAGTATGGGAAAAGCAGTGTTTTTCGGCTTCGTTGAATTTCTATATATATATATATATATATATATATATATATATATATATATATATATATATATATATATATATATATATATATATATATATATATATATATATATATATATATATATATATATATATATATATATATATATATATATATATATATATTTAACTGCTTCACCATCTTGGCACGCGGAATATATGCGCTTTACTGGTCCATTTAAATGATGAGACGCAAACGACTCGTTAACCTGATTCAGGGCAGGTGAGTATTTTCTGTTAGCGACCACTAAAAGGCACGTCACAATTCTACTTTCACTTTCATCAAAAACGAAAGTAGGACGTATACCTGTGCATTTATACAAGCAAACATGTAAGTACATGATTAATTTACTTCACTTTTGTTAATATTTTGAATTATTATGGAAGCACTGTACAAAGCAATGGCGGATCCGGGATTTCTGTAAAGGGGGCTCGACCATACACTGTAAAAGGGGTGCGTTTACCTAGTCTTAAACAATTTCAAACCCTTTATCCTACTGAATTGAAATATTGTATGAACAAATTTCCTATTGTTCGATATATCAACTAGACTTCCTTAAAATTTTGTCAACAAAATCATGTAAAAGACAGGCTGTATGCAGTTAGTAACATCGTGAATCAATCAAAACCATTCTTAATCGCTCACTCAGCGCTCCATTCATTCATTCCAACCACTCACTCAAACCATTCAAAAACGCTCAAAACCCATTGAAAAGTATAGATACAGCAACGACATTCGAAATAAATGTTGATAGAGAAAAATCACGATTTCACTGACATAATTTAAATTGTTCGCGTCTCATGGTTTCTTGAAGAGATAGGAAGCTATCTATGCAACTTGTTTTGCATATTTGTAAAAGGGGGGTAATCAATATCGCTAATTTTGTTCATCCTTAACAAAATTTGCGATATAGGATTACATCCCATTAAATTCACTCAAAACTCGAATCACACACTCATTCAATTTCATTCTTAAATCTTTCCAAAATCACTCACCTGGTTATTTTCACGATTTAGTTAACTGTATACTTAAACCAGGCTGCCCAACTGTGCAGTCTGATCTTAGTCTATACTGTCTGCCAAAATTTTCTTCACAGCAGGAATATATCGAAAACAGCAGAAGAAGTATTAATTGAAAATTCTACTGGAAAATTAAATATTTAGATTTCGGAGGGGGGATTGTTTGAATCTCCCGACCCCCACCCCACCCCTGGATCCGCCACTGCAAAGCGCAAACCGACTTTGAGTGACAAAATGTGATTGTAAAATGGACACTCATTCAATTAAAAACCACTCATTCAATTAAAAACCATTATTAATTAGTCATTTAGCGCCGTTGAAGTTTTTATCTGTCTCCGATTTTTTTTTACTTGGGATTTTTTTTAAATTTAAATAAATATCTTGTGGCACTATAATAGATACATGTTACAAATTAAAGATAAAATAGGTGATTTTTTAAAATGAACGAGTGTCCTTTTTACAATCATTATGGACTTGGCCATTTACAAAATAATATTACGCCAGCCTGTCAATAATCAAACATTGGGTCACTGGTTCGATCTCAGACGGAGGCACTGTTGGATCATATTTGTAACAAATCATATATGTAACACGTTTGTTACGTACATGATCACATTCGTAACAGATAAAATGTGTTACAAATGTGTTTGTCCGAAACGGGGGTTGACATGTGAAGCATATGTGTAACAGGTGAAAGATCTTGTAGAGTTTCGATTGTTCTTAGAACTTGCCTTTGTTGCTCATACTGTTCTAGAATAAAGATGTGAAAGATCTTGTCGAGTTTCCATTGTTCCTAGATCTTGTCGTTGTTGCTCATTTGTGACAAACCTTTCTTAACGCAAAAATGTCCCTTCGGAACTTTGCGATTAGCGTAAACCCAGATTAGCCTGCGCATCCGCACAGTCTGATCAAGGTCTACGCTGTTCGCCAAAAAACGTCTGGAACGCTTCTTTGAAGAATCCAGAATATTTTCCCGACTAATTACAAATTTTCTAATTTTGAAATAGTAAAAACAAAAACAAATAACAGATTTCCTGTTTTATCCTAGGACAAGGTATTGGGTGTCTAAAAGTCTATTTAGCCATGATTCAGCGTACACCGTCCACACCTTGATACTGGGCATCGGCAAGTGCCATTCCTAACGCTGGACCCGGTCGAGGGCCGTAAATCCTTAAGAAACAAACCTTGTCTTACCGTCTTTGGTGGACCAAGGTCAGCCTGCGCATCTGCAGTGGTAGGAGTACAGTGAAAATTGATCATGACCCGTCTTGATAATGTTTGCGAAATTGCCAGTTAAGTGGCGTGGAGGTGACAGCCTAGTGGCTTTAAGTCGGCAGACTAGCAGGCATGTGTGGCAGTCTAGCGGCGTGGACTTTGCAGTCCAGCAACCTAGCAGCCTAGTGGCGTGGCGGCCTAGCGACTTGTTGGCCTAGACTGCCACACATGCCTGCTAGTCTGGCAACTTAATGCCACTAAACTGCCAACTTCGCACACATTATCAAGACGGGCCATAATCAAGTTTCAGTACCATACCGAGATATTTCAACATTATGTCAGTCATATTACTGCGGTCAGTTAACCTACCTACTCACAGTTCCTTGGTAGACTTAGGCCTCCGGCCTAAGGGGTTGACCATTACAAAGTGCATATCTTCGCCAGTTTCTGACAGCTGTCCAACGTGAATCATCGGTAGGGGAAGAATGCGGTAGATATCTCATGACCAAACTTCACAAAGATTATGCTGCAAGTGAAGCTCAGTTTTTCTTAGCGCTTTCCTGTACATGCTGAGCAACAAGCAAGGGCGGCTTGTGTCATTTTTAACGTCTTCGGTAAGGCTCGACCGGGGATTGAATCTCCCGCACTTGGATCGGATGCTGTACCACTGGGTTATTAAATTCGTAACAAACAAGACAAAAAACGCGAAAAGAACATACACATGTAAATGTATAAGACATTTCGTTGCATCTTCCATTTGTAACGTGTTATGTGATCATATATTTAGCATGTGTTACATATTTGATCACAAATGTAACATGTGTTACATATATGATCACATATGTAACACATATATGATCACATATGTAGCACATGTGTGTAATCACACACACACAAACGCATGAACCTCAACGTGACAAAATGTACCTACGGACATTCTGTCATCACTAGTAGAATTGAATTGATTGATTGAATGGAGTTTAACGCCGCTTTTAACATTATTTCAGTTATATCGCGGCGGCTGGAGCACCTAACAATGGATTCCTGGTATTTCTCTCACCAGTACAACCACCACATTCTTTCCTAGCCTCCAGCCGCTATCTCACATAGGTCTACGATTGTCAACCCATTGGTGAGAGACAAATAGTCGGAAAGAATGAGTGCCGCCGTCGGGGATCGAACCCGCGAACTCTAGATTGACAGTCCGACGCGCTACCAACTGCGCTATGACGGCGGCTCACTAGTAGAAAGCTGCAAAAAGAGGAAAAATCATGTAATATAAATGTTTTAAAAATTTCACTGTAATTGTAATCTTTCAACTGAATGAGTTTTAAAACATACTTATTTCAATACTTGGAGTTATCTGCCCTTGGTTCAGCCCATTTTATACATTTTCCTGTATCTATCGTTCAAAAGTAACCATAGCAACTACATAGCAATTAAATACACAAAATGATTTCAACATATTGCCGTAACAATACAGGCTTTGATCAGTGCTTAAACAGTTTTAAGCAAATGCATCGAGTTTTGTAGGTTCTACTAACACGCAGAAATGCATTGCGCAGCTTTGACTTCATTTTTCAGGTAAATGACGTTTGTAGGGTTCATATAGTAAATTGGTCATAACTCACAAAATAACCTGAATGAAGACCAACATACTCCAGAAACATTATACATTCAAAATAACGTTGTTTATCAAATACTCACCAATTGTCCGAAGGTACATTTTCTCACGTTGTGGCCCATATATATATGTTTATATATATAAACAGAGAGCAGCCACGATACCGGACATTATAATTATCAATATCTTTTAAAGAAATGAGGAAATATGAAGCGGACGCGAAAGAGTGACGTCGGCGTCACCGCCGATGACGACGATGGACAAAGTGAAACAACAAATCAGTATCAAGAAATTGGCCCATCTAGTGAATAAAAACCTGCTACAAATGTGTTTCAGATGTAAATATGCATTCTTTTGCACTATTTTTAAATCAAAATTGACCTGTGACATATGTGATTTTATGTCACATCAAAAACCGTCATCGATCATATTCGTCACAAAATATGTTACATTTATGCTTGATTTCCAGTCATATATGTAACACATGTTACATATGTGATCATATATGTAACAGGTGTTACATATATGATTTGTTACAAATATGATCCAACAAGGCACACATCCTTTGCGACATTTGTCTCTGCGAGGAATATCAGATATCCAATTGAAGTTGTTTCCGGCCGAGGTATGACTGAACAAATGTGAAAAGCGGGGTTAAACCCCATTAAATAAACGCATACTGTACTATTTAAGATTACTCGCATATTTTATTATGAATGAACGTCTAGCTAGTTTAATAAATACCACAAAATATCGTACAAAATGTCGTGACAAATCGATAACTTAGTTTTGGCCATGTAAATAATGATTATAGGAATAAATCGATTAAAAAATCGGAATGAATAATCAATACACTGAAAATCATACTCTGGACGAATATTATTGAAACCAAGATAGGGTGTACGATTAACGTAAAGGACAAATGCTACTTAAGACGGCTTGTTTTATTATACTAAAAAGGAAATTCAGGCCTTTTAAATGGCTAAAAAGCCAAAAACCGTTTCACAAAAGTCCATTTAACACGGCGTCACTTAAGCGTTAAGATGGGCAAATTGCAAGTTGTGGTAAAAAAAACAGTTATTAATAGAGATCTAAATTTTGTAAGAACTTTGCAGTCATGATAAAATTGTGAAAATGTATACAATTTTTACTCGGGTAAATGGCGATTTATTCACGGTTGGAAAAATTTTATGTCACCCGATAATCTTATCTCGCATATCGACATTTGGTGGCAACATTTTTCAAGCCTGGAATGAATCGGCATGCACCCGGGTAAAAAAAAAAAAAAAAACACACACACACAAAAACGCACAAAAACGCACAAAATAATATTGTCACTGAGAAATGTTGAGGTGCGCCAATTGCAAATTGCAAGCTGTAGTTGAAAACAAATATGAATCAGTTCGATTAAGATTTTGCAGTATATTCAAATTGTTCAAATGTATATGGTTTTACCCCGGGTAAATGGCGACTTATCCCTGGGTGGAAAAATGATGCCACCCGAGCTTTTAAGCTCGAATGACACCATTTGCTGTCATACTTTCCCAGGTCGGGAAAATGAACCGTATAAATGATATTGTACAATAATATGTCAAAATAACCTTTAATTTTAGAATGATGTACGTCATTATCTGTATGATATGGTTAGTTCATACAGCTACGTCTCAGCCACAAAGTACACAGCTGTCTCTATCTCAAATGGTAAGAAATATATAATACGTTTTTAGTGTTTTGTATGAGGAAAAATATCTAACGAGGTTGGGAGAGAGCCTCGACAATGATCAATCCACAACCGAGTTAGATATTTTTTTCATACAATACCCTAAATACGTATTATATTTATTTAATAACCTGTAATTGCTTTTTTTGTAGATATTTCCAACAGGGATGCAAGTTTCTGAAAATAACCGCATTATATATGTGTTCTAAAAATATCCATGTGATATCACTAAAAAAATATCATACAGGATGTTATCACACGGATGTTTGTTTAGTTATACGATAAATTGTAATATCTGCCATGATGTTTACGAGTTCATCCTAAATATTCGGAAAGTACCGAACAAACAACGAATACCTAGATCAAACTGCTGCTCGGTGACTGCAATGTTTGCCTTGCGCCTAGCCTCCTTTTGACACAGTAACATGTTTTGAATCCATTCTCTAAGAGTTCCGAAATATATAATACTTATTTAGTGTTTTGTATGAAAACGAGGCTCTGCCGAGACAATTATCAATTCTAACAACCAAATTAGATATTTTTTATACAATATACTAAGTACGTATTATATTTATCTTATAACCTCTATTTGTCTTTTTTCGTCGATGTTTCTAACTGAAATGCGAGTTTCTAAAAGTAACCGCATTATATCTTTGTTCTAAAAATAACTATGTGATATCATAAAAAATATCATACAGAATATTATCACACGAATATTTGTCCAATTATAAGATTAAACAATGATATATATCGGTCAGATTTCGCATGTCAAACACTCAGGATAATTACGGTACTTTGAGACAAGTTTATCGTTACCGTGTCAACTAAATGAAAGTAATAATGCGCGTCAAGGATCTCTCATTAACTTTTCTCTTCAAGACGACTGTCAGGTCAATTTGTCTTACACCAAATCGAGTGACAAATTCTTTTACTGGCATAAACCCTTATTCTGTGTCTTAAAATGCAATTCTCATTACCTGGGAATCACGTTAATATCAACGTATTTCGATGTCATTTAAAGAATGATCTTACAAATGTGCAAGACAAGGCAATCGCCTGTGGCTGTTTGTTTTAAAAGATAAGGTAAGCTTTGTAAGAAGTATTATTTAAGAAAAGACTTCCACAACTGGGATGTCTTTTCGGGCTTTGAAAAAAAAATGAAACCCAGAACCCTCATTTTGAAATTTTTTTAAAAAGAAAATGCAGTTAAGACGTCTAGTTCGCCCACAAAATATTCTCTGTTTATTTTATGTCAACGATCACAAATAAGTTATATTTTGCTTACAAATAATGGTTTAATATCGCAGCCGATCTCCCTTGATGTAGGTCAAGGACCGAGATCAGCAATCCAACAAATGATTGGCAAAGTGGAGTCCGAGGACCAGTGAGTCGGACGGTGGTTTTGGATTGGAAGGGCCCGGGATGGAACCCCGACCATACCGCTAAACTTGCGTCTTATATTAACACCTGACTTAGAACGCGAGTTTCGAGACAGACCTTAAAATGATATAATTAAATCAAAACTTAAAATCAAATGATACCGTATCGGTCCATTCGGAACACCACTCGGCCAATCTCACGATCAACCTCGGATGTACAAAGACGGACTATTTTCAAAAATTACGGGAAAAACTTGGAAAAACTCGATGAAGTCAGTTTGAATGGTGTTAGCCCTCGAAACTGTGAGTGAAAACATTCGACGTCGCCAACGCTACTCGTTAAAGTCTCTTACGTAAAACCGTCGTATCCTTGTATAAATATCTTTAGATTCTTTAATAACGGCTGAACAAATCTTAATTTTTGAGAGTGATTCGTCATTCTCAAAAATTTAGATTTTTCAGCCGTTATTTACTGTAAAATATATGAATCTACAGTGCTAGTTTTTCTTACACTATTTCCGCCAAACAACATGCACGATTTTGTTACATACCCATCCGCCTTACATACGTCCGAGGTATGTTGCAGTTTACAGAAATGGCCGAGTGATGTTCCGAATGACATCCGAGGTCTGGTGCAGTTTAGGGAAATGGCCGAGTGATGTTCCGAATGACATCCGAGGTCTGTTGCAGTTTACGGAAATGTCCGAGTGATGTTCCGAATGCGTATTGGTCACCGTATGGGGCATTTTATACAACACGCGTTTTGTAATTTCCAGGAAATGAGGAATTTTCCTAATGAGCTGAAAAGAATTTCATCGAATCTAAGAGAGAAAGAGCCCGATATAGCTAAAAATCTAGACAGACTGGCTGAAACTGCTGCAGAAACATCGAAACAATTTACAGAAACCGTTTCTAAACGTGGTCTCGAGATGCTTAGTAAAGTTAAAGATTTGACGAAAGGTGAAATAACTTTGAAAGATGTAGACTCGTTCAGCGCTTTACTTACCGATTCTAAAAGCGATTTATCTACCACCAATAGAAATATTCGAAAACTAGAAACGGATATTCATGATAACATTGAAACAATGCGCGAGCGAAAGCAATCAAATATTTTTGATGCCAAAGAAAGAGAAGAAATAGCCAAATTCAAAGAAGAGGAAAGCATAAAACTTTATGAGTCTATTGAAAGCCACGAGTCGAATGCAGATTTTAATGACCGCGAGGCTGATGATTACAGAAGACTGTCTAGCAGTGAAGAAGATGACGCAGGTGAAAATATTGTATGGAGTGTATTGTGGGGGGCTGCTGGTCTAGCAGCTGGGCCGTGGGCCGGACTATATTACGTAGCAGCACCACTTTGGCTAGCATCTGGAAAGAAATTTATTGACTCTGCTGATAGCAAAAGCAAAGCTGAAATTTACTCTAGAGAGGCGAGTATTTTTCGTCAGAAAGCAAGGGAGTTGAGATGGAAGGCGTATAATCTACGCAGAGAGAAGGGGACGTTCGATAAAGAGGCCGAAGAGCTACGACAAACTGCAGGTAATTTAGAGATTTTTTGAAAAAAAAAAAGATATATAGAAATCAACGCCGCTGTCAATGGAAAACTATTGACCAGCATATTAATTCCTTCTGGAATTCTTCTTCTACAGTATTAATTTAAGTTAACACGTCTTGGGCTGTCGTCTTTGCGTCTTTATCAATGTGCGCACGTTGTCTTCATAAACATGCTGCAAGCTTACATTTACATGTCATAATTAAAAATGTCTAAGCGAAATAAATACTGAAAAACAAAAGAAAGTGTGCACATTTTTAGCATTTTCTTTAGTTTCTAAAGCCGGTGCATTACATATGCACCAACGTCACTAATCGTTACGTTGATTGGCAAGTAACGTCATTACGAGACGTACAATACTGTCTTGCAATGTCTCGTCTTGTTTAGACTGGGACACACAAACGAAAATATTTCGTTTCTATTTGAAAATAAAGCTTAAGTTGAAATATTAAATGATTTCTTTCAACAAGGTTATTGTTTGCTCGGTAGGTAAATTTTTGCTTGATACACGTCAATATTTTACGCGAAATTATAATTTAAATGTGATTTTTTTTCATTTTTAGTCACAAGAAATTAACTGAATAGAATTTTAGAACAGTTATTCACCAACCGTGTGCTATACGAGCAAATGACCCCAAAAACATTCTTTTCGAATATTCGACTCACTGTGAGATTTTCTTCCAATACATCGTTGGTCAATAGTCTCGAAGAAACCCACAATAAATTTTTTGACATTTCGTCAAGTAGAATTCGTGATATAAGAGATTGTACAGTGCATACTTTCTTCTGGAACTGAGTATTCTTTAGTAATTACTTTGAGTTCTTGGTCTTTTGACTTCCGTTTAACTTGAAAATGCTGATTCAAAGCATCGATTGGAGACAGTTTAGCCTTTCTACAGTAAACACGGTATTGTTTATGTGCCACGAACATATTATATAGAATGTAAATATTGTACAAAAAAAGAATGGTTTTCTTTGTTTTTTTTCTTTTCGTTACAGAACACTGTTTTCTTCATATCAATCAGGCTGACAAGGTTAGAAAAATTGCGCTTAGTGCCTTTTTACTGAACATGAAATGATCAATCTGCTTTCTTGTGAACTTTAAAATACGACCTCTTGTCGGCCTGTAATACATGTACAAACAACTTCCTATTTAAATATTCAATTTCCGGAGATCCCAGATGATCCCTTATCGCGCGAGGGTTTACGGCCTTTCTTGTTCTATTTTCTTGGATGTTTAGAAGAGTTAGAGAAGGCAGCCGAGCAACTAGAATTGGCAAGCACGTACCTGGAAGATTCTCTTGGGGTTACTGAAGGACTGATAAAAGTCGTGCAGGTATTGACCAAGCCAGATAAACAAATGAGCCTGTGCGTGACATTTTCAAAAATTTGACATGAGCGTTAAGTGCAAAATATTGAACTGCCTAGATGACGAAATTGTGTAATTAAAAGATTGTCTCACTGCCTTAAGATATACTGGGGCCTTGTTTATCTGCAACACGAAAAGTGAAGACTTTGAACAGACTGTGCGGGCGCACATTTGAAATTGTTGGAAATTGCCACGCATAGGCTCAAATAATGTCATAACGTTGATAAGTATTATTTGCAAAATGACACGCTCTAAGAAAATTTGTTCTTAAATGTTTATTTTATGTTTCGAAACTATAAGAATAATGGTTTGGTTTACTTGCAATATCGATAAATCATTCGTTTCATGACATCGACATAAGCGTGTGTTATTCACTCATTGAAGGATGATAATATTTTATTTTTAGCTCGGCTGTTTTCGGAGGAAACCCGAGGTATTGCTATAGCCTTGGTGTCGTCGTCGTCGTCGTCGTCGTGCGAAAACTTTGACATTTTGTGATATCTCTAGTTATAATGAATGCATTCACTTGAAACTAAGCACACATGTTCACGATCAAAAGAGCAACCTATACTTTCAAGAGGGAAACTCTGGATGCATTTTGCGCAAATTAGGCCCCTTTTTCGACTTAGATTTTTTCACTATCCAGCGCTCAACAGCCGAGAGTAGACACCCGTAGGCGGTGCCCTTGTTCGAAGTTCAACATAAATCTATATTGCACTCGTTTACTTCATTACTTGTGACAGTATAGCATTTGTTTTTCACTCATTGAAAGATACACTGATCTAACACTGAAACTAAGAACAATTTTTAAGCAGTCAGACAAAGCCTGAATTGCCTGTAGTGATCGTCGGCATCGCGATTGTCAGAACCTCACAACAATGGCAACTTGGCAAGGAATTTAATGAAACAGGGGGTTATCATTGAAAACCTGTAGAATGCAACTTGAAAAAAAACCGGACTGTCAGTCGAAGTTCTTAGACGTTACTTCAGTTCAACGAGACATTGACACGCAATAGATCCCAACAGTTTCCATCCTGCTCCAGCCAATTATGGTTTTGCGCTTTAAGCGTGTATCACTCGATTAAAGTTCAAAGACCATTTTGATAACTTGAAAGCTTGTTTAATGTCTGAGAAACAATTATTTGATCTAAAATACATCGCAATGGCCGACACAATTAATCTTGCAGTCAAATAAAGTTAGAATTTCGTGAATTTTCTTAAAAGCGAAATTTATTTCCCACTCTCTCGTATTATTGTCCGTACCAAGTTTAAAGTACTGTTCGGCTTTAGTGGCTAGTCAATCCATTGTTGTTAAAACACACATTTATAGTCAAATGAACATACTTTCAGAATCAAAACAAAAAAAATCTGATATTTCGTATCGGGGTAAATATTACAAGTGGTCCTTATCAAATTTTGAGTAGTATACAATTAAGGCATACTTATGTGGACTCTTTCGCAGTACAATTTGAAAGTAAACAGTATTGTTTAAAATTGCATCTGTATTTGAAAACAAAAGCGTGTCTATGAATTAAAAGAAGATCAAAATGTTATACAGCCGATATTGCTCGAGCGACCACGTCTATGAAGCGACCAATTGTTTTAAGCGGCCACCATAAAAATTCCCTTCACCGTAATCAAAATCTCTGAAAAAGAGGCCATTCTTATCGAAAAATTAGTTATTGTTGAATCTTATGTTGTTAGAGCCCATTAGAATCGTCTCAATAAGACGATTCTAATGGGTTCGAACATCATAAGATTCGGTACGACTTGAACGAAAATCTATAAATGGTGTCAAAATGAACTATCACATTTATCACAGTATTTCGTATCAAGCGACCATTCCCATAAACGACCGCTTTTTGGTGGTCCCTTAAGTGGTCGCTTAACACAAGTTTTACTGTATTTTGAAAATTAGGTACCCTATTAGTTATATGGTAGATAGATAAAACATTTATATTCAAAAGTTTGTGGAAAAACGATCTGTTCAAAACAAATTATGGTCAAACTTTTAAACTTTTCTCTTAAATTCCATTGGTATCCATTTCAATGTTCATGAAAACAATTCAGAAATAGTAATAAAGTCCTCTTTATATTTTCTCGGTAAATTTTAGACATGATGAAAATTGAGGTGCAATTAAGTAGAATATCGGATTATTGAGTAGGGTGTTTCGATATTACCTTATTTGACGTCTTTAAAGACGCGATAACTTTAACGTTGCTAAAACGTGCCAAAAACGACGTTGACGTCACAATTTTTACAAGACAAACAACATCGCTCTGTTGATTTATACGATATATAGCAATAATTTGCCTAAATATTGAAATCAAATGTTTTGTCAACAAAAAACGTATTGTGTTTAAAAAGTTCCAAAATGACGATTTCGTGTGATATTGTGCAATTTTTCGGCGAATAATTGATTGAAACTATTCGGCGTGAACGAGTGCGATGTACCAAAGTTGCCAGAAGTATCTGTTTGGCAACGGACCAAATTTCTTAGGAAAAAAACTTCCTCGAATCACTCCAGTTATTCAAAAACGCCCAGAAATCGCTCGAAAACGCTTCATGATCGTTCGAAACGATGAACAATTTCATTCAAATCGATCAAATTATTCTTTGGTTGTACATGTACTAGAAAACGTAAATGTAAAAGCGTCTGATTAGTCTGTTGAAATTTACAAATCTTTTTTTAAGAACTGTAAATATATTTTTTTAAAGGAGGAAATATCATATCGACGATTTCTTAGTTCATATTGAACGAATATAGCATTTTTTTATTACCTCTCTATAGTTTTATTCAAACTCGCTCTCACCAAAATTTATTAAAAAACATTTCCAGTGTCAATTTTGGGACTTTCATGGCTTTAATTTCAGTTCTTGTCGTATTTATTCATTTCAGAACACAGAAGCTACTATTAATCGAGCAGAACTGTCTGGAGGTACGATGAATCATGTCTTGTCCGATCGTCAGCTTTCCGATCATGATCCGACTGCAGCCGAACTTTTATCGAAATTCAGAGTAAGTATTCGAGTTGTTTCATGTAGGTTATTGTTTATCTACTGTGTGTAACGTACAGGAAGGTAAACCGGAAATGATATCTTCTATCTCCGTAATTTATCCGGGGTGACACCAGGTGTGACCCCACCGGATTTTGGGCCTTCTTTGTTCTATATAATAATGCACTCTTTTCCGGTGCTGTGGTAGGTTCCACAGAAAGGTTTGACTTTTGACCTCTTTAGCCCTTCATCTTCGTTCAATGTTCTATCTTAAAGTAAAAAAAAATCTAGGAAAACTTCCTTCGACTTTCGGGGTACCCAAGCTTAAGTAGAGGTACCGTCTTTTTTCCACCTATGAAGAGGACAGTTACTTTGAGTACGACCCCCACCCGTTATCCGTCCTTTCGCAAAGGAAATTGTACACAGAGAAGGTCAACCCAAGCGGTAAATCAAAGAAGAGATGCGAAACTAGGCGAAAGGGACAAAAATGAGCACACGGGTTGCTATTCCATTGTCCCCTTTCGGGTTATTAATTTCTACGCTTGTAAAATCTAATTACGATCATTGTTATCGAAATAACTCACGTAACTATAAATTGAGATCAAATCCGCGATTTCCACGAAACTACAAATTAAGATAGAATCCATGATACATGTATTGGGAATGTTAAGTTTATACTTATATATTTTAGTTCTATTACGACGAAAGCTTAAGCTTATAGAGTCGCTCTCGAACACTCAATCCTGATGTTAACACGTCACTGAGAGAGAGAGAGAAAGAGAGAAAGGGAGAGAGAGAGAGAGAGAGAGAGAGAGAGAGAGAGAGAGAGAGAGAGAGAGAGAGAGAGAAAGAGAGAGAGAGATAGAGAGAGAGAGAGAAGAGAGAGAGAGAGAGAGAGAGAGAGAGAGAGAGAGAGAGAGAGAGAGAGAGAGAGAGAGAGCAGTGGATTAAGCCCACTCGAACCCATTTCTTACAGCTTTATAAACTAGGACTGGCTATTGAGTGTTTTAACCATTTACAAACCTCCAGGTCACGGGTCGAGTGCCTTTACCACTAGGCCATCGATTGGAAATGTTTCGTTTTCTTCTTCTCACAGGACAGTTTGAAAGCGTTGGAAACGTTCTTGGTGCAGCAGTCGAGACGAGGTTTGGTTGGGACAAAAGAAGAAATGGATGGAGATTAAGCCAATAACAGACGACGAAATTAAGACCTGTCCATTTTCAAAGATGTTGCTGGCGATAATTTTCAAATTCGTGATTTTTTATAATTTGATATGGAACGCAGTTTTCTTTTTGTCCTCCTTTATATTCATTCTCTATGTTGTGTGTTTTTAGATTTGATTATAAATCGTCACGAACTTTCCCTTTTTTTGATGAAAATTACTGAACTCTCAATCAAAATGTTTTCTTGCGATTAGGTTTAAATGCCAAGGCTGACCTAACGTTACCATAAATTTTTGGTCGCTAAGTTTTACAGTTTACAACATCGTGAAATTGACAATGAGATTGATTCTGGAATGATTTTGGGGTGAAATTGAATGAGTGCGTGGAGCGAGGTTTGGGCGAATTCAAAGGGAGGTAATCCGAAAACGCCAACTTTGTCCATGATGAACAAAATGAGCGACATTTATTACTTCTCTTTAATAAAATATGCATTCAAGTTCTTTGAATAGCTTCCGATTCTTCAATTACCTATCAGGCACTTAGAATTTTAATTATATCTGTGAGTTCGCGATTTTCTTTCTAGCGTTATTTAATTTTAATGACGTTGTTGATCCTATCTTTTTCAGTTAGTTTTGAGCGTTTTTGAATGGTTTGGGTGACTTTTTAGAATGAATGAAAGGAACGCTGAGCGACTGATTTGGAATGGTTTTGATCGACATGTATGTCAATTTCACGATGTTGTTAACTGTAAGTTGTGCCTGGCTCAATTAAAGTTTTACTTTGAGTGTGTTTTAATGTTTTATCGTCGCTACCGTTGCATACGCCCGTATGACCGACGTCCCCTAGAAGACGGTTAGTTGTTACGGGAGATAGTGCAAGGATACACGACGAAACTACTGCTTAGATCCGCTCTGTACGGAAGCCCTGGAGGGACATTTTGTGTTAATACTTATGACTTAGGTATTTCTTTTTTTAGTTAATGCTTCCAATTGAAAAAAAAATAGTCAATGACCCTAAAAAAGCTGTAGTTACGAGATTTTAGCTGAACACCGACGATACTTTCAGATTTAAAATTTTTGCATTTAATAGAAAGAGGGTATTGAATGGGCGGTCATGAAATACAACATTTATTAAACGAATCATCTATAAACAGATACGAATTACGCTTTGTCGAGTTTTTATCTGTTTTAGATGACGATTTCCAAAAGAGTTGGTATTAATGGACACTAATTTGATATTATATTTATTATATGGTCAACATTTGTTTGATAAATCGAATAACTCTTATAGATTCGTTGATTAAATTGATTTAGCAAGAAAGACGTCATTTTCAAAGCAACTAAATAGCCTTTGCCTTACGCGCTAAGCTCATTTGCGAAATTATTCCATAAGCGTAAATACGCCCGCTATATTTCAAAATTATTAAATCGGGTTATTTTTCTTCGGCGACATAAGTCATATTACAATCGGGTATCTCCCCTTTCGGAATAACGCTCGGTCTTTTCCGTAAACAGGAGCCCGTTTTACTAATCTTCTTACAAAAAAATAATCGTAAGTCAAAATCACTAATCGTACATGGTGTTTTCATTCATTGTCAGATTCTGTCTTGCAATATCGCATTGGAAACGTCTCTAGAAGACGATTCCAATAAGATGATTGATTGCATAATTCTATATCTAGTTACTCCTGTATTAGAAACTTTAATTTTTGACTTACGCTTAAAAGATCGTAAGATGTTAAGTAAAACAGGACGTAACTCGGACGTATATGACGTAATTTTGGGTCAATTTTTGGAAGTCGCCGACTAGTCGATATTATCATCGACTCCACCGATCGGTTAAAGTTTATGCCCAATTTTCAAATCGGTCCGACATAGGGATTTTTCCCTTTGGTCAATTAGTAAACTTCCGAAACAAATGGTGTATGAAATCATCACAGCAATGCTTAATAGGTAAAATTCGGTCCGGGGAAGGAATGCCAAAATCAGGGCATTTCTCATGATGCAGTTTCTATCTAAACCCTTTCGAAAGTATTTTTTAAATCCTGAACACTGGAGTTAATAAAACAACGGTATCTCATATAATCGGACAAAATACTGCTAATATATACTGAGCGACATAAAAAACGCAGCTAATAAAATCGAGTTCAGAGTACCGAAAAATTAATTTGCTTTGGCTATATTTAGCTGCTATTACTATATCAGAGAAGATGCTCTGTTAGATCGACTAAATCCTTGGTGGATCCGACGTTTCGGTTAGTTCCGGCATGGCAATTTACTGTTTAATCTTTTTTGTCATGGTATTTTTCACGGTTTATTGATTGCGTTAAAATGAAAGTGTTGAGGATAGACATTTTAAAAACTGTTAGATAAAATGAAATTAACTCACTTAATTTAAAACGACTATGCTATGAATCGAGATTGTCAAAAGTGCAATTGTTCCATAAAAATAGGCGCGTCATTTACTCTGAAAAGACTAAACATTAATTGACCTTTGGCATCAAGATTTGAAAATCTGGAAAATAGGACCTTGTCAATAAAGATTTTCAGAGGACTGTGTACAGTTAACTACATCGTTTATTTGACACAGTGAACGAGTTTGGAATGAATTTGGAATGAAATCAAATGAGTGTGAAAAGCGGGTTTTGAGTGAATTTAACTGGAGTTAATCCAATATCGCAAATTTCGTTCAAGATGAACATAATTAGCGATATTGATTACCCCCTTTAATAAAATACGCATGCAAGTTCTATACACAGCCTTCTTTTTCTTCAAGAACATTTTAGACGCTTTCAATTTGAATTATATCAGTGAATCGTGATTTTTCTATGTCATTTTTTTTTTTTTTTGAATGACATTGTTGATTCTATAAATTTCAATTTTATTGAGCATTTTTGAATGGTTTGAGTGAGTGTTTTGAATGAATTAATGGAGCGCTGAGAGAGCGATTTAGAATGGTTTTGATTGAGAGGAATGTCAATTTCACGAAATAAATTAACAATTAATGGGTTTAAAAGAGGTATGAAAAAACAAATGAACAAACAAATCCACCACCAAATAAACAAAAAATAAGAAAAAAGAAAGAAAAGAAAGAAAGAAAGAAAGAAAGAAAGAAAGAAAGAAAGAAAGAAAGGAAGAAAAGAACAGTACACACACATTGTATGGAAAAGTTAATCGGATATCTACATAAGTGTGTTTAGATTATTTTAGGTTCATAACTGCATGATATTAAAACTATTTTTTGTAAATATTATTAATTTGAATTATCATGAAGCAAAAGAAATAAAGGTGCATGTGTCTTTTAGGACTTCTTTGAGCGTAAGCTTACAAAAAAAGCTACGTACTGAAACAAATGTCTTTTTAGAATTTTGGAATAGATTTTTACGGCAACCAGAATACATAAAGTTTGACTGAAATAACGAAAACCAAATAGCAAATTACTTATTCATCAAGTTAAGAAATTTAGAAATGGTTTACATTTTTTGTTGTTGGCGCCGTTGTTGTTCAATGAGCATATAGCGGTTTGCATCGAAGTTTTGTCCTCCCTGGATAAGTTATTAGGTATTAAAGAAAATAAATACATGAAAATATGTGCACAAGCCGCCATTATAAAAGAAATAATTCATTATTCTTACAGTTAAAAACATCGTGAAAGTGACAAGCTGAATGATATTTGAATGATTTTCGAATGAATTTGATTGGGGATATGAATGAGTTTTGAGTTAAATTAAAGGGAGGTTATCCAATATCGCAAAATTTGTTCAAGACGAACAAAATTAACTATATTGATTACCTTCCTTTAATAGAATATGCAAACATGGTCTATAAATAGCTGTTTATGTCTTCGTTAACAATAAGACTTTTCCAAAGTCACTTAAGTCAGGCAAATCGTGCATTTATGCTAGTAATTTTAATTTTGAATGATTTTATTGATCTTATCTATTTTGTGATTTTGGAAGGTTTTTGAGTGATTAGAGTGAGTGTTTGGAATGAATGACGGGAGCGCTGATTGAGCGATTTAGATTGGTTTTGATCGGAATGAGGGTCAATTTCACGATGTTCTTATTTAACTGTAATTGTAGTCCGATATTCATAATAAGTCATAATAAGGGTTGTATAGCGAGTTTCACCATTCTAAGTATTCGTATCCGGTGTTCTTAACCTCTCAGGCTCTCTCTCGGTTTCATCCACTTAAGACAGAGAAAAGAGCCTTTATCATTTCACGATACACACAGATTGACTATTCTGATGCATTTTTGTACATGTATGGTATATGAGAAATCACTTAGAACCCAGTGAAGTCACTATTATATATGTCACAATAGTTTTAAAACGCGTCCGTTCTTTGTAACTCGATTAGTGGTCTGAAGTTTGGGGACATTGGAAACATGGAAACTGGAGAAAGCGACGGTGAATCGGTGAGACTGCATTTAACTTGTATTATTGCTTTTGCATGATTGTAGGAATTTCTCTTTAAGGAAGTTTTGACTCTTAACTTTGTCTACGAAACAATTAGTCATATGAATCGAAGGCGCTCGCATACAGGAAAATGGTACGTTTTGCACTTAAGCCGCCATTTCCCATTGCCGGTTTTTACAAGAGCGGCCTGGAAGCTATTCGGACGTAATTTTTACCGTTTAGGAAATTGTATATTAAAAATGTCGACAATACAAGAAGTCTCTAATGGCCGTATGATTTCCCCTTCTTCTCAAAAACCGGTAATAGCTTACTCTCAATCATTTCCTCATTGATTGATGCGCTCGTGGCGGGTTCTTAATTCTCATTTTTTCAAATTATAGCAATTTAAAAAGTAGTATATATCCTTTTGAAAAAAATCAAAACACTTTAATTAGTTATTGATAAAGCAGATTTCTTAAATACTCTATGATTTATTTTTTGTCTTGTTAAATGATTTTAAAGAAAGAAAGTCATGCAAAAATGTATACTTACTTATTGACAATCGTGCCTGAATGAATTTGAATTTCAGCCTTTTTGGAAAATTCAAATATAACGGTTTAATGTGTACATATTTGAGAATATTACTTAAAAAAGTTAACGTCACTTTTATTCTAGAGATGAAATATCTTTTTTTCTTTCTTTGTTTCATTGAGATGTGAAACGAAACAGAAAATCTTTACATGCGTATACAAGAAGCGGATAGCAAACAGCAACACTAAAGCCTGTCTTGTAATTCCTTATGATTTGATAAAATCAATTGTGACCCGTCAAGCGAAAAGGGGCAATCAGGGTAGTGCGTGGAGGCAATAATTATCAGACTGAGCGGACCGCGAAGGCGTAGTAGGATCTAAACCCTACCTACTATGCAATTTTTGTATCTAGAATGATCAATTCATTCTACCTTCCTGTCAAGAAAGGTCTGAAATTTGACATCCAGTGACCCCCGACTGGAACAAATAGGGTTTTTCTAATATTTATTTACCGAATTCCAATATTGTCAATGTTGGTAAATTTTTTAAAAACATTCTTAATGGAATAGTTTGAAGACTTCCAGCGAAAGAATACAGAAATACTCCCCCCCCCCTCCACACACACATACACACTAAAAAAAAACCGTGAAAACAAGTATATTTTTAGTCAAATAAACTAAATGTTTTTAAGGCGAATATACTTGTTTGTTTATTTGTTTGTTTGATTGTTTGTTCGTTTGGATCCGGTTTAACGCTGTTAAAAGCAGAGAGTAAAATGGGATGGAAACTTGAATAATTCCATCCACGCTTCTCATGTTTTTCCTGCCGAACACGATATTGGTAGACAGTATAGACTAAGATCAGGCGGCGCAGATGTGCCGTCTAAACATAGCCTCTAATGTTTATCTTCTATTTAATTGTTAAAGAAAACACTTGATCCATACCCATTGTCAAATGAAAGTAAACAGATGAGAACAAACCGGAATATCTACATCTTAAAAATTCTAAAGCCGCCGTCATAGCGAAGTTGGTAGCGCGTCGGGCTGTCAGTCTAGAGGTCCCGGGTTCAATCCTTGACGGCGGCACTCATTCTTTCCAACTATTTGTCTCTCACCAATGGGTTGATAATCGTAGACTTATGTGAGATAGTAGCTGGATGCTAGGAAAGGATGTGGTGGTTGTACTGAAGAGAGAAGTACCAGGAAACCACTGTTAGGTGCTCCAGCCGCCATTCATTCATTCATTCATTCATTCATTCATTCATTCATTCATTCATTCATTCTTTCATTCATTCATTACAAACAATCACTCAATTATTCAAAACCGCTCAAAAAGCATCTTTAGTTGCCCAAAAATTGTTCACAACTTTAATTACTAAAATAGAACAAATCATTCATTTTTATAGGCTGGTTTTGATCTGGAAACGCCCTATAAGACATGTATAAAAATTTATTGAAAAGTATGAAGAATTTTTAAAGGGAGGTAATAATTATTGATAATTTTGTCCAAGGTGGACGGAATAAGCGATATTGAATTACCACCTACAAATTTAATTCAAATTTCATTCAAAACTCATTCCACACATAAGTTCAATTTTATTCGAAAATAATTAAAGATTTATTTTACCTTGTGAATTTCACGAAGTTATTTATTGTTCAACGTCAGACTCCAATTTATTAGGTCTCCGACATCCAACAATCTTTTCGATAATTACCATTCACCAGGGCTTGATAATCGTAGATTTATATGGAATAATCAGATTGATACTATATAATGATAATGCTGGTGATGAAAATACTAGAAAACCATGTTTAGGTGCTGCATTCGCTACACTATGCGACGTGAAATTCTACTGTAGACCAATGATTTCGTTTGTTTGGTATATAAATTCGTTTGATTCAAAGGAGTGTACGCCTACGTATTCGTATGTTAAGAGTCATATTCCTAAAACAAAGTGCGGTAATATAGATCCAGAAGTTAAGGTGAGTGATCAAAGGTCAATTTTGTCTATACTTGTATAGACAAAATTGACTTTGATCACTTACTAAAATTTGTTCACCTGTACTATTATAGATACATGAATCGTAGGTTGAATTTGTTGGACTACTATTATAATGATAAAAATGATGTTGTAATGATAAAAATGATGTTGTAATGATGAAAATGATGTTGTTATGATGATGATGATGATGATGATGAAAATGATGATGATGATGATGATGATGATGATGATGATGATGATCTTTGTTTGATTTTTTTGGACTTTAAAATCAATATTAATGAAAAAAAACTTTTATAAACAACCCACCCCGTTCTGCCAGTCAAGACTTTTTAGTTACGTATTAGGTATGGAGGAGCAATTACTAAGATGTTCCTAAAGATTATGTTCAATCTTTTCGAACAATAGGGAACTTAAGTTCCGTGAAAAGGCGGACGTTAAAATAGTATTTTAACCCTTCGCAATGGTACTCCAATCTCCTCTGTCAAAGTCAATAACATCTAGAAATATTGAATCCATTGAATATTTGATAGATCTAAATGAATTTTTTAATTGAACATTTATAAATCTAAATGAAATGTTAATCGGTTTTATCGATATGGAAAGTTTTTTACGATTACGGGGCGTTTTTTGTGTGATTTGAGTGAGTGTTTGGAATGAATGAATTGAACGCTGAGTGAGCGACTTAGAATGGAATTGAAAGGGGTGGATGTCAATTTCAAGAAGTTTTTAACTGTAATTGATTTCGAAATGAAAACCATTTGGATGAGCGTTTTTTAAATGAAATTAATAGGGAATAAAATGAAATCGATAATTTCGTTAAAATTCGATATTTGCCCCCCTTTGATCAATCTTAAGAAATGAAGAAGATACATGTACTTCTAACATTTGCAGAAACCCCCAAAGCGCTTTTACGCCCTAAGTCTTCGCACTTTGGCGTTCAACCGTTTTTGGGGTCTCTGCAAATGTTAACGCCCGAAAAAACATGGCCCTTCAATGCTCCAGATTCTTCCTCTTTTTTTTTTAAATCT
Source organism: Fragum whitleyi (assembly GCA_948146395.1). Classification (NCBI taxonomy): domain Eukaryota; kingdom Metazoa; phylum Mollusca; class Bivalvia; order Cardiida; family Cardiidae; genus Fragum; species Fragum whitleyi. The sequence continues at coordinate 60,045,991 of OX411552.1, forward strand.
AAATCATATGTGATGGGTACACGAAAAGGGACAACCTGGTTCTAGCATAGGACAACCAGAGGATGTAATCCGGAAAAAATGACAAAGGAAGGTGTAAAAGCGATTCCAGATTCAGAAAATTCGTTGTTTGAGAAAAAGTTTCTCTCCCGGTCAGTGTGCCCAAAGGTCGACACTTTCAGAACTTTACAAATATATTGTAGATACTCATTGAAAACGTTTTGATTCTTATGGGTACCCACCACACATGATTCAATCGACGGATAATTGATTTTTTTTTGTTCATGTTGAAAGCAACAATAATCCTTCAACCCTGAGTTCTGGAAACCTATGCACAAAATTATATGCGTTATTTCACTATTTCGTTTACTAGTTAACCAGCCCTGCGTTCAGGATGAAAACGTTAGCGAAGCGCTTTCGAAATGATACCTCGCTTTGCTCGTATGTGCACGTGCAAAGCGGGGTATCATCTCAAAGCGCTCGCGAAACGTTTTAACATCCTGAACACAGGGCAGATTTATCTTATAACAACGTGATATTGACAAGGAGAATGATTTTGGAAAGATTCAGTAATAACAACGAAGAGTGAGTAAAATTCAAGGAAGGTAAAACAATGTCCCCAATGTTGTCCAATTTAGACGAGATTAGTGATTTTTTTCACATCCCTTAAAAATGCATATTTCTATGTTTATGAGGCGTTAAAATCTACCACAGATAATAATAAAAGTGCAAAAATTTAATTGAAATGAATGAAAATGAAGGTATTTTTTTAAGAATTTGGGGGTGTTTTGGGGTAATTGGAGTAGGTGTTTTGAATACATTTAATTGAGCATTGATCGTGCGAATAAGAATGATTTTTATCAAACTGAATGTGGAATTCATGATGATACCAAATGTAATTTCGGTTAATTTACGACGTTTTTTTAAAATGTATTTTCTAAGCTTTTCTCAAAAAATACATGGTCTATTTTTTCCGCTCTAAAAATTTGATAATCCACTTTAGGGTAAAAAATCTAATTAAGTTCATTAATTTCTAGATTCTTTTAAATATTTAAGATAATAATTTCTAGCCCTTTTTCCTAAGACAGTTAAATAAAATATTCACAAAATGACGATTTTCGCCGCCTTTGAATGAAAATAGGCTTGCTTGGATAAAGACGAACAACTTGTATGAAGTCTTTTATCAATTCTAGTCCCTTTCGTGTAAAGGAACTCAAATAGAGGATTGTCCCTTTTAAGAAAGAAATAATTGATAAAGCATCTGTTCGGAAATTGATTTATTTTCTATCAATACGATCTATAAATTTCAACTTGTCCGCCATTTTGAACGGGGATCACGCGGAACGATAACAGAACGAGACTCTTCCTTACTTCCGGTTTATCTGATGTTTATTTCCTGTTTTTCAATGAACTGTATGCTGTTTTCATAATGAACACTTCATAAAAGCTTTAAACACTCTGAAATATATAAAACCAATTTTAACAATTGATTTGTCTCAGTTTGATTACTATGGTGTTGTTGGTTTTCACCATTATACAAATAACGTTATGATGATATATTGATAACATCGTGAAATTGACACCATGAATGATTTGGGATTGATTTTGGAATGAAATTGAATGGCTGTATGGAGCGAGTTTTGAGACAGATTAGGATGAACAAAAAAAGCGATATTTATTACCTACCTTTTACAAAAAATCGATGGAAATTCTATAAATAGCTTCCTATTTCTTCAAGAACTTATCACGATTTTTTTCTAGCTAAATTTATTTTTACTGAAGTTGTACTTATCTTTTTTGTGATTTTTTAGCGTTTTTGAATGGTTTGGGTGTTCGTTCTGGATAAATGAATGGAGCGCAGAGATAGCGATTTAGAATAGTTTTGATTGAGATTAATATCAATTTCACGATGAAATTAACTGTAAAAGAAATATTTGCATTGAGGTATAATAAAATTTATGTGCAGCATTAGTGTCGCATTCTGTTCTTAAAAATAGGTTACATTCATCAATGCTAACAATTTTAAGCAGGAATTTAGTAACATATAAAAATGAACAAAATTAGCGATATGAATTACCTTCCTTTGAAAAATATACGTACTTTTCTGTCTGTCTGCCTTCGTGGACCAATCAGACACTTTAAAATCCACATAAGCCAATAACATCGTACAATACGCTTGAAGAATAATGAATTTCTTTCATGCTTTCCGATCGTCTATTCAGATCTTTCAGGCATATTATAATTTTTATTACGAAAGGCAGTAAACACGGCGTTTCTGTAATCAAATTATTACGTCCCCTGATTTTTAAACTTTCCTTGATTTTATTTTTCGCAACGTTATCAACAGCAATATTTGTTACGTCATATAAACCCACGTGCGATATGACGCACTTTCATGGCTGCGCCCGAATTAATCCGAGGTCTTTTCCGTAGAATTGCTGTGGGTTCCCGAGTGATTTTGACTCAGAAAGAAACCTTTTGAAACAACCAAAATAGTTCCTTTTGTTTGATGTCATATTTATTATTATTCGGACCTTTCTAGCTTACTTTTGGTGTTATATACTATATACTAATGGACAAAAGTCTTGCGAATAAGCAAAAAAGGCAAATCTTTTTTATGAGAAAAAGAACATGAGTGAATGCAGCAGCATTATTGTATAGTATTTGGTTAAACCTTTCAATTCAAGGTGGTTTTGCAAAACTTTGGTCTACGATTTAAGAACAAGTCGACGTATTAACAAGCACGTTAGATTGTCTAATCACAACCCGGCATATTCCAAGCGAGTGTATAACTTAATGAACAATCAAAGTGCTGTCAGCACTGTAAATCGGACATCATTGAGAGGCTGGGATAGTGCAATAGTTCGCCAATCAAAAGGGCTCAAATTGGACAATAAAAGTTGGTAAAATATTTGCCCAATTTGTGAGTTTTTTGTCTTAACACTCCATCTTTTCGAGGACATCGCCAGCTCATCCAACCCCGTGGGTCCGATTTTGAAAGTTTGCTGATTCGATAGCCCTCTGCTAGTCTAAATTATTTCTTAGCAGATTTTTTTACGTTGTTATAATGAGCACACGCCAAGCTAAAAGCTTGTCTGCTAATATTATTCCTCTCTCTAGAGTTTAAAAGCCTGTTTAGCAACAAAACATTTTTCATTAAACTATTTACAATTTTGATTACCAACATGTTTGTTTTTCAAGCATTGGGTTTAACCAAATACTATAAATGCATTTTCCCTAAAGAAACACGTGAAATCGGCAACTATGCTATTTATATCTTTGGTTTCTGACCGATCGATTAAATCTAGCAGCACTTTATGATTATTCATGAGTTTTTCTGAAAATAGATCGCTCTTACTGCTATCCTATATCAGTTTATCGTATGTTTTTGTCGGTTTATTTGTTGTTGAATAATTTTTCTTCATACTCAAATTTGAATTTATTGAAAATAGGATTGGAGCGTGATCAGAGTGCTCATTGAAATCAAATATTTCAAAATTACAAAATTATTTCTATTTGTTAACACATAGTCAACAGTACTCATTCCACCAGTAGACTTCCCACGCTCCCTATCAGAGTGCAGACGACCATTGACCAATGACAAACATCTTAATTGACACATTTCGAGCAGACTACGTCCATTTGCATCTACCACGTGGTCTGAATGTACGCGTGGGTTTTGAACGAGATATAATCATAACAGAATTTGATTGGTTGTCAGCCCTACAACTGGTAAATGACCGTTCGAGAAAAAAATCAGAGCAGTATTATTGTAAGTGCTACAAATTTATTTTACAGTTAACCTATTGTACGTTTCAACTCCTTTACTCAACCGAAAATCTTGTTATAAACACTGAAAATACTAACTGGTAATTACTAAAAGCGAAATTTACATCAAATTTTGTATTCGCCTCTTCTCTATTTGTCGAAAAGTAAATAAGTTAAAACAAAGTTTGTAGATTGTGACTGAAAAGGCCGTTTCTTCGGTGTTTGAAAACACATAATTTGGTTTGAACACATTGCTCAGAAGATAAAGGTAAAAATGTAGTAGGTCAAACAGACTGGATTTCTGGAAAACGGTATAAATCTCCGATTTAAAAATCATGCACACTTATACACAGTAGCTACCTTAATGACATAGATTTTTCTTTAAAAATTGAAAAGGGTCAAAATAACGTTGTTTCAACTTCTCTGGCTAACGTCGTAAAAAACGAAGCCTGATTGAATTCAGAAAAAATATGGCATTCGTCAGAAACAACACCTCAATTATTAAATGCGAGTTCCGTAAATCCAAAAAAGGCAGAAAACGTCTTACATGACCAAATAACAACCTTGCAAAAACATAAAACGTATGCTGAAATGAAAATAACGTTTCTGAAAGGCAACCGTTTTTTTCAGTATTTTGGACTATTTTCGTATTTGATTATCAATACAGAAAATCGCTCATGCAAAACTTTTCTTTGCTATGTCGTATGCAGCGGGAAAAAGTTAAAACGCCATGAGTTAAGTTGGGACTAAATCAATGTCACTTGTGATCCGAGATAGGGCCTACATTGCCTAGCAACATTAAAAAAAATAGTAATAAAAAAAGAAGAAACGGCTTTATTGAAGAAAACAAAAAAAAGGAACAGAACTTTTGTCCTTAAGTAGGGCCTATACAATTAATAACATCTTGTTTGATTGATTTGAATTAAATGTTGATCTTCTTTAACGATTTCGAAATGTTTTTCTAATGATTTTGGAGCGTTTTTGATCGATTGCAGTGAGTATATGGCATGAATGATTGATGATTGGAGCGCTGAGTGTGTAATTAAGAATGGTTTTAATCGAGGAAAATGTCAATTTCCTGATGTTCATAACTGTATTAGGTTGCCTTTGATTCAGGTCACAGTCGAGACACAAGTTCAAGATGCCGACCAAGCACAATCCAACTACATTTCTAAAACAGATATCCCACAAGACATTCAGTACAATAAAACACCATCGAATGAAAGTCATGGTGATCCAAAGTATGGGTTACCAACATGCAAATCTCAAGAAAGACGTGTTAATGAATTAGAGACAACTCCGGCTGCGGCTTCTGGTGGTCAATTTTCTGACAATGAAACTGCTGCTTCAGCATTATCAGATACAGGTGCTAGTCCGCCTATTCCAGCAGTTGACACTTCTACTATATCTCGAACACTTACAGAAGAAACCCCAGGGTCAACTTCACCATCAATGACGTCACGTATTACATCACAGAATGCTCAAAACCAACCGAATGCTTATTGTTCTGAGTACGAAAGCGCACAGCACGAACCTCAAACGGAAACTTTAAATACTAACCAATCAAATCTTGCGATATATCAGGAGCCGCCATATTACGATCAACACGTGTTTCAGGGAACAAGCGTGATTGCTCAAACTGCTCGGTACATTCAAGCCAATTACGGTGCAGCTTCGACTCAAAATGAAATGGCAAGTTCCACTAAAAGCCAAAGCCCGATCGCAAATCAGGAACCTTATGGGCATAACTCTGAAAGTATAAAGCCGGAACCTCCGGAATATGCCGTTGCTAGATCCGCCATTGTATGTACTTCTGCGGGTTCAAGTCTCGAAAACAGTACTAACTCATGGAATGCCTATACAAACAATACTTCTACCAGTGCTAACAGCTCCAATTTTCCAGATTATCCGTGTCCGTCTTATTTCGAGTATAACAGACAGTATGATATAAACCGAGGTTACCACGACCCTGCACGAGGACAGCCCGACCCCATGCTGCCCCGACCCTCGGACCTGGATGATTTACAGAACTATGAAGATCCCGCGTACACGGGGCATCATTATACGTATAGTGGGTACCACAGTATAGCCAAAGGGGACAGTCAGGGTGTGGGCCAGGGGTTACAACGATCTAGTCATGTTTCTAGGGGTTCAAAAGAATCTTCTAAAAGAAAATCTATACCGGCCAGTAAGTACAGTTTTTTTCGTTCTTAATCAGCCCTTTGTTCAGAATACGAAATCGTATATTTACGTTTCGAAATTGTATCCCGATTTGCACATATGTAAGATTTCGGTTCGATTTTTTTCCATCTCAGCCGCAGAGCAGAAATGAATTTTATAACATGACCTACGTCGCGAGAGTGTAATAACCCCGTTGAATACTTTTGATGTTACACGGGTATTATTACTGAGTTGAATAACTATGCAAATGAGATAAGAGCATTTATTATACTGCAAAGAAAAATCTAGCTGACCTAACAAACATTGATATCTACGACCGCTTTTATATCACAACATCGCAGAGCGTAGTAGTGTGACGTCAAAACTGTATATGACGTTCTTTTGTACATGTTTACTTTTCAAAGGGGCGCATCAAGGGATATTGATGGTTTAAAAGAAATCGGCTAATACCAACGCCTTAATTAGGCAAAAGACAGATATTTAGCCCTAAAACTTTGAAGTATAATAAATTCGTAATACGGTTTCTTGCCTTAGTATATGACGATTTTTCCCGTCTGTAAAAATAATGTCAACCCTCGCCTTCGGCTCGGATGACATCATTTTTTCCAGCCGGGAACAAATCGTCATATACCCCGGCAAGAAACCGTATAACTAATAAAAGCAACGTGAAATTACTTCATAATGTATTTGATAATGTCAATTCGCAAACGATATTTTTTGCAGAATAACTTGATTTTTTAAATTACTTGAATTTTGTCGTTTATCGCAAAATTCAGGTCATATTATGAAAAGAATATCAAATTTGTGCTCCTAAAATACCAAATTCATTTGAAAATGATTTTTTATAATAAATTAATCTCGTCATCTAAAAACAGATAAAAACGAGGCATTTTATCTGTTTATTGATCACTCGTTTAAAGAATTCGGTATTCAATGACCACTCATCTAATATCCTCTTTATAATTTATTTTAATTGTTTTCGTTTCTGATTATGCCCTACAAATGTTTTCTTCTTTTATTTCATAGGTTACATGTAACCTATATTTATTCAAGATGATTTAATGTACATTTTTGCTTTTTAAATTTATAGAGACATTAAACTGATAGACATAATCACAGACATAGAAACATGCATATGTATGATTCTATTCATTATTTAGTAAATCAGTTTGTCATTTTTGTCTCTAGAAACACTGGGACAATATTGGTGGAATTCGCTATTTTGACTCATCGATTGTCATATACAAATGTACTGTAATCACAAGTCACAAAATCGTATTCGAATTATACATGTATTGTATGTGATTTCAGATCTCATATTTTGGACAAAGAATCACGTCAAAATGTGGATGGAGTACATCATACACCAATACAGCCTCACTGACGTCATCAATATGGAGAGGTTCCCGGATGTAAATGGGAGAGAACTCTGTGAGATGTCACGTGAGAACTTTATCCGGTGTCTAGGTCAAATGCAGGCGGCCGATCTGATTCTCCAACAATTAACTAAATTAAGAGAGGGTAAACATTTGATAACTTTTATATTACTGTTTCCAAAATGATTACATCAATTACTTGCTTAATATAATCCATGATTATTGCCCTGGCAGGGCGGATCCTAAATAACGGGTCGTTGCACCTAAGGTTAAGGTAAAAAAGCTTTTATTTACAGATACATGTGTACTTACGCAAAAAAAAGAGAGTAGAATAAGAATAAAAAGTTGTTGAAAATTCTCTAAATAACTCTCTCTTATCACCACTTTCAATTAAGAGATGAGGAGGGTATTTGTTAATCACATTAGCGTATGAAACTAAAAACCTAATCACACCTTAAAAGGTTTTGAGTTTCATGTGTCCATGAAATTAAAAGACATTTTCTACATATCGTATAATTTTATATCATGAAACTAAATGAAAGAATTTCTCCATAGTAAGACAAATTTCTTACGGAACTTATTTGTGCGAATGTTTAAAAAATAACTTCGTACTCAAAATTTTTTATTGAAGAATAAAACAAAATTTGCAGGCAATTAGAATGCACAAAAATCGATGGAAATCAAAGATATTACATAATAAATAAATGAAACTTTTTTCACACACATATATTATATAGAGCATATGACTCTTGATTTAAAACTATTTACATATTATATAAAATCCAAACATTTCAAACGCATATAATTCGTCGTAAAATTGTTCAATGGTCAATCGGTGTTCTGATTTCAGCTTGTTTACCCAGCTCAGACGAGGTATTGCACGACAGCCAAGAAGCCATTGCTGCTCATTTTCAAGAATCTCAGAGCGACGGATCCGTCAAACATGGTATGTTTATTTCAATTCGGAAGTGAAGCGTATATATATATATATTTTTTTTTTCGTTCATGAGGTTAAAAAACGAAAAGCCCAACTGCGTTCACTATGAATACACTTGCGAAACAATTTTTTATACCCCCTGCTTTACAATCGCACTTGCGAGCAGATCGGGGTATCAATTTTAACACTTTTCAAACATTTTTTCATCCTGATGACACTCTACAGTTAAAAATATCGTGACACTCATTCCGATCGAAATCATTCCAAATAATTCACTCAGTGCTCCTTTCAAGTCGACCAAAAACGCTCAGAAATCTTTAGAAAATTTCGAATCGTTCAAGACGACCAACATTTTATTCGAATCGATCAAATTATTCTAAGATTTTATTGGCTGGAGTGGATTTCTAAGTGTCTTGGGGTCTACGAAAACATGCATTCAGAAAAGTGAGTATGTTTTATTAAAGGGAGGTAACAAATATCTCTAATTTTGTTGAACAAAGTAATCGATATTGGATCACCTCCCTTTTATTTCACTCAAAACTCGCTCCACACACTCGTTCAATTTCATTTATAACTAATTCCAAAACCATCCATCTCATTCATTTCACGATGTTCTTAACTGTATGAATACGTGAATCGAATTGTAATGATGAATGTGGTTCGGGTTTTTGATTCTTACCTCAATGAAATTATAAAATATTCTCTACAAGTAAAAAAAACAAATAGGTAATTTACTTATTTTGGAGACATTCGTCAATGAGCCTTTTTGTGTTGGAATAATTTCTTATTATATCTTATGATATAGAAGATACTCGTCTGCTTTAGTGTAAGATCGATTCAAATTTCATTGAGTGCACAACAAAAGCTATATTTTCCACGAGTTGCGAAGACATGAGTTAAAATTCAGCTTTTGTTGTTCACGCAAAGAAACATCAATCGATCTTACTCGAAAAGCAAACGATAATACTATTTTTTTGATGCATAATAGTGTCAAAAAGTAAAAATGAATAGGACATATTTTCTTAAAGCGCGTCGATTTGCATCTGATTGTTATGCAACGCTCTTAATAACGTCACTTTTTGGGATCCGCTTAGACGGCATGTGATAGGGTGAAATAAAGGAAGGTGGGTAATAAGTTTTTGAAAATTTCACTAGTAAAGCGGTGAGTTTATCAAAATGATAATCTACCGTTATATACCACCGAAAAGAAATTTGTGATTTTTTTTCAAACTGGGGCAGAGAAAAATTATTAACTCCACTTATGAAGAGGATGATTTGTGTTGAAACGGCATTCGTCTCATCCATTAACGTTTTCCGTAATAACGTTCGCGACGGAAAGCTGATCTGAAAAAAACGGAATAAAAGACGAAAAATGGTGAGAAAACCATTTTTCACATAATAACCCTTGTCTTCCTAAACGAACAGCTATAAGAGATATCAATGTTAAAGAATTGTGTAGGGTCACATTCTAAATGACGTCACCTCAGCGTCATCTTACGCATGGTATCGCTGTATTTCTGTGTTTTTGATGGCCCCAAAGTAGGTTTTAATGTACACAACTGGGGCCCGTTTTATTATACATTTAGGATCTCTTTTTGCGTAAGTCAAAAACTAAATTTGCTTTTATAGTAGTAACTAGATATCGAATTCTGCCCTGCATAATCTCATTGGAATCGTCTTCTAAAGACGATTCCTTTGAGATATCGCAAGGCAGATTCTAACAATTAATGAAAACACCAGGTATGGTTTGTTATTTTGACTTACGATTAATTTTGTCGTAAGATGTTTAGTAAAACGAGTCCCTGTTTCTCATTTTTCTTTGGGACAAGCATATCTTAACCTCGTCTAGAATATACGAGGGTTGTCCCAGGAATTCGTGAACTTTTGCGATAACTTTTGTACCAAACGTCCGATGAAGCTGAAACTTACTAATAATGTGGATTGGTCATTTTTCTTTATTCTGGTGTAATTACAGAGTGTTATTTGTAATACTCGCCGAGATATTAATTTAAGTTTAACTTAAGGGCAAAGCGTGATAGTGGGGGAGTAACGGTTTATTTCAAAAATTTTCTTCGTGATTATATCAAATTGATTGAATTAAACAATAACGGTATAATTTGGTTTAAATTATTAGAAAACACACAAAGGGAAGGAAACGAAAATTACTTTTGTACTTGTTACATTCCACCGGAAGATTCTAAGGTATATAAAAATCCTAAGTCTGGATTATATAACTTTGATTTTTTTGACTACTTAAATAATTCTATCAGAAAGTATTCTTCTATTGGACGTGTTTTTCTCACGGGCGATTTGAATGCACGCACGGGGAGTCAACCTGATTATATTTCTTTCAGTAATCTTGATCGGTTTGTTGACTTACCGTTTAGTGATCAACAAATTTTGCCTGTGCGTATGAACGGTGATAAAACCGTAAATACGTATGGACAAAATCTGTTATCTTTATGCAAAGAGAATGAACTACATATTGTAAATGGTCGCTTGGAAAAGGGAGATTATACATATCATGGAATATATAGGGGTAACTCTGTAAATAGTACTGTTGACTATTTAATAACAAATTATTTGAATTTTGACAGGTTGAGTAATTTTAATGTTAATTCATTGACAGAATTTAGCGATCACAGCTCAATTTCATTTTCTCTGTCATATGAATATTCCTATTTACATTGTCTTGATAAAGTAACGTATTTTGATAAAATAGTTTGGAAAAGTGAAATAAAGGAAGACTTGTCTTCTGTTTTAGAAGACAAGACTCATTTGTTTCATAATTTAATAGATCGCCTAGTAACAAATGAAATAGATATAAATGACTGTATTTCTCAGTTTTCAAATCTAATACATGACATTTCTTTTTCATTATGTGGGAAAACGGTAAAAAGTGGTATACATAAAAGTCGAAAATCAAAATCTCCATGGTTTGATAACGATTGCAAAACGGCAAAAAAATCATTTTTTAATGCTAAGCGAAAATTTCTTTCAGATAAAACCCATTCAAATAGAGATGAGTTTATGAAAGCTAGGTCAGACTTTAATAGAGTGAAACGGAAAGCTAAAAATAAATATTATCATAAAGAAAAAATTAACCTGTCAAACTTGGCTAAGAGCAGTCCTAGACAATTTTGGGACAGAATTCGCCAATCTAAGCAGTCTTCTGAAAATGATACAAACTTATCAGCAGAAGATTTTGCTCAGTATTTTGCAAATATTTCCAATAACCAAGTACCTAATTTATCAAATACTTTTATAAATGGTGATACAGACAATTTGTCATTTATCGAATCATTAGATATGAACATTAGCACCGAAGAGATTCAAAAGGCAATTAGCTGAATGAATAGACATAAAAGTTCCGATATTGAAGGCAACGTTACAGATTTGTTTATCGATTGTAAGGATTTTATAGCCCCTTTTCTCACAACGATGTTTAATCACATTTATAATTCGGGTAATTATCCTGTTTCATGGACAAAAGGTGCAATAGTACCTCTTTTTAAAAAAGGTGATAAGAATAACCCTGAATGTTACAGGGGCATTACACTTATCAACATTTCAGCAAAAATCTTCTCGCTCGTCTTAAGAAACAGATTAAATTCATGGTGCGAAAACAACCGTGTTTTTTATGAAAATCAATTCGGATTTCGAAGCAAACATTCAACATCCGATGCCACCTTTATTCTTCACACTATTATTCAAAATATCTTATCAAAGAACAATAAACTATGATGTATTTTTATTGATTATAAGAGAGCATTCGATACTGTGGACAGAGATGCTCTGTTTTATAAACTAATAGAACTAGGCCTAAGTTGCAAAGTTTATCACTATTATAAAAGCAATGTACAAAAGTGTTCAATCTTGTGTAAAGTTATCAAATAATTCATCTCTTTCGGATTTTTTCAACGTGAGTATCGGTTTAAAACAAGGTGAACCTCTCTCGCCCATCTTGTTTCTTCTCTTCATTAATGATATAACAGAAAATTTAGACTTAAACTCACTGAGTGACTCAGACTTGGAATTATTGTCAAAATATTTAATCTTATTTGCGGATGATATAGTTCTGTTTACCACCAGTCAAGAAAGCCTCCAAGCCCAAATAGATAGTCTATATCAGTATTCGTGTAAATGGGTTCTTGAAATAAATATTGAGAAAACCAAAGTTTGTGTTTTTGAAAAAAGAAAGTCTCTGAAAGATCGCAATATTTTAATCAATGGTAAAATTGTTGAATTTGTAGATCATTTTTCATATTTAGGACTAGTTTTCAACTATACAGGATCGTTTAATCTAGCGGTGAAAACGTTGAATGATCAAGCTTCAAGAGCATACAATAGTCTTCTGAAGATTTTTGATACTAATTCGTTTGATATTAAAACAAAAATTACATTATTTGATTCGATGGTACAACCAATTTTGCTTTACGGAGCGGAAGTGTGGGGTATATATAACTTCACAACTGTAGACAATTTACATTTGAGATTTTTAAGATATCTGTCGGGAGTTAAAAAGCAGACTCCAATTTGTGCTATATTTGGAGAATTCGGAAGATTGCCCTTTTCAGTAAAGAGCAAACAAAGAGCACTCAAGTTTTGGTGTAAATCTATGTCAGGTAATCATCCAAATCTATACGATGCATATCTTAATCAATGTAACCTTAATTCTAATGTGAGTTGGGCCAAAAGGGTTAATTCTATAATTGACCATCTTGGCTTAACTAATATCAGAATGAACTTCAACCCTAGTGTCAATAACTCTGAAATTTTGAAGAAGAGATTAAGTGATCAGTATATACAGAGCTGGCTTTCTTCGATCAACAACTCTAATAAACTTACTTATTATTGTAAATTCAAAAAGGAATTTATATACGAAAAATATCTTGATAATATCACAAATAAAAAATGGTTAAAACTATATGCATGCTTTAGGTTGAGCTCTCACAGTTTAGAGATAGAAACTGGAAGATTTACTGGTATTGATAGAGAAAATAGACACTGTAAAGTTTGTTCCTCAAATGTTATCGAATCGGAATTTCATTTTTTGCTTTGTTGTAATAAATATGAAAATGCAAGACGAAAATATTTTAGAAATATTTCCTGGCCAAATATAAATACTTTTTCTAAATTAATGTCCTCATCAAAAAAGTCTATACTGACTGCCATCTGCAAATATCTTTCTGAAAGTTACACTTTACGTGATGTAGCCTTAAAAGATAAGGTTGTTCCATAAACTTAATTAATCAATTAATTTGTGATTTTTTTCTCGGATGAATTATCATCTGAAATATGCATGTATAATTTTTGTATGTATTTGTCTTTGCCATATTCTATTTGTTTTGTAAATGGCCATAGACATATATATGTCGAATTTTGCCATTAAAGAATTGAATTGAATTGAATTGAATTAATTTAAATGTAACACTATAAAATGGGTGTCGGCACACGCTATATAATCGTCGTTTCATAATACACGAAACGTCGTTTCATAACTGACGCAATTCTCAAAGTAGCGTCCTTACAGGCTCTATGGACTTATTACGAAGAACTTTTTTGTAAAAAACATATCTCAAACCAATGATGATATAAATTGTGCATTAAATTAAGTATTTGATTGAAAAACGGTCTTAGGAAAAAATTTTCTCGGTCTTTTGTGAAGATACACAATAAAGTATTTATTTTTTATTTTTTTTTTTTTGTTATATTGTTATTGTTATTGTTATTTTTTTCATAACCCATTATTATATCATTTGACATTTCATAAAAGGAACTTTTACTATATTTTACTCGCAGGAAACAATTATTTGGAATTGATTTGAACATTCTAGTATTAAACCAGTATCACTATCTTATTTCATCGAGATAGATCAAATAAATCTGGGATTTTATGGGTACCGTTTAAAATCGCTGTTGATGCCGAAAATACATGCATATTTCTTTAAAGCATCGATACCTACCATTTACTGGCGCGTCTCATGATCAAGTCATATCAAACTATACACTGCTGATTTACTTATTCTTAGTTTCTGTTTATCCTATCAGGCGTTCTGATTGACGACGGTCGAAAACGTTTTTTCCCTTATCGACGCTCCTCGCATTGGTTCTTCCTTACTCGACCTTTTTCCCTACTATCTTTAAGTCAGTTTCAATTTGATATCTCCTTTATCTGTGATAAATGTGTGTAAACCATATAAGGTTACGGTCATTGCTCATTCCGAATTCTCCTATGGTCTGTATAGTTGTTATTTCGCGATCCACATATAATTTTGAAATACTTTGTGCGCCGAACATTCCGTTTACCTCGCCATTTTCCCATCGTTTGAATTGCACTCGGAAATAACAAAACCTAATAACTGCGCACTGCGTCCTATCATTGGTATGAAAATACATACGTGTGATCTCCAAAAGTCACTGATTTCAACAATGTTAGTTTTATATCAAACTCTTTGTGAATATTGAAATAAATGACGATCAAACACCTTGCATATAAAATTTGTCAGCAACAAATTTGGAGTGCGCCGACCACCCCTACCGAGCCTGTCTTTTGTAGCTGTATTTCTGAACATGAACATATTGTTACGAAAAAAACTTTTATCAATTCGTTGCAAATTTACGTGTGTTTTCAGCTCAAGGATTTTACTTTAATTGGAAACTGTGCTTTTGAAAAATCCAAAAAGTTCACGAATTTCTGGGACAACCCCCATGAAATTTATTGAGTCCGCTGCGGTTCTAGACTCAATTAAAAGCAACTGGTCTCAAACAGAATATCATTACAAATCCTATATATCTGTATTTACTTGCAAAACAATATTGCTGAAATAACTTTAGATGCTTTTCTTTGTATCATTTTACCGGTACAATGATATCAAAGACATTCCGAAACAATCGCCATCCAAAGCTATGAATTCGAAACTAAAAGTATTCGATTGTAACGATAAACTTCAATCGAATATGAATCTAAAGTTAGCAAATAGTCTTTATAGAAAACGAAAGCAGGTGTTATACTGTTAGTCTTTTTGTCGGAAGTTTACCGTTTATTATTATTATTTGCTTAAGCAATGAATACATTGTGGACAATAAATGACTAAAAGGCCGAAGTTAGTAATATGCGTATGAAGTATTTAAACTTCTTGTGTGGTAATTCACTTTGCAATGACCATCATGAATTGAATTTCATTTCTGAAATCTCTACCCTTGCTCTTTTTCATATCGTACAGCCATCTTAGACATTTAAGGTCGTTTTTCAAAAACATCGTCCAATTCGAGGGTTCAATGCAAGACTGTACTAAGTGTATATACAATGTATATACACTTAGTACAGTCTTGCACTGAACCCTGTTTTTCCTTTATAAATGAGCAAGACAGACATCAATTTTGAAGGCAATAGAGTTTGGAAATACCAGTCTACATAGTGCAGTACTGTCTCGTTGCAGGCCGCCACCATAGCGCAGTTGGTTAGGCAAAAGACTTCTAATCTGGAAGTCGTGGGTTCGATCCCCGGTGGCGGCAAATATCCTTTCAAACGTTTGTCTCTCACCCATGGGTAGAGAATCTTAAACCTATGTGAGATAGCAATCGGAGGCTAGGAAAGGGAGAAATGGTAGTACGGGTGAAAGAAATACCAGGAATCCATTGTTAGGTGCTCCGACCGCCGCGATATAACTGCGAAATCTCTTTGCGTCTTCTCGATCAATGGTTGACCATCTGCACGTTTCAAACATACTAAGCCAACGCACCCTCTTCACTCGCAAAAGTATCGTTATTTTTTGCACATTCGCACACGATTGGCAAAGCTTTTTTTTTTGGTGGTTGATTCCAAAATGAAGAACGCGCTTAAATCAAACTTCTGGCCTTTAAACCTGTTAAAGAATTATCGGTTGCTGTTTAATTGAGTAATTTGTTAAATATTTGTTATTTACATAAAAATGTTTCAGATTTTGCCAGATGGTTTTAACCGGTATTAGTTGAGTTTATTTGATCTTTTCAACGAAAGTAAACATATCAGTTTCTAAGTCCGTGTTTATTTTTTGTTTTGTCTGTAAATAACAAATAGAGTACTGTTCGTATCTTTCTTTGTTTATTGTGTTTGTTTTCGGTGGCAGTTCTCTGCTTTCCCATACTGTGCGGAATGAAGGCGTTCTTGACTCTCTTTTGTTTACGAGTTGAAAAAATAGTGAATTCATTGGACACACTATATTCTTAAATATAGTAAATTTTCGTTTATTTCTCATGATTTTATATGACCAAGCAAAAATATTTAATTTGTGCCAAATCGAACTAGTTTTCTTATCAATGTTATTTGTGTCCTTTTCCTCAATTATTGCGCATGTAAGCTTTTTGACCCTCCAGATAATCCTAAAGTCAGGCTTTCATACTATTAAATGTCAATTTCCTATCAATTAATATTTCATTAACTTTTCTGTAAAATTTGGTTCAATTCCGTTTGTAATGTCATCATGAAATCCAATTAAACATCTTCTAGTTGACTTTTTTTTGATTGCCTCCCCCATGAAAAGATCAAGCTCTTTGAGGCTCCTTTGGGGTCATGCACGATAATAGAGGTATGCACGATAATTGAGATTAAACAATATAGTCGTTTGTATGAAAGAATATCGTTTGTTTGGAATTCATTCAAATCGCTATACAGCGTTGGTTCGTAATATTCATTTTACATAGAATCGAGCTCTATCAATTACGGGTAATAACATTGTGATATTGACATGGTAATTGATTTTTGAATGCTTTTAAAATGAAATTGAATGAGTGTAATGAGCGGGTTTTGAGTGGAATTAGAAGGAGGTAATCCAATATGGGTTATCCGATACTTATTACAGTTAACAACAACGTATAATTGACACGGTGAATGATTTTGGAATGATTAAGAAGTGAAATTGCATGAGTGTGTAGAGCGAATTTTGAGTGAATTTAATGGGAGGTAATCCTATGTCGCAAATTTTGTTCAGGATGAACAAAACTGTCGATATAGGATAACCTCCATTTAATAAAAGATGCATACGAGTTCTAAACAAGACTTCCTATTTTTTCAACAACCTATGAGGCGCTTACAATTTGAATTATGCGAGTGAAATCGCGATTTTTCTCTATCAAAATTTATTTTGAATGACATTGGTGATTCTATATTTTTCAAAAGGGTTTGATCGTTTTTAATGGTTTGAGTGAGTGTTTGGAATGAATGATTGGAGCGGTGAGTGAGAGATTTAAAATGGTTTTGATCGAGGTGAATGTCAATTCATGAAGTAACTGACTGTGCCTTCCTCTAATAAAATATGCATACAAGTTTTATAAAAAGCTTCCTATTTCTTAAGAGCCAATCAGACAGTTCAAATATGTCAGCGAAATCGTAGATACATGTATTTCTAGCTATTTTTCTTTTGAATTTAGTTATTTGTTATCTTATATTTTGAGTGATTTTTTGTGCGTTTTTGAATGGCGAGAGAGTGTTTGAAATGAAGGAATTGAGCACTTAGTGAGAGATCTAGAATGGTTTTGTAAATGTCATTTTCACAATATAATTAACTTTTATCTAGCTTGATTCTGCTTCCTGGCAAATTTACCTGTACTCGCGCCAAGTATGTGATCCAATCAAAGAATCAAGATTGATTATCTTTCTTGGAAATAGAACTCAGGACCACTTGATCAATAGTCCGGTGCTCTGTCTTAATATTTTAATTCGGGAACTTTGGACAAAAATAGTGCTCAGTCCAAAGCCTTTGTCAAAAACTCTGGAATGCCAACGAAAAATAATTGAAGGTGGAAGAGGACAATAGCGTTTTTTTGAGATAAGTACACATATATTGATATCTATTGAGTCGTTGTGTTAACGCGATCTCAACGGTGTATGTTTTTTAACGTTCAATTCAGAATTTACGTTACCATGACGTCGTTAAAATGACGTTTTCGCGCGTTTGCACAAATGACCCTACCTGTTCTTAAATGCTTACCCTGATCGTATTTAGGTGATTCAATTCAATAGAATACACCATAATGAAGTTGAATTAACTTGGAACATTGGCATGTAATTAGAACATTGTTATATTTAAAGATAGATATACGAGATTGAATTAAAGTTAAATTTTCAATTTTTCGCGGCCCGAAAAAATAGCTTTAATTTTTTTTTAAAAAAAAAATGGCCCGATGAATTTTTTTTAAAATTTAATATAATTTTGTCAAGCCTCCTTTTCATATACTCGCATCTTTATGTGACATTTTACCGTACGGGATTTCTACAATTGGGGATCAAAGTTTATTACCCTAACGTCGAATGTTGAAAAAAGACAAACGCGGTTCGTCGAAAACTTCGCTATATTCCTTTGACAGCCTTCACTAAAAGTATTTATTTGATTTCTGAATATAGAAAAATCAAATGTGAAAAAGATTTTTGGGTTTTCATAAACATGCATAGAGGTTTTCCCATTTTATTTGAAATCTTATCACTGCATCCTCAAATAGTCTTTGAACGTGCTAATTAATGGTAACGTCATACCGTCGAGCTTGTGAAATAAACTGACAAAAGTCAATTTTCATTTATAGCAACGTCGACGTTAAACTTATTGAAGTCACTGATCGGCAGCACTTGTGTTAGGTAAATTCACATGTACCGCGAAGTTCTCGGTGTATCAGAATAACATTTTGAGGGTCCTTTCCTAAAAGACATTTGAACGTGTCTGTGAATTTTTATCTTTTTATTCCAATAGATCGTAAAAGCATTCAAATAAATATAGGAAACTATTAGGTGTAATTAAAACGTCAAAGTCATAGCTTTAACGTCAAAATGACAAATTCTAAATCCGGATTATAAAAAATCAGCACGGTGAAAGCTTTTCAAATTTTTGCTGTTTATCGAACTAGAATTGTAGAAAATAATATAAAAACTGAACAAATTTCATCGGGCCAATTTTATACAATTTTGTTAAAAGTAAGATTTTTGGAACAGTTAAAAATGTGAATATTTATTTCAAGCAACTCATTTGTCTATATATTAAGTTACAAAGGTTTTATTATAGCTATTGCGTTTTGACCATTTATTATTCTTTATTTTGGTTCTATTTTTGATACAAAAGCGTCTTAAGTGAAATCGCACGGCGCATTTAAATGGGGCTAGGGTAGTTTGTAGAAAGCGCGCCAAATCGTCATTTTTACGACGTCATGGTAACGTAATTTCCATATTAAAAATGAAAAAAATATACGCCATTGAGATCACACTAACTCGGAGTTTATATATACACCAAATTTTAATCACTTATCTCAAAAAACGCTACTGTCCTCTCCCACCTTTAACAGTAAAAATACAAAAAAAAAACCTATACGGTCAAGAGCAATGTACGAAGCTTTAACTCGCCATTGACCTTTTCACTTTAAAACCCCGAACCAAAGGAATACTCACGAGTTAACATGATTAAAAGGTTCAAAGACTCGATGCTCGATCACGAAAATTCCTTGTGTTCTGAACTGATCCGTATTTTTAGGAAATGGTCTGACCAATCAGACGCTTCCATATCAAGGCCAACCACTGAATGATTTCATCGTTTTCAATAAAGTAATCATGGATCATCGTTGAACGTTTTCGATTTTTTTAACTATTTCGAAAACTGTTTGAACGAAAAAGTATAGCTTTAAGTTATTTGAATGAGTGTTTGAAAGCAATGGATTGAGTGCCGAGTGAGTGATTTAGAATTGTCTAGTTTTTGATCGGGATGAGCGTTAATTTTATGAAAATGTAAACCGTATATTGGCAAGTCGTCAAAAGAACGACCAATACTTTGTGATCGTTTTCAAACATTGTATATATTACCAAGATTTCCTGACAGATAAAAAAATCCGATTATTTGATACCGAGTCACACAACATCGCATGGTAATGTACCCCAACTAATGATTTGTAGCGTCCGCCATTTTCATTCCCATAGTTCCCTAACTTCCGGTTTCCGAACGCATTTCCGTTTCGACAAAATTCATTTCCGGCGTGTTGAAGAGATTTCTTTGAGTCGAGGTAAAGCATTTTACGTGTTAGATTTTAGTCTTTCTATTGATCAAGATTGATCGTGCGAGATCAATAACAAACTGCGGCCAAGTTGGCGTAAACATTTTTTCGGTGCCATGCGAAAAGAGATAATCTGAAAGTTTCCAATGACAAAGCTCCCCACTTTAAAGTACGAATATCTCAACGGTGCGCGTTTTGGGCTAGATTACGACAACAATTTCATACAGCTAAGAACATCATTAAATTGACGAGTTGAATAATTTTGGAATCATTATTGAATGAAATTGAATAAGTGTGTGGAGCGAGTTTTATGTGAAATAAAAGGAAGGTAATCCAATATCGCTAATTAGCGATACTCGATTACCTTCCTTTAATTTCACTCAAAACTCGCTCCACGCGCTCATCCATTTTTATTTCAAAACCAATCCAAAATCATTCATCTTTTCAATTTCACGATGACCTTAACTGTATCTTAAGGTATAAATGCCAAGTGTTTGAAAGCCCATTGAATTGGCACAAATCTCGTGCGTTTAAAAGAAATAGGTAAGATTTGTGAAAACGCTAAAAACAATCAAACCAAAATCAAAACATACAAAAAAATTAAAGTATTCCCCGATTCGAACTTTCTTTCCTTTAGAGATCGATTTATACAATATTTATTATTATTAGGCCCGGGGCTACATATGTGGCTGAAATGTAACATTTGGTAAGAATGTCTTCCAACTTTAAAGCTCGGACAAAAACTTTCTTATTAATTGAATTTTTATTATTTTCTCAGCATACAAAAAGTACCAATTTACCGTAGTATTCATTTTAATGTTGTCGAATAAAATAGGCTAAAAAGCGAATACGTTTGATCACTTATCTTAGATAAGATTAAAAGTTCTCCCATGCTTACCAGAGAATTTCTGACCACAATGCGTTTGAAGTTTTATGTATGGACACAATTCCTTAAACATGTTCTCACACGTCGAACGAAAAACTGGGATAAGTAACCGCAACTAGTGAATTAAATGAACTAAAAATTGATGCAAAACATAAGTCGGTATGCGGTAGTAGACTTCGTAGAATTCGCGAATTTTCACAATGTTAACCGAGGTTTCATAATGATTTCATTAGGAAACCTCGGTTAACACAATAAAATATCATGAAATGTTGCGGAACTATTACGGGTCCACTACAGCTTGATTATCGCTGAAGTTGAAATATTTTAGAATTACGTAGGAAATTGAGTTTCACGATGATTTTCAAACTACAGATAAATATACAACTCTCTCTCTCTCTCTCTCTCTCTCTCTCTCTCTCTCTCTCTCTCTCTCTCTCTCTCTCTCTCTCTCTCTCTCTCTCTCTCTTTCTCTCTCTCTCTCTCTCTCTCTCTCTCTCTCTCTCTCTCTCTCTCTCTCTCTCTCTCTCTTCTCTCTCTCTCTCTCTCTCTCTCTCTCTCTCTCTCTCTCTCTCTCTCTCTCTCTCTCTCTCTCTCTCTCTATCTCTTACTCTCTCTCTCACTCTCTCTCACTCTCTCTTTGAATTTATCATTACGCTCATAGTATCAGTATTGCTTCGTTTGTTATCATTGTATAATTTAAATTTCAAATATCGCATATTAGTCACAAAAAATTATAAATGTGTCCCGTCTCGCAAAAAGGAACCATCTGGGTAGTCCGTGATTTGTCGATCCAAGTCAGACTCTGCGAATTGCGCAGGGTGACTTGTGTCGAAACTTCTCACGCTCTGCTACTTTTTAAAACTAAAATGAGCATTCTGTATTCCTGAATGAGAGTTTTTGGAGCGACCAGCGGTTCACCCTAACTAGAACAAATCTCTTTCCATATATGTGACCCGACACGCGAAAAGGGACCATCTGGTAACTCGTAAAATAAATATTTGAAAAAAGAGATTGGAACTAGTAGAGGTTGCTTAGAAGTTGCAATTCAAAAATTCTTTCTCGAGAAGGTAGATTGGTCATTCTAGATTCAGAAAATTAGTCAGCGAAAAGTTTCGACCCTAGTCAGTCTGCGTAGTCTGACATGGATCGACACTTTAAGCACCACCTAGACGGTCCCTTTTCGTGTGACGGGTGTTTTACTTCCAATATTGTCCCTTTTCGCTTGACTGGTCACAATTGTAGCTCGTTGCCATATTGAGTGTTAACAAAAGAAAAACTCGATTTT
The DNA here is from genome assembly GCA_948146395.1 of Fragum whitleyi. NCBI lineage: Eukaryota > Metazoa > Mollusca > Bivalvia > Cardiida > Cardiidae > Fragum > Fragum whitleyi. Next base: position 60,068,430 of record OX411552.1, read on the forward strand.
TTTTTCATGGGAGTATGGACATAAAAGCCTAATCTCGATTAATGAATGAATATGCGGAGCGGATTGATACATAAGTGGAATTGATTTCTTCTTATCATACCTTCATGGAAACTAAAAATCTCAAAAACTAATCTTAGCATCTCCGTAATATTTTATTACTATTATTACAAAACTGTAATTGATGTGACAATAAGTCCTGAAGTCATCTGATTGCATGGTATTTATTTATTGTTTATTTTGTCAGAGCAGGATAACGCAAAATATGTAAATATGAGAAAATAAAAGAAATAGAAAGGGCCAATCTCCATTTATTTCGCATCACGGTAGATCTAAATGTCTCTTTTTATATTCAATTTTAAAAGTCCAGAGCTGTGTTTCAATTGACACAAAAGCTATCACCTTTCGAAAGGGGCGGGACTATTTCGTTTAGGCACCTCCTATTTAAACACTTCTATTATCGTTTTACAAAAAGGGGTAAGCCGAAAAGGCGGACGGCTACACCCAAATTCTACTTTTATTTGATGTGTAGCTACAATTAAAACCATCGTGAATTTGACACTAAATCCGATCAAAATCATTCTACATCATTCACTCAGTGCTCCATTCATTCATTCCAAACACACACTCAAAAATTAGCGATATTGGATTACCTCCCATTAATTTCTCTCAAAACTCGCCCAAGCACTCATTCAATTCCATTCCAAAGTCATTCTAAAACCATTCATCTTGTCAATTTCACGATGTTGTTAACTGTATGACATGGTAGAACCAGATTAATATTCACACATCAAATCATGTTGTTGATTGTTTTTGCAGGCTTAAAGTCGTTTTTTTTTTTAAAGCAGAAAAATTATTTGAGCCTGTACATGACATTTCCAACAATTTGTAATTTGACTAGGTGTAGACATCAAGCAGCCGAAACAACCAAAGCAATGCATTTACATCATTCCGATCAAAACCGTTCTAAATAATTCACTCAGTGCTCCATTCATTCATTATTAACACTCACTCAAATCGATCAAAAACGCTCCGAAATCACCGAAAAATAACAGGCAAAAACTACATTTAAGAGTAAAATCGCTGGAAAAAATCATACGATTTCACTGACTTAATTGAAATCATAAGCATCTGATTGGTTCTTAAAGAAATGGGAAGCTATTTATAGAATTTTTATGCATATTTAATTAAAGGGGGGGGGGGTAACAAATATCGCTAATTTTGTTTACCTTTAGCAAAATTAGCACTATTGGATTACCTCCCCTAAATTTCACTCAAAACTCACTCATTCAATTTCATTCTGAAACCATCCTAATATCATTCAACTTGTCAATTTTACGTTGTTTTTAAATTTAGAAGTTTACCTGACCGTCTACGGTTATTTTGAGACCTTATCTATATGCAAAGCCCAAAATAAAGACTTTGGCCAGACCTTGCGGACGCATAGTATGGACAGTGTCCTTGCTTCTGCACATTTGTATACAATTGGTCACAAATATTAAGAAAAGATATATAGAGGAGGAGTGACCTCACTGGAATTTTCTTCCGGGGGTCATTGTATGGTAAAAGTAGAAAAAGTAGTGCGACATTGAAACGTTATTTTTGAGAGCAAAATAGCAACCCGTGTGCTCATTTTTGTCCTTTTCACCTAATTTTGCATCTCTTCTTTGATTTAACGCTTGGGTTGACCTTCTCTGTGTACGATTTCCTTTGCGAAAGGACGGATAACGGGTGGGGGGGTCGTACCCAAATTAACTGTCCTCTTAATAGGTGGAAAAAGAGGGTACCTCTACTTAAGCTTGAGTACCCCAAAAGCTGAAGGGAGCTTTCCTAGATTTTTTCTTACTTTAAGGTAGGACATTGAACGAAGATGAAGGGCTAAAGAGGTCAAAGGTCAAACCTTTCTGTGAAACCTACCGCAGCACCGGAAAAAAGTGCAATTTTATATAGAACAAAGAAGGTCCAAAATCCGGGGGAGTCACTCCAGGAGAATCGGTTGTTTCAATGTTAATTCATTGGATTCATATTTCTTTGAGTGAACAACAAAGCAAAATAAAGCGTTTGTTGTTCACGAAATGAAATTTTAATCGATCTCACTCGAAACAAAACCCGATTATTATATTTCTTTAATGCAAACAATGAGTCAAAATTTGGAATTTTTTCAAAAAAAAAAAAATCTTAAAGCGCGTCATTTGGGCGTGATTGCTAGGCAATGTTTAGAGTGACATCATTTATTTGACTCAACTTTGATGTCGTCAGATAGAGTGAAATGAACGAAAGAGGGTTATGAATTTTGGTAATTTCATTTGTCAGGCAGTGAGCATATCAAATGATGATCTACTGTTATTTTTCGATAAACCACCGAAAAGCAATTAAGAAATATAAGTTTCAAACATGGTCTGTCTGCACAGTCTGATCGCTGTCGAAGATATCCGTATTTCCTTGATCCTTTCGTGCGTGAGTACACGTTGGACACAAACTTTCAATTTTTTCGTAAAAACGGTCCCTGAGTTAATGGAGAAAATCGGCTAATCGACTTGACGAATAAATATTGGCGGACGCTAACTGTTTCCTCTTCCGTGATTGGTTAATGTTCCGTGAGGCGCGGGTTAGCATAAAACACAGCTCGAATACGGAATCCGGTATAAATGTCGTCTATTGGTAAAATATTGGAAATGGACGTTGTACCAAAAATGTCTTGTCGATTTGAGATTGAAATAAAAGACTTTGTATTGTATGAAAAGGAATTTTAAAGACTTAGAACACTTTGGAATTAGAAACACAGACTTGGTTCTTTTTATTGGTGCAAATCTATACATATCGAACTTTGAATTGTAAATAAGCAGACAGTTTTTGTTACGTGAAAAAAAATCGGAGAAGTATTCCTACGTGAAGGAGTTCATGATATACTTAATCGACGATTAAGGAAACTGTACGTGGAATCTTATATGAGAAAATAATCTTGCTGATATATTTGATGAAACTGGAAGATAGTTCTTTAAAATATGCTCTAATTTAAAAGTTATAAACAGTGTGACTTTTACTGTCAGAGTAAACTATTCTTGGATTTTTTTTGTTATATCAAATGATAATAGATGAAAACAGAAAGAAATTCAATAAGGCATTGAGACTTATGGAAAGCTTGGAAAGACTAATTCGAGAAATGTGTTAAACCAGATGAAACAAACCCTGATGATGATAAATGCAACGATTACTTTCAAAATGATGTTGATATAATTCACACAGATTTGAGAAAGGAAAACTACCTCGAAAGATTTATAAAACACAACAGACATAATTATTCAATTTGAAGACTTAAAACAACAACTTCTTGATTCAAAAGAGACAGAAAGAAAATAATACATTTATTTACTAACAAGGTGCAAAAGTGTTTGATAAGCAAATGATATGTAGGTTGAAGCAAAAATAAAAAGAGAAAAGTAATAAACACTAATTTACCAGACAAATCACAAATAATATGAAATAGAAAAGGAGAAAAAAAAATAGTGATATCGACAAATTCGAAGATGACGTTGAAGTTCTATGAACGTACCTACGAAGACAATCTGCAGTTCCATGCCCTAAAGCAATCTGATTACCTCCGACAATGTTCTTATACAGGATTCTCGGGATTTATGTTTCCAGGTAGTTGGTTATGTGCAGTAAAAAAACATCGAGAAATTTACATTCATCTCGATCAACGCTATTTCTAATCTATATATACTTTATTTCCTCCAAAGGATTGAAGAGCAAATACATATATACAATCAGTATAAATAGAGCAAATACATACATACAATCAATTGAAATAACATGAATATACAAATCAAGAAAATGAACGAGCAAGTGAACGAACGAATGTATTAATTAATTTAGAATGAATGAATGAATGAATGAATGAGTGAATGAATGAATGAATGAATGAATGAATGAATGAATGAATGACTGATAGAATAAATGAATGCATGAATGATTGAATGTGTGAATGAGTGAATGAATGTGTAAATGAATGAGTAATGAATGTGTTAATGAATTTGTTAATGATATAGGTAAGAGCGGTACAAAATGAGCAAAAGACAATGCATTTTAATGCCGTGTTTTGATGAATATCTGATATTATTATACGAGTCATCACTTTTCCAACAAACTGAAAGCTTTATCGAAACGAAACATAAATGCTAACAGACTGGAAAGGGACGTAATAAAGTTATTTGAAAAATAATTTGAAGGACCTACAGAGCAGAAGCAAATAATATACCTTTGATCTGTATTTCCAACCAATCATTTCAATTTATCAGGAGACTCTCCTATTCATTCCGATTCGTCAATGCTACTTCTTGTCATCGATCGCTTTCAACATCATCTGGTTCATTTTGTACAGAAATTAAGATCATCGAACCATCTTATGAAAAGCAATTACAACACATTGTAAAACCCGATTGCTTTTATCGGAGGTATCACAGTATTGGAACAATCCAGTTAAAAGATCAATTATCTGATTTTTCGGACTCATATGAATAAGTTTGTTATACATTGCAGATCCGATTATTGAATGTAAATTTTTCCATAGTTCTGACCTTTCCATTGCATTAAATTGGCAAAATAAGATTTTGTGTTGTGTAACATTCTCTACCACAGAACCACATCTTGTACATATTTGTTTATTCTCAGTTGAACATATTCTTCCGAGAATATAAACGGCGGTATGCCAGTAAACTGCCATAAAAGGAAACAACATAAGTTGTGACCAGAGCATACATACACTATTCGGAGAAAAAAGTAGACGAAATTGAATTTCTGACAAATGATGATTAGTATTTGATATTAATGCCGACTCTTCTGTTGATAGGACGGCCTTGCGTATCACGCGTTTCCATTCACACTGCGACGGAAAATGTGCAGATTGGAGAAAATATTCGGCGTAATGGAAAAGACAGAGAAGACAACCAACATTTAATTGAAATCGATCAAATAAGTCTACGATTTTATTGGCTGGATTTTAAAGTGTCTGAATTACGTATGTTTTATGAAAGGGGGGTAATAAATATCGTTATTTTTGTTCATCTTGAACAAATGGCGATATATGATAACCTCCCATTAAATTCAATCAAAACTCGCTCCATACAATCATTCAGTTTCATTCCAAAGTCATACCATATTCACTCATCTTGTCAATTAACTGTAACTGTAACTAACTGTATATACATTATGGGGTTTGTGTACGCACCTCGTGACGTCATTGTATTTTGATATATTACGAGAAATGACGTCACGTTGATTCAGTAGATATTTTTTCTAGAAATAGATCAGATCAAACTAAGAACACTTCAATTTTGTTTCGTCTATCGTTTGCGAAATCACATAGATAACAATTGTTCATACTCTTGCGAAAGAAAATGAATGTGCAAATATTTTGTATTCTTATGCACAAAGCAATTCATTTTTAAATTCGCTTTTTAATTCGATATGCGCGAATAAGGACCATGGTAACCTTTATGTAGTGGACCCTTAATAGTTCCGCAAAATTTTCGGAAGTTATGAACTTTTGCAATACTAACCAAGTTTTCCTAATGAAATCATTGGGAAACCTCTGTAAACTTTGTTAAAGTTCATTACTTCCGAAACGTTGCGGATATATTACGAATCCATTACCTTAACCATTTCATTATCGACCCTGAATTTATTTTTGACAATAATGATCAATGTTCTATTTCGAACCTAAACCCCCAATGAACGTACTGCAAATCCCGCAGAATGACAATTCATGTAGCAATAATCGTTTTTGGTCAATATAAAAGATTTGTTAAATAATATTGTCAAAATAATTGCAATATTTGATACTTGATCATGGTGTAGAGACTTCGTGCTTATGCTTAAGCTAGTGGATCCGTTATAGTTCCGCAACATTTCGGAACATATGATCTCTCACTATGTTAACCGAGGTTTCCTAATGAAATCATTAGGAAACCTCGATTGACATTGTGAAAGGTCGTGACTTCCGAAACGTTGCAAAACTTTTATGGGTCCACTACCTTAAGCATGTGCTCATAGCATTTACATCAAGTTACGGGTTTTATTTATAGTAAATGACAACGCTTTATGATTGCTTCATAAATATTTACTATTTGCAGAGCCCAGTTTCAGCAAAGCATGGACGACGCAGCAGGGTTCTCCTCAAAGTAAGTCTATTATTGACCCTTAAATAGATGTGCCTTTTACCAAATATGTAAATAGAAGAATACATGATGGTGATAAAAGAGAGTTTAGCTATAAAGGTGGTGGACCCGTAATATATCCGGAATATTTCGGAAGTAATGAATTTAAACAGTGTTACCCGAGGTTTCCTAATGAATTTCATTAGGAAACCTCGATCAACATTGTGAAAAAGCATGAGTTCCGAAAGATTGCGGAACTTTTACGGTTCCACTGGCTTAAGCTGGTTTTGGAGTGTAATGAGCGAATTGAGTGAAGATTGACAATTCTAAAAAGTTTATACATGACAAAAAAGATGCAAGTTGAATGAAAAATGCAAATACAATTAAATCTTAGTTTATTTAAATGTACGTGTTCCGATCGGCTTTAAATACTATTCATATCCCTACGGCCACAATAATAAAAGCAAAAACTGTTTTTAAATTATAGCTCCCAAAGTTATTCAATACAACTATCTAGAAAATAGTGGTTTATTTGCATTTTCACGTAAGACTCAATCTTTGAATAAGAATTTAATGATGATCAACCTTCTTTCAGGATGACGAAACGTTCGCGAAATTAGTTCCCTATTGTACAGTTAACAGCATCGTGAAATTGACATTGATCTCAATCAAAACCATTCTAAATCGCTCACTCATCGTTCCATTCATTCATTCTAGATACTCACTCAAACCATTCAAAAGAGCTCCAAAATGATTAAAAAACATAAGACCATCAACTACATTCAAAATAAATGTAGCTAAAGAAATTGAAATTGTAAGTATCTGATTGGTTCTTGAAGTAATATGAATATATTCATAGAACTTGTATGCCTAATTTATTGGATTAACTCCCATAAATTTCAATAAAAACTCGCTTCACACACTTTCATTCCAAACTCCTTTTAACTCGTCAATTTCACAATGTTGTTAGGTGTATATGCAAGTAATCGTGCAATTATCAATTCGTAGACATCTATTTTTCTTCGTCTTTTTATGTATGATCTATTCTAAGCTTATCAAATACAAAAAAAAAAAAAAAAAAAAAAAAAAAACTGTCGAAAGTAGTCATCCGTTTTCCATTCATTGTCTTTTGTTCAATTAAACACATTATATTAAGGGTTTTATTTATTTTATCCACTTAGCGCTTCTATTTCAAACAATGTAAAAACATTCGTTATAAAGTTTTGATCAATATAAAACAATAAACTAATGACATAACCTATAATGTAATTTTAAGTGATCGTAATGCAATACGCATGTAGTAGATTGGTGCTGAATGGATTGGTTAATTTTCTTGGTTGTGTCGAGCAAGAAACCCTTGTCGCGCTGAACCCGAAATGTTCTTGCTTTGGTTGGAGGTGTTGTTAGAAATATCGGACGATTGATAAGGTGAATGATTTTGGAATAATTTTGGAATGCAATTGAATGAGTGTGTGAATAAAATTGAAGGAAGGTAATCCAAGATCGCTAATTTTGTTCAGGGTGACCTACTTTTAATAAAAGATGCATAAAAGTTCTTTAAATGACTCCTCATTTCTTCAAGAACCAACCAGGCACTCATTATTTCAAAAATGTCATTGAAATCGCGATTTGTTTTATAGCATTATTAATTTTGAATGTAGCTGTAGATCTTATTGTTTTAAGTCACTTAAGAGCATTTTTGAGTGATTTGAGTATGTCTTTTGATTGAATGAATGAAGCGCTAAGTGGGCGAATTAGAATGCTTTTTATTGAGATGAATGTCAATTTCACGACGTTACTTTCTTAAAAAGTATTTCTATAGAAAAAAATAATACTCACATAAATGCATCCTGCGCCTTCAGAATTTTCAATTTAATTATTTTGTTGATTTTTTTTTATAGCAGGGCGAGGTTTACAGTTGGTAACATCGTGAAATTGAAACTCATCCCATTCTAATTCATTCTTGATAGCTCCCTCTACGCTCCGCTTCATTCATTAGTCATTTCAATTACAAATTTAAGCCATTCATAAACACTCCAGAATCATTCGAAAATGCCGTAAAATCGTTCACACAATTTCATACAAGTAAATGAAGAGCAAATCACCCATTACTTTTTATTAGCTCAGGTTGGTTATCAATAATAGACGAAATTAGTGATATTGTATAGACCCCTTAATTTCATTCAAAAATCGCTCAAAACTTCATTCAATACCAGTCCATCTCCTTCGAAAATCATTCACCTCGTCATTTTCATGATTTCATAAACTGTTTATTAAGCGTCCCATGAACTTGGAACAAAAATTTCTTGAATATTTTGGCTATTCTTTTTAGGTCACGCAGTATTATTTAAGATCATAACATTAACTTCAATTTCACCGAAAACACTTTCATTATACCTCAATTTTTTTCTCAAAATCGTTCAAATCAACTTTTTATTGATACAAACCATTCCAACACTTTATCGGTTAGCCCCAACTTTTGAAATGTTTGATTTAAATTTCCGATTGAATCATCTTATAGAATGCCCTCTAACTATATGACTAGATCTATACGAGTGTTTGAATGATGTACGCACAAGCCTGTAGTTACGAGATTTTGAGGCGAACTGAAAACATCCTGCTTTGTGCACCAATACTCTCATTTAGCACAAACTCGCTTATTTTGCACATTCTATTCCTGTCCATATTCTTAGTCAATATCTCGATGTCTTTACATGTATGATCAAGAAAAGGAAGCCAAAGAAAGGTGCATCAGTCAATTGTAAATTGAAATATTTGGAAATGAATTGTAAATCTTAAAATATCGTTATATTTGCGTTGACAATAATCATCCCTGTGTTTCGCCATTTGACTCGAATTACAATAAATCAAAAACAGAAGAAATGACCAATAAAATCGATGAATGTTGAATTGTTTGATTGTTATTAATTGAAATAATAAACACAGAATAAACAGCGGTGGTCGGGTACGCAGCTTCCTTTGTTAGCTCCTATTAGAACTGTCAAGTAATAGTTTATTGAATCTTGTTACGATTTTAATGTGCTAAAATAGGCATTTGAAAAGACGCGATACGAACAGTATTCGTAGAATAGCGCAAACATCCCTGTGCTTAGGATCACCAAACCGTGCAAACAGTTTTCAAATTGCACTCCGCTTTGCACGCAAGTGCGCGTGCAAAGCGGGGTTCAATTGGAAAACTGTTTGCACCGTTTGGTGATCCTGAACGCAGGGCTGGATTTCGTACATACAGTTAGTAACACCATGAAATTGACTGTCATTCCGGCCAAAACCATTCTTAATCGCTCATTTAGCGCTCATTATATTCATTCCAAAAACTCATTCAAACCATTAAAAAACGCTCCAAATCACTTAAAATGATGAGATTTACAACTATATTAAAAAATCGGTAGACTAAATCCATGATTTCACTAACATAACTGAATTTTGTAAATGTACGATGGGCTCGTGAAGACAAAGAAAGTTATCCATAGAACCTGTGTGCATATTTTATTAAAGGGTGGTAATACATATCATAAATTCTGTTCACCCTGAACAAAATTAGCGTTATTGAGATATCTCTCTTGAATTTCATTCAAAACTCGTTCCACATACTCATTCAATTTCATTCCAAAATCAAACCAAAATCGCCCATCTTGTCAATTTCACGATGTTCTTTATTATACAGGAATATGGAATCCCCGCCCTAAAATAAAAAAAATATTTTTTTGGTGAACGAACGTCGTTCACCAGTGTTATATACCATGTCAGGAAAATCCTGTTGGATGTTAATACATTTGAAATAAAGTAGCGCCTCTTAAAATTCAATTTAGAATCTTTCAACATTTTTCTCCGCAAAATCACCTTTTTTTTCTTTAATGGCGTGTTTTTAGTTTTCTTTATCAAGTGAAGATAATGAAAATTCGCCTTGAAAAACACAATATGATCTTGCAATGTTTATCAAGGGAATTTTTGATCAGCGTAAGCTTGTCGAGAGTTTAAAGCAAAAACAAAGTTTGTGTCTAAACACCGAAGAGACAGATACTATGTTTTTGACCCAAGCCTTCGCTGGTGCAACTTGTAGTAATCAGCCGGAAATACGTGTTTATCTAGATCATGTCCTCTTGAACTTACATTCGGCAATACTCGGGCGATCTCCGACGGCTCCGAGTTAAATGTAGGTTACAGGAATCGGCCGAGTTGAGACGAATGGCACATCAAGACACCTTGTGTAATTAGAACGCGGTTTTACATAACTTTTCAACTAGCGACAGTCAGTCTCGAGACGGGTTTTAAGACTGATTCGACATGTGTTTTACATGTACAACCTTTCTTGTATCTTTTATTTGAATAGGGGTGAACGTCGCTCCTAAGATTTTTCTGTAAAATTGCGTTGGCTGAAGTAGGGCTTATTCCCAGCGAAAACGTTTCGTATTCGTCTATCTCAGAAGCGAATATTGCCGATTACCAAATGCGACATGCACGGGAGATATTTCATTGGGGCCATTCTACTTTGCATTTTTATGCCCCCGTATCGAGAGATCGGGGGCATATTGTTTTACTCATGTCCGTCTGTCTGTCTGTCTGTCTGTCTATCCGTCTGTCCGTCCGTCTGTCTGTCCGTCCGTCTGTCCGAAAACTTAACCCGAAAACTTAACCTTTGCCTTTTCTCTAAAAGTATTTGAGATACAAAGCTGTACACCAAAGTCAAGTTCATGTGACAAGGTCAAGGTCAAGTGACAATGTCAAGGTCAAACTTTAAAAAAATGCTGTTCCGGGGGCATTCGTGTTTCATTTCAATCTGTAAAACCATATCAATTCAAAATTCTATTTGAAAATTAAATAAATGATAGCTAAATATTCAACCCTAGATACCACTCCAATTGACGAGTATATATTGCTGTGGTCAAGGGGGGACCAGATCCGTCATGCACTTGTTTACAATTCGACAGGCGGGTTTAGTTGTTAAATTATTCGGAAAAGTCATTGCGTTTTTTACAGAAATCATAAAAATCTTAATCGATGAAAAAAAACTGGTTCCATCCTTTCCAAAATACGTTTAGAATTGGTTAACTGCAGTTTAAGAAAAAACTAGCTCCGAGAAGAAAAGTCTAATATCAGCCGCAATACTGTAATAAGATATCTATAGTGAGTGATTTTACAAGCATCCAAACTCTTGAATGTAAACAATAGGTTCTCGTGCAAAAAATAAACCGACAATTGTAAGGATTCTCAATTCTTATTGGGAGGAAAGTCGGGAGGGAAAAAAACAGGGTATTATACTTAAACTATTTGTTCATGCAATTATTACCTCCCTTTAAAAAAATAAACTTCTTAAATAAGATTCTTATTCGCTTTTGAAGTGGAAATTACGTTACAAAAATAATATTTATAAAGACTGTAAGTATGCAATTTACTATGAAGCAATTATTTAATATAAAAAGTTATACTTTAATTTCTAAACCTTAAACAGAAATTATCTATGAATTATACTAATAAGGCACTAGACCTCCTTTAACCTATACTCGAATCCCAACCCAGGCAGGAATTTTCAACTAGAAGTGAACTGGTAAGAAACCCAGAGGTAGCTTCGCGAGTATCGGTGCTTTACACTGGGCACAATAAAGGAGGTCTTTTCGTAGAAGAGCTAGGGGCGTATAAACCCGGATCTCCTCGTATCCGCTTCTTTCTCTCTCATGGTCCTTACCATATATGCCTAGAGCACGGAGGGACCTAAATCCTACAAACACACACTTTAACCTATACGACCAGCACGATTAGCTCAATTGGTAGAGCACCGGACTTCAAAACCATTGAAGTTCGACCGCGTGGGTTCGGTTCCCGGGCTGGTACACTAACAAAAACTACTTGTCTTTCGGATGAGACGTTAAACCGAGGCCCCGTGAGACGGTGCTTTACATCGAGCACGTTAATGAACCATGGCGGATCTCAGCAGTAGATTCGTCATGTATCCTTGCACTATCCCCCGTAACAACTAACCGTCTTCTGGGGGCGTCGCTCATATGGGCATATGCTACGGTAGAGACGATAAATAAACGGAAATACACACTTTAACCTATACCTAAATATTTCTCATCCTGCAGTGTTATAAAATTGAATAACGACATAAGTGTCAACCACGGAAGTGGTTTTGGCATCAGATATGATCAAAATGAATCTCTCGGGTTATGGTTCAAAATACTATTAATAAGTTAACAAATCATAACTTTAAACAATGAGTACAGTTCAGGACTGACTGATATTCATAGGTGTTTCTTTGGTTGGTACTCAAAGACCTTTTCGTCCTCTGAGAAGAAACAAAGATAGATAAAAAAGTTAAAACAAATACAACAAATTTACTTGAAATAAGCTTAAACATGATAACAATTACTTTTGTAAAAACAAACACCATTGGATATAGGTTGAAGACAGTTTTAGATAGGATTAAATCGTTCTCTCCATTTATGTTTAATTAATAAAAGTACCTATTTCAAGTGTGTAAAGAAATTTTCACAGAGTAACAACTCATATTCTAACAAATATTTTTCTAACAGGATTTTCCCCCATCTTTCCCTTTCTTTGAGTTTGCATTGAAATTTCCGAACAACGGAAATTTTGTCAAGACAATTTCCCCCCCCCCTTTTTTTTAATTATTTTTACATTCATAGTTTCTCTTTTCTAATTGAATTCAATATATAATTCTAGAATGCCATCAGGTTCGTTCACCATCAGTACTTTCAGTGCTTTGATCTTTGTAGGCTATGCTCACCACACATCGATGTCAAGTATTGTCGGAAAGTCCGGGTTCGAATCTCCGCATTCACAGTGGAAAGCTACTCAAGGTACAGTGTTTTTTTTGTTGTTTTTTTTTTGTTTGTTTGTTTGTTTGGTGCCCAAGATTATCACAATTGGTGCAAATTTGGTCTAATTGTATTGCTTTAGACTCTAGATTATGTCAGTCTTCTTATGTTAAATTCCAATTCTTAAATCATTCGAACGAGCCTTCAATTCATAATGTGGGTTTCACGTAAAACTGTAAAACTGCCTTTATAGGATTCTATAAAAAGAAATGTGAATACCTCAGTTATAGTTAAAAACATCGTGAAATTGACAGTCATTACGATCCAAACCATCTTAATCACTCATTCGGCGCTAAATGCGCACACATCCAAAACCGTCACTTCATTCAGTAAATACGCTCCAAAATCATCCAACACGAACGGCATTTAATTCATATCGTCAAAAAATCATTGCGCATACTTCTTGGCTGATGCTGATTTTAAAGTTTCTGATTTATTCGTGATGACACAAAAAAAAGAAAATACTTAGATTTTTCAAAAGGATGTAATAAAATATCGCAATTTGCGTCCAATCGGGTGAAGTTAATGAAATTCTTTGACCCCCCTTTAATGTCATTTAAAAACTAACTCCTATCGCTCAATCAATATTAGTCTGAATTATTCTTAAATCGTTCATCTTATCAATTATGCGATGCCCGAAATTGTTAGTGTTTTTTAACCCCCAATCTATGAAGAAGAGGGGATATATGAAAAATAAGACAATACTAGTGCTGGTGGACCGAGCTTAAATTCTTGAGATATAACTCCTCGAAACTGATATTGAACGAAAATATTAGAATTTCCGTCTGTCCATATTTTCTCCGTTGTAGTCATTTGATTCCTCAAAAAGGAAGCTCTCTAACATCAGGAAATCACAAAAAGCTGATTTCTCTTTCGGAATATCTCTATTGTTTACGGTTTCCGTTGTGTGACGTGTGAATATTGACGAGAACTGATTCTGACATACTCGGTCTTTAACGGTCTTCCCTTACTCTTTAACCGATGTGTTCGACATGTAGGGATATTGTATAAGGTTTTACACGTAAATGATTGGTTTTCATACTAAAAATTCTATTTTGAATTCTTTTTTCCAACATTTTCTCTACAAAAGAAAATCCCCGTAAATTGAACAAGGTTAAAACGATAAAATTGCAACAACTAATACGAAACACCCTTTGAAATATGGAAATGTATTCGTTTGCATCAACTTGAAATACCAACAAAAACAAACAAACTTGTATTAAAATCCACGGTTTGTAAGAAATTGGGAGTAACAAAAATGTACATAAGAAAAAAAGTTAAAGGTTATTTTAAGGAAATTTTCGTAAAAAAGGGTGCTCAAATTTCAAAGATTGTTTTAAATAATTTGATTTAAGTTGTGTCCAACAAGATCTCTTCACTCTAATTGGCTAAAATTTAAGTTCCATACCACGTTGAATACAATTTTGAGTGTTCTTCTACTTTCAAAAACTATCACATGAAGTTGTTTCTAACGCAATATGCCTCTTAATTGACACTTTCTATACTCCTTAGAATGCCGATATTAAACTTTAAGATATGAAAATAATATATTTTATCTCATTAATGAAATATTGAATACATAATCACACATTATATAAGTTTCATACATCAATAATGTATGAAACTTATATATCAGTGTGATTAGGTATTTAGAAGCATACCTTCATGAATAACAAAACCCCATAAACTTTTCATCTTTTAGATATCATGGTCATGGAATATACTATTTTTGACACTAAAAATAAGGATTTTTGGTAAGAAAAAGTCCTTGCGTTTTCTTGCGAATCGAATGAGTTTTGGCCAACAAAAACAGAAACCAAATTGTTTTTGTTTGTTTTTTTAACTGTTGGTGCTTGAACATAATAATGTCAAATTCACCTGCTATGAATGATCTTTGAGTTTTGAAGCAAAATGTACGATTATCTGTCATATTTCCTGCAAATTTTATGACCGATAATAACATAGTGTCCACTTGGAAACTGTGGTTGGCTAGCGACTGTAATTAACATATGACCCGGAAGGAAATAAACATGCGCAAAGAGCCGGGATTGTTCATTTCGCGCGTGAACTTTGTCACGTGTTAATTCCGTGACTGACAGTAATGGCGGTGTCGCCGTTTTCATGATTTGTGACAGAATAGCATATTGCAACAACTCTGTTTTAAGGGCTAACCTTTGATAATTAAATAGGAAAACCTAAATTTGGGGTACATTTATATATTTAGTAAGTCTTTAGGTTTGTATCTTAAGTTGGAAAATAGCAATATATCACTAATATTTCTAAATAATGTTTCCAAAAAGAACTTTAAATGAAATTTAATCTTGAATTTTGAAGCCTCTTAGCTACATCTTAAATCAAAACATACCCCCGAGCTTAAAGAATTAAACTTAAAGTTTGAAAAAATAGCAGCGAGCGCAAATATCAGCTTCAAAAGTTAAGGGAAAACAACAACAACAACAGTTAATAATAATAATAAAAAAAACCGACGGTAATCAGACAGTAAGAAGGAGTCCTTTTTCATAAAAAAATCTATTCGTCCATTTGTATAACGGCATTTAGGAAACAGAAGTCATAGAGGATAATCGATTGTTTCAGTGTAAGATCGATTTATATTACATTGAGTGAACAACAAAAGCTTTATTTCCACGAGAGTGATACTATTGCTTTTGTTGTTCACGAAATGAAATATTAATGAATCTTACTCGAAAAAACAAACGATTATTCTATTTCTTTATTGCAAAAATGAGACAAAATTTCAAATTTCTGGGACATATTTTCTTTAAGTGCGTCATTTTGCATGTGATTGCTTTGCAACGTTCGTTGTGACGTCACTTATTTCGCCCCACATAGATAACGTCAAATAAGATGAAATGCACAAAAGCAGGGTATAAGTTTTTGATAATTTCACTGCTTTTGCCATGAGATTATCAAGTAGTAATCTACCGTTACATCTCGATAAACCACCAAAAAGCATTAAAGAATATCTCATTAACAACGTCTGAAAATGAGAAAAAGGGCGAAAATATTTATTTTAAGAAATCTAGACAAACCTACCGATTTAGAGGAGTGCATAAACAAATTGGTGTCAGCGTTTCTAGATCATCAAAGGTTAAGTCCAAGAAAAAACGAAAAAGAGAAAATAAAAGAAAAAAAACATGCAAGAAAAAACAAACTTTTCTGTTTGAGTGTCTTCATGGACCAAAGAGACACTTGATAATCCACTCCAGCCGGAAAAATCGGAAAATGATTTGATTGAATTGAATTAACTATACCACCTTTGGCGATTTCCAAATGTTTTCTAAAGATTTCGGAGCGTTTTTGATCGATTTGAGTGTTTGGAATGAATGAATCTAGCGCCGAGTGAGCGATTTGAAATGGGTTTGATCGGAAAGAGTGTCATTTTTCACAATGTTTTTAACAGTACCTTGAAAGTTTAAGATGCAAACATGTTCAAAACGTTTTGAAAATATTGCCCCGCTTTGCACGTGAACTTACGTGCAAAGCGGGGTAGAATTTCAACATTCACAAACTTGTTTGCATGCGGATTGCATCGCAAAATGCCACGCGAGATATCCAGTCCAAAAAAGGCCAACGACGCGTGGCCGGAGTCGTTTACCGGACGATAAACTATAGTGATTGGTAGTTATTAAATTTGAATATTGAGATATCAATTTGAGATAGTAGTTGATTTATGAATAGTAATTTCAATTTTTATTTGATATGCATTCGACTAGTATTGAAGAAATAATTAAGAACCACTGTTTTGAATTTAGAAAAAAAGACAGCATTTTTATAATTACAATAAATAGATACATGTATTTTTTGTTAAAATTGCGTATGTAATCTGACAGGAAAAAAATATGAAATTATAAATATGGTTACAAAAGGTGCAAATCAAAGGAAAAAATAATAATAATAAAAATGATGATAATAATAGATAAATGAATAGAAAAATAGATAAAATCGCTAAACATTTCCTTTTTAATATTTATTTGCAAGGCCATATCTTTAACGAAATAAAATGCAGGAGTTCTAGAAAAATGTTTGGAATAAATAAATAAATGACTAAATATTGAAAGTTTGAAATACATGTAAAGAATGGAACATAAAAATTACAAAAAGTAGGAAATTTTAATACTTGTCTTTTTTGGAGGGATCGATACAATACGAATAAATTCCTGTACCTCTTTTACGCGTAATGCGTTCACATAATATATAGTACAATCAATTTTAAACAATTGGTTCTAAAGCAAATTATCCAAGTATCAAAGATATGTAAGTTGTGTACGTTAATTTTTACGAGGTACTACTTCACATGCCAAATTAGCACGAAGTAATAACTGTTCAACCTCTTTTGCATTTGACAGCCTCTTAAGAAACACACGAAAAGTCTTAATTTCCCTCGCACGCGCCTAGTGAAAGCATGATAATAGCTAGTTGACTGTATAATAGACCCCGCTTTCAATAACTGACCAGTGGTCAAGCCTCATATCGGATGGGGAAGCCATTTAGAAGTGGTCATTTGTCCGTAAATAATCGGCCAAATTATCCCCATCGGTGATCACTCGTCTGTGTTTAAAATGTAATGAAAATGTGCGTCATCTAGCGAAAGGAGGGATAGAGTGTACATTGTACATTTCAACGTAGGACACAAGAAACAACAACAACAAGAATAATAAAAATCCACTGACAGTCCGTAATCTAAGAAATTTTGATTTCATGTGTGGATTGAACACCATTCTCAAAGGTGAAAGTTATATTGTAAAAGTTGGGGGAACCTAACATATACAGTTAACAACATCGTGAAATTGACAAGGTGAATGATTTGGGAATGAGTTGGGAATGAAACTGAATGAGTGTGAGGAGCGAGTTTTGAGTGAATTTAATGGGAGGTAATCCTTTATCGCAAATTTTGTTCTGGATGAACAAAATTTGTGATATTGATTACCTCCCTTTAATAAAAAGATGCATTCAGTTCTATACAAAGCTTCCTATTTCTTCAACAACCTATGAAAAGCCAAGAATTTAAATGGTGTCAGTGAAATCGCAATTTTTCTCTATCAATTTTTTTTTGAATGACTTGCTTATACTATTCTTTCCATTGGGTTTGAGCTTTTTGAATGGTATGAGTGAGTGTTTGGAATGGATGATTGGATCGTTGAGTGAGCGATTTAGAATGATTTTGATTGAGGTGAATGTCAATTTCACGATGTAACTAACTGTAACCATTTTGTCACATCAGTACACCCATAAGGTCTAATCCGAGCCTGCAGCAGCTCATCCAATTCTGGTGATTATTCGAGGTGCAGGAAACAATCGTGTCGAAAAGAATGTTGGCCTAGACAGGGATCAAACCCGTGGCCCCACGCACTGCAAGCCAGATGAAAACGTTCGCGATTAAAGCTGGTTCAACCGCGGCTTTGCACTAGTACTTACGTGCAAAGCAGTGTACCACTTTTAAACAATTGCAAACAATTCAGTTGCTTGAAAGAATGTCGAATATTTCTCTCATCATGTTAAGTACATGTTCAGTTAACAGCATCGTAAAAATGACACGGTGTATGATTTTGGAATAAATTGGAATGAATTTGAAAGAGTGTAATGTGTGGGTTTTGAGTGATATCAAAGGGAGGTAGTCCAATATCGCTAATTTTGTTCAGGATGGACAAAATAAGCGGTATTTATTACCACATTGAATAGAATATGCATAACAGATTTATAAATAGCTGCATATATCCCCAAGAACCAATCAGACAGTTACAATTTCAATTATGTCTGTGAAATCTCGATTTTTTTTCTAGCTATATTCATTTAGACTGACGTTGTTGTTCTAACCTTTCTAGTGATTTTTGAGTGTTTTTGAATAGTTTGAGTGAGTGAGTGATTGGATTGAATGAATGGAACGTTGAGTAAGCTATTTAATATGGTTTTGGTCGAGATTAATGTCAATTTTACGATGTTACTAACTGTTTAATATATCATGTCCCCGCGAAGCTTAAGCCCACATCAAATTAAAAAAAAATAACTCTAGCAAATTAACTTTGGGTCGCAAACTCATTTCTCTATATCGAGCTATGATTCTTGGAACTTAGGGACCCTTTTTCAATTTCCAAAAGAAAGTTCACGTGAGAGTATCTCGGGAATTCGCGAAATCGTCCAAATTATAATTACCCTTAATATTGCTCCCTATTACTACTTTGTAAACGGATTTTGAGATTCCATTATTCAGAAATCAAGTCTCATGGATCACGCGAGACTTTGAATGTGATTATCCGAGATAAGTGATCTTTTCTCCGAAGGATAATTCGCGAGTAATTCCGACTATAGAGAAAAATTTCATCGGTTGATTTAACAATTTCTCGGACCGTCTTGAGATTAAATATGAGGACGACAACTGCAGAGTGTCACCGAATGAATGCGGTAATTGAAGAGTAATGGGGGAAGTTATTAGGAATTTGATTGGACAAATTCTTTGGAGACACGGAAGGAAATAGTCTAACAACGCGAATGATGCGTGTTCCGCTAAAACGGGTCTACTTGTATAGGTTTTCTACTTATATAGGCTTTCGGCGTTTTCAGCTGATCTGCAGATCCGTCGTGCGTCCGCCCGTCCGTGCGTCCGTGCGTCAGGTCGTAAACCTTTTGTTAAAAAAAATTCTCCTCAGAAACAACTCGTTGAATTTCAGCCAAACTTCACAGTAGTGAACATCGGGTGACCCTCAAAACGCTATTAAAGTTAAATATGTGAGTCGCCACGCGAAAGGGGCCATCTCGGTAATGCGTAAACTGTCGATCCTAGTCAGACTGCGCCAATTGCGCAGGCTGACTAGGATCGACCCTTTCACTATAAGCCGATGTTCTGAATCAAGAATGACCAATCTTTCCTTCAGTGTAGGAACTTTTGAAACGCGACCTACGCTTGGCCCGTACTGGAACATTTTTTTTTCTTCAAATATATATTTTACTAAGTTCACAGATGGTCTCTTTTCACGTGACGTGTCTTGGAACAAAAATGAAAGTTATGCAATTCCTTGATATGAACAACAAAAGGCTTGTTTTTCAAGCTCGTCAATACGACTATAGTGATTCAGGGTGGTTTTGAAACGGACGATTTTAATTTTGTCGATGTTCCTGGGACACTGTAGACCAATTGCATCTTCAGTTACCATTTGATCGTATCGGTGAAATTTCCAACAATTTCACATGTGCGCCACGTCCGCACAGTCTGATCGGAGTCATCACTATGAGTTACAGTTAGCTACTATTTGCTTCGGAAATGCTGTGCCTTTTGACAACGCTTGAATACGTTTGATAAACTGTGTAGTTGCCCAGGCTACTCAATGTCTGTCAATCACGAACATGTGAAATTGTTGAAAATGTCACGCACGTGCTCATTTTGCATTTTCAGATTAACAATATAATCATCTGTATATATATATATTTATATTCCTTTTTTTATTTTTCAGATGCATATCAAATACTTGGTCCAATATCAGCTCGTTTTTCGTCATCAGGTACGTAGAAATGAGTGTGTTTCAAAACAAACATAAACTGAAGTTAAACCGTTTAATTCACCAGTCGATGTCTTGAATTACACCTGTAATCAAGCGTTTGCGAACATTGAAATATTGTTATACGTGATTCTCAATTTCTTAATTGCTTTGCATACAGTTAAAAACATCGTAAAATTGACACTCATTCCGATCAAAACCATTCTTAATCGCTCACTTATCACTCCATTCATACATTCCAAACACTCACTCAAATCGATCAAAACGCTCCAAAATCATTAGAAAACATTTCGAAATCGTCCAAGACGATCATCATTTTATTCAAATCGATTAAAGTATTCCACGAACCTATGACTTTTCCAAAAAAAAAATTCTCACGGCTTGCATTGTTTTTACCCAGTTTTCGTTCATGATACAATTGTGGACGTCATGATAGCGAGCCCATTATGTCGGTGACGTCACTGTGTTGACATTCACGTTTGAAAAAAAGAGAAGAAAATTGCACATCAAGAGTTTTATTCATTATATCCTATGTTTCATTTGTTGTCTTATATAAGGGCAATAGATAAACCTTTATGCATTGTGTACAACAAAAAATAAATATTTCGATACCAAAAGTCGAAAATCAATCGATGAATTCTATTAAAATTGAGTATTTATTCATTTATAGGAAGTGGTCAGATCCAGTTATGGCAGTTTTTACTGGAGCTACTTTCGGACAGCCGGAACGCACATATCATCACGTGGGAGGGAACGAATGGTGAATTCAAATTGGCAGACCCGGACGAAGTGGCCAGAAAATGGGGCGAAAGAAAAAGTAAACCCAACATGAACTATGACAAACTAAGTCGAGCATTAAGATATTATTACGATAAGAATATTATGACAAAAGTACACGGAAAACGTTATGCTTACAAGTTTGACTTTGCAGGACTTGCTCAATCCATACAACCTACAGCACCGGAACACTCCGCGTATAAATACCAACAGGATATGTTTATGTCAGCGGCGTATACGTCACCAAAATTGAACTTTATGTCTCCTGCGCATGCGCCGATGACGACAACTCCATCTCCAGGCTTGTTTGGGGCAGCAAATCCGTATTCATGGCCGGCAACTACTTCAGCACTGTTTCCACCGAATATTCCAAATCACGTGATGTCGCATGGACATTTGTCATCGCATATGCCGTCATATTATTAGAAACGTATATTGGTATTTTTTTGCCACAAATATTTATTCGTTTTAACGAAATACTAATTCGTTATTACGGAATAAAAAATGTGTATATTATGTCACCTACGGGGCTCCGTAGAATACGACTATTTGTGAGAGATAATCTGAATGGTTCGTATGGTTTACCAAATGGGTCAGAAGTCACCTACTACCATTTTGCACATTATCACAACTTTTGACGCTCGCGAAGAAAGTACAATCAGACAACATCATAGAGATTGAAGAAATTGCTTGTTAGAAGCAATTTCTTGATTCTCCGCAATGTTTTCATTTCAAATTGTCAACGATTTCAGTTAGTCACATCGTGAAATTGGCATTCGCCTCAATCAAAACCATTCTAAATCGTTCCCACAGCGTTCAAGTCATCCATTCCAGATACTCATTCAAAGATTTCAGAAACATTCCAAATTCACTAAAAAAAAATGAGATTTTACAACTACATTCGAAATAAATATAGACAGAAAAAAATCGTGAATTCGCTGACATAAATGAAATTATAGGCGTCTGATTGGTTCTTGAAAAAGAGGTTACCTATTCATAGAATTTGTATGAAAATTTTATTAAAGGGTGGTAATAAATATCGCTAATTTTGTCAAAACTGAACACTATTAGCAATATTGGGTTACCCCCTTTTGGTATCACTCAAAACACACTCATCATACTAATTCAATTTCATTCTTAAACCATTCCAAAACATTCACTTTGTCAATTTCGCGGTGTCATTTACTGTACATACATGGAAAAATGGTTTGCATCATACAATTTTCGAATTTACGAGCATTTCGTTGGATTCGGTCACTAAATTCCAAAACCTGGAAAAAAGTTAACTTTATTAATTAAAATGAATAAATGCAGTGCTAAGAAAAAAACATGGCAACATAAAGAAACACATGTATGTTCAGAAGCCAAGTAAATTGATGGTTATTTTTCCTTTTTTCAATGTAAATATCATTTTTGTTACAGATCCACTGGCCGATTTTTTTAATTATAAGAATTGCGACTTTATTACATTTGTGAATTTTAATCATTTTGAAAATACACATTCCACATTAAATGATTATTTATTAATGAGTCAATTTCGTTCATTTTCTTAAAAACGGTTACAATGCCATGTGGGTCCTCCCAGTCAGAGCAAGTGTTTGGAATGAATGATCGGATTTCTGAACGAGTGATTTCGAACGGTTTTGATCGAGATGAGCGTCAATTTCACGGTGTGATTAACTGCAACAGTCGATTTTTGCCCATCCGGTTACACAGATGTTTAGGGAATAATCTTTAAGCGAAAAGTCTGATGTTTGGACACAACGGTTCATCCGTACAATTATCATGCTTATGTTGAGAATTTGTTTGTTTGTATGGATGGGGTTTTAAACCGATTTCAACATCTTTCAGTTATATCGCGGCGGCTGGAGCACCTACCGATAGATTCCTGATATTTCTCACAACAGTGCTACCATTAAAACCTTTCCTTGCCTCCAGCTGCTATCCCACATAGGTCTACGATTATCAATCCGTTGGTGGGAGACAAATAGTCGGAAAGGATGAGTGCCGCCGTCGGAGACCAAGCTCATGACATCGAACTTTTGTTGAGGAACATACTTTGAAAGTTTTTCTAATTTTGAACCAGGCTATGGGATTATCTAATATATACACATGGACAACATTTTTTCTTGGATAAAGGTCTACCTATATCAATAACCGATTCCCAGTCAAGCGACCAATGGTAATGTTTGTAGAGGCTCGAGGACAGTCTAACTGTGTCATTTTGGCGTAAGTTTGGTTCGTAGAGTCCAAAGCTAGAGTTAGAAACATCGTTAAATTGACAATGATATTTGAATGAATTTTGAATGATATTGAATGAGTGTTTGGATCGAGTTTTGAATGAGTTTCCATTATTTTTTGTCTTCATGAACCGATCAGACGCTTTGAAATCCAAAGCAGCCAAATTAATCTTGGACGTTTTGATAAATTGTAATGAATGTTTAATGAATGTTGATCGTTTAAACGCCTTCGATTTTTTTTTTAACTATTTCGGAGCGTTTTGGAGAGATTCGAGTGAGTATCTGGAATGAATGAATGGATCCCTGAGTGAGCGATTTAGATTGGTTTTGATCGAGGCGAATATCAATTTTACGAGAGATGGTCCCATCAATCTATACCTCTATGCCACCAGAAAACTGCCGCTTCCCAAATCTACAGTTACTAACAACGTGAGATTTACATTCATCTCAACAAAAACCATTCTAAATCGTTCACTCATTGCTTCATTTTTTCATTGCTTCATTCATTCATTCATTCATTCATTCATTCATTCATTCATTCATTCCATTCCATTCCATTACATTCATTCAGGATTGTTTGTTTAATTGAATGGGGAGTTAACGCCGCTTTAAACAATGTTTCAGTTATGTCGTGGCGGCTGGAGCACCTAACGATAGATTCTTGGTGTTTCTAACACCAGTACTACCATTACATTCATCTCAATCAAAACCATTCTAAATAACTCACTCAGCGCTCCATTCATTCATTCATTCCAAACACTCGCTCATACCATTCAAAAACGATCCAAAATCACTAAAATTATAAAGACATAAACTACATTAAAACATATTGCTGGAAAAACCGCGTTTTCACTTACATAATTGAAATTTTATAATTTATTAAATGGAAGTAATTAATATTGCTTATTTTCTTCATTCCGAAAAAAATTAGCGATATTGGATGACCTTCCTTTAATTTCACTCAAAATTCGCTCCACACACTCGTTCATTTTCATTCCAAAGTCGTTCCAGAATCATTCATCTTAACAATTTCACGATGTGCTTCACTGTACCTATCTTACTGAATGAGTCCGAGTATAGCGACCATTGGTAATGTTGGTAGAGGCTCTAGGACAGTCTAACTGTGCCATTTTGGTTCGTAGAGTCTAAAGCTAGAATTAGAAACATCGTTAAATTGACAATGATAATTGAATGAATTTTGAATGATATTGAATGAGTGTTTGGATTGAGTTTTAAATGAGTTTCCATTATTTTTTGTCTTCATGAATCGATCAGACGCTTTCAAATCCACAGCAGCCAAAATAATCTTCGAAGTTTTGATATTTAAAAGAATGTTTAATGAATGTTGATCGTTTTGATCGCTTTCGATTTTTTTTAACTATTTTCGGAGCGTTTTGAGTGTTTCGAGTGAGTATCTGGAATGAATGAATGAAGCCCTGAGTGAGCGATTTAAAATGCTTTTGATCGAGGTTTCTATCAATTTTGCGATGTTTCTTACTGTAGTCAGAGATGGTCCCATCAATCTATACCTCTATGCCGCCAGAAAACTACCGCTTCCCAAATTTACAGTTACTTACAGCGTGAAATCAACATTCATCTCAACCAAAACCATTCATTCATTCATTCATTCATTCATTCATTCATTCATTCATTCATTCATTCATTCATTCATTCATTCATTCATTGATCCCAACCAACCACTCAAATCGACGAAAAACGCTCCGAAATCATTAAATAACATTTGGAGTTTCTTCGGGGCGATCAACACTTAATTGAATTAGGTCAAATTATTTTAGACTTTAATTGGCTTGTGCGAATTTCAAGGTGTCTGATTGGTCCATTAAGACACACAAACAAAAGAGAACGTATATTTTATAAAGGGATGTAATAGATATTGCTAATTTTGTTCATCTTGAACAAAATAAGCGACTTTTTATTATTTCCTATTAATTTCTTTCAAAACTCGCTCCACTTACTCATTCAATATAATTCAGAAATCATTCAAAAATTATTCATCATGTCAATCTTACGATGTAATTAACTAAACCAGGAGTTTGACAGTGTTTTCGGAGAAACGCCATCTCGTAGCCGACCCAGAACATGCGCTTGGTCCAATGTCCCAAGGTTTGATCCTTTATGACATTTCTAACAGTATCTCTCATTTGCACCACTAAACCCCTATCAGTTTGTCTTTTTTTCCGAAATGTTTTCAGGATAAACACCGAATACGCGTGCAAAATGCTGAAAATCTCCAGCAGAACAGATTCCACGGCTATTCCCTAAACGTTTACGCAAGTTTCGTTTTTTAGCTGGCCATCAGTAAATTAGTAACAACGTGAAAGAGACAAGGTGAATGAATTTTGAGTGGCATTGGAATGAAAATGAATGGGTGCGAGTTTTGAATGAAGTTAGGGGGATGTGAAACTTTATCGCCCATTTTGTCCAAATTGGACGAAATGAGCGATAAATTATTACATATCTTTACTTAAAAAAAATCTACGCATTTCCCGTGTGTATATATTTTATGGCTAATCAGACTCCTTTCAATTCCACTTTCAATAATAGAAATGTGCTATTACTGAGTGAAGCTTTGATCCTTATGAACGATTCTGAAGCGTTTTTGAAAGAATTAAGAGCGTTTTGGGGTATTTTCGGGTGAGCGTTTGGAATAAGTCAATGGAGCACCGACTGAGTGACCTAGAATTATTTTGATCGAATTGAACGTCAATTTCACGATGTTACTACCCGAGTGTTCGTCTTTAGTTTCGTCCTGCATCCTTGCTCTACCCATTGTTACAATTTAATGTTTTTGGGATGTGTTGCTCTTTTGTCGATTAAATGGCACATGTAGATAAAAGGGAGAGATAAACCGAAGGAAAAGTGCAAAAATATTGTTAGTGCCTATATCAACAGGCACTTTCAACAGTTTTACATGTACCAATCGAAACGTTCTTACAATGTTATATTAATTGTATTGCTTCGAAATCCGACCGACGGCAGCACTCATTCTTTCCGACTATTTGTATCTCACCAATGGGTTGATAATCGTAGACCTATGTGAGATAGCAGCTGGGGGCTAGGAAAGGATGTGGTGGTTGTATTAGTGAGAGAAATACCAGGAAACCATAGATAGGTCTCCAGCCGCCGCGATATAACTGAAAAAAAATTGGAAGCGACGTAGAACTCCGTTCAATCAAACAATCAATCGAAAGCCGATAACAGCGCTATATACGACCCGTGCTTGAATTGCGGGATAATGAGACTAAAGGGAGGTAATCCAACCAGCGTTTGGTGAATCAGTGTCTAGTGTGGATTACTACCCCTACATTAAACCTATCGAAATGTCTTGACATAAATGTAACTTCTGCATAACTTTGATATAGATCTAATTGGAAAAATGTAAAAAGTGTTATTTATCCTTAAGTTGGGGATGAATACGAGAAGCGATTAGTTTTTATGTGACGTTCCTCATTGAATCCCCGGAATATTCTCTTCATATATTAATCGTCGAGCGTAAATATAGAGATTTTATCATTATTTGTCCAAGATGTGAATGGACAACTGCGTGAGCAAGCTAGCAAAATAGATTTATTTTATTTATTTATTTATACAATATTTATAGAGGATTACACAATTAGCTATGATAGCCAGTCTACCTTGCGGTCCTCTGTTAAAACTACAACATATTTATACAACAATATATACATTTAAACAAACATACGAACCATGAGGTACTTTACATGTAAAACCGTCGTTATGTTCAAGCAAGGATCTCGATCAATGACGATCATTGCTTGAGACAAGTGATTAAACCCAATCCCAAATGACCGAAGTTCAGGGTGACACAATTTGAATGGAGTTTTAGACGTAAAAAAGTGAAGTTAAAAGAGAGAGAAATGTTTTGCGTGAAATATGGAGGGAACACAAGAAATTGCTGATTATCAGCATTTCTCCCCTCCCTCAATACTCCCTGTCCATTTAACAAGGGACGTCAATCCAGGTCTTGTCTGGGAAAGGGTTGAATGTAAAAGTATTGTCAGTGGGCATATAAAACATAAAATTATTACTTGAAGAAAGAAATACTTGGTAAAATTCATTATGTTATCAAAAATATGTGCGACAAAGAAATAAATGAAAGAATGCAAAATAATGTAATTGTGCACAATTGGATTCGATGGTCGTGTATAACATTTTAAAAGATTAATACACCATGGCTCAATCTTAGGACTAAGACTAAAAGAGAAATTGATATCATAGAGAAATTGGCATTTTAAAAACTATTAAAATTATTATAACACCTTTCTAATACATTTACAAAACTCATTTTGGGGAAATGAAACCACTTTTGAACTAATCAAAAAGTACAGTTTTAATGGAAACTACTTAATTTAAATTTCCAAAAAATGCAAATCTTTTTTGGCTAAGCCCGAATTCAGTTGCATATTTTTTCGCTCGCTTCATTGCCACATATAAGACCTATGTTCTGTTCTTTTCTTTTGAGTTCCATTAGGGTAATGAAAAACAACAACAACAACAACAACAACAACAAAAAACAGACAAAATCAATTTTTAGTTTTGTCTATATAAACTATGGTTCTGATGGTCCTAGACTGGTGGCAGTCTCTTAAATAGAGGTATATATGAAAAAAGAAAGATAGAAATAATGTTTCATGTCTATAAGCCTGATTTAAGATTTTCAGATAAAAGAAAGTTAACTCAATATATGTGTGTGGTTAGTTTGTGGTTATGCACCTTGTCTACTTATAAATCTAAACTCTGGGACTGAATGCCAGTCTATGATGGTCCCAAAATCATGTTCAACTCCCACGAACTTCAAAAAACAGACAAAATTGATTTTTGGCTTTGTCTATATAAACGAGGGTTCTGATGGCCCGAAAGAAATGTTCAACTCCCACGAACAAAACTGTTAAAAATACTGTCTTTTTTAAAATAAATGCGCACAAATTAAAGCTTTATACTTCAATAAACTTCCAATATAACTCCTTATATAATTCTATTTTAGGCGTATGCCTTCTTTATAAAAACATCAATAAATTATATAATTATCCATAAGATAAAATTGATCATCAACAAGCTCAAAATATTACCCTTAGTTACATCGTGAAATTGACATTCACCTCATTCAAAACCATTCTAAATCGCTCAATGAGCGCTCCATTCATTCATTCCAAACCCTCACTCAAGCCACACAAAACCGTTCAAACCCATTAAAAATATAAAATCAAAAACGTCTTACAAAATAAATTTAGATAGAAAAAAATCGCGATTCCACTGACATAATTCAAATTGTAAGTGTCTAATAGGTTCTTAAAGATAAAAAGGAGGTTAACTACATATTCTGTATGTCATCCTGAACAAAATTTGCGATAAAGGATTACCTCCCATTAACAGAACTCAAAACTCGCTCAACACACTCAATCAATTTCATTCTTAAATCATTCCAAAATCATTCACGATGTTGTTAACTGTACATACTAAAGGTTGTATAGTCTAACTCTATAGTCGATTGGTAAGCTCGTTCAACATATTTTCGGATGGTTACGCGTCCGAGTCCAGCCAGAGAGTGGATGAATCGTAAGGTGGGACATATTGATTATTTACCTCGCTGTGAATATTGGTCAGTTATATTTATATTTCCTCTCTGTCTACTCGCAAGTGTCCGATTCATGGTGTCTCAGGTTCAATTCCCAACGGCAGCACATTTACTCTTCAACTCAGGCGATCGTTAGCTTACCGTAAACCTATTCCGGATGATCCGCTGAAGGCTCGGAAACGGCAAAGTAGTAGAATTTTCCTGCATTCAAGATGACAAAAACGGTGCAAAATCGTTACAAATTATATCCCGCTTTGCACGCGCATTTGCAAACAGTTTTTCATCCTGAACGCGAGCTGGTTCGACTTTTACCAGGGGTCTATTGTGCTCAGAACGCAACAGTATGACTAAAATCGATATTTAAAAACTATTTTCAGATCAAAGTGACAAAATACGAAAATTTAGTACGTGCACATATGCCTTTACTTTACCTAATCATTTTTTCTTTTATTTTTATTCCATTATGTTATTTTTTTATGTATTTATTTATCTATTTATATATTTATCAATTATCTTATTCATTTTTGTTAATTCATTCATATATTTTTTCAATTGAGTTATTCTTTATTTAGATTTTAGAGTTTGTGGTTTTTCACCGTTGGTTTTGTCTTGTGAGAAAGAAGAAGCATTTCTATAAAATAACATTATACATGGGTAAATTATAACAGTTGAATACATACGTTTCTAACTTTAATAACATAGAAACATATCTCTCATTTGGAAAAAGCGCAACAAGCTAAAGAACATGTTACTATTAGCAAGCGACTGAAAATTGACTCACGCATTAAAATATCCGTCTGCCAACTAATAACTTAATTTTTTATCATTCCATAGGTTTGCTTGCATTCTGATTGGCTGAAATAATGGTTTTATTTCTCAATGAAACCAGTTTTGAGAACGATGTTGTATTGTATGCTTCCATAAAAGGTAATTCCGTTAGAGGGATCTGTTTATAGTCCAACCGCGGAATTCAAAAACGCGGGAAAATATGGTATAGCCAGTAGTAGGGATGGACTGAGCTGAAATTTAACAAGCGTGAGATAACGGTACTTAATTACAAATGTTATAAGCTATATACTGACAGAGTAAAGAAACTCATCAAGAAAAACACTTTTTTTTCTCCAAATCTATATTCAATGCTTTTTGTCTTTTCAATTTTAAGTTCTTCGTGAAGAAGTCGGTAACGAAAACATGTTACTTTTACGCTATGACACATGACGAAAACAGATGTAATTCAAAGGGTGTTAAAAGCCAGCAGTTTTGTGTTTCTGTGATCCATCAGTATAGTTAAAAGTCCGTTACAACAAAAAATCCGTTGGCCCCAATTTCTCTATGTTAAACTCGTCGAAAGTCTGTTTATAAACATTCAGAAAGCCTGGTTTACCAATAGTAATCGATAAATCTTTACTAAATTGTTCCATGGTACAGTTAAATACATCGTGAAATTGACACTCATTCCGATCAAAATCAATTCTAATTCATTCTCTCAGCGCTCCATTCTTTCATTCCAAACACTCACTCAATTCGATCATAAACGCCCCAAAATCATTAGAAAACATTTAAAAATCGTTCAAGACTTTCAATAATAAATTCAAATCGATCTATTTATTCTATGATTTTATTATCTGGTGTGAACTTTCAAGTGTCTGATTGGTCCAAGAAGACGTACAAACAGAACACAAACGTATATTTTATTAAAGGGGGGTAATCAACATCGCAAATTTTGTTCACCCTGAACAAAATTTGCGATATAGGATTACCTTTCTTTAATTTCACTCAAAACTCGCTCCATGCACTCATTCAATTTCGTTCCGAAGTCATTCCAAAATGATTCACCTTGTTAATTTCACGATGTTGTTAACTGCATTAAACTATTTATGAAATATGAAGAGAATATTTTTTTTGATATTATGGAGGTATGAAACTAGAAACCTTATCTCACATATGCATGAATCCATTTTGTCTAAGCCATATGAAATGAAATTCTTTTCATCTTTAGATTAGATTCATGAAGATTCTTGTAATAATCACCAAACTACACATCGCAAAACAATTAATTGTTGAAAGACTTGACACAAAGAAGAGGTTTTGCTTTATCTTTTTACGTAAATTTACTTAATTATTCAAATACGATTAAACTTAACATTACTATTAAAAAATGATGAAATGAAAATAATTATAATACTTCTAATGCAAAGCAAATCTCATAAGAAAAAATGAATGAAAAAAATATCCAAAAAGCCAGAAAGAATGAAAAAAAAAAAGAAGAAGAGAAAATGAAATACGTGAATATTTGATTATCGGCCTATATTTACTCTTCATATGTAACAGTTCTTGTTCTAGTGCATGAAAATTCCAAAAAAAAGTTAAAAAGCAAAGGTTATTGAATCAAAATATGGAAAGAAATCATGGTCGATAAGTTCTTTTTGCGGAGTTGTCCCAACGTGTATAAATTTCACAATACTGCTTCATATATCTCGCAACCCAAGGCACAGATATGCCACCATTTGAATTAATCTTCAGACGTTAAAGGTACAGTTAGTTACATCGTAAAATTCACATTAATCTGATACAAAATCATTCTGAATCGCTAGAAAAAATCGCGATTTCCTTGACATAATTGAAATTATAAATATCTGATTGGTTCTTGAAGATATATGATGCTATTTATAGAACTTGCATGCATATTTTTTAAAGGTTATAAATCCTGAACAAAATTAGCTATATTGGATTACCTCCCTTGAATTTCACTCAAAACCCGCTCCACACAATCATTCCATTTCATTCCAAAACATGGACCGTGTCAATTTCACGATGATGTTATCTGTAACTCATAGTTAGTAACATCGTCACAATGACATCCACCTATGTAAAACCACTCTAAATTGCTCATTTAGAACTCCATTCATTTATTAAAAACACGCACTCAAATCACTCAAAAACGCTCAAAATCGTAAAAAAACCTATTCTTAAGTGATCAAAGTCCATTGAAATTAATTGACTTATTCCACTATTGTTTTAGCTAGTTTGGCTTTTGATTGATATTTGAAGACACACAGATTGGAAAGCACGTTGATATCTTTAAAGGGAGGAAATAAGTATCGCTAATTTCCAAGTTGGGTGAAATTAGCGATATTGAATAATCTCCCATTCATCTCTTTCAAACTCACTCAACGAGCTCATTCAATATCATTCTGATATTAAAGAATTTTAACTTGTCAATTTCACGATGTTCTTAAGTGTAATACTTTTTTCAAAAAAATGTACTTCATAGACATCCACTTTCATGTCCGACAGTCTTTGTGCAAAACTCAAACACCATAAAGTAAGAGGAAATCCGCAAACAATAGACTGTGCCGCAACAAGTCGTGTGAAGTTATTCCCAATTTCTCGTGAATCACTGATTTTTAATTAACCAGTCTATGGATCACCGTGCCATTTTAGCGGCCATTTTATAATCACGCCGATATGCAAATACTTTCCTAGAGATCAAACATAAAACATGGCACTTATTGAAGTTAAATGACAACTGATAGAAACAGAGAATAAATGCATTGATCTTTTTTTCCATTTTCTAAAAGCTAGTCGATAATTCTCCTCGAACGGTAAAAAGGAGTGAAAATGGATTATTCATGTCTTCTGCAAGCCGTTATGGGGAACCCGTCTATAGAACCGGAAGTCGGATATAGAATGAGCCCGGGAAATGTATTCTGACATCCTTTGCCGACATAAACCTTTATCAAGATGGTATTTTCTTTTCTTTTTTTTCTATCTTTATTAAATGTTAATCTTACAGCGAATATTTATATTGTCTTTTTTATTAAATAAAAGAGATCTTCATGTTTTAAACATTTATGAATTCTTTTTGCAAAAAAGGACATTATATTTACCAATTTCATAAAGTTTCACCGAATAAAGTAACAACAAAAAGCTGCTCTTTTCTAACCGTTTCTTTACAACGGAGACATTTAATATGTGAAAAAATAAATGTGGCAAAAACACCTCGATTTTCAAAGGCAATATTTTCATTCCTCACGATTTTCCCTTACCTAACAATTGAAATATTTTGTTTTACGATCTCTTAGAACCTCTAATTATTTTCACTTTTCCAAGGAATTGTCGCCTGGTAAAGGATAAATGCAAAAGCTCTTCGATTTCTAAGCACGCAACATTGTTTGATGAGTTTTGATACGCCTAACGAACTTTTCAGTCGGGTTTGTCTCCGCTTCCGGTACGCCATCAGTCGCCATGGCAACCCGCGGTCTTTCAGACTTAATGAAAGTTTTCTATTGACAGAAATTAGAGTACACGGTGGTTACATATTGAACTGTGTTTCCACATTTTCCTGAAAATTTGAGTAGATAAATGCAGTGCCGCCGGTAAAACATATATACCAGCCTACAAGACGAAAACTCTCTCAATAACACTCATGTACAAATCAAGTGTGAATATTTACTTGAGTGAATACTTTATGTTTCTTCGTAAAGATATATCAATGCTATGGATTTGATTAACTCAATGTCATTTCTACAGTTATGAATACGTGAAATTGACAAGTGGAATGATTTAAAAAAAAAAAAAAAAATAGGAATGAAATTGAA
Source organism: Fragum whitleyi (assembly GCA_948146395.1). Lineage (NCBI taxonomy): Eukaryota > Metazoa > Mollusca > Bivalvia > Cardiida > Cardiidae > Fragum > Fragum whitleyi. Next base: position 60,102,182 of record OX411552.1, read on the forward strand.
CGGGTGTGATGAGCAAGTTTAGAATGAAATTGAGCCTTTGAGTTACATTTCAAATAATTTCACATGCTTGAAGTGACCATATGTTTTATTGACAATACAACAATACAACACGAATTGTAATGTTCACTGACCATTTGAAGAGAGGTTTAGACATTATTTGTCAGAAAAGCGCATAGTGAAGACTCTGGTCAGACTGTGCGGCTGCACAGACTGGCCAGAGGCTTTACTTTGCGCAAATGTGAATTTGTTACGCACAGGCTTCATTTGTCTATTTTAATCGGAATGTATGTCAATTTCACGACATTATTAACTAACGAGGAGTAGAGAATAGTTTTATTTTCATGTAAGCAGACGTCGAATGCCTTCAGTTATTGGTTACTTGAATTTGACTTTCACTCCGACAAAAATATTCAAAAACACTCACATAGCGCTCAATTCTTTCATTCGAAAAACTCAATGATTAACAATGATCAAAAACTCAATTCAAATCGCTCGAAATAAAAATCCGTGAGTTCGATGATTGGCTTCAGTTAGGAAGTTTTTGATTGGTTCGAGAAGATTTAGAAACATATCGATAGAATATGATATTAAAGGAAAGTAAAAGATATTTCTAATTTCATTTATCTTGATTTTTTATCCTAAAATCTCTCACAATCTCTATTCGAATTGGCTTAGTATATAAAACGTTTTTACCAATTAAATTCAAAAATAATAAATAAACAAACATAAGAAATGGACGGTCTTATTGTAAAAAATTTGCAATTTTTGTGTGAGTGTTTTGGGTGTTGCTGTAGCAATCATTTGTTAGCTCGTTTCCTTTTTTCCCCGTATTGTTTTTGTACGCGAATGCTTTAATATCTTCGAGTTTCATGTCATATAAATACAATTTTCAGCCAATGAAATTACAAATATTAAATAGTAAATTTTACGGTTCACTACATATACTTTTTTTTCTTCTCACTGTTGTTAGTTGCAGAATAACGAAATTTAACTATCAAAAATGCCTGGAAGTTCATTACAGTTAGTAACATCGTGAAATTGACTGTCATTCCGATCAAAACCATTCTTTATCGCTCTCTCAGCACTCATTTCATTCAAGCATTCCTTACACTCACTCAAACCATTCCAAAAACGCCCAAAAATCACTTAGAATTGTATGATTAACAACTACATTTAAAATAAAATTTAGTAAATAAAATACACGATTTAACTAATATTAATGAATTTTGAATGCGTATGATGGGTTCGTAAAGACATAGAAAGCTATTCATAGAACCTGAACACATATTTTATGAAAGAGTGGTAATGAATATCGATGATTTTTTTTTATCCCGAACAAAATTAATGATATTGGATTACCTCCCTTGAATTTATCTCAAAACTCGCTTCATATGCTCATTCAATTTCATTTCATAATCATTCCAAAGCCATTCACCTTGTCAATTGCAACATGTTCTTACAGTAACTGTACTTTCAATTCTTTTCTTTTTTAAAAAATAAAAATAAATGCAGTCTTTAGAAACCATATCTATGCTGGTATGGGCTATAACACAGATCCGGCCTGGTAAATACGGTAAAAGGAAACTGTAAGGAAATTCTGATTTTCCTATGATGTCGGTTACATTTCTAGAGATCCTGTTAGATTACCGGTATAACGTGGTACGTACGGTATGATCGATTACCCGGCTCTCTTCCATATATGGGCAAAACACCTTTGATGTCTATGTTACAAAACACTTTGAAAATAGATGATATTGAATGGGTGATTATGAAAAACAAAATTTATTTAGCGGCTCATCTATCCACGGTTCAAAAAGAGTTTTTGGGGGAAATTTTGTAGACTGACGACCCTGTGCGTGCTGACAAGGCTCAAAACATTTCGCGATTTGTTGATTTTCTTAATCTAGAATGGTAACACTACCTCTCTATAAAAAAAAAATTTTGGTATACGCTCTCCAGTTGACATCTACGGTAACATCTTTTCCAAATATCTATTAATGAAGTTCCCGAAAATTCCTTTTTCTTATGATTGGTCATAAAAAGATACACATAAATTTATTGTTGAAAGGACTATAATAATATTTATACATTTTAGGCGCCTGAATGGCTTACGCACGCTTATAATGAGATATTTCTGTGCGCGTATTTTTCTTTTCTTTTAAAGGAACTTTCAGGTAAACCATGGATTAAGATTATGGATTAAAACAGCTTGCACTCTACGGAAAATGGTTTAAGGTCATGCAAATGCTTTTTGGCACAATTACAAGGGAATTTTAATTTCCAACAAAAAGTAGAATGCCTAGATATGTTACAATAAAGAACATGTGAAATTGATCCTCATTTCAATCAAAATTATTCTTAATCGATCACTCAGCTCTTCATTCATTCATTCATTCATTCATTCATTCATTCATTCATTCATTCATTCATTCATTCATTCATTCATTCATTCATTCATTCATTCATTCATTCATTCATTCATTCATTCATTCATTCATTCATTCATTCATTCATTCATTCATTCATTCATTCATTCATTCCAGTCACTCCTTCAAACAATACAAAAACGCTAAAAAATCACTAAAATGATATGATTATGAACTACATTCAAAATATAAATCGCTGGAAAAATCAGCAATTTAAGCGACTTGATATAATTCTTTAAGCGTCTGATTTCTTCGTGAAGACATAGAAAGCTATTTTCAGAACCTTCATTAAAAGGAGGTAAGATATATAGCTAATTTTGTTCATTCCTCTAATTTCAATTTAAAATTCTCTCATCGCACTTATTCAAGTTTATTCTAAAACTATTCCAAAATCATTCAGATTGTCTATTTCACGATGTTTCTTACTGTGTGTATCTTATTAAAGTTCTGAATGAGCTCTATCATTTATATTAAGACAGCCCTACACATACAGGTAAAGCCAAAAAATTGTGGGAATATGCCATTTTTTTCAAAAACAGCAACTACTCGACGGAAAGCTAAAAGTGGCCAATGTTTGAATAAAATATATATTTCAACCTACTTACCTGGTACATGTACATCTACAGCCGTGGGTAAAAATCTCCAATCAAAAACGTCGCTTTTCAAACCATCAACTTTTGTTCATACAAAGGTGTTTCAATCTGTCGTGGGCTTTTCATTATGTGTAAGCTATACTAGTACATGTATGAGATGGAGTCTCTGATGTTCTGTAGCTTCTTTCGTCAATCTAGAGCCTCCATTTAATACATAATTTAAGCCTTGTTAACATTTGCCACGGACGCCGCACGATATCATAGGCTGCGATTTTTTGCACGATATCTGTGACATTGTACAGTTTTATTTCCTACGGCAAATGTGTTAAAAATCGCACGATGCCCTCAAGATTTTTCATAAACCTTACGATGCCCGTGCTGCAATCGCAGTGTAATCGCAAGGCAATCGTGCGATCCCCGAACGGACACAATGCGATTAGTCAACTAAATGTTTTGTAGACCGTATGGCCGCCGTGCGGTTTCCGTACGGTGACCGTGCGGAGACTGTAGGAGGATGCAGATTTAACATCGAAAATCGCACGGTCACCGTGCGATGTCCATGCGGCTACCTTGCGATATATTTACGACATGGCTACGGGCTACGGCCGCCGTGCTGTCTTGCAATTTTCAAAACCTTCTTTTTATGCAAAAATCCCAAGGGTCAAGCCATGCGATACTAGACACCGTATGCCGCCACGCTGGCACCGCACGATTTTGGGGTTACGGCGAGGTACGGGTGTCATACGGGCTCCGTAAGCCAAATGTGAACAAGGTTTAAGCCAAATGTAATCTGGGCTACAGCTGGCCTAACTGTGTATTTTGGCAAATAGAAGATTGGTCAAAACACTTTATATAACCTTTTTTTTGCCTTAAAGTTTTACCCAAAAAACGCAATCTGTATGTATATCTATCTTTTATTAAAGAAAGTGTCTTTTTAATCAACGTTCAATGTGTAACAAAAGAAAGTTCTCCTCTCAAGAGCAATGTGTCAAGAAGATTTGTTTGCCTAAATGGTTTTAGAGCTTAGAATGGAAGACAAATGTCTGTTGACAAATTCAAGACGCTTTAATGCCGCCATTGCGTGACGGGAACTCGAATGGTTCCCTAATTGGACGTCGCCTTCTTAATTTTGGGTAGTTGTCTCGTTAAGAAAGCTATTTATGCCGAGACACAGTAAAACTATGCATGAAGGTGACTGTCGATGTCAAAAGATAATATTTTATTTATTTATTTATTTATTTATTTATTTATTTATTTATTTATTTATCTCTTTATTTATTTTTTTGAGGGCGGAGAAATCTTTATGTGACTATTTGCCGTCACAGTAGCTGGTAACTGTTGGCCATCGGCCCACAGTTAGTTAAAAGATTACTATTGGTTAGAAATAAACCGGAAGAATTTTTAATCAATCAGGTTTGTTGTTTCAATTTTACCAATTGAAACAACAATCCTAATTGGTTGAAAAAATCTTCCGTTTAAAATTCAACTGATTGTCAGTTTTTAAGAATTCATACAACCGGACTAAGATGTCAGAATGAGAATAAATTTTCAGTTTCCTCTAAATTCATTGATTATAATCATTTTTCTTGATTTCCCGATTTTCAATGTGTTGTTCAGCTCTCGTCAGTCGATGTAGGCAGATAAGGCGGAATTTCTAATTACGTCTACTATTAGTGCATAAAAAATAACTCAGGAAGATACGTCAAATCTGATTTCCCGATATACCTTATTTAGAACTTTGTTTTCTAGTTTGTACGGTAAGACAAAAGCTTCACTTTTTTCCTAAATTCATCTCACATAAATGTTTTCTGGTTCAAGTCTTGAGAAATATTTGTTTATATGTCTTTTTTTCTTTTGTTCCTTATATTAAAATAAGATTTTATTAACAACCTATGCCCAATGCGTCAATAAACTATTCCTAAGGTCATAAGTATTCTATTTTCTTGTTCTCGGGATAGATTTTTTTATATAATTAGATCAAAATAAAGGTTTACTATATTTTTTCTTGGATTGATCTTACAACAACATATCTCTCTCGTAGTAAAAAGTCTTGTGTCAATCAAATCTGGAGGTTCTATCAATACATGTATTTTGTAGAGAACCAAATCCCACTTGAGCGACTTGGTTCTTTAGAAAAGGTTTAAGGAATGCCGATGTTTTAAATAGATACAAATGTATCAGACAAAAGCAGCCCATCGGAGAAAATAATAAAAAATGATTGAATGTCATTCTTTTTTCATTACAGTTTTGAGAAAAAATTGTGACGGCTATCCAGAGAACCATAAAAATGATTGCCAACAGGCGAAAAGGGACAACTTATTTAGTGCGTAAAGTGCGGACTTCGCAACCTGACTAGGGTGCAAACTTTTCAACACTGGTTGATTTTCTAATTCTAGAACGAATAATCTAATTTCTTAAAGAATATTTAGCTTCGCCATATATCTTTTTTAAATACAAAATTTTACCAAGACTTATGTCCATTTTTGCGTAAAGATTCATATTCATTGCCATCATTTGGGGAATAAATCATACATTCTCCCATAGAATAAAATAATCACCCTTTGAAAAAACGTTTTTGGCCATCAATAATGTCTAGAATACAGTTTGGACAAAGCTGTATATTCGACATTTTTGTGGCCAGTCGACGTTTTATTCGAAGAACAAATTGGGTGGATTGTATCAGCAATGAGATACAATAAGCAATTTCAAGATAATTTGTAAATGATCACGACAAAATTTAAGTTACCTAGAATTTCATTATAAGTATACCCAGATATTTATCACGACAATTGTGTTTCAACATTTGGATAATTTCCTTTTTTCAACAAAATTTACAAATATCTTAAAAATTAAAGTTGTGGACCCCTTAAAGTTTGCAACATTTTGAAACGCACGATCTTTCACAATGGTGGCCGAGGTTTCCTGATGAAAATCATTAAGACACCTCGGTTAACACTCTGAAAGCTCATTACTTCCGGAATGTTGCAGAACGTTAAGGGGTCCAATACCTTATAACTAATATGAAAAAAAGAACATACAAACAAATGAATATAAACAACACGCGCACACACAAAAACACACACACACACACAAAAAAAAAACACACACACAAAAAAAACCAACACGCAATTAACAAACACCTTTCCTCGTTAATGGTCGTCTATAATTTATTCCTGGCTCATATGGTCATCGCATGGTTAGAAATCACTGCCCGAGGTTATAAAACTTTTCTTTCTCAATTCAAAACTTTCTCAAATTTCAATCTGAGATTCAAGCCGCAATTCTGTTTAGATACTCATTTTAATGTTAAAAGATAATATAATTTTAAGTTGTTATGAATAGCAACTTATTAATAACATCTTTTATTTTCATACATTTATTTAAAATCAAAATTTGAGAAAATTCTCAGTTGAGCCTGAGAAAAGTTTTATAAACTAGGGCCTTGAAGACGGAGTAAAAAACGACGAAACTGAGGAAAAAAAATCTTCCTTCCTTGATAAAATATTTACGTAATTGAAAACTTCCATACATCTTCCGGGCCCGGACAAAACACTTTCCGACCGGAAATCGTAAAACCGGGAGCCAATACCCAAGATGGCGGAATTGCGTGGCAACGTCAAGACGCTTGCCACTGGGAGAGTGAAATTGTTGTTTATGACTTCCCGAGCATTAGTGAAAGCAGACGTACATGTTCTGCAATTAACGCAAAGTTTCTTAAACATTTCATCAGCCGACGGGTTTTAAATATTTCTCTTCGAAACAAAATGTGGGCGAAGTAAGTTGGCAAATTTGTCTTTTAAGATCAGGGGTGGAATGAAGTAATAGTTTTAATCATATCTAGTTCCTTGGATTAAACGTATTCATTTTAGTTTGATTTACACGAATCATTAACCTTATAGAGTCGCTCTCGAACACTCTAGATGTGTTCACGTCCCTGAGAGAGGCGGTATTTTAACCCACAGCTGGGTGAACCGTGGCTAGCAATTAAGGGTTTTGCTCATAAAAAAAAACATCTCGGCGGCAGTGAGGCTCGAACCACAGACCTCCAGGTCTCCAATCGAACGCCTATACCACTTGGACACCGGGGCAATCCCTTCAAAATAAACTCTTTTAGATAAAGATGTGCGTGACATTTCCAACAATAGAATATCACCTGGTCGCCTAGGGAAGAGTTAAAGGCCTTTAAAAACAATTCTAAATCCTTCACTCAGCGCTCCATTCATTATTCCCGAACACTCACTCAAAAACGCTCCAAAATCATTCAAAATGATGAGATAAACAACTACAAATTCAAAGTGAATATTGATAAGAAAAATCGCGATTTCACTGAGATAATTGTTAAAATAAGCGCTTTGTTGGTTCTTGAAGAAATGTGAAGGTATTATAGATTTTGAATGCATTTTTGTTAAAGGGAGGTAATTAATATCGCTTATTTTGTTCATCTTGATCAAAATTGGCGATATTGGTTTACCTCCCGATGATTGTACTATAAACTAACTTATTGAACACACTCAATTCCATTCGAAAATCATTCCAAAATCATTGACCTTGTCAATTTCACGATGTTGCTTAGTATATCTACAAAGGGAAAACAGAAGACTATGGTCAGACTGTGCAGATGCACAGGCTGGGCAGAGTCGTCCGATTGTGTACATACGATTGTCTTTTCCTCTGTTATCATGTTGTCATTTGTTATCTTTTATAAGTGCTGAGCTAATTTCTTGTGTCTGTTTAACATTTTGACTTTTTTAAAAAAAAAACCTTGAACTTTGACGTTCGAATTTGAAAACTTGAGACTTGGAAACATCATGCAAAGGGTCAAATAAGAGGAAGCTTGTTTGTTTCTATGTAGGGTCGGATTAATTTTCATTCCGTGAACAACAAAGGTCACACTTAAAAACATGAATTTTGTTGTTCTTCATATGAAAGATCCGTCGATACCATACGAATACCAAACGATCTTTCCTTTTCTTTCTTGAAAGGAAAAAAATATTAAAACGAAAAGGAAAATTTTTCAGAAAAAAATCTGGTAAAGTGTGTCATATTGCACGTGTTTACTAGACTACGTCACTACATTGGCGGATCGAGGGGGGTCGCGGGGGGGGGGGGGGGTGTCGAACGAACCCCCTCTGTATCCAAATTACTTCATTGTAGTGGACAAATTTGATAAAAAAATTGAAACACAACCACCTTTTTGTAGTGTTTAAATCACAAGAACCTGGAATTCTACAAATCACAGATATCAGGGCCCGCGATTATACAACTTTTCTCATTCTCAATTCAATTTTTTCTCAAATTTAAATTGAGATTAAAGTCATAATTCTGTTTTAATACTCATTTAAATGTATTAACATAAAACATAATATTAATACGTTGTTAAAAATTACAGCATATTAATATTATCTTCTTTTTCTATATCCTAAATTTGAATTTAAAATTTGAGAAAATTCTCAGTTGAGCCTGAGAAAAGGTTTATAACCTCGGGCCCTGATGTATAAATTTTAGGAATTAGTCTTTATAGCTAGGGATACTACTGGACTAATTACTCGAATTCTTTAGGTCGCCATCGAACTCCATTTAAAGAAACCCTGGAACCGCCACTGGTCACCTCGTTTTTTGTTAAATGGGTAAAAGGAAAGAAAGTACGTTACTCTCTTTTATTGTAATTTCACCTACAGTAAACGACATCGTGAAACTGACAATGTGAATGATTTTGGAATGATTAAGGAATGAAATTGAATGAGTGTGTGGGGCGAGTTTTGATTGAATTTAATGGGAGGTAATCCAGTATCACAAATTTTGTTCAGGATGAACAAAATTAGCGATATTAATTACCCCCCTTTAAAAAAGCATATATATTCTATAAATAGCTTCCCATTTCTTCAAGATCTAATCAGACGCTTACAATTTCAATAAATTAAGTGAAATCCCGATTGTTTTCTCAGCTATTTTTATTTTTGAACGAAGTTGTTGTTATATGTTTTTCAGTAAGTTTGGAGCGTTTTTGAATGGTTTGAGTGAGTGTTTGAAATGGATGAATGGAGCGCTGAGTGAGCGATTTAGAATGGTTTTGATCGGAATGGTTGTCAATTTCACGATGTAACTAACTGTATTTGACGGTGAGGCAACTAAACGACAAACAACTTATTTTTCTCGATAATCTGCGAGAAGCAAATAAATAGAGGATAATCGTTTGTTTAAGTGTAAGATCGATTTATATTTCATTGAGTGAACAACAAAAGCTATATTTTTTCACGAGTGGCAGAGCCACGAGTGAAAATATAGCTTTTATTTTCACGAAATGAAATATTAATCGATCTTACTTGAAAAACAAACGCTTATACTATTTCTTTAGTGCAAAAATGAGACAAAATGTGAAATTTCTAGGACATATTTTCGTAAAGCGCGTCATTTTGCGCGTGATTGCTGTGCAACGTTCATTGTGACGTCACTTATTTCGCCCCGCATAGATGAAGTCAGATAGGATGAAATGCACGAAAGCAGGATATAAGTTTTTGATAATTTCACTGCTTTTGCGGTGAGTTTATCAAGTGATAATCTACCGCTTTTTCTCGATAAACCACCGAAAACATTAAAGAAAGAATTAGTATTCTGGAAAAACCAAACCAAAACTGAATTAATAAATAATCAGACTTATAAGTGAAAAAAACTCAAATAATTGAAGAAAAATGAAAGATAATAAATTAGTTTGTTTCCCTACTGAACTACATTTAAAATGAAACAATTTTCGAAGTGTTTGAAATTGAATCTGCTTTGCAAGAATACTAAGATTTGAAAAGCAGAGAAAAATTTGCAATTGCATTTTTTTTATTTATTTTTATTTTTTCAAGGAATTAAGGTTATGGCCTTGTTTCAGTCGAATTTCTCTCATATTTGTAGTACATGTAGTTTCAACCGAACTTCTACCATTCTAGTAAACATTTTTTCCTCTTATAATTGGGAAAATAAGGGCTATTTTTTCTGACCCATTCTCAGTGTTGACGAAGAGAGAAATATGTACTGTAATTTTGTCATTTCTCCATTGCCTTGACGACAAAATGGTTGCCTTAATGAGTGGCGTGAAGGCGTTGTTAATTTTGAGTTGTTTATTTTTACTCGTTGATACATAACGTAAACATAAACAACATCTTAAACTCTAGGATGATAATCAAAAAAATACAGCATAGTTTTAACATAACAATGACCTTTTAGGATATTTTATAACTAAGTTTTGAAATGAATTATTCTAAAAAAATGCAATATCCAAAGCTATCGACATGCTTGCGAAACTAAGTGTCTTTAGTATAACGTGTGATTAGACTTTAGTTCCATAAAAGTTAAAATCTTGAATAAGAAGAAATTTTCTAAATGCCTTTAGTATCACAAAGAAACTTTTTCTGAACTATTCTTTATAAATGTACATGTAATGATGATGGTAACGTCCTGCTTCACGGAAAGAACCGACATTGTTTCCGGAAATATCCGATGTTTAAATGATCGCTCTATCGAGGAGCCTTATTATGTGATTATTGTCTCCGACTGCACGTGCTGCACGTGTTTCGCAGTAATTGAGTAAAAAGCCTATCTTAAATTGCAAATATTAACTTTGCCCATAACACGTGACCATTATTACGTTAGGGCACGAATAGACATGTGCAAAAACTATTTGGCAAAATAAAATGTAATATCGCTCATGTATCTAAAAAGACATAGAAACTGGTAATTTTAAATACCAAAAACGGAAGAACGGGAGCCCCTGCTTAGTACTGTCAAGCGAGAATTTTTATTTTCTCTTTTATTCGTGACAAACATCTATAATATTTTAGTGCATTCGGCGTAACATATTCAAAGAAATAGAGTTTAATATTATATAATCAATAAACACGATTATACATATAATGATTATCATACTGAAAATGGTTACAGTCGCTGTTTGATATGGTGTTATACCTAAATGGAATCCGTTACTTGAAATATTTTAAACAAAGAATGAAAATCTATAAAGATTTTAGTTATAGGACCTTTTTATGTTGTTATTTCGCTAAAATAGACGATCTTCGCTTTTCAGGTGTCGTTTTTATATAGGGCATATTTATCTAATATATGTAAAATTACTATGATTTAATAATTTCATGAATGTTCTGATATTCTAGACGACGAAATCTATTGGTAATTATTAAGCACCCTTTGCATCAGAGTATCAAAGTTTGCAATCCCAAAGAACTTGAGATGTCTTTTCAATCTTTAGCATATGAATGGATAAATGAATATGTGTCTGTTCTCTTCCCTGTGCCTATGAATTTGTAGGGGAGGTTTGAGTAGAAATAGAGGGGTGTTACTAGCAAACCGACTTCTACCTCTAAAGGCCTTGAAAATTCAAGGCCCATTAACCTACATTTATATATTATGAATAGGTATGGATGATTGCGCACCGCAAAAGATGAGTTAAGCAGAACATTTCGTGTGATTAAACAAGCATATCTAGCATGTAATACATAGACAATTCATTTGGTAAGATATATTTTTTTATAAAAAGTGTATCAATGTCAAATAAAAGAAATGAAATATTTATAAAACCGAGAATCAATTTGTAAGCTTTACGTTTATATGGAAATACTTACTTTTTTTGTGAAATTATCTCCCTTTATTAACTAAGTTTTAAGAAATTATACATGTTAACAGGCTGAAAATGTATTTTTTGAATGATTATTTCAAATATTTTTACTCATTTAAGCAATTACGGGGCGATTTTAAAAGCCTTTACTACAAAAAGAACAATATAGCAGGCGAAATCGCTTTGACAATTGGCTTGGACGCCATCTTGGTCGCCATCTTGTTTCTAGCGAGTTGGCCAATGATGCCAAGGTGGCATCAATCGGATTCATGATGTACAATGTCTCCCCTTTCTATAAATGTAAAAACATTTTCTATAGACGGTATTGCACGGTTAAAGTGAAATTTCGGGTTTTGCTGCCGGACTATAACTCTTTATTTGAAGTTTTAGTGATACCTCAGTGATATATTAGAATAAACCCTTAGTCGAAAAATAATTCTAGAAATAATTAATCAAATTTTGAGTTTTTGCTAGATCAACAGAACATTTGTTATTATTAAAATTGTTAAAACTTGAACTAGAGTTTCACATAATCCGACCAATGAACTACAGATCTAGATTTACTGCGGAACTGTTTACTTGTTTATTCTGCGGCTTCTAAATTGATTTCCTGTCAAGGGGGATTAGTGCCAGTGGTATGCCAAAATTTGTTTTTGAATTACAAACTCGAGAATTAAAACCTGTTAAAATGCTCTAAAATAGCCGATAAATATTCACTGATAGTACATTTATTAACATCGTGCAATTGACATTCACCTTGCTCAAAAACATCCAAAACCAGTCCCTTGGTGTTGCGTCCATTCATTCTAAACACTCACTCAAACCATAAAAAACGCTTCAAAATCTTTTAAAGAAAAAAAAACTTCGAGATCATTTAACCCATCGACATTTAAATCAAATCGATAAAATTTATCAACGATTTTAGTGTCTGGTGTCGATTTCAAACCGTCTGATTGGCACGTTTAGAAACACAAACAAAGACGTGAATTTTTTTAAAAGGAGGTTATGAAATATCGCTAATTTCAAAAATATCGATATTTGATAACGCCCCTTTGATTTCAGTCAAAACTCGATTATCCCACTCATTCAATCCGAAATCATTCCGAAATCATTCACCTTTTCAATTTCACGCCGGTGTAAACTGTAACGTTAGAATTTAAAAGTTTGAGGATGTTTGGCCGCTTTAACGATAATATAAAATCCGAAACAATGATCATCAAGGGTTTAATGTGAAAAAGACAGCATTAAAAAAGCGCTTAAAAACTTCGATTATCCGCGTCAGCGTGACGCTCTTTGACTTTAGAAGATAATCGGCACGTGACCAGGGGAGATAATTACAAATGTAATTTTGTTTTTCCAGTTACTGCTTGCGCATCATTCTGATATCTTGCTGTACAGTTTTTGTGTTTTGTCTCAGCCAGAAAAATATGCCAGTATATGAAATGGAAATTCTAATTGAAGTAGGCTAAATTATTGAAATTAAAAGAGGAAACAACAACAACAACAATATATATTATTTGACTTTTTCTTGAAATTTACATCGACGCATACACTTGCAATTCTGCTTAAAATGATTCATCTCTGCGGAATGATTTTTGAATGTGTAATTTGAAGATTAATATATAACTTGCATAGTCTTTATTATTGTATTTCATTATAAGAAATATATTTAATCAATGTTATAATCGCCAATGTCGTGCAGCGCATATCATTATCATCATAATTATCATTATCACTTTAAAAAAATCGTCATAAGAATTATAAAATACTGAAATTCATCGTACATATACATGTATCAGACAGAAAAATTATAGATGTAATTGTTTGGATTCTGAAAGGGTAAATGTATCGCTCCCTATAGATATTTAATGAAGCATGACAGGAATTAGAGACGCCACCCTTTACCAAGGAATGAACAAATTACTTGTTAGAATTCATTTGAAATTCTTAAATTGTCTTTTTTAGATCTCTTAAACTCAATTTTATTTTACCTCGAACTAACATAAAAAATTGGTTTCTGTCACTAGAAATATTTTTTGGTCCGTTGATATTTATTTACGTCGTATGAATTATCAATATAAGGTGTTTAAGGTGAAAAGTGTTCGTACGAAGCGACAGGGCCTCGATGGAGTTCAATTATAACGTAAAAATGTCACACTGTTAATCACAAATCATATTGAAATAAAACTGAATGGATACATGGAAGATGGACGCTATTTCATTATTTCACGATTGGCAAGAAAACCCTGCTCGAAATTCCGGATGAAAACGTGCAAAACGTTTTGCAAATGATACTCCGCATTGCACGAATACATACGCGCAAAGCGGGATATCATTGCAAAACGTTCGCAAATGTTTTTGCATCCTGAAAGCAGGGCTTGCTCAACCCCAACGTTATTGAAAAATATAAGAAAAAAAGTATTTGTTTTTCTTTAACGATGACAAAAGATAAGAAAGATATTACCTAAATCTAAAGCAGGCCGTACTGAATCAATATTTGTTTATTTCATGGAGTTGTGAAACTTAAAACTCAATCACACTGTATAATAAGTGAAATCGGTTAATACAAGAGTTTGATAATGTTTCTCAGTTTCATAACTCCATGAAATCAACAAAAACTCATTTTATATCTAATGATATGACCACTTGAAGATAGACTGGTGACAGTCTGTTAAATTAAGATATGTCAGATAAAATAGAAAGTGTAGTAAAGTGTAGAGAGTGACTTTATAACATATTTTCTCAAAGTCTGATTTAACCAGTGTTTCAGATACAGAAAACTAACTCAATGCACCTTGTTGGGTTATTTGTTAAGGGTTACATATATTTATGTTACCAGCAATACTAAACACTGGGACTGAATGCCAGTCTAACTTGTAGAGAAAATGTAAAGATTTATCCATAGTGAATCAAAATTCTTATGGAACTACTTCGTACGAATCTTAAAATTAGCCGCGTCTAATTTGCATTCATTGAGTTATAAATCTAATTTTGAGGCAATAAGGAACCACAACTTTTGATAGACACAAATAAAACTGAAAAAATCTAAATTATTTCCCAAAATTTTTTTTTATCAATCTTAAGCTACACCTATACTTGGTCGATGATATGACCAATGCATCGATATCGACAAAATTAAAGATCGTTTATTGGCGATATTGAACGTCAACTCCTGTATTAAATCAATATAGACGTACAAGTTCAAGTGAGGGGTCAAAAGTTAATTTTCTCTATACCTGTATAGAAAAAATTGACTTTTGATCACTCAGTTTCATTCGTACATCTATACATGTTAAGTATTGTAAATAATGGCCGTTTATTGGCCACGTTGAGTGTAGCTTCTTCAATTTGTACATCAATTATTGAAGGAAGTGATATATGAATTGTTTAGGTCACGTGGGGAATTCATATTTCGGTGAAACCAATCAATTCGAGTATAAGCTTTTGTGAAATAGACGGAAAAGGAAAAAATATTATTTTTCTGAAAAAAATGTTAAAGGTTTGTAATTAAAACGCTATTTATCTTAATCGTCTATAAACGGGTGGCGATTTAGTTTAATACCACGTGATTGGTATCTTATGACGTCTTTGATCACGTGACCATGGTGACACAAATCCTACGCCGGTTTTCTATAAAGAAAGTTAAAACCGTTGTTTAGTTCAATTTTTGATATTCCTCATGTGAAACTAGGTAACATCTAGATGCACTACTCGCAATTTTTTAAACCTTTGTTATATTACTTAGGGCAGTTATTCAAGTTTCTTTGTTTGTTTGAATGAGTTTTTTTGCGTCGCTTTCAAGAATCTTTTGGTTATATCGCGGCGGATGGAGCACCTTATAATTGTTTCCTGATATTTCTCACACAAGTACTACCATAACAACCTTTCCTAGCCTCTAGCTGCTAACCCACATAGGTCTATGAACCCATTGGTGAGATTCAGAAACAAAGAGTCGGAAAAATGAGTGCCGCCGTCGGGGATCGAACCCGGGACCTCTAGATTGATAGTCCGACGCGCTACCAACTGCGCTATGACGGCGGCTGTATGTGCTGGCTTATCGTGATCAATACCACCTGTTTTCCCTCTTAAGCGAGAAAAGTTGAAATTGTTTTATTTTCATTAGAAATACTGGCTTTCAATTAGTGCACCCAGTACTATTCAGAATAGCTAGGGTTTAACTTCAAATTTTAACATTTTTTAAACACTTAATAAAAAAAAAGTTCGTGGAATTTCGTTTTAAGGCACAACGAATGAATCAAATATAGTATTTCTGGAATATTTCTTTTTTACGTTCAAAGATGAAATTGGGAAGATATTATATACATTTATTTCGTTTTGATAAGTATCCAATGTATCAGGGATATGTAAGACAATCCGTTTATAACGATTGTTTGTTGTTGATGTTTGAAGACGTTCTTGATTGTTTCGCTATGATATTTCAAGATCAGATCCCAAGGACTTTTGTAGAAAAAAAAAATACAATGACATAGAAAATAAACAAAACGCAGACGGGCAAATTTAATTTCAACTTTGTCCTTTGTCCTTTTCATTTTCATCAATAAATTTACACCTTGTGTCCTTGTTTACAGAAATATTGACATCCGTATTTACATTCTTTTTGACACTATTTTGTCGATCCCTTCATCCACATTTAAAGAACAATGAATGGTGATTAAGAGATCGCTGCCCTGAATAAATAAATAAATAAATAAATAAATAAATAAATAAATAAATAAATAAATAAATAAATAAATAAATAAATAAATAAATAAATAAATAAATAAATAAATTAATTAATTAATTAATTAATCAATTAATTTAAATAAATAAGAATGACTGGACAATAAAATCAGTCTTTTTATCCGGATTCGCGGTTTTCTGGTATTTTCTTTGATATAAGATGTAGAAAGTGCATAAAGGTCATACACCATGGTAATATATCTGCCGGAAAATAGTTTGTAGGTACCGTTAGTAACACTGTGAAATTGACTTTCACCTCGATCAAAACCAGTCTAATTCGCTCACTCACCGCTCCATTTATTTATTCTAAACACTCACTCAAATAATTCAAACCGCTCCGAACTCGTTATAAAGTATTCTAAATCGATAAACGATCAATATTTCAATGAAATTTATCAAATTATTCCACGATAATTTTGGCTGCTCTGGATTTGAAAGTGTCTCATTGGTTTCCTGGAGACACACAAATTGGAATGTATGCATATCTTGTTAAAGGGAGGTAATAAATATTGCTAATTTCGTCCTAGTCGGACGAATTGAGCAATTTTGGATCACCTCCCTTTAATTTCATTTAAATTTCACTCAACATACTTATTCAATATCATTCAAAATTCATTCAATTTTCATTATACTTGTCAATTTGACGATGATGGATATTCTTTAAAGGGAGGTAATAATATAATGCTTATATTGTCCACTTTGAACAAAATTAGCGATTTCGTTAACCTTTATTGATTTTCACTCAAAAATCGATCGTAGAACTCATTCAATTTCATTCAAAAATCATTTCAGAATCTAGCACCTTGTCAATGACATGATTACCATAATAATATTAAACATAATGATAATAATTATTATTAATATTATTAAGATAATAATAATAATAATAATAATAATAGTTATTTTTTAATAGTAATGATAGAAAAATCGCACATACACTGAAAACAATAGCGGCAACAATGACAACAACCAAACTAGCAAATATTTTCTGTAGGAGTTGAAAAGAGAAAAAGAATGTCGATTTCCTGACTTGAAGTTGTAAAACATGCCAAAACGGATGGATGCCAAGAGAAATTTCATATCATCACTATTGTTTCGAAAACAGATCAAAATTTCATCCAATTTTATTGTCCCTACTCAGGACCCGGTCACGTGACCATTGTATCTGTTTTAAGTCCGTTTTATACCCTGTTTTCTGATCACGACGCGTGTGTCTATTTGCTAAATCTTAGCGTTATTTAATTTGACCAGAAAATGGATTTTATGTCATTATTATTGCCCAAATAAACCAACATCGCTCGCGAGAAATGCAAATAAAGCTGTTTACACACGTATTGGCCAATCACAATTGGTGATGTAAAGGCCATTGTCACGTGAGAGAAAAGCTAATAAAGAGCCAATCAAAAACGCGTTTAGACGGAGTTATTACGCTGATGTCAATCGTTTGCCTGATAGAGACCGGAGTGTAATATATCACCCGGGTGATGAATGATCGGGGCTATACAATATTTTGTTTACATAGTACTTTGACAAGAAAACATAGAATCTTTCAAAGTGACATTCTGCATAGTAACATGGGAGACCGACTCTTTGTAGGCGCATTATATGTATCTCGATTTGTCAGCGCAAAACTTTTGTAAGTGCCTATATCAAGGGGTCAGTACAACAAATTGTAAGTGCCTATATATTTATCTATGTTGGATAGCAGCTAGATGCACAGAGAGGTTAAATAGTAGGTGCTCCATCGTGGCGATATAACTCAAAGCGACAAGATGAGCCTCCAGCTGCTATCTCATATAGGTCTACGATTATCAACCCATTGGTGTGAGACAAATAGTCGGAAAGAATGAGTGCCGCCGTCGGGTGACGATTTGGAAGCTTGATAAATAAAAAAGATAAGAAGATTGTAGACGAACTCCTGGTAGCAGATTCTTATACTGACCTCACATCTTTATTTATTATTCTGGGATCAGTATGTTTTTTGTTTGAATGGGGGTTTTGCGCCGCTTTGAGTTATATCGCCACGATGGAGCACCTAACAATGGATTCCTGCTATTCCTGCTATTTCTCACACCAGTACTACCATTCAACCTTTCTGAGCCTCCAGCTGCTATCGAACATAGGTCAACGATTATCAACCCATTTGTGGAAGACAAATAGTCGGAAAAGATGTGTACCACCATCGGGGCTCAAACCCGAGACCTTTGTATGATACTCAGACAAGTCATTACTATTATGACGGGAACTCGTCACAGCTTTCTTTTTCACCATCACGACTGACCGTCACAATGTTGTTTCGTATGAAAAATCCATAAATTGCATCAATAAATGTGACGGAATGTCCAATATCACATTTCTCGGCGCAATTCATAGATTTGTGACGGTTTGCAATCACATTTTTTGTAAACTTTTTAATTTATATATACCTTATCATTACTAAAATTGAAATGATTTTCGAACCGTCTCCGAAAGGGGTTTAGTCAAGTGTTTAAGCAATTTGCATTGCGTCAAATAACGAAAAAAAATGACAAAAATAATAATATTTAAAACCCCTTTTTAAGATAAAGCTTTCGCCGCAATCGTATAAGATAAATTAGTTTGAACCGAAATAAATTTCAAAAATGCCCTGTATTCTAAATGAAAAAAAGTCTTGAATAGCTTAAAAAATGTATCCCGCTTTGCGCGTAAGAAAACGTGCAAAGGGGGATTCAATTTTAAACGGTCGTAAACTTTTTCGTAATCTGAATGCAGGAATTGTCTTTCCTTGTTCACACAGACAACATATAGAAAGATGAAACAAATGAAACTATACCATTACAACATTAAGAAGTCACGGTATAAACCAACCAATCATGTCGCCATTTTCTCCGAGTCGTGTCATGAAATGGGTCACGTGAAAGTCATTTCCGGTTGTTGGTTTCGAATATCGGCCATTTTCCTCGAGTTTTGTCATAAATCGTGTTATAGTCCATTAGGCTGTCGTACTCAGACAAATATTTAGACGGGAACTTTCTGAGTTTTTGTAAATTGCAAAGTATTTTGCGTTTCCCGTATAGCATTTCTATTTTTCCGCCTCCGACATTGATGAGCAAAGATTCGTTACGAAATATTGGAGGCACTGAATTACCTCCCATGAAATCAAGACACTGCCAATTAGATCACTGTATAAGTCAGGATTGGTTATCTAATTCTCCATGATTTTTATTCCCGCAGCAAGCTCGAAAAGAAACTACTAATGTTTGAATAAATTCCCTCGCAAAGATTTCATTTTGATTGTAATCTTTCTTCGCACTTACGAATTTTCATAATACTTTTTTGTGTTATACGGGTTATTTTCACAAGCCTTACACTAAGCCATAAGCTGATAATGTCGGATGATGAAACAATCGCCTATTAATGAAAGCGATCGGTCGATAACTCATTAAGAAACATGTATCAAACTGTCTTTGTAACGAGAATCTCAAACTAAAAAAGTAAATTTTATCTAGTCTTTGGAGTCCTTTGCACAAACGTGGTATTCTGCTCCGCACATTTTTTTAAAAAGAATCATTTAGGCTAAATTTTGTATCAACCTTTGTTTTCTACTTTTATTAACAGAACAAACAATTAATTATGCTGATACGGGTTTTCTTCTACATCGTTGTTTTATGCTTGTATGTCAATTTTCCTGCATCTAGAAAAAATATGTTCATTGTACAAATGATAACATCGTGAAATTGTCAAGACTGGTGATTTTGGAAAAATATTGGAATGAAATTGATTTAGCGGGCGGAGTTAGTTTTGAGTGAAATTAAAGGGAGATAACCAAATATCGATTACTTTGTTCAAGATATTTGTTACCCCCCTTTTCTAAAATTGCATACAAGTTCTATAAGTATTTTCCTTTTTATTAACGAACCAATTAGACGTTTAATAATTAAAATGATGACATGGAAAGCGCGATTTTTTTCAAGCTATGAATATTTTAAATGGAGTTGTTGATCATATCTGTTTTTGTTTGATTTTAGAGCGTTTTTAAATGGTTTGAGAGAGTGTTTGAAATGAATGTAAGGGGCGCTGAGTGAGATAATTAAACTGGTTTTGATTGAGATGAATTCAATTTCACAATGTTACAAACTGTATTTCCATGCAAACGAGTTCCTATCATTTCTACGTATACTTAAGGCTATCAGACACCATTGCAAAGTTTAACTCGAATAAGTAAAAAGTAACGAAAACATATTACCTCCCTTCAATAAAAGTATATGCCTTTTGTTAATGTCTATATTTAAAGTGCGTGCATTTAATATTCTAACATTATTGATACTTTCTTTTGAATTGTGATGAAATGAACGTTATATTCTACTGAGCTTAAAATCATTTAGTTAAAAAATTGTAATTATGTAACATAAGATTCACGGACATTTTCTTCCTTTTCTAACGTTACAAGAATTTGTTCCGACTGTGCCATTTAAATTAAAAAAAAAATGGAAACAACGCCACAGATGCTTAAATGGCGATCGTTTATTTCTTTCAAAGCGTACATTTTGAAAAATCGGAATATTTTGTCAGTGTAAAGTGGGAAGACTCTTCTTGCAAGCAAGTTTTCCTTTTCTTTCAATGTTATAACCTGACTTTTCTCTACCATTGAATTACCTTTCAACTGTATTTTGTCATTTGAATGATATTCTTCAAGATTCAACAAAAGACACTTAGATATTTAGTATGTCATGGACGCTTAAAGATGACTGATCAACATTATGATTGGGCTGGTTGTTAATATAATTTTCCTGCATATGCATCTTCCTTTGTAAAAGTATAGAAGAAATAGCACCATTGCTTCTCTGTAATTTTTACAGATGTATGAAATCGACTTTTTTCGTCTTTTAAGAAAGAAGCCCCCCCCCCCCCCCAAAAAAAGGAAAAAGTCTTCATCTAACCCACCCAACCCCCTAAATTGCTTCCTAAATGCCTGGGTTATTAATAATTGAAACTTAAATAGTAGTTCAACAAATATCAGTGAGGTACATGTCTTGTATAACAGCAAATATAATTAATCTCTTGTCTTTAGGATATTTATTCACAGAACATGAACATGTGTGAGCGCCTGAATTTGGAGGGTTGGTGGTTTCACGGAAAGCAAAGTGGCCCAAAAGCCTGCATAAACCTACTTTATTTTACATTTTCTAATTCTGCCAATGTTAAGCTAATTTTCTATCTTATTATTTCAACTATATATTATGTAGGTGTAGGTTTGTTGTTGATTTTAAAATAAAAAATAGATTTCGGTGAATAAAAGAGTATTTTTTTTCAAGAACGTTTTCTCCTGCATTTTCGTCTTGTCAATATTACTTAACAAATATTTTACGATTCCTTGTATTCAATGAATCATGTATACCAACTCACTAACATTGCAGGTCATCATTCAGCTTCTTATCGTCCTTCTCTTGGCATTTCGTAAAAATTGCCATTTTCAAAAATTCCCATTTTCTACGAAAAGCTGTGGGAAGCTTTGCTGATTTTTTGGTCAAATTATCGTAAAGGTACACTCTACGAAATATATTGGTTTGATAAAGATTGAAACAAGTGCCTTATGGTGTTGGGTCTGTCCAGTTTTGTTTGGTCCATAAAGCTTTCAATTTAAAAGAAATTGTTTTGACAATATTAATAAACAATATCGGCCCTGTCTTCAAAAAAGGACTTTTTCATTCCAAAATCATTCAACCGGTCAATTTCACGATCTTTTTTTTACTGTAAAAGCGTCGAGAAAATGATTTCTTTGAATAAAATGAAAAGATTCGGTATCATATTAATGACGAAATTTTATCAAGGTAATAAATTTAGTAAGACACCGGTTTCCCAAAGAAATGGACTAGCGTTTAGTTATTTTTACGAAACGGACGAAATCGACAAGGTCACGTGCCCGCCAGCCATATATCGCGATAAATTCCGAATTACTAATGCATAGCCTTGTAATAATGTTCCTGGACGCAGGGGCCCTTTCTTTAGACCAATCCATAAACCGTTAAATCCATTCGTAGGGATTCCTTTTGTCATAAAATGTTTGTTTTATGTAACTGGAATTATGCATTAAACGTGACCTCATTGTAATTGGCCGAGAGTCGGTTTCGCTATCGAGGACTAATTTTCATGTCAGCGCGCAATGATATATTCAAATTACCCGTGTTGCGCACGCGCGCTGTATCTTAAATTTTCTCGGAAGGTTATTTTGATTCGTCCGGCACAAAAGCAATCCGAAACGGTCACATTTCGAGGAATAATAGTTAAAGAGTAAATGGGTCTAGAAATAAACGATCGCTTTCCGTTATACAAATACATTTTCAGCCATACGCACGTTTTATGACTGCAATCAAAGCTTGACTTCACCTTAGATCTTTGGTTCTGCTATCTCTTGGGGGAAATTCATATGGCAGCCCGGGAGTCGCGTGAGATGACGTAATAATTCAAAATTATCTATAATATGCATGCGCAGAAAGGACATTCATGTGAACGGAGTTACCCACTGGTGATAGTAAACAAACTTCATATATACCGCAACAATGATTAATTGACTAATAAAATATCGTTATCCCATTAACAAATGTGATAAAATCGTGCAAAATACTATATGAAATAAGTAAAAAGTATTTGTTGTATAAAATAAAAGAGACAAGTTGTTTTTTGCAATCGAATTGTTGTGCACTATTTTCGACGCCATTTCGGAACCCAAGTAACACCGGCCTGACTCAGGATCAGAAGCGTCGCGGTTAAAAGGTTAAAATGACATTACTAGTGTCGAAACCGAGGTCGTTCTGATGGAAACACGGTTAACTCGGGCCGAAACCGTGTCCCATATGAACTCCCCCTTGCATTGATAGCGCGTAGTAATACTAATGTGGTTCGTCTCGCTACACGTGACTACCGGAAATAGCTTTTTACGAATCTGATTATTTTTTGAGTACGCTCAATGAACTAAGTCTTTTAAATTTTGATTTTTTTTAAAATGTAGGATAGAATGTAGTATTATTAAATGAAAACCCTTTAGATCTTCCCAGCCTAGTTCTGGAATTCCGTGGAAAAGCACATGCCTAAAACAAGATATAGTCAATAGCATCGTGAATTTAAGAAGGTGAATGATTTTGAAATTACATGTATTTTAAATAAAATAAAATGAATAACATGAGCAAATTTTGAATGAAAATGAAAGGCGGCAATATTTATTCCCTACTTTCGTCCAAATCGACGACATTAACGATATTATATCGCTTTCATTGGGCCAACTTATTTCTGACCCCGGGCGGGTACTGTTGCCCGCAACATCAGAGTATCTCTCAGAAAGCGGGCTACCAGCTCTAGACTGGTCCACATATCGACTATCAGAATAGTCTAGAACAGGCTATTCTGATATTCGACAGTGAGACCAGTCTACAGGCGACCCAAAAGCGGGCGAGAAATAAGTTGGCCCAGAAACACTATATAAAAGTGTACGTACTTTTCTGTTTGAGTGTATTCACGACCGAAATTATAAGCTTTAAAATCAAGACAAGCCAATGAAATCGTGCAAAAGATTTGATATATTTAAGCGAAATATTTGGTCGATTTCGAAGCATTTTTAAACGATTTCGATTAGTTTTCGAGTGATTGGTGTGATTGTTTTGAACGGACTGAAAGGAGAGTCGGAGAGCTATAGTCGAATTGGCTATTTTGACTCGTGGATTGTATACAGTTAAGAACATCGTGAAATTGACTAGATAAGTGATTTTGGAATGATTTTGTAATTGAATTGAATGGCTGTGTGGAGCGCGTTTCGAGCCACATTCAAGGGAGATAATCCACTATCACTGATTTTGATCAAGATGAACAAAATTAGCAATAGATATTATCTCCATTTGATAAAATATGCATACAATTTATATCTACCTATTTCTTCAAAAACCTACTTGACGCGTATCATCTTTCAGTGAAATCGCTATATTTATTTTAAATGTAGTTCTTGATCTTATCTTTTAAGTAATGTTAGTGCGTTTCAGATTGGTTTGAGTAAACAGGTGTTTGGAATGAATGATTGGAGCGCTGAGCGAGTGATATTGTAAGGTTTTGATAAAGACAAGTGTCCATTTCAAGAAGGAATTGATCAAGAAAGCGCCTAAATGGACATTGAAAAGTGCTCGCCTAAGACATAATAATTTAGCTTTATAAAGGTAAATGTCTTGCCAACGGATTTCTGCGTACTAAATCAAACCTTGCCGAAAAACGACAATAATAGCATTAATGTCACTAGATTTTTTACTTAATGGCAAAAGTTGCCGGTCACGTCAAAATAGGAGATACGTAATCCTTTGAGATAATTATATTTGCTACTAATATGCATTCACAAATATAACTTTAGTATCAAATTAAAAATCTTTTAGAGTGGATCATTCTTATTTGTCTGAAATTGATTTTATACAAAAGAAAAGTATTATTATAGTCAAAAGAACCAAAAGCATACACCAGAATTAACGCCGTCAGATGTAACAAAAACACTTGATCGTTTCACTAAAATTGTAATATCTAAAAGATTAATGGCGCTAGAGGCACGACAATTTGCCATGTTACGTGAATTACGCCGAATGAAATATTATGTAAGTCTTACGCCTATTGGATGGTCCAAACAGAAGATGACAACCACGAAAGAAAAATGTCTGTAACGTCAGATTGCTAAAAAAACGTCGTTTTTTCAATAGTCCTTTTTTTCAAATTGCATTTATTCGGTTTTTCTTTGGCCTAAATTAATGATAAATCATATTTGAAATACCTCTGAACTGGAATTTATGCAATTATTTTTTTGTCGAAATTCGGCTTGATCTAATGAGTTTATTTTTGAGTTTTCTCAGTCTTAAAATTGTCCCACTTTGCGCAAAAACGTCGTAAAAACACCGATGACATTTTTGATAAACAATTCTTTTTTACAAAGCATCAACATATTCTGAATTTAAATTCATATTCAAAATACATCTGAAATATATTCCAAAAATATAAAAGCAATTGCCAATATCTCTTCAACTAACGGAAATAAAGATCGTAATGTTCGTCTTAAAATTGTCCCGTTTACGCGTTTTTTCGACGTTCGAACGTCAGGTCAATTTATAAGTATTGTCTAAAATATTTTTCGTTCACAGAACCAGACAAAATCTTGCGTTGAAGTTTAATTTCCATCCTTTCAACCTTAATAAGTTTTAACACTGTTGATTGATTAGAAACTTTAATGGTTTTAATTCGAATCTAACTCAGTTTTGTTTCAGTTCTGATTTTGCTTTCAATACTTTCCGTCGTACTGCTCTCAAAAATTGATTGTACAGTCAAACCTGTCTTAAGCAAGCACCCAAGGGACATTCAAAAAGTGCTTGCTTAAGACAGGTGCTTGCTTAATACAGGTCAATTTTAGTGCAATTGGTTCATTTGGGAACTTGGTGGTCGCTTGCTTAAGACAGGTTGCTTGCTGAATACAGGTGGCCGCTAACACAGGTTTGACTGTATATTGAAGGTGATATAAATCATTTTTATGAAACATGAAATCATTTTTGCTTTGACAAGATTGCATATTATTGTATATTTTACAAATGAGTGACTGAATATAATCTATTTTCGTCGCTTTTCGTTTTAGTTTACTTGAACATCATCCATTTTACGTAATATATAAACGGACGTCATTTGTTACAGTAGTGACCGTCGTCTTTTCATTTAATGCTTTCGCCACTGTTTTCAGATGTTGTGTTTTTTAAATTCGATCACTATATATTTGATAATATTTGCACAGCTTAAAGAAATGGGAATCAGTTCTTGATCTATTCATTTGAATTATGCTCGGAATATGACAAATAATGTATGGCCCACAGAAATATGGCGCTAGATTACTGGAATAAAAACACCCTATTTCTATTTCACATTAGCATATTATTTACATAAAATGTTGAAAATATGTCATAGAAAATATGAAGATAGATTGGCTTATATATAAACATCATTTTTGCCGAGAAAGAAAGATCGAAATGACAGGAAATAATCAGGGCGAAAAAATACACATGTATAACCATTTTTGATTTTACCAGAACGCGAATCCATGTTTTATTCAAACTGAAATCGTACGAAAAGTGTTACAAATAAATTTTTAAAATTTTTCAGTTAAGAATATTGTGAAATTGACGCGGTGAATGCTTTTGAAATGATTTCGGGATGATTTGGGAATGATATTGATTGATTGAGAGGATCGAGATTGTTTTGAATAGAATAATTCGGCGGTAATACATTATCGACAATTACGACGAAATAACCGATAATTTATTACCTCCCTTTAAAAATATATCTTTTCGGGCTAATCAGACGCTTTGAAATCAATATTCGATAATAAATTTGATTAGAACTGATTTGATCGATTTAATTGCCATGATGATAATAATGAATGATTTTAAAGCGTTTTAAAAAGATTTTTGTTTCAGTAAATTTTTGGAATGAATGAAAGAAGCCATGAGTAAGCGTTTTTTTTTATATCGATGTATTGTACTCATATAAAATTTCATTTTTGTGCACTATCATTGTATTTCCGCCCAAACAGCTTTAATCTGGACCCGAGATTATAAAACTTTTCTCATTCTCAACTGAAACTGTTCTCAAACTAAAAGTTTCAATATCTGTATGAGCATCAAATACAATATTAATAAGTTGTTATCAATAACAACTTACTCATATTATCTTTTACATTCATACGTATACTACAACATTATGAAATAATAACAGCTAGAAACTCAATTGAGAAAGAGAAAAGTTTTATAACCTCGGAGCCTGGTGTTAAAGTTTGAGTACATTCTCAGTCGAGAATGTGAATAGTTTCACAATCTCGGGGAAGATTTTCATCCTTAACCCTAACTTAACCCATTGCAACACTTTTTAATCTTTTCACGACCATTTCTTAATTTTGAAATGATTTCTATCCAGCGCCGGAGACAAATATTTTCAAAATTTCACAAACTTAGACTTTTTGAAATAAGGCCAGTATAAAATGTTAACTTCTGGAAATAAGTTGAAATAAATACAAAAGATTCATACTTAAATGTATCCAAAAAAAAAAAAACAGAAATAGCGGGCGCATTCCTCTTGAATAACACAGTGCTGTATTTTCCGGGCAATAAGCCGCGACTTAGTTGCTAAAATAGTAGGACATTTCTGAGGTGCGGCTTACACGCTGAACATTACGGCTCATACACCGAATTTATTTTGAAATTGCTAAATGGCCTTTTGGTTCGGCTTATTGGGTACAATTGAAGACTAATTTCGGTTTCTTAAGCGGTAAATATTTTCAATATGCAATGCATCGTCAATGTATCACTTCTGAAGGATCCTCAAAACCGACTTTTCGTTCTTTTTTCTTTTATCATTAGACCAGTTAATAAGGTTTCCGAATCGTTTTCGAATCCTGAACCAAATGCAGATTATACAATGATGCCCTATGTTGAGGATCACCAAACGGTGCAAACAGTTTTCCAATTGTACCCCGCTTTGCACGCGTACCTGCGTGCAAAGCGGGGTATAATGGGAAAACTGTTTGCACCGTTTTGTCATCCTGTGCGCAGGGACGGTTTTTGATGCATTTCCTTTCAATCAATATTAGGTCCTTATCAAAATTCATAGAAAATCTAAAAGCGATAAAATTGACAATAAAAGCAATGTTGTCTAAGTATTATCTGCGAATCAATGGCCACCCTAATCCACTTGTATGACAAATTGGCTTTTAAGGACGATTTAAGCCGATAAAAATTGTTAACGACTCCACTTTATCGAAAACAGATTTTAGCCGGGCCGTGATATAGCGTGATATTCTTAAAGAATGTGTAATTATATATGAAAATATTAATTAAAGTCTGAACATTGCTATACGGCATACTTCAAATAAAAAAAATGTCAATACTACTACTACTGCTGCTACTACTACTACTACTCCTTCTTCTACTACTTATGATAATGATAATAATGATAATGATAATAATAAATCTTGTTTTTAGACTGGACACGTTAGGAAAAAATGCCAAAAAGCAATAAAGAGTGGTTGCTGATTAGTATAGTTCCGCAAGAAAGAGTGAGGTTCGAGAAACCGTTATCTCCTATTACTTTTAATGTAAAATTGATCTTTAATCACTCACTTGAAATTGCAGGTCTTTAATTGTTAAATCAAAGAAACATACTAGAAAACATTTTATTTTAGTCACCTTACAATTTCGTCATGTCTATGGGTCTTTAATATCACATTTTTTCACATTTCAATTTATTTTCAGAGTGTTTAAGTTTCAATGGGATCACAAAATTAAGCCACAAAATGTCAAAGTCATACTGCCGTCTCAAAGGGAACAATCGTTCTACTGTAAAAACAGGCAGAAACTATCTATCACACTTTAATCGCGAAAAATATACATGTAAACATAATCAATTTAAGAAAGGTAATATTTTACGATTGGCATGCTTAATTAAAAAATGTCTTAAAATCAAAGTACTAAAAGCACAAGATACTGTGAATGAGAATCCATTTTTTTAAAATATATTTCTTAAAGTATTCTGATTCATATGTTAGGAAATGATTATGTTGTTGTTTTTGTTGTGTTTTGTTGGGAATATTAAGAAAAAATAGATATGATCCGTTTTTCCGTGACGCATCGACCGTCCTATAGACGAACAGATGATCCACTTGTCCATATAATTTAGTTACACTGAAAACTTTTTTGTTCTCATCGATGTAACGAGCTACAGTTAACAACATCGTGAAATTGACAAGATGAATGATTTTGGAATGATTTTGGAACGAAGTTGAATGAGTGTGTGGAGCGACTTTTGAGTGTATTTAATGGGAGGTAAGCCAGTATTGCAAATTTTGTTCAGGATGAACAAAATTAGCAATATTGATTACCTCCCTTTAATAAAATATGCATAAAAGTTCTGTAAATTACTTCCTATGTTTTCAAGAACAAATCAGACGCAACAATTTCAATCATGTCGGCGAAATCGCGATTTTTTCCCATTTGTTTTCTATTTTGAATGCAATTGTTGGTTGTATACTTTTTAGTCATTTGGAGCGTTCTTGATCGATTTGAATGAAGGTTTGGAATGAATGAATGGGGCGCTGAGTGAGCGATTTAAAATTGTTTTGATTGAGTTAAAAGTCAATTTCACGATGTTATTAACTGTATTAGGTAGACCGACTCGATGGGGCAGTGCAACGAGATTGTAATGACCTTTACACATTTATAGGCACTTACAATAGTTCTGCATTGCCCCTCTATACAGTTAGTTACATCGTGAAATTTCAATTATTAAATTGAAATTGTAAGCGTCTGGTTGGTTCTTTAACAAATAGGGAACTTTCTATTTAACTTGTATGCATATTTTATTAAAGGGAGGTAATCAATATTGCTAATTTTGTTGATCTTGAACAAAATTTGCAATACTGGATTACCTCCCATCGAATTCAATCAAAACTCGTTCCACACACTCATTCAATTTCATTCCTAAATCATTCCAAAATCATTCCCCTTGTCAATTTCACGATGTTGTTAACTGTACTAGGCAAAGATCAGCTTGTCTAAAACAAAAACTCATAGCAGATCGTATATATCTTTCATTACGTCAACAACAAAAAATGCATTTTCCCGAACGAGTGAACGACAGAAATCATTGCTTTTGATGTCCACGACATGAAAGATGTATCACTCTCACAGAAAATGTAAAAAAAGAGACAACATAAATTAAAGGGAAAAAAATCTGAAAGCTCGTACATTTAGTTATATCATAAAATTGACATTCATCTCAATAAAGACATTCTACATCGCTCACTCAGCGCTAAATTCATTCCCAACACTCACTCGAACCATTCAATACACTCCAAAATCATTAAAAAGATAAGAAGAACAACTGCATTAAA
This sequence comes from Fragum whitleyi, assembly GCA_948146395.1. Classification (NCBI taxonomy): domain Eukaryota; kingdom Metazoa; phylum Mollusca; class Bivalvia; order Cardiida; family Cardiidae; genus Fragum; species Fragum whitleyi. Next base: position 60,132,479 of record OX411552.1, read on the forward strand.
AAATCGCGATTTCACTTAAAAAATTGAAATTTCAAGCGTTCTTAAAAAAGGCATCTATTTAAAGAACTTGTATGCATTTTTTAATTGAGATTATGAATATGGCTAATTTTATTCATCATGAACAAAATTGGCGATTTTGGATTACCTCCCATTAATTTTACTAAGGGCCCACTCATCACACTTATTCAAGTTTATTGCAAAGTCATTCCAAATTCATTCACCTTGCCAATTCAGCGATATTCCGCCTAGACAATGTCAAATAGGGATGCAATGAACGAAGGCAGTGTATAATTTTGCGAAAATTTCACTAGTTTGGTAATGAGTTATCCAGTGATAATCTACCGTGATTTCTTAAATACCCACCGGAAAGCATAAAAGAAAATGGAATTCCTGTTGAAAACCGATTACCCGAAGACCTAATTATGATTACGAAATAACAGTTATCAAAATATCCATAATAATGAGATAAACAAATATATCTTTACTACTACATGTAATAAGAGAATGCCGGAATGAATGTGTGTGTAGACATCGTCATATGGACGAGAAAATGGGATGACGTACCAACGTGCGACCGGTTTTATATTAAACAAGATATCATTTTTGGCATAACACATTAATCATTTCAAGTTGAAAAATTCATATTCTCCACACCTTTTGTAGAAGTGTTCACTTTGTTTAAGCTTCCCAAACGAATTACATATATACTCAGCGTCAAAGGAAAGTTACCACCAATAATAACACCCATACAACATTGAATATTTTATTCGTATAAAAAAAAGGCTTTTTATTCATTGACAATGGAGTGTTGGGAAAAAATAAACAGTGGTTTTTAGTCAGTGGCCAGGAGCAAACGTCTTATGGTCGCATAAAGTGACCATCATGGAATTCTGTAAAATAAAATCGTTGAAAAGAGATCTGTTCCGGTAGAGGTCAACCAGGGTTAACATTTCAAAAAGTCTTCTAGAGAAATGTAGAATGATTATTCTAGATTCAAAAAATAAGCACAGTGCAAAAGGTTTCGACACTATTCAACCTGTGCAAACTACGCAGTATGAATAGGATCGACACTCTACCCTCTGCCCAGATGATCCCTCTTCGCGCGACGGGTCACATATATTAAGTAGTTGTCCACCGTTTATGTTGAAAAAGTAAGTACGGCTTCGCATGTTCATACAGTCCAATACATTTGTTCGGTCTAATTCTGAAAAATAAAACATTCTTTTCGTGGCGGATCCAGAGAGGGTTGTGGGGGGGGGGGTTAAGAGGAACTCCTTTCTGATGCGCAGTTATTTCATTTTTATGTAGAAATCTCCTGCTTTTTACGACATATTCCTGTAGTGAAGGTTGTTTTTGCAGGCAGCATAGACTAAGATAAGGCTGCACAATTTTGCAGTCTGGTCTTAGTAGCACTGTCCGCCTTCTACTTACTTTTAGTGAAAAAAAATCGAGACAGACTTGTTAAAATGTCCAAAGAAATAGGAAATGTGTTTAAACAATATTTAAATCCAGTAGGAAAAGAGCTAAATCTTTATAATACTATGAAAACGAACCCCCGTTTGAATGTTCGAAACCCCTTTACAGTAATTCCGGATCCGCCACAGTTCTTTTAATTTTTTAAATTGTTTAAAATGGCGGTTCAACAAAGTAAATCGTCCATGAAATAATACCCGACATTCTGAAAAATTATAAACGCTCTATTTAAATTAAGATTGTGTATAAAATGACATCAATGATAATTCAGTCAATTACAGCCTGAACATATCATATTTTAGATATTTCATATTGATAGCATAACAAAACGATGTTCACCTATTCCCAGTGTTCGTATTGACAAATCATTCACTCCGTAGATAACGTCGAGTCAAAGCGAGGCTCGTTTATCTTCGTCAGTTTACGGACCCACCGGAAGAGGTCGGCGCATGCTCACTTTTGTCAAAATGACATGTGACAGAAATGATACACGCGCCTGCGCAATCTACATCGATATGGTAGGCGTACGTAAACCGATCTATTGACTTTGGCCATATCGACAAATTTCATCAATTGAACGCGAATCCATGATTTTTGTAATTATGTTTTTGATTTGAATTCAAATCAAAATGATAATTGCGATCGAATCTTGATATGAAATTGTGCGGAACGTTTATGCGCGTGTAGCCATGTAGTCCCTTTAGTTTTGTTGGGTTTGGATTTTCACGTGTTTAATCGAACATCACAGTGAAGCGTAATAAAAATAATATTAAAACCTATTCTTTTTCCATCGAGTACGATTTGATTTGAATTGGGGTTTTACGTCGCTTTCAACAATCTCTCAGTTATATCGCGACGACTGGAGCACCTAACGATGGAGTCCTGGTATTTCTCATACCAGTACTACCACCACATCCCTTTCCTAGCCTCCAGTTGCTATTCCACATAGGTTTACGATTATCTACCCATTGGTGGAAGACAAATGTCGGAAAGGATAAGTGCCGCGGCTCCATCGAGTACGAATCAACTTCTTATTACTTAGATTAATTCCTTCTCGATTCTGGTTCTTTAAAATACACCAGTACTTGCACCGATTGTTCGGGCTAATGTAATAACTAAGATCGATAGCCGCTCCCGCGAATTGAAGCGGGACCTTTTGGTCTCAAAGCAAACACTCTACCACGAACAACACTAAAAGTACATCTTGTCGTATTCGGAACATTGTTCGAAATTTTCTGTTAACTGAAAAGTACCTCGGTAGTAAGTGTACAAATTTTGGGTTATTGCAAAGGTAATTCGGCTTCTGGCGGTTGACGCTTGATATGTTTATTTGTTTGATTCGGGTTTTACGCCGCTTTCAACAACCTTTCGTGTATATCGCGGCGGCTTGAGCACCTAACAGTGAATTCCTGGTATTTCTCACACCAGGACTGCCATTACATTCTCTCATAGCCCCCAACTGCTGTTTCACATAGATCTGCCGTCGTCATAGCGCAGTTGGTTGCGCGTCGGACTGTCATTCAAGAGGTTCTGGGTTCGATCCCCGGCGGCGGCATTCAGTCTCTCACCAATGGGTCTATAAATCGTAGACCTATGTGGGATAGCAGCTGCAGGCTAGGAAAGGATCTAATGTTAGTACTGGTGCGAGAAATACCAGAAATTTATTGTTAAGAGCTCCAGCCGCCGGAATTTAGCTGACGGGTTGTTGAAAGCGGCGTAAAACCCCATTCAAACAACAAATCAAAATAGGCCCTTCGATTTTCAACCCATTGATGGATGATATAGTCGGAAATGATGAGGGCCGCTCTCGGGAAACGAACCCGCAATACGTCTGAGGAAAAGCAAAATTGTTTTAGCTTTCCGCTCGTTTAGACATCTTTTGTGCGTATAATAATTTTGACATCAAAACGCAGTGAAACGCGCTTCGTTAGAAAAAAAATGTGGTCAAATTATTCATTGCAGGATACACTCATTTCGATATCCCTGACAAATAAATAACACGGGGAAACTAAGTTTAATGAAAATGCTCGATTTTTCACAAAAACGACTTACTAAAAATCATTCACTTTTGAATCGACCCCAATGCAAATTAGAGACAATTCGTTTATTTTAGAAACAAGTAGTTATGATAGGCTAGGAGATGATATCTTGACGGACGAACATGATCATTATTTTATTGTCAAAAAAATCTGAAAAAATCGTCATGGTATTAGATTGAAAAATTGATATGACAGGAATTTTTTTTCACCATTCCGTTTTATGGAACTTCGGACAAAAGGACAATAAACCTAGGCAAGATGACTACTTGGATGCTCAGTAAGGATGTTGGTGTAGATCCGGTATAAGAAATACATGGAATCCATGGTAAGGTGTTCCTGTCGCTTTGAAATGGATGAAATAATATCAAAAGTGTCATTAAACACCCTCTCGAGCATACAAAAAATCCGAAGTTTTTCTAACAGGGATTCCAGGTAATTCTTACCTTTCCACTGCGCCCCCTCCGGAAACGCTGTCCTAAGTTACGGATTCTAATTATTTAAATAAAAGACGGGTGAATATAATTATATCGTGTATTACACTAGCCCCAGGTGATCCGGGCGAAACTATACGCCATTATTATGCACGTGCTGTGTGAAATCACGCGAGATCTCGGTATCTCATCTCGGCGCACGCGCTTATGAGAGAAATCGAGAATTATACCGTCCGAATTCAATGATCATTGAGTCATTTTTCACCAAAATGGATGACAGCTCCGAACGTCAAAACAACGAGCCCTTGTTATAAGTCAAAACATAATAGGAGAGGGGAAAATAGCAAACATGGCCGCCACATGTAATTTGATATTTTACGCATGCGTCGAAACTAGAATGAGGCTGAATGTCATGTAATATGGACGTTACTTGAAATACAAAACATGTTTCTTGAAATTGAAAACAAACACTCTGGACGGAATGCGAGATTATTGAAAATGGAAACAAACATGGATGACATGTCAAAATGTTTAAGAATTGAAACAAAGTAGCTAGCGAAGTCTCATATATAGAGGATATTGAATGAGTGGTCATTGAATACCGAATTTATTAAACGAGTCATCTATAACAGATAAAAACTAGGCTGCGACGAGTTTTTATCTGTGTTAGATGACGAGTTTAATAAATTCGGTATTTCATGAGCACAAATTTGATATTCTATTTATAATATGACCCGAATTTTCGCGAAATTGTCAAATTTCTTGAAATTCGACATTTCTATTTTCCGCGAAACTTATAACGCCGTTTAAAAATGACGTCACAATATTATACATTATGACGTCATTTTCGCGGTTAGAAAATAGCGTTGCTATTCGATCTGAGCTCATTTGCATAGTTATTCCATTAGTGTATAACTCCCGTGTAATATCAAAAATATTCAATGGGTTTATTTCACTCCTGCGACATAGGTCATATTATAATAATCTTTCCTGAATGCCTTTTCGGTGATTATCGAGAAATACCGATAGATCATAATGTGATAAACTTACTGCAAAACCAGGGAAATTATCGAAAACTTATACCCTGCATTCGTCATTTCACTCTTCGTTACTTTATCTGAGCGGAGCTCAATGAACAAATCATAATGACGTCACGATGACGTTGCCTAGTAATCACGTGAAAATGGCGCACTTTAAGAAAATATGACCCGTCACGCAAAAAGGGACCATCAGGGAAATCTGTAAAATGAATATTCGTAAAAGAGAACTTACTCGTGAAAATTTAGATTGTATTGTTCACTCAATGAAATATCTATCGACCGACAATGTAAAACAAACGATTATTCTAATTCTTTAATGCAAAAGTTTGACGAGTTGAAATCATTTTAGGACAAATTTACTTAGAATTTATTCTAAAAAACTTACCATACCGACCTGGTTTTTTTCCTATGTTTGCATTTTTTTTTTCTTCGTAATATGTTTTGATATGACAATAGTATGTTTTGCTGTCATGGAAAATGAAACGCAAGAATCAATTATATTCTTGTGTGAATCCGCTTTTCGTTTTCATACAGTGTGATTATGTTTTTTTTAGTTCTAGACCTCGATAAACAAATATTCTCTCTGTCTCTTTCCTGAATTAATAATTTTATCAAAGGGAATTATTTGGCAAAAATAATACAAATATCATCAAAAATATAGAGAAAAAAAATCCAAATTTGTCCGGTCCCAATATGTTTTATTCTCATGCCAAAATATTCCATGCGTGTCGCGTGCGATGGCATGCGTTAACGCGCGTGCGTATTTATTAGAACATAAAGAACTATCGAGAAATATTTTGCATAATGATTATTGGCCAGTTCGTTGGTAAAGGGTACCTTTAAATAAATTTGTGCAAGCTTTGACAAATTCTGTCCCACTTGGGCTTCATTTACGCGGTATGAGCAGCTTAAAGGAAGGAAAGGATGCTGTGGTAATGCTCGTGTGTTAAATTCCAGAAATTTCATAGTTAGATGCTCCAGCTGTTACATAATGATTGAAAAAGCGTGAGACCCCATTCCAACAAACCTTCAGCGAATTTGGTACAAGGCTTATGCTTTCTTTCTTACATTACGTTTTGTGTCTTTATCCCTGTGTGTAAAACATATTGGTCTATAACCGCTTCAAAGTACTTAGCTGGAAACCATGCCTGCGTTTAGGATGCTTGAATGTTCGCGAACGTTTAGACATTTTACAACGCTTTGTACGTGAGTACACGTACAAAGCGAGGTACCATTTCTCAAACGTTCTGGGAACGTTTTCGTCTCTAACGGAGGTCATTTTACAACAACAAAATTAGCACGCTAGCCTAAAAACGAGTACGAAAATGTATATGAATTAAAACTAACGTTTGTTGGGCTAGGAATTAGACCATGTTCATTTAAAACTGTTTTTTTTTTTATGAAATGCCGTATATCTCCGCTCTTTATAATATTTCAGTCAAAGCATGCGAAATTCACATATTCTTGTGTTTCGATAATCCCAGTAGAAGATTTGGTATCTGAAAACTTATTATTTTGAACAAAAAATCGTTACATTTATCCAATCGACGAGCGCATCGACTCATTTTAGCATGACTTGAAGCCGATATTATTCCTCTCAGAATGAATCCGAGACTGCTTGACCGGTCTTCATAAATGACAATTGGGTAATTTATTGGAGAATCTTTTGTCACGAATCCTTGTTAGAAAACTGCAGGTGTTAGCGAATCGGGTCCATAAACAAATTGTGGTCCGTTATCGTCATGGGTCACGTCATCCAAAAAAGACAACATAGATAGTCCTTCAACAACAACAACAACAACAACAACAAAAACAACAAAAACATTTTTTTCGGAAGAATTTATAAGGTGAATTTAGAAGTAGATGTATATAGAAGACATCACTTAGAAATTACATCTAAGACAAAGAGCTAGAATAAACGCTGTTAAGAAAGGGGAGCCTAATAATTCGATATATCGACACTAATCACCTGGCCGAATGAGCAGAATTAAGACAGTATGACCAGGCCTGCGTTTGGAAATACATTGCCCTGAGAGGGCATCACAAATGGTACAGTTCAAAACATTGTGAAATTGACGCCCATTTCGATCAAAATCATTCTAAGTCGTTCACTCAGCGCTCCATTCCTTCATTCCGAACACTCACTCAAATCGATAAAAAAAACGCTCCTAAATAGTTAGAAAACACTTCGAAAAAGTTTAAGGCGACCAATGTTTAATTCGAATTAATCAAATTATTCTATAATTTCACTGGCTTGTGCGGCTTTTAACGCGTCTGATCGGTCCACAATGGCACACAAACACAAAAATATTTATATCTTATTAAAGGGAGGTAATACGTATCGCCAATTTTGTTCATCCTGAAATTAACTCCTCACACTCATTCAATTTCATTCATAACTCATTCCAAAATCATTCACCTTGTCAATTTCACGATGTTATTTACTGTAAACTGCATGGCCAAGGGAATCGATATTTTTTACAGTATAGATCGACAAGTTTAGGTGAGTGACCAAAGGTCAGTTTTGTCTGAACAGTGTATAGACAAAGTTGACCTTTGAACACTCACTCAGACTAGTGCATCTATACATGGGTGTTCCATTTTTTTACGCTCGTGTGTACTTCAATATCACGTAGGTACAGATGGTTGAATGCGAGTTTTTCTTTTTCGCTTGTCGTGTCACATATAAAAATGATTAAGATTCAGGCTAGCCCTTTTATGGTCTGTTTGTAAGTCGTTCAATAATTAATTTATTCAAAAGTTAGTGGATTTTATAAAACCAAAAGGTTGTTTCATGTACATTGATTCCTTTAAGGGTTACTTTACATTTTTTAAGAACTATTTAAGCCTCAAGAGAGAAGAATCAACTTTGCCTCCAAGATGACTGAGTTCGGCAAACAAGATGGTGTCTTATTATGTTATTGCAAAACACTGACGGATCCAGAGGGGCTGCGGGGAGGGGGGGGGAGGGGGTAAACAAAAATCCTCTGAAGCTCATTTTTTTCACTTTCATACAGAAATGCTGTTATACTCAAAGACCAATAGAGAACAAAGGTCTGGTTGACAGTATAGACTAAGGTCAGCCTGCACAGTTGTGCAGACTGATCTTATGTTACACTGACTGCCTTCTATTTGATTTTTGTGTACAAAATCTTGAGACAGACTCGTTGATTTCCAAAATTAGGAAATTCGTATAAACAAGATTTAAATTCAGCAAGATAGTGCTTAAAATGTAGAATAATAGAAGAAAAATCCCACATGTTAATGTTTGAACCCCCTTTACAGAAATTCTAAATCAGCCGCTGCCAAAGGGTTTTCCATTCCTTTGACCTTAGCGAAGGCATTAAAGTAACGACTTTTGGGAACGCACCATGACGTCCAAGCGGAATTAGAATTTAAGTTAGCAATTGTCAAACGTGAAATTTTTTTAGAACAGTGTATTCACAGAAAAAGAAGTAATTTTCAAAGGGAGAACGTCATGTCCATCATGTAGAAGGGGTTACAGTTAACCGCATTGTGAAATTGACAAGATAAATGATTTTGGAATGATTTTTGAATGAAATTGAATGAGTGTGTGAAGCGAGTTTTGAGTGAAATTGAAGGAGGCTTATCCAATGTTGTTCATTTTGTTCACGATGAACAAAATTTGAGATATTTATAACCTCCCTTTAACAAAGAATACATACTTCTCTGTTTGTGAGTATTCATGGACCAATCAGACCTTTTCAAATCAACACCAGCCAATAAAATAGTAAAATAATAATTTGATCCATTTGAATTAAATGTTGAAAGTTTTGAACAATTTCGAAATATTTCAATGATTTCGGAGCATTTTGATCGATTTGAAGGGGTGTTTGGAATGATAAAATGAAGCGCTGAATAATCAATTTAGAATGGTTTTGATTGGGATCAATGATAATTTCACGACTTTAATAATTGTACCTCTAACTAGAGAAAGAGTCTTTGTATTCTGAATGCAGGACAGAGATACAGTAAAAAACATAATAAAATTAACAAGTTGAATGATTTTGGAATGATTTGGAATGCAATTAAATGAGTGTGTGGAGCGAGTTTAGAACGATCTTCAAGGGAGATAAAACATTATTATTTTTTTTTAACTATTTTGAAGCGTTTTTAAGTGATTGGAGTGAGTGTTTGGAATGAATGCTTGGAGCACTGAGTGGATAATTTAGAATGGCTTTGATCGAGATAAGTGTCAATCTCACGATTTGACTTAACTGTAGCACTGAATCCGATCTTGCAAAAGAACAACATGAAATAATTATACATTTAGTAACATCGTGAAATTGACAATAATCTCATTCAAAATCAATCTGAATTGCTCCCTCAGTGCTTCATTCATTCAATCCAAACACTCACCCATTCCATTTATAAACGCTTCAGAATCACTTAAAAGATAAGATCAACAACTGCACTTAAAATAAATAAAGCTGTAGTGAAATCGCGATTTCACTAACATAATTGAAACTTTAAGCGACTGATTGGTCCTTCAAGAGATAGCAAACTATTTATAGATGTTATGAACATTCTATTAAAGAGAGGTAAATATAATCGCAAATTTTGTTCATCCTGATCAAAAATAGCGATATTGGATTACCTCCCTTGAATCTCACCCAAAACTCGCTCCACACACTCATCAATTTCACCCTAAATCATTCCAAAATCATTCATCTTGTCAATTCCATGATGTTGTTAACTGTAACAGGAATCAATTGTTAGGTGTTCCAGCATCCGCGATATAACTGAAAAAAAAGTTGAAAGCGGCGTAAAACTCAATCAATCAGTTGAACGATTTCGAAGCGTTTTCTAAATATTCTGGAGCGTTTTTGAGTGAATGGAATGAGTGTTTTAAATGAATGCTTGGAGCACTGAGCGGATAATTTGGAATGGTTTTGATCGATTTCACGATTTGATGGACTGTAGCACTGAATCCGATCTTGCAACAAAAGTAAGTAAAATAATAATACTAAAAATTCACCCTTTTTTCTCGTGAGCCGACCCTAGAAGTAATTGTTTGTCACAAATTCAATTTGAGTATCTATTCGTGCCTCAACGATCATCTTCGTCGATAAAATTCCCGAAATCCTCTCGGAGAGCACTTCCGTATTGAAATGTTGCGGTTTCCCCCCTCGTCTAGTCTCTCGAGGGACTCGGTCTTTATCGCCTTTTGTTATTCCATAGTGTCATTTATTGAGTCGATTTATCACATTAACGCAAATGAAATAGTTTGACCCTTTCCGTCTATGTTTTTCATCCCTAATAAGGTTATTGGTGCTGCTAAATTCCTAATTTTGATGTTCAAGAAAGATATAATATAGACACAGGCTTTACTGATATATGTAACAACTATATGAAATTTACCATCATTCCGATAAAATCCATTCTAAATCACCCATTTAGCGCTCTATTCGCAGCATTAAAAAACTCACTCCAAAACGCTCCGAAATTGTTCAAATTAATCACCAATTAAACAAATCGATCAAATAATTGCATGATTTTTTTTGGTTGGTGTCGGCTTTTAAGCGTCAGTGAGGACACAAACTCAGAAAATTTCGATTTTCAGATTCAGATTTTATTAAAGGGAGGAAAATTAATTTTGCCTAATTGGACGAAATTATCGATTATGATTATCTCCATTAAAAATCAATCAATACTCGCTCCTCCCACTCATTCAATTTCATTATCTTTTCAGCCTCATTTTTTCAGTGATATAGTTTCTAGACATTTTTCTGGATCTAAAATTAATGAGCAAAAAATGATTTTGACGTTGGGAGAATCTCACAGAAAGCGAAGGGTATCATTTAGCACGTGGGTTCTGTGACGTCAAAACCACCAACGTTCCCGCTAAAGGTGGCGTTGAGTATAGGAAATGGGCGAAGCTATCTGTGTACACAGTAAAAACATGATATATGAAATCTAATGCAAATAAAGTTCTATGTTATTTCTTTTTTTTTCAAATGTATACGTTTTACTCCGTCGTGTTTCTGATTTGGTGTCCGCGTTGGTTCAAATCTTGTCAGAGACAATAACTTTCGTTCTTACTTATGGATGAAAAAGACAGCGTTCACGGCTATGCATACAATAGATGATAGATTAAAACTAATCTTACTAAATCTGAGGTGCGTTTCATAGGATAAGGAATTATAAGGTTACTTAAGATTTGTAATCGGGAAATCTTGCGCAACGTTGTTCAAATTCAACTCAATCGCTCGATATTACAATCAAAAATCTTAAGAAATCTTAAAGTTCTATATGAAACGCACCTCTGATTTTGTTCACGTTCTATGGCCTATGATTAGAGGATATTGAATGGGTGGTCATTGGATACCATATTAAACGAGACATCTATTAAAAGATAAAAACGAGGCTGCACCGAGATTTTGTCTGTTTTAGATGACGTTTTTGACAAATTTCGGTATTTTATAAGGACAAATTTGATACTCTACTTATAATGTGACCTTATTTTTTGTGATAAAACAATGAAATTACGAAATCTATCGATTAACGTTACATAATATATTCCTCGAAAAAAAATAACGTCGTTTGTGAAATGACGTCATCAAATCCATGATGACGTCATTTTCTTAACGGAATTATAAACTTGATATCCGCTCTTAGCTTATTTGCATAGTTATTCCACTTATTCCATAGTTTTCGGAAGTTAGCTTAGACCGTATGATATTACTAGCTATAAATACTGTAAAGGGATAAACGACATTGATTTAGTTAACCAAACGATCAAAAAATCGACAAAAAAAACCGAAAAGACGGTTCCTGCCAATAAACCGATGAATACGTACTACTTCTTGATGCGTGGAAATATCATTATTAACAGTCGAGAAGATATCCTTCCGCCGTTAACTGTCACTGGTTCCCGGGCCATCTGATATGAAATCCAATTTTCTAACTGTCAAAACTCTCGTTTTCGTGTACCAGACTACGGCTAGGGAAGAAATTGAACATGTTGATAACAGGAATTTCTTCCTTCCGTAGACGATTGTTCGTAATATAAACCGGCAAACGTCCAAGTGATTTTTGTTTTACAATCTTTTGAGAGACTTGGATCGATTGCTCCATGGAAACCAGGCGATGACATTTCCTAGAAACATTTGGAACGTGTTCTCTCTGCTTTATGACTGCTTTCGAAAGATTACCTTGTATAAGTTTCGATATCTATTTTTTCGAATTTAAGGTAGTGGAACCGTAATAGCTCCGCAACATATCAGAACTCATGATCTTTCACAATGTTGACCAAGGTTTCCTAATGAAAATCATTAGGAAACCTTGGTTAACACTGTTAAAGTTCATTACTTCCAAAACTTTGCGGATCTATTACGGGTCCACTACCTTAAGTTGTTTCAACAATCTTTTGGTCCCAACAGTGACGTTATCGTCCCCGTTTGCTAAGTTCGAAGATGGCTATATTCAAATTCACGCGTTACATTGTCGGGCTGACACACAAACGGATAAGCTTTCGTATGAGGCCGCTTGAGACGATGCTTAACATTGAGCATTTTATTAATGATCTACACGGATTTCAACAGAAGTTTCGTTGTAAATCCATGCAACGTCCACCGTTGGTTGGTTGGTTGGTAAGTTGTTTAGGTGGGTTGATTTGACTGTGATTGGGGTTATTTTGATACCAATTAGACGAAATTAGCGATATGGCATTACCTCCCTTAAATTTCATTAAAAACTCAATCCACACACTCATTCAATATAATTCCAAAATCATTCACCTTGTTGATTTCTTGGTGTTACTAGCTTCAATAATCACAATAAACACGATGATCTAAAGATGGGAGGTTTGAGCCCAAAGAAACCTAGATGTATGAATCGGCAAAAACACTAACCTAGCTCAAAGAAACCCAGCTGTAGAATTGAGTAGCAGTGGATTTAAACTACTGTCTGTCTCTCAGAAAAGTGAAAATATCAAAATTTAATGTTCGAGAGCGATTACATAAGTTTTTCATAGCTTTCGTCGCAATTGAACTAAGATATATTAGTATTAACTCAACAGGAAAATAAGTGAACTAGTATCTAATCCAAATTCGGAATATCAGCGCGCGATCGCAAATCTTTTTAATTGGAATATGTGCGTATGTTTGTGTCAATATAAGCTTTTCATAACTCCAAATAAAAGTTATAAAACTTGTCATTTTGCGTTTGTAAGCACAATTGGGGAATTTTTCTGTAATCATGTACACAAACTCTACTTGAGAATAAAAAGTATTTGGCGTATATAGAATTAAGGTTCATGTAAAGTGTTTGAGACCAAATTTTAAGGGCATTCATTTGCCAAGAAAAAGAAGTATGTCAAAGGAATATTATATATCAAAATGAAGCTATTTATGAGCACACGCAGTTGAAAAACATAAGACTGTTATAACTATAGCGGTATAGCCAAAACATTGTGGAAAAGGGTCATTTTGTACAGAACAAGCAACAGCATGACTGTTGGATAAAATTGAATCATATTTTAACAAAGTCTAGCCTAAAGTACCATCCAGGTAGTGCTACAACCATTGGTATAAAACTAAGCCCAAAAACGTAGTTATGCAAGCAATTTATCTTGACTTATTTTATAAACACATATATCATATATGTCAATCTAATTTTGTAAACGTGTAGTTCTTTTTAGGGTATGGTGTGTTATCACAACATAAATAGACATTAATTGTTTATATACCTGTAAGGTTGTTTAGCAATATATCAATTTCTATTTCACAGAATGATAAATATATAGTAATATTGTAGATCATTGAATTTAAAAAAAACACTATTATTTGAAATAAATCACAGAAAATATTTCACAATATTATGGTGTGATGTTGCACCATACCTTACATCTATTTTGAAAACAGACCAAACCGGTTTGACATGTATGTTGACAAAATAAATGGAAATTGATTGTTTTTAAAAGAGCCTTTTGAGAGCCTTTTGAGACTGAGTTTTATATCTAAGATTGTAGCACTACCTGGATGGTACTTCAGACTGTACTTTGTTAAAATACGGGGCAATTTTATGCAACGGTCATGCAGTTGCTTGTTCTGTACAAAATGACCCTTTTCCACAATGTTTTGGCTATACCGCTATAGCTATGGCAGTCTTATGTCGCCTACCTGCTTGTGCTCACGAATAGCTTCATCTTGATATATAATATACCTGGACATACTGCTTTTTCTTGGCTAATGAAGTACACCCAGTAATTGGATAAAGTATTACCTGAATAACTATAAACTAAACAGGATGGTTTAATACTTGGTATTAACAGTTTTATTCATAAAATATTTTCATTATTCACATCTTCTATTTGTATGTATACACATTTATCAACCAACAAAATAAAAATAACAATTTAAAAGAAAATCGGGTTCAGAGTATTCCATGTTCTACACCTTCGAAATTTCGAAGTTTTGAAAATTAACAAGACGTCAAAAGGGGGTGTTCCAAATATATAGTAAAATGTGCCCACGCTTAGATTTTTATGATATTGTGGGTAATTGTAGTACTACGTATACTGATTAAGGAAATGACTTTTTTTTCCAAAATGAGTAAAGAGGGTCGACCATAAAGTACCCGAAAGCACATCTTAACAAATGCAAAGGGGTGTCAGGAAAAAAATCACATTGCAAGCAAATTTTGGAATCTGTAAAAAAAATTTTTCACTGATTTAAAAGACAATTGGTACCTTTATGTTTTTATATAGGTTGGGATCTTATGTCTGTTTCCTCCTAACAGATATCCCAAAAAGTTCTTGAAAAATTCATGAAAATTTGAAAAAAATGAAATAATGTTCTGAGTTAAAGGGTTAAAATTTTTAAGTTGTAGCTCTAGTCCAGTTATCAAACTTTTTTAAAATTAAGATACATATGTTCTTAATGTTTACAGAAAGTTTCATTGAAATCGAAAACCGGTAAGTTAGTCGAAAATCTCTTAGTGTAGAAGATAGTGGGTGGGGTAAGATAAAGATTTCACCCATCTGATAATCTTAAAGTGTGAATAACTCTACAACGGCTGTAGTCAGGATGTTTATATTTCATACATGGATCCTTTGTGACAAAGCCTATTTACAAAAATTAATCAAATCATCTGTCAAGGTCAAGGTCAATTATCAAGGTCATTGTTATAAATAAGAAAAAACTTCATTGAGCTTTGGGAACATACTTTGCAAAAGTAATGAATGATGATTTTGATTTTCAATTATAGTTTCTTTAAAACAAATGTATTTCAGTTTGTTCCTAACTCAAAGTCATTTGTGAAGGTCAATGTCAGATTTTCTTTTAAACAAACTCATTTCAGTTGTTTCTTTACTCAAGGTCATGTTTGAAGGTTAATGCCACATATGAGGATGGTGTTTAGGATTTGACACTACGAATTTTCTGTCACAATCCTGTAGAAGTTACTGTTCTATGTTTTACAGGTCCGTTTTAGAAATAAGATTCCTCCAAAGAAAATGCGAGACACTTTTAGCAATAAATCAAAATTTAATCGAACTGTAGGTTATGAAATGAAAAACTTTGGAAGGAAAAACAGTGTGGTAAAAGAAGGAATCACTTGTTACAAGCATTTTCTTCTTTTTTATACAGTGTTTTCCTTTGGGGTTGTTTGTAAACAAGGGGTAAATAATGAAACTAAATCACTCAACTGAGTTTTATCGGTCACTGAAGTGACATTCTGGCAAAGATTCGTAGAAATTAGCCGAGTTGTTGAGATGTAATTCAATGAAAAGGGTCAGCTTAGAAATTATTGAATTTGGTATATTGGTTAAAAAGATGATGATGTTTTCATCCGTTAAGTTAAACAGATTTTATGCCAATTTCAAGAACAATATTTGCAATGGGTTTCCAAAGGAATATTCTAGAAAAGTTGCATTCAAATTGGCTTGATGGTTCTGGAGGAAATGTTGTTCAATGATTTAATAGTGAAAAAAGACACGGTCATATTTATCGGCCAATCCGAATTTTGCGAACAATCTTTGAGAAGGGTTACCCAAGGAAAGTTCTGGCAAAGTGTCATTGAAATTGCCTTGAGGGTTAAGGAGGAGAAGAAGTTTTGAAAAATTTGGAAGACAAAAGCCACATGATGCACGACCTGCGACGGACTAGGGATCCTAAAAGCTCCCTTCGGGAATGTTGTGCCCTGGTGAGCTAGAAATCAAGAAACGATACAGTTGAATGTTCCCTTTTACGTTAAATTATATCTTAATATTACATTTATAATCAAACTAAAAAGTTTAAGAGATATTGTGTAGCCAATTTAGTGAAAGTAAGGCTTTAACCTTTGAACTCGAGTTGCGACAAACGACATATTTTCTGTTTCTTTCTGATCTAGAACTGTGTTTATTTAATCAAATTCAACCAAATAGTTTATGGTAATTCTTTTAGACATTTGGGACAGAACTAGGACATTGAACCTAAAAGAAACAAAAGATGTTTAAAAATATTTATGCCCCATAAGAGCAGGCCAATGACCTATTCCTTGTCAATTAACAAGGGCAATATCTCAAAAAATATGATGAGTAGAGTTACGGTTCTTGTGAACTGTACTTCCCTCCAATAGTTGAACAGACCGACAAAGAGTGATGCAAAACAACATCAAAATCTCAAATATGTCTCCTAGAGGATATTACCGGCCCCTTTTCCGTTGCCATTCAAATAAAAAAAACATAATTTATTGTTATAATAATTTGTTTATATATATTTTTTCCATAACTGTCCACGATATTTATACATTGAACTTGGCCAGGTCGATGATATCATAAGGTTATGTATAAACATATTATGGAAATCTTTCATAAACCCTAGAAGGAGTATTGCATCTTAAAAACAAGAGGACCGTGATGGTCCTAGATCGCTCACCCGAGTCTATTTGATCCCTGGGAGATCACATGAATTAAATAGGCATATGTCAACAACGTGACACTTTCTACATAAGATCAATACCATGAACTGTTTTCAGCCAAGAGCAAGACAGGTATGCCTTTTCGCTCTTTGATTCTATGTAAAAAGGGATATACCAAAGCCCAAATGTGACCCCAGGGTCTTGATATGAACAAACTTGGTCCATTAGATGATGCTACATACCAAACATGAAAGCCGTCTGCCTTCTTGTTTCAGAAGAGAAGTTTTTTTTTTTAAAGTTTTTGCTCTTTGATTCTATGTAAAAAGGGTTGCGCCGGGGTTTGGCCCAAATATGACCCCAGGGTCTTGATAGGAACAAACTTGGTAGAGGTCCACTAGATGATGCTACATACCAATTTGGCAAATATGAAAGCTGTCCACCTTCTTGTTTCAGAGAAGAAGATTCTTGAAGATTTTCATATTTTCACTCGTTTTGTTAAAGGTAAAGGGAAAGCTAAGGATGGATTTTATTTATTTGAACAACTTTGGTAGAGCTTGACCCAAGGAACATATCTGCCAAGTTTCATCAAGATTGGTCCACTGGTTTAGGAGAAGATGTTTAAAGAAATTGTGGACGACGCACGACTGGCGACGGACATTCTACGATCACATTAGCTTACCTTGAGCTCTTTGTGCTCAGGTGAGCTAAAAACAAACATAGAATAAACAAAAATGCTAAGTTTTTGTTTTTTATTTTATTGTAACCTTGTTTGCTGACAATGACCTTGCACATGTAAGACTATCATCAAGTTACTGGATGTGTTAACCTGAGATCACATATCCAACCAAAAATAAACACTGTATATCTTGAATAGGCTCGCATGTTTGTTTATTTTTGCTAAGTTTAACCTTTTAAGTGAAATTGGACATAGAACTTGAATGTGTGTACATACATACTTTTAAGCAATTTTTATTTTTGAGTGTGTAAAAAATTGTCAAACAACATAGAACTTTTCATTTTATATATTCATTATCTTAATCACTTTTATAGGCTTTATAGTACATGAAAACTATGCATATGCAATGCATAAATTGATAAGTATAAAAAAAATTATAGCATATTTAACTACCCCATCAACTTACCTAAACATGGATGACCTTGACCTCAGAGATTTCAGATCTCAAGTGATTTGATTCATTATGATGTCACATATGAGTAGTGTATCTAGAAAAGGATTGAAGTAATTTGCAAATATCATTTTTTTTATGATGTGCAGACAGATAGGCAAATTTCTAAGAGACAGACAGACAGATAGATAGATAGCTAGTCACAAGCACACAATATTTTTCATATTCTTTTCAACTCAGGAAAATAAGAAACAAATTCTGTACAACTTACTGTAAGATACTATTGAAATTTTTGCGAGGATTAAAGAAAATCAAGTAAATTATATTTTTCATCTTACCCAACCCACTTTTTCAACATTGGGGTAAAGCAAGGGCTGTAATTTGACCAGTTTAGTGATAAAAAAAAAACCATCTTATGCAGTATATGCCTTGACTAGTAATTATTTGCAAATTTGTATAAAGATTAATTCAAAGACATTTAAATAATGTCTATTTCAGGACATAATACCAGATTTTGGATGAATTTTGAAACTAAAGATATGTATTTATAAGCATAAAAACTAATGTTACCGGTTTTCAATCTTCTTTAAATTTTTACACAAGAAAGAAGGATAGTAGAGCTTATTTTTTGAAGAGTAACTAAACTGGACTAGCATCAGAAGGTACTAATCTATGTGCTCAAAATTTATATTCACCTCAATTTTTTTTAAAAAAATAAGAAATTTTAATATTCAAGAGTATAAAAATTCGTCAAACAACGTAAAACTTGCCATTTATATATTCATTATCTTAATAATTACTAAAAACTTTACAGTACATAAAAAATTATTCAAAAATTGATAAGTATAAAGAAATTATAGCAAATTGAATTACCCCACCCACCTACCTCAACATGGATTAAGACAAGGGGCTGTAATTTGACCTCTTTTTGAGATATTGACAAATGAAAGTTTGTTCTGTGGTACATTTAATGTGTAGTATGTATTTGCAAAGTTTCATTAAAATCCATGCGTGGGCACTTTTGGAACACCTCCTTTCAGATTGGTGAAAATTCAAAAGACTTTTCAATATTTAGTCACTGTGATTTAGATAGCGTTTGTCTCTCTGATTGAAAACATTGTGGACGAAAAAAGACATTGTATTTTAAAAGCATTGTATTCAATTCCAGCAATGTTTTCTGAAGCATTCCATTTTAGTAACGTCAAAATGGAAATCGAATGTAAAAATCTTTGGTGACAATTGGAATGACTAAAATAATAATTATAACAATACAATCAGATACATTGTGAAATTGACATTCATCTCAATAAAACTATTCTAAATAGCTCACTCAGTGCTCCATTAATTCATTCCAAATACTCACTCAAACCATTCAAAATGCTCCAAATCACTAAAATGATAAGACCAACAGATGAATTAAAAATAAATAAAGCTTGAAAAAATGCGATTTCACTGACATATTTG
The DNA here is from genome assembly GCA_948146395.1 of Fragum whitleyi. Lineage (NCBI taxonomy): Eukaryota > Metazoa > Mollusca > Bivalvia > Cardiida > Cardiidae > Fragum > Fragum whitleyi. The sequence continues at coordinate 60,151,918 of OX411552.1, forward strand.
AAAATGTATACGTATGATTGGTCCTTGAAGAGACAGGAAGCTCTTTAAAGAAGTTGTTTGCATATTTAATTAAAGGATAATAAATATCGCCAATTTTGTTCACTCCGAACAAAATTAGCCATATTGGATTAGCTCCCTTTATTTCACTCAAAAATCTCTCATCACACTGGTTCAAATTCATTCCGAAATCATTCCAAAATCAATCACCTTGTCAATTTCACGATGTTGTCAACTGTAATATCCAATAATATGAGGCAGCAAATATGACTGCAACGTTATAGAAATAAGGCTGTGTGTTTAGACGCAATACAAAACAATAACTATGACTAGAATTTAACATAATTCTAAAAACAAATGAACACAAAGCAAATCCTTGACAGTCATGTTTGTCTAATTATTTAGGACTAAGAGCTTTCGTTTGGTAATTCAATTTCATTTTCTCCACCAAGAATTCACATTGTGATTGGCAGAAAGAAAAAAAAAACACAACCAACATTAAAAAAAATACATACCGTTATTTCAATTTGACATTATTACATATGCTTGGCCGTAATGAAGTTCCCAAAATTGTCTCAGAAGTAATAAAATAATCGCTTCCTCGCTCATCACACTCATTCAGTTTCATTCGAAATTTCAATCCAAAATCATTCAACTTGTTAATTTCACGATGTTTCCAGCTGTAGGTCTAATTTTGTTATGATACACAATTTGAGAAAAATGTTGGGGTTTTTTTTTTCGATGTCTTTTTTGTTGTTTGTCTAAATAAAATGTATTTTAACAATCAGATGACGTTAAACGCAGTATGATTTATGAGCCCTTAAGCAATGTAGAGTGAACTCAAAAGCTGCAGAACATATGAAACGCACACACACGCGCATAATATGTTCGACCTTAGTTGGCCTTCGAAATCTGCGTAGCTTGTGCGATTTTTCCCCACAGTGAAGATAGTCCCTAGTTCCTCTTCAAATGGTGGCTTCAATTGTCACGTGATGGAATCCATTGTCACATGACTAGTCGCAATTAAACACAAAAATAGATCACATTTATCGCTAAAACGATGAATCGTGGATCTCCGAATGTTTTAAAAAGTCTGGCCCAGTTTGGTGATAATAATACGAACTTATGTGATGTGAGGGTGGAGGGGGTACGGAGGGAAACTGTCCTGAGGGGTGGGACATGTGGTGATTCGAAAAGTTTTGATATAACGAACAACTTCCGTTGGCCGGCGACCAGTAGCTGGACGGCGTCCCGAATAAACCCGTTGACGTCGACATGGGTGGGTGGGGGTTTAGGTAATTGAACTTTGGGTTGTGGTGATAACTCGACATTAAGATATCTTGTTGATATTTATACGCCGTTGGATCCGGGGCACTTGGCTGCATCGCCTGCGCGAGTCCTGCAAAGTCAAATTTGTATGCGTAACGTTTACCGTGAACTTTGGTCATAATGTTTTTATCGTAGTAATATCGTAAAGCTCGACTGAGTTTGTCGTAGTTCATGTTGGGTTTACTTTTTCTCTCTCCCCATCTCCGAGCAACCTCGTCTGGATCAACGAGTTTGAATTCGCCGTTAGTCCCTTCCCATAATATACAATTAATATTACTGCTGTCAGAAAGTAGTTCCAGTAAAAACTGCCACAGTTGTATTTGTCCGCTACCTGGAAATAGACAAATTCCTTTGTTAGATGATTCGTGAATACCAGTGGTAAAACGTAAAAGTCAATTTATCTCTTTTCTTTCTTTCTTTCTTTTCGTTTTCTTTCTTTCTTTCATTTATCTAATTACAGTTAACAACAGAATGAAATTGACATTCATTTCGATCAAAACCATTCTAAATCACTCACTCAGCGCTCAATTCATTCATTCCAAACAATTACTCAAACCTTTAATAAACGTTCAAACCCATTGGAAATATAGATTCAACAACGTGATTAAAAAAATGGATAGAGAAAAATCGCGATTTCACTGACATAACTCAAATTGAAAGCGTCCAATAGGTTCTTGAAGAAATAGGAAGCTATCTATAGAACTTGTATGCATATTTTGTTAAAGGGAGGTAATCATTATCGCTTGTTTTGTTCATCATGAACAAAATTTGCGATAATGATTACCTCCCATTAAATTCACTCAAAACTCGCTAGACGCGCTCATTTAATTTCATTCCAAAAACATTCCAACCTCATTCATCATGTCAATTTCACAATGTTGTTAACTGTATCTTTCAGTGCATTTACTTATTATTGCATTTGTCTGTTGAGACTAAACGTTGCCAAAAAAACGACAAGAGACATATCCCATGTTGTTCAACAATGCCTCCGTTAGACTCGGAGTTTCACCAAAAAGTATTTTGATATTCGGTTTTAGACAATCATTTCAAGCATGCGTCAAGTCCCCCATTAGTCAATCGTGAATTATGTTCTTTCTTTGGAAATTTACACTCAATTATATTGACGGAATAATCGCAAAGATTATTCAGAGCAGTCATTAATTCAGAGAAACTCTTTACACTGAATCGTCCAAATGATGTGTCCGAAATACTAATTTCATCTTTTCAAAATCATAAAAAGAAAATGAGAGTACGACAATTAAAGTGTTTAAGACGGAAAAGTGTAACAGAAATATTTTTGAGGTATTTTGGGTGCAATATTTTAACATTTCTTTACTTAACTTGGTTTCGGTAACGGAAGAATATAATTGGCACCGTGGAATTCTGGGTAACCGGAAGCAATCGACATGACGCCATATTGGATGTCGCATTTCAAGTACTTGTTCTTAATGGGATCGGAGATATGTGAACATAGTCAATCAGAAACTCCCCTTCGCGCATTTTGTAGCTTTTTATGTCATTAGGGACATATTGCTGGTTGGCCATCAAAAGTTTATACATGAAAAACAAAATTATACTGGCTGGAATTTCATGTACGATATATTTGTTGTCTAAGAAGTTATCTTAGTCTTAAAGAACAGAACAGAATATGTACACGTATGAATACATTTTCTTTTTTATTCTAGCGTTTCCGTGGTATAACAATCTTCTCAAGCTTCAAGATACAATTTATCATAAAGAAATCTTATTTGATTAAAAAAAAATCCTAAGTTTGTAGGATTTATGTCAAAATGTTACCGAATAATAATAAAACCTTTCTTTTTGTTTCCAAAGTCAGATTCTTTTTTAGAAAATACCTTCCTGTATAATAAAGGGAGGATTGTTTATAAATCAATTTCATATTTCATTACATTACTTAATTTTTCATTATGAACACCATTTTCATAAATTTGTCAAAACCAAAGAACGAGATATATTGTAATCTCGTCAAATGAATATTTTAAGGAACAATACAGGTAACAAAATACTGAAATTGATAACCATTCTGTTCAAAACCATTCCAAATCACTCACTCATCGCTCCATTCCTGGCATTCAAAATATTCATTCCAATCATTCACAAACACCTCAAAATTGTTCAGAAACGCTTCGAAATCATTGAAAACGATCACCATACATTCATTTATCGATTAACTGATTGCGCAGTTTGTGTATTTCCGTTTATTTATTGCCGCTACCGTAGCACATGCCCATATGAGCTACACCCCCAGAAGACTATTAGTTATTACGGGGGATGGTGCAAGGATACATGACGAAACTACTGCTGAGATCCGACATGGTTCTTTCACGTGCTCGGTGTAAAGCACCGTCTCTAAGGATCTCGGTTTAACGTCTCATCTGAAAGACAATTAATTTGTTAGTGTGTCAGCCCGGGAATCGAACCCATGCGGACGAACTTCATTGGTTTTGAAGTCCGGTGCTCTACCAAGTGATCTAATCGCGCCGACATTGCGCAGTTTAATGGGCGGGTGCATTTTTGAAGCGCCTCGTCCATGAAGGCACTCAAACGGAAAAGTAAGTAAGTAACTAAATTGGGGAAACACAATATCGTTAATTTTGTCCACGATATTATATTACACCCCCTCCCCTCCCTTTAAATTCACTCGAAACTCGCTCATCCAACTCATTCATTTTCATTCCAACTCAACTCAACGCAATTTTATTTGAAGATCATATGACATTACATAATGAATACATGAAATGCTCTCAAGCAAGGTAGAAAATGACCAGATTAACAATGTATGATCTTTTACAGTACTGATACTATTTTCTAAAGTTCGAGAATCATTCCAAAATCATTTCAAAGCCGTTCACCTTGTCAATTACACTATGTTCGTAACTGTATATTGCAACAGATATCAACAAGGAGTCACTTTTGAAAGTTAAATCTTCATGTATGAAATGATTTCATTTTCGCGTAGATGTGTCCATGAATTGTCTGATGAAGGAGGAGTTAAATGAAAAGGTAAAATTCTAGAGCGGTTTCTGTCCATTTTTGCGTCTGTACCACTTTGTACAGAAAGAAATGCCTTATACAGGTAAAAAGCGATAAAAATCAGACGTTCATAAGGATGTCACGTGCCATCAAAGCGTATGAATACCTGATTATACCTGCATTATTAGTGCGTAAATTAGAAAGATCACTTTGCCGGCACGTTTTTATCATTATCAAGTGTAATCAATTCTAAACTCTGTCTCCGTAGATACTCAATTTTCCAGATCAAATGATAACGTGCATTAAACTAGGAAAACGTTATACCAAGATGATTCTCATGTTTGTTCATTTTTATCGAGAAAAAAGGTTCAGAAAAAAAGGTTGATAAAAAGAAGAAATAATAATAAAGAAATCGTTAAGCAATGATGTTTCGGGAATTCATTTAATATTTTGAGTTATTATTATTATTATTTTAATTTACATGATTATTTGATATAACTCAATGCGATCACTCAAAAAGCGACAAAAAAAGAAACTGTCGCGTATGCGCATAGGTGCTATAAACAGTTTTGTGTGCGTCTTTCTCATCGAAACGTTTCTTATGTGTTCTCTCTTTCAACATAGTATTTAGTTACGATAAGAATTCTTCTAGGGCAAGAAGGAGAGAGATTTAACTGAAATAAAGGGGGTGTTAAATGATTTCGCTAATTTCGTCAAATAAGACGAACTCAACGATATATTATTACCACTCACTATTAAAAAAACACTCTATTTTCGAAAACGTATCGAATACAGTCGAATCTCATTATGTCGAACTTCGGGGCAATTACGAGAAAACTTCGACGTATAGAAAGTTCGACGAGGAGATGAACGGTCGTTTTCGGGATGATGAGATACATGTACATGTATGCAGCCGGCATCACACTTAGGTACGACCATAATTGCGGACGAAATAACGGATGCATTTGATTTCCACGATGAATTAATCGAATATAAAGGATGGCGCTTATTTTTAAAAATATTTTTAAGACATCATTGTGACTGATTTTCAATAAATTTACTGGAAACATTAGACGTCATCAAGACCACTAGTTTCAGCCAATGCCAAGCAAGCTTCTTTTCCTCATTTAGATTCCTTAAGATTCTTATTGTATACAAAAATAACAGCACTTACCCTGTGGTCTCCAAGGTGCGTGGTTCGAGTCTAAGGACGGTTTTCCTATTGCTGTGATAGGACTATGTGGGTGGGCGGCGTAACCTGAAGGTGAAATTTAAACTTCTTTAAAAACAAACAAAAAAAAAATGGCTTTTGAATGCAGAAAAAACGCATACATAATTTACATTTCTTGTCGAATCGATTCCTACGTTCGAGGTAATAAAGTATATTTCAAGGTAGTTGACCAGTAATCGTTTCGAAACATTTCGAATCTCATGATCTTTCACAATTTTGACCGAGGTTTCAAATCATTAGGAAACCTTGGTTAAGTTCATTTTGAACCACAGTGGAACTATTACTATCACCTTAAGTTGATTTGAAGAATTCTTAACCTCACTCTACCCACTATGAATAAAATAAATGAATGACGCTAAATAGATAAACGAAAAAGAATAAAGTAAGAATGAAACAACCCGAATTTTCTTTTGAGATCAGTGGTCTCATGAAGTTGCAAATATCCACGCTAGAAGTAGAATTCGGAGAATTTTACCAAATGTATATATAATCACAGTTATAGATGTACTGGTTTAAGTGAGTGATCACAGGTCCATTTTTGTCTACAACAATATCGTATTCGAGTTTAGCTTATGATAATGAGGAGTTTATTTAAGCAATATAGTTTAAGTCAATAATAATTAAAATCGACGCACTAATGTTTCTATACATATATGTACATTACACTTGTTCATAAGAACTACTAAATAAATTCTATTATTATAACAATTCCCGAACAGGCAAAATGAAATTATACAGACAGTTTTCGCCATATTCAATATTTAATCCAAATGTTATGTTAAGGTAGTGGACCCGTAATAGTTCCGTAATGTTTCGGGAGTAATGCACTTTAACAGTGTTAACCGAGGTTTCCTAATGATTTTCACTAGGAAACCTCGGTTGACATTTTGAAAGAACATATTGTCCGAAATGTTGCGGACCTATTACGGTTCCACTACCTTAATAAATTCACTTTGTTTTCAACAAATCTTATCACAAACAAAGATCACCGACTTTTAGCTGTCACTTGAGTTAGTTTCGTGTTTTAGAGCTATTAGACTAGACGAAAAGGCAGGTCCATTTAACGGGAAATGCTGTCTAAATTATAGGGTGGCTTTCGCGTTGACATGTTTAGCCATGTGATTAGAGAAATTACCCCGAAACCAAATATACACTAAAATACAAGGGAAAATGAGACGAAAAATATATTTAAAAATAAGGTTTTGTCTGACTTTTTAGCATTTCTTAAATATAACAACGAACCATTTCGCTTATTTTTAGAGCAAAATACTGTTCAACTATTTCATTTTGGAGAAGCATTTTTTAAGGGTAAAAAGGTAAGCAGATACAATACTTGCGATTAATATCCGCCCTTCTTTTTAAACGAATATGTTTCCAAAATGTTTCAGAATTTTTGGTCCATCTGAATGCAATCCGGCTGATAATTTCATACGTTGGTCAGCGTTTTACATCCTAAACGCAGGAATTGAATAGCCAAATCCTGAGGCACAGCGAGGTAATGCAGTCATTCTTTTTAAAATTTAGGTTTTTAACTTCGTTCCAAATTTGAATGAAACTATACATTTGTAAGTGAATGTAATAATATAATATTGAAATAAAAATTCTCTATTACATGTAACATCGGATCCCGAAATATTTCAATGCAGCTAATAATTTGTCCAACAACTTAGGAGGTGAAGAGTAGATGTTCCTTTGTATGCGACCCACCAACTACATGTACGATACAGTTAAATGTGCATTAAGCGACCACTTAAGGGGTCACGAAAAAGCGGTCGTTTTACAGAATGGTCGCTTAATACACGTTTTGTTTACAAAAAAGATATATAATTTTTATAGAATATTTATGTTATTGCCAATTTCTATAGTATCATATGTTGTTAGAACTCAATAGAATCGTCTCATTTGAGACGATTCTAGAAATTTCTTACAACATAGGATTTATTAAAATAGATTTTAAAACAATAACATAAACCTTTTTAAGACACTTTAATATAAAGAAGGGGATTTTGATAATGGTCGGTTAATAAAAGTGGTCGCTAAATAGACGTGGTCGCTCGAGCAAGATTGACTGTATATATAAATGCAGATTCTTTTATTGTTTTCGAGCATAACTTTAAATTTCAATATTATATCTTTTGCGTGGAATCGAAACATATTTAGCTGCAAAACCTCATTTTAATCTAAAGATGTTTATTTGTGTAAATTTTCAAAGTGGGAATAGCCGAATCTAAGTTGATAGAATTTGTGGCCAGACCCCTTTGCCGAATTTGAATTGTATTGAATTTGTAAATATGTTTAAAAATTTAAATAAATGGTAATTAAATATGTTTAAATTAAAATATGTTTAAACTAACTCAATATTATATATCTATATTGAATATGTAAAAGATTTGTTCGCTACGAACATTTTTAAGTTTACAAAGCCTAGAAGGTTAAAATCCTCTAAATATGGTCTTCATTTCAAAGATATTCATATAATATTCCTATTGTCCAATTTATGTGCGGACAAAACAAAATGGTCGTCCATGTTTTGCTATCGGCAGACCATTATTTGGGCTCGTTTTACGTCTTGATTATAGTTATAAAGTTAATCGGAGGCGGAGTCGCGTGCCTAACACGCGTACAAATTTCTCCCCTCCATTTATAACGCTTTCACCTCGCGATGTCTATAGTTTTAGAAGTGACAATACTAACATTGAGCCTTCAACAGTAAGGATTTTTTTCCATTATTCCGTTTTTTTACAGAACATATCTTAAATAATAAAAAAATATAACTTGAAAAAAATATGGAGCATTCTATCTATAAAAACATGTAAATGATTGAACTTGGTATATCGAGATCTATGCATTAAAAACTGATAATGTTTAAAATGATAAATATATTGGCCAACAACCAATAAAATTGCAACCACCAGAAAAATTCGAAATAAAAATAAGCGCTTTCTGTTACAATGATCATATCAAGCACGGGTCAATAGCAGTCGTTATTTCGGAAATAAATGTAAATATATAAGGCAGTAGGCTGACAAAATTTAATTCTCATTTGATAATAAAATATTTAAGTGAAATTTTTCAACTTTAATCATTTGGCGTAACCTGATTGGGATAGAAAGTTTTCACATTCACTAGACTTTCCAGTCGATATGGCTCGAGTGATTTTTTTTTATCAAGCGACCACCATAAAAATGCCTTTCACCGTAACTTCCGTAAGCAAAATGTCTGAAAAGGTGGATATTCTTAAACGAAAAAATGTTTATTATTTGATACTATGTTGCTGAAACTCATAACATAATGAGTTTCAAAATCATACGATTCAGTACGAATTATGCGATAATCTATATACATATCATTTTACTAAAAAGACCTGTCTTATTTTTCATGGCTGTCGATTCTAATGAGTTCTAATATCATAGGATTCAGTAAAAAATATGCTACAATCTATATGTTCTATCGAATTGACATGTCTTATTTATCATGAAATATAAGGCGTTTGTTCCATAAGCTAGCGCTTTTTTTTGGTTCCATAAGTGGTCGCTTAACACAAGTTTTGCTGTATTATTATAATGTTGACATACCTTGTGAAGTTGGAGGTTGGGGCGTCCACGCTGTTTTTCCATAAGATGGATCTGTAATGAAAAACACACAGAAATGATCCAAGTTTAGTTCTGTCTATCAAGATTAGGATATTTTGATTGGCTGAAAATTTGATGGCATATCTGCATGTAAATGATATTGAGATTGTATGCAACTATCTTGTTACCTTGAGTAAAAGTAGTTCAAACAGGAATCTCTCTCATTATTATAGTACCTTTACTGTTTAGCATGATGAAATAAGATTATAAAAGATTAAGATAATATTTTTTACTAATTCGTGGAGGAGTAAATTAAATGCCTTATCAAGTTTATTTATGAATCTACTTCGCGAATATAGACAGTTTGATTATGTGTTTTTATTTACATGCGTCTATGAATTTAAATCAAAATGTTCGCGTCATCTCTAAATTAGCATCTCAAGCTATAATATTAAGAGCGCCTCAAAAGCAACCGTTAAAAAATCGCATAATATATGCTAGCATTTGTAGAATTTATAATAAGGAATCTCTTTCGGATGCAAGAAATTTCATATATTTTAACATATTTTCTATCCACAATAATTTTATCCAAATTATCTTTGATTGTTCCTTCTTCAAAAGAAGCTCGAAACACTTGCAAGTTTTAAGTTTAAACTTTAAAAAGAAAGAAATTTCATCGATAGGATAAAGGTAAAATTGCGTTGAAATCACAAAGTTAACGCATATTAATTTATATTAAAAAAACGAACCAGAATTTACGAGCAACTGTCGTAGGTTATTAGAACCAATATTACAAATAGTTTTAATAAAGTAAAAAAAAAAAAGATACATGCATTTAACCGAAGATCTCAAGTTGATTAAATCTGGCGAATTGTTTAACAGTAACGAAGAAAAAAAATAGTCCGATTAATCCAACATCAATTTTGTTTACCGAGAAATATCGATTATTGAATCCTTAAGCATCGGTCCGACATCCTGATGTTTATTTTGATCTTTGACACTATCGATCAAATAAAACGTATCGATTTGATAAACCAAATATTTCGTAACCGACTGCAGAATGTTGTACGAAATTCATGTATATCATTTTACAGCGACCAGAATATCGTACTCATCGGCCAAATAAATAAGACTTTCGAATTTACGATTGTTAGAAAATTAACGCATATCATTTTTTATAATACATGTATATCGTTGTTGTACATCAAAAGCATAATAGTAAAAGTCTGTATAAGGTACATATTGGACGGCCAAAACCGATATGTGGTTATGGAGCAAAGACAAAGAATGAATATTAATACAGTGCTTGCTTCATTTTCTCTTCTTGTTTTTTAACTGTTACACTTGAGGTCATTTGAATGTGAAGAGGATCATGATACAGTTAGTTACATCTTGAAATTGACATTCATCTCAATCAAAACCATTCTAAATCGCTCACTCAGCGTTCAATTCATTCACTCCAACCATTCGCTTAAACCACTCAAAAACGCTCTAAAATTGCTACACATGTAAATGATATACAATCAACCGCTAGATTCAAAATGAATATAAATTAAAAAATGGCAATTTCACTGACGTAATCAAAATTAGAGGCAGCTGATTGGTTCTTGAAGAAATGGATAGCTATTTTATAAAACTTGTATACTTATTTTATTAAATTAATTTTGTTCAGGATGAAAACATATTGACGATATTATTCCCCCCGTATAAATATCGTCAATTGTTTTCATCCTGAACAAACTTAGCGGAATTGGATTTCCTCCATTTAATTTCACTCAAAACTAACTCGTCAAACTAGTTCAATTTCATTCTAAGGTCATTCTACATCATTCACTTTGTCAAATTCACCATTTAAACTAAACAAATTATTCATGTTGGCGACTATAGAAAGATCCATTCTACCATGAATTATTTGCAAGTTCTCTTATATTTTACTCTATTAGTCACATAACTTCTTTTTTTTTAGTATTTCTGAGAGTTAATTAAAGGAGTGAACTTTTATGTGGAGAAGAATTATCCTGCCTTCGCTCATTTGTCTGTCTGTCTGTCCATCCTCGGTCATAAAACAACCAGTTCAACGAGGATGTACATGTTAGTCAACGGCTTCAAAAACAATAAGAAAATTCGCACAATTTTTATCATTCTGATCTCTGCTATCCCTTATTGAAACAAAGTTAAACATTAAAAAAAAAGTTAAAGAGACATTAATTTATTACTCGTTATTGGAGACAGTAATTCAAAAAGACATAATGAGGGTTTCAAATTAGAAGTAGGGAAGAACCGATGGCAGAAAGGAAAAAGAAAGCTAAGATAGTAAAAGAAATGCGGCTACCTTCCAAACATTTTCTTAGCTTAAATAGCTTGGATGACAAAATTCTTTATAAGAAATGTTTATGCCATTTCCTTTGCGAAAAACAATTCACGCTCACAACATTTTTGTCCTTCCAATTTTCTTTCTCCTTTCATTCAATTGCTGAATTCAAAAAATGTTACTTATTCATTGTAAAAGATATGACAGGGCTTAAAAGAGCTAGATCAAAGAGCAAGAATTACAAACAAAAGTAGAATTAATGTTCTATGATCAGAGGGTCTACCTAAGATAGAACAGTTTCAAAAGACAACTTCAAAAATCTTTGGTTCAGATGAAAAAAAAGTTTTCTAACGTTTAAAATGGTACATTGGTTTGCACGTGAGATCAGTTGCAGTTGCACGTGCAAAGCGGGGTATCAATTTTTGAAAATTGCATAATATACGCTCGGTAGAACTGGGTCGATAAATTTTAGGCTTCAAAGGGACCTTGTTTAGCTAAGCGCTTTTTCTAAACTAAAGAATATCATTTTCTAACTTTGGCATTACGTTCGTATCCTGAATTTTACAACAAACTTTTATTTTTATTCTAAATCTAGAAAAATAATGCTCATTAAAAAAGTCTTTTAATCGAATTAGCATTGTAGAAAATTGTAAAAAGTTTGCACATTTCTTCAATTTTTATCTAACTTTAATTTTTGTATATATTTAATATAGCGAATGATTTTTTTATGATTTTTAGGTAGATATTTCATCTCATACAAGCATAGAACTTATGAGAATGTTTCCGTTCGATATAAAACTTAAGAACGCATCACATTTTCTGAACAGATTAAATATTTTTTGTAAAAAGAAAAAAAAAACTCTTTTAATTATGAATCGTCTAAAAGGGAAGTTTATATCCGTTGCCAAGATACTTTTTCCAAAAACCGGCGAGCCCGATTCACTTACCCGGAAACATCATTCCCGAAAAGCCGGGAAAGCTACACGTCCTATAATAATCCTGTTGCTTTAGTCCTTGCATTGTTTGTAAAATTATATTTATCTATCTTTCCAAACTTCCTGTCAACAAGTTTTCCGTATCCACTCAATTTTCCCCCGTTTCCTATGTTTGAATTTACTTGGGTACGAGCACTATTATCTTTTTCGCAGACCGAATTTCCGATTTGCAAGTCGGCAATTTCCGTGTCGGAACAACCAACTGCCGGTTACAAGTTCCTTTCAGAATTTGGGAAGGAAGTGAGGATACGGTGATTTTAGAACCAGTTCCGATTCAGAGACTCAATTGGAAGAGCAAATATCTATTGATTATGCTAATTTACGATTTATTACTCTCTCAAACATGGCAAAAATCCCTCAGCCTCTGTATCAATATTGGCCAATCATAAGGCGAGATTCAGAACGAGGCGGGAATTTGACCGAACAAGGCGTGTTTGTTTGATCGATAAAACTACGACGAACCAATATCGATGAATCTGTTCTCCGATCAAAAATCCCAGACTCTGACGTTCGTTGTTTGACTTTTTCTGATATTTCAAATAATTCCCGTTAGATTTTGCTTTATAAAAGACTCGGAGAATTTTAGAGACTTCGTTTGAGAATAATCCTTTCCCCTAGGGTCTCTTTACCTAATGAGCTAAACCAAATAATTGAATAACCCTTTCAAAAAGACAGAATTTCAATCATATTCATGTCGTTACGAATCACTTCAGTCTGCATTGAATTCTGGGGGCCGCCGTCATAGTTAGTAGCACGTCGGACAGTGAATCTAGATGTCCCGGGTTCGAACCCCGACGGCGACAATCATTCTTTCCGACTATTTGTCTCTCACCAATGAGTTGATAATCGTAGACCTATTGAGATAGCAGCTGGGGTCTAGGAAAGGATGGGGTGGTTGTACTGATGAGGGAAATACCAGGAAACCCTTGTTAGGTGCTCCAGCCGCCGCGATATAACTGAAAAAAATGTTGAAAGCGGCGTATATCTCCATTCAATCATGAATTTTGGGGTCAAAAATCACTTCAAATGGGAACGAAATGACTCTTATACAAAGTTAAGAACATCGCAGAATTGTCATTTATCTCGATTAAAATCGTTCTAAATAGCCCACTCACCGTTCCATTCATTCTCTCCAAACACTCACTCAAACCAAATTATTAAAAAAGCTCCGAAATCGTTAAAAATCTTTCGAAATCGATTAAAACGATCAATATTTCATTGAAAATTATCAAGTTATTCCACGATTGTTTTAGCCGGTGTTGATCTTATAGAGTCCGATTGGTACGTAATGACACTAAATTTGGAATTATGTAGATTCTTTTAAAGGGAGGTAATAAAAATCACTTGATTCGCCCAATTTGGACGAAATATCGATATTGAATTACCTCTCATAAATTTCATGCAAAACTCGCTCCACGCACACATTCAATGTCTTTCCGAAATCAATCAAGAATCACTCAACTTTTCAATTTCATGATGTTTTTAACTGTAAAATCGGACATATATTTGGATTTTTCTGTTCTTGGGGCTCGTTTTACTAAACTTTACTAAACTTCTTACGAAAACATTAATCGTAAGTCAAAATCACAAATCGTACCATGGTTAGATTCCGCCTTGCGATATCTCATTTGAATCGTCTTAAGAAGACGATTCCAATTAGATGATGAATGGCAGAATTCCATATTTAGTTACTCTTGTAGAAGCAACTTTGATTTTTAACTTACGCAAAAAAATTATCGTAAGAAGTTTAAATTAGTAAAACAGGCCCATGGCATGTTTGAGTGACGGACTGTGTCAACTCTGCAGACCAACAGGGATAGAAACGTGACATTTGTATTTGTAACATTTTTATTCTTAAGAGAAGTTGCATAATTTGAAAGAATTTTTTTCCAATTGCGGATAGGATAAATATAGGATTGATATAACCGTAAACCCATTTAGATTGGACTAAATCTAAATATAATCTACAGTTTCACACGATTGAGTGAGTGATCACGTGTACTATTTATTTTTTGGTTTGTTTGTTTGTTTATTTTTTTTATGTGTTTCTTTTCTAGATTTTTTTCAATTGATCTTAATTCAATCTTTTAAAGTTGTTCATCTACGATTGTGTTTTCATCGCGTTCATAATTTTCTAACTTGCTATGAAATGTAATGAGAATTTTTTTTTTCACGTAGATAGTTTAAATTCAATATTACATGCACTTGAACTTATAAATGAATGAAATTATTTTTGAAAATATCTGAAAAAACCAAGAAACACAAACAAGTGAAAATTTTGTCACTTTTTTTAGAATATATTTTTTTGGTGTATTTCTCTGTCAAAATTAAACGTCAGGTGCAGATTATCATTATTTACTTAATAAATCTTTGTCGAATTTCGCATGGGAACTTTATTATTTGTTTTCCTACGGGTGTATGTATTGTGTTATATTGTAACAAGATTTGCGATGTAATGGAAACTAATCGAGTCAATATTTGGGTAAATTAGTCATTTTTTTCATGCACATGGGAAAAGTATACAATTTAATTGGTGATGTATAAAGGCCGAGAGATATCTTAAATGAGAGTCTGAAACTTGGACAAAAGGCTAGTTGAAAGTAGATTTTTTTTCTCGCAAATTACGAATTTCTCATTATTCTTCATTAAAAATATCGTGAAATTGATAATATGGATGATATTGGAATTCTTTTGAAATGAAATTAAATGAGTGCATTGAGTAAGTTTTGAGTCAAATTCAAGGGAGGTAAGACAACATCGGTAATTTCGTCCAGATTGGACGAAATTATCGGGGTTTTTTTACCTCCCTTTAAAACATGAAAATATTATACGTAATTTTATGTTTTTGCGTCTTCGCGTACCAATCAGACATTTAACAATTCACAATAGCCAATAAAATCGTAGAAAAAAATGGTCGATTTAAATGAAATGCTGATCGCTTGAACGATCTTTAAGTGTTTTTTCGGAGAGTTTTTAATGGTGTGAGTGAGTGTTTTGAATGAATGACTAGAGCGCTGAGCGAGTGATTTGGAATGGTTTTGATCGAGATGAGTGTCACTTTCGCGATGTTACTAACTGCACATTATAATTTGTTGGAGCTTGCTTACCTCCACCTTCTGCTGTGACGATAATATGCAAATATTTCGAAAAATAAACGGAAACCTTTCAACATTTGTCACAGCCGATCAACTTACAATATCCTCAATGACGCGATTTGGCCTTAACTTCTACTTTAATGAAGCTAGATGTATTTTTTTTTCTCTGAAAGAGTTAAATGACTGAAACAATAAGACAAACGCTTTCCGGATACAGATCGACAAGGTTTTCAATTTCAATAACTATCTAATCCAAATGATGCAATCTTCGATACAATTTCACAAACAACGTAATTTTACGTCGCATAATTTCATTTCAAGCTTTACTTAAGGTCTGAACTTAGAAAAGAAAAAAATATCTTATTAATAGCATATACTAGGACGAAAAAGAAACGCTTGCAACCTATAATGATTGTTTTCAGGATAAATTGTATTATTGGATAATAAGATTCATCTTTGTATGAAATGTCACATGATTGTGTGAAAAAAATACCTCCTTTTAACGGCGACCCTTCTTGTTTTGCCAAACACGACCAGGCATATCAGTATCTTGTGTGTCCCCCTTGCGTAGCGGTGGCATCCCTGATTCGTCTATGTTACGTATTCTATGTATCCCGGCGTTTCTTTTTCGTCTTAGTATATTTTATTTCCATTCATTTATTATAGTATAACAACAGATTTTACAACAGAATAATATGATCTTGGGCCCTGAATGTAAACGGTCAGAAACATTTGGATAGCCCGAGAAAGAGTAAAAGAAACCGTTTCTGAAGCTATCTATAAGTTTGTCCTGCTTTGTTGGCTTGATGTTTGGCATGCTCGACTCATAATTGATGCATTGCTGCAAATTTGAGTCCTACCGAATACGGTTTTTGGTGAACGTTTACGTTCACCAGTGTAATCACTTAAGAAACATCCAGTAGGTCCTTAATAGCTTCGAAATAAAGAAGTACAGTTAATAACATCGCGAAATTGACATTCATCTCAATGAAAACTATTCTAAATCACTCGCTCAGCGCTCAATTCATTTATTTCAAACTTACTAAAAATCATTCAAAAACGCTCCAAACTCACTGATATGCATATTCAGGATGATAACGTTATATGTTATATGTTACCCCCCTTTAATAAAATATGAATAAAAGTTTTATAACTAGCTTCATATTTCTTCAGGAATAGGAAGTTTACAAATTCAACTATCAGTGAAGTTGTGATTTTTTAAATCTATATTCATTTTTGAATGTTACTATTGATGTTATCCTTTTTAGTCTTTTTGGAGCGTTTTTGAGTGGTTTAAGTGGGTGTTTGGAATGAATGAATGGAGCTGAGTGAGCGATTAAGAATGGTTTTGATTGAGATAAAGGACAATTTCGCAATGAAAATAACTGCATTTATTCATTTTACAGATAGTCGATATATAGAACTTTTAAAAAACGATATGAATATATCGTTGCGGATAACCAAACCCTCGTAGTTTCAGATTTTTCTAAGCTGAAATTACGAGAATTTGGTTACCCGACGATGAAATGCGTTCACTTTTTGCTGAGTACGTCAATACCTTAGCCCTGCGTTCAGGATGACAAAATGGTGCAAAAGGTTTTCAAATTATACCACGCTTTGAACGTGCCCTTGCGTGCAAAGCGGGGTAAACAATTACAAACACCGTTTTGTCATCCTGGAATGATACAGTAATATACCAATTTTAACGGTAACTGCCGACAAAAGTTTAGAAGAACCCAAAATATTGTATAGGAAACCCGCCCAATTACGTCAGAGCTAAGCAACGCCCTACAAGGCGAATAATAACGCAGAATAACAGTCCGTCAATCATGTTGCTGAGAGAAGCTGTGTTCAAAATTTGGGAATTCCTCCGGAAGTACAACTCACCGAGATGATTATACTACTTTTAGGCAATGATGGAAGGACATTAGTAAGACAAGGGGACTTATTTGTCGTCTAACTACACGTCAACATTGTTTAACATATAGCCATACGTTCGAACTTGTCATGCGCAATAAAATGACCGTTAAAAATAGTCAGTCCGAAAAAGAATCGACTCTAGCCAAGCAGAGTGTTTTGCTTTAAGGTGAAAACATACCCAAAGACGCTTAAGATATAGTGCCTTGCTCTGCATGTGAAATTTCTAATCGTTCGCAAAAGTATTAGCATCCGTAAGACAATGCATTATTGGATGCTTATATAGGTATATTTCTATTATTTCCCGAATATTAAGTTTAATAATCGGGTAGATATTTTCCGGGATAAACATACTTGTACATGTGAGGAAGTTGATCAGTACGTTCGTCAAAAGATTTTTACTTTTCTATCGTTGTTGTAATATCCGAATATTTTCGGAAGTTCTGTGACATCCAGTTGTTAATGGTCGTTTTTAATCACTATCGTATTTCCTTCGTTTAAGAGCCATTTTTTGCAATTCTTTTTAAAAATTGTACATACATTTTGCGCGTAAGTACAAGTACATAGCGAAGTAACATTTCTTAAAAGTTTCGCAAGATTTTTTTCTGATTTTTTCAAGATTTCGAGATGTTTTCTAATTATTTTGGGACGTTTTTGACGACAAATTAGACGCTTTAAATTTTTATGACTAAACGCCAATTCAAGGAAACAACATGTGACCCGTTACACAAAAAGGGACAATCTGCGAACTATGTAAAATGAATATTTGAAAAAGAGGTTATGTCCAGCATTGGTCAACCAGAGGTACGAGATTTTGTTCGCACATCGACTATCCTGGTTCGCGAAAACTCGTGACATTTAAAAAGGGTCGGACAGACTTAACGGAATAACAATAAAGCTTAGCTGTAAACACAGAAAAATGATGCTATTAATGAAAAGGATTAGAGCCCATGACAAATAAAAAATGGCGATCATTTCAAAGTATCACCCAATTACCGTGTCAATGCTATTATCCACGGGGGAAAGTTAATGGCTGACCGAGCATGCGCGGTCACGTAGTAGCGGTCACGTGCCGAGGAGGCGTGTCCCATTGAATCGGTTTTGCACAGGTAGAATTCCCCACTCGTAGAGTAATAGAACGTGAAATGGGAAAAAAGATCGAGTTAATTGACAATTCCTCCCCACTGCGTTAAATAAGGAATCCGTAATCGGTGCATAAATGGCAGGCATAGGTGATATGCCCCTATGTTTCTAAAAGAAAAAATAGTTTGTAAAAAAAAAAAAAAAAAAAAAAAAACGAAACAGTGAAATATTGAAAAGAAACGAAATGAGCGCTGCCTCGATACCAACATGATTTAGTGCCAGAACAATCCTCCTGTATATTTTTTCTTGGGAACTTTCGAACTAAAAGGAACCATTTGTAAAGAGCGAACAGAGAGGCAATCGTGCAGCCAGTCCCGAACTCGACCCGGGAACCTCTTACATTTGGAACATGAACTATCGCACCTATGATTAAGAACATCTCTAAATTGGCCAGGTGGATGATTTTGGAATGATATCGGAATGAAATTGGATGAGAAGGGTGTTAGTTTTGACTGACTGAGCCTTCATGTGCATATCAAACGTTTCGTAATAACAGTAGCCAATGAATGTAATCGTGTAATGGCTGGAGCAAGTTCTATGCATGTATGGAGTGCTTTGGGTGATTTGGGGATGTCTGAATCATTTGAAATGCTATATTTGAGCACTTAAAGAGTGATCGAACATCATTTGATTTATTATGACTTATACGACAACCTATTTATGCTATCAAAATGGCCTGTCTTATTTATCACGAAACTTGAATTGTATTCAGCGACCATTGCCATAAACTACCACTTTTTCGTGATCCCCTTAGTGGTCGCTTAACACAAATGAACGAAATAAGCGAAAGGAAATTTCTCACTTTTCTTTCATTCAAAAATCCCTCCTCTTACTCATTCTATTTCATTCTGAAATCATTCCAAAATAATTCCCGTTCTAATGTTTACGATTTTGTTAAATGTAGTACTGGTGAAAGCAATAACACGTATCTTTGATGAGGTGCCTCGAAATGATCCATCACCCCCAATTGAATCGTGTGGGTAAGTGGGATTCGTCGAATGGAGCGCTGAGCAAGTGATTTGGAATGGTTTTGATCGGAATAAGTGTCAATTCTACGATGTTGTAGTTAATAACATCGTGCAATTGACACTCTTTCCGATCAAATGCATTCTAAATCGCTAATTCGGCGCTCCATTCATTCATTCTAAAAATCAACTCAAATCAGAAACGCCCTGAAATCTTTGGTTAACAGTTCGAATTCGGCCAAGGCGATAAATATTTAATTCAAATTACTCTTCAATTTTATAGGCTCGTGTGGATTTTAAAGGGTCTGACTGGTCGACTAAGACACTCAAACGGAAAAGTACGTACATTTGATTAAAGGGGGGTTAGCGATACATATCGTTAATTTTGACCATCTTGAACAAAAATAGAGATATATGATTACTTCTCTTTCATTTCACTCAAAACTCGCTCAATACTTCAACTCATTTTCATTTATATTTCATTCCTAAATTATTCCAAAATCAATCATCTTGTCAAGTCTTCGATGTTATCAACTGCAATGGTAGCCTTAACCGCAATTGAATCGTTTGAGTGGGGGTTTAATACATTGAATGGAGCGTTTAGCGAGAGATTTGGAATGGTTTTCATCGAAATGGATGGCAATTTTACGATGTTATCAACTGCGTAAAACTAACGACTTTTTCTCAAACTCATTACATGTACAAGAGTCGAAGACAAAAGATTAAGTTTTCTGTCGAAACTTGAGACTCTAGGCACTCAAAGATCGCCTTACGCTGTTTAGTTAAGCACTTGACAAGCTAGAGGCCTCGAGTTCATTGCGTTACGCAACTTGTTTAATTTTAAGAATTACATCAATAATTCGGGAGAAATAATTGTCACGTCTTCAGGGTAGAATTTAACGAGTCCTTAACCCATTTCCGGGAAGAAATTTTAACCGTCTCCTTTGTGAGTATACAATTAATAAATCAGGCTGTAGAAATTGTTAGTGATGGGATTTGGTCACTGTTTACTGTGTGCTCTACTGAGAATTTTCTCAAATTGAAAGAAACGAATTAACGTATATACATAAAAGATTCTATAAATAAGTTGTTATATAGAACAGCTTATTTGATTTTCTTTTATGTAAATGCATGTGTATTATTATCACAACAAATAACGGCTTAAATCTCAAATTAGATATTGAGAAAATCTCCAGGTGAAATTTGAGAAAAGTTTCAGATGAGATTGAGAAAAGTTTAACAATCTTGGGCTAAGGTTTGAGTGTGCAAGAGCGATATGTGATGTAATGTGTATATAAGCTCAAGCCTTCATGGAACTCGAATTCAAATTAAAAAGAAAACTATTTTAAAACAGTCAGACTGTATTCTTGAACTGCATTTCAAACAACGTGAAAGTTATGCGCTTCCTGCTAGTCCAAAGTCGGTTAAGCTATCTAGATTGATAAATTATAAGCCCCAACTTGCAGATACATTTATAAGCCAAGTTCATATTTGAGCATTGATTCAAATGCAGTCAAAGCGATATAAACGTCATATTTGAGTATTGGTTCAAATGCAGTCAAAGCGATATAATCGATACAAAAGCAAACCATGAGCAACAGAAAATTAAGCAAGCTATTTTGCTTGATTCTTTCCCTCTTGATTTGTATCAAAAATTAATCTCTCGCAATGACTCTAAATAACCAAGTCATAGACACATTTTTAATGGTGCTTATCCATGAAAAAATCAATAAGACACATTAATCGAAAATGACAGATATTGGGAATTACCAAGTTTTAATTCTACACTTAAATCGCCCCCTTTTGAATTCTCGTCCGTCACGAGAATGAGATTGCGCGAGCCAGTCACGTGTCTCGGCGACCTCTAATGACATGCGCATTGCGTTATTTTCCACTTCAACTAAGACAGGTGCATAATTGGAGCTGTCCTTTGGGCAAAATACATCTTCATTTTACATCTAAAGGACTAAAGCTAAAAAACAATTGGCATTTCGGGCTGATATGCAGAAATCCTTTGCAGTATTGAAGACAGACATGCAGATTTTCTCAATCTCAATTCAAAATTTTCTCAAATTTTAATTTGAAATTAAAGCCGAAATTCTATTTTAAATACTCATTTTAATGTATTTACATAAAATATATTATTAACAAGTTGTTATAAATAACAACTTATTAATATTATCTTTATTTTCCTACATTTATCGAAATCTTAAATTTGAGAAAATTCTCAATTGAGCCTGAGAAAAGTTGTATAACCTCGGGCCCGGATCGATTTTAATTGACATTTTTTTCCTAAAAATCGAGTATGAACGTTTCATATACAAGATGAAATATTAAGTTTTGATAAAAAAAAAAAATAAAAAAAAAACATAAAACAAACAAACAAACAAAATAAGTGGCCATTTAGCAGTTCGGTTCAGTGTAGGATTGTACAATTTGAAAGACCAAAGGGTTTTTGGGATGGTACCTTTCTAGTGACGCTTAGTATATCTATCTCATTGAAGTTGACTTACGCCATCCACTGGTTTAACACTCATACAATCTATGGACATGAATGGTCTAAATGCCTCTGCGATAAGAATGCTTTAGCAGTTCTGCCATGCGTCCAGGATAACAAAACAGTGCAAAATGTTGGCAAATTAAATCCTGTTTTGCAAGTTCACTTGCATGCAATTAGAGGAATAATCCCGAATGCATGGCAGGAATTAGAAAAAAGTTCAAGAGCTTTTAGGAATAGTACCAGTTACTTGAACTCAAGGCTGCATGTTTTTGGATTGGTCTTTGCTCGAAACCTACAATCTATGATGATGTCAACGATATTGTGTATGCTTTTTTTTTTATTTGACGCCATGCATAAAATTAATAATATGGGTTGTTTTTAGAAGAAAGAACAATTACTAAAGGATGTTGCAAACTGCGTAATTCGTTAGTGTGAAATAAGTTTGGGGGATTTCTTCTTTAAGATTACGAATCTAATGCATATACGAATAGGACTCAGTGCCATTATTGCAATGACGTTTGACGTCAATATAAGATCTGAAAGACTGAAATGTTTGTTACTGCAAAAAGTGGTTTTAGGATTTGAAAATTGCCCTGGAAACAATGCTCTCTAAGATAATTGTACATGTATTCCATTTAGGCAATAACGAAAGCACTTTAACATAACAGGGGGCTAATTTTGGTCTAACTAAACACCAGCGCTGTTAGACATTATATTCACCAATAATAATCATTTCTAAACGCAATTTCATCCAATTTGGTAGAGCAAGTTTGTCAGTTTTTGCAGGTTGACGGGTTACAACTTGGGGTGCATACCGCATAAGCTATGAAGGGACCTCATAAACTACAAACACACTCAAACATGAACATACAACTCGTAGATTGGTCATCCGGCCTTCTTCTCCGAAAACGAGTAGCGGACGGTCTATTTATCCTATGTCCAAATTGAACGAAATAAGCGATGTTTTTTACCACCTTTTAGATATGACATTCGTAGTTTTCCGTTTGTGTGTCTTCACAAACCAACTACATGTACACATCAGTGGATGTGATTGCGACAATTCCGATTTCCCAACAATTCATGTAGATCCATTAAAGAATTTAATTCTTGTTCACAAAACAACGTTCTGAATTTAGTTTTTACCTATAGATTTACATTTGAGGTTTTAAGAATTTAGAGCAATGAGGCACTACCCGTTTAATTGTATTGCTCTGGATGATGCTATCAAGGTACCTATTGTATAGTTATGTATTGTTTGTTAATTTTTGACTTGGCAGGGGTTGACCTAACTCTCTGAAGTAATCCTTATCTTTCTGAATTCGAATTACCAGTACTAATCAGGGGGTATTGGCAGGGATTGGTATGAACAAACGTGCAGTCCAATCCTAGTAAATATCACCTGACTTCTTCTTTGAATCGGAAAAATAAATCAAATCTTCTTACGAAACCTTTGTCATGCTGAACCCATAATATTATTGATTTAGCAGGGATATGAGCAAACATCAGCATGCACATATGTGCAGTCTGATCTTAGTAAATATCACCTGACTTCCTCTTTGAATCGGAAAATTAATCATATTTTCTAGGAAAACATTGTCATGCTGAACCCATATTACGTTTGATTAGACAGGGGTATTGGCGGAGATCAACATGCACATGAGTGCAGTATGATCTTGGTAAATATCACCTGACTCTCATTTTCGATAAGAAAGCACTGAATTATAGCGGATGACTGCGGTTATTGGCGCTTTGAATTTTGATACAATAAAAAAGGGAATTTTTTCTTTTTTAAACTCAACTGAAAGATTGTTGAAATTGGCGTAAACCCCCATTCATGCAAACAAACAATTAATAACAGACGTTATCAGTGGATGTGATTGCGAAATTTCCGACTACCCAGCAGTTCAAGTAGACCCATAAAAGATTTTAAATATTGGTCACAAATTCACGTTATGAAGTTAATTACTAGTTACCTATAGATTTTCATTTGTGGTTTTAAGTATTTAGAATAATGAGACACTACCCGTTTCATAGTATTGCTCTGGATGATGTTATCAAGATACCTATTGTATAGTAATGTATTGTTTGTTGATTTTTGACTTGGCTTGGCTTGACCTTAAATTTAGCGAAACGATTTTTAAATATTAGATTCAGATAGAGGTCGCATAAAAACGATAGATCATGTGGAATATAAAAAAGGTTAACTGTTTTTTTGAAAAGTTCATCGATTGGTGGACGGGCCCTCATAGCATAAGCTTGAATAAGCAAAAGTTAAGAGTTATCGACACCAATTGACCTCCTCTTTAGACTGGGAAATTTATTTTTTTTAAACTTAACTTAAAGATTGTTGAAAGTGGCGTAAAACGTCATTCAAGCAAACAAACATTTAAGAACAGACATTATCAGTGGATGGAAATGTTTGTTTATGAGGTAAATAAAAAAAAGGTAACTGTCTTCGTACAGTTCATCGATTGGTGGACGGGGTCTCATAGCTTAAACTTGAATAAGTGGACGTTGAGAGTTGTCGACACCAATCGACAAACTAAATTTTGAATGCAGATATATTTAAGATTTATGGAATCAAGTATAGCGTAGAACTTGCTAATTTAACCGGTTTAATATCTTATCTTTGCTGAACGTCATCCAGTCTTAAGTAGTTTTATCCGTGCTATGTCAAAACACTAAGTTTTTCAAAAGAATAAGGTAGATTTATTCATAACGCGTAAGAAACCTCATCTTTCATGAAAATACTGTAGAAGCAGCGTTGAAATATGACGTGAAACGACCCCGACGAATTTATTTTGTGTTGCGGTTAAAAACATCGTGAAATTGACTCCCATTCCGATCAAAATCAATCTTAATCATTCTCTCAGCGCTCCATTCAGTCATTCCAAACACTCACTCAAATCGATCAAAAACTCTCCGAAATCATTAGAAAACTTTTAAAATGTTTAATGACTTACAGCAATAATTCCAAATCGATCTATTTATTCTATGATTTTAATAGCTGGTGTAGACTTTCATTTGTCTGATAAGTCCACGATGACGTACAAAACGAAAATTACGCATATTTTATTAAAGGGAGGTAATCAATATTGCTAATTTTGTTCATCCTGAACAAAATTTGCAATACTGGATTACCTCCCATTAAATTCAATCAAAAGTCGCTCCACACATTCATTCAATATCATTCCTAAATCATCTCATTATCATTCACCTTGTCAACTTCACGATGTTTTTAACTGTACACGGTCGTTATTACGCTAGTGGAAAAATGAGCAAATGAGCTTTGATGGTTACTGAAATAGACGGAAATCATTGTATCGGTTTCGTTTCAAAATGATTTCTTGATTGATAAAACTGCATTACAGTTGGTATCCACAAGGAAGTTTATGTAAAATTTTTTGTAGAGGTTTAGAAGGTTATCAACGGTACATTTTCTGCTTTCCTATATAGATTAAACGTTGTTTTTTTGTATTGTAAAACAAATAGTATCATATCTGAAACAATGTTAACCTACAATTGAATCTATATATAATCTGTTATCTTGTCGGATGTAAGTTACGACCTTGGGAATCTTTTAACCCTTGTCATGCTTTACCAGGAAAATTCGTGTATAAAAGGGAGGTATAGACAGGGATCGGTCTGCATATATGTCCAGTCCGATCTTAATCTACACCACCTGATTGTCGGCTATCAAGTCGGAGATGTTTGTGAAATTGAATAGCAAAGAAATACTGCCCCATATAATTAGTACATTTACTTTGGTGGACCAGTGGTGGGTGTGCGGTGTTCCGGGGGTAGTTGAGCGGGATTTCCGAATGATTTTCATTGGGAAACCTCGGTCGGCATTGTGGGGGTTCATGGGTTCCGAGGCGTTGCGTGACTATTGCAGTTCATTACCTCAATACATCGATTTAACTGCAACATGCTCGTATTTTTGAGTATGACAATAATTAAATTCATGAGTAAAGTCATTTGATAGGATGGAACCCTGCAAACTATACTATAAAACCATCACCATAACTCAAAAGTAAGACGCGTATTTTTCAACTTCATGTTTTTTCTGTTTGTCTTTTTTCTCACTACTTCTATGTCAACCTATAGGGTGTTTAGGAAAGATCAACAATGTGAATTGAGCTGCATCAATCATCTTTTTCTTGAAAATGTTGGCATTGTATCCTACTTTATTACAAATATAGTGAATAAGAGTTTAATCAAAATTAGAAAATAGATAGCCTACACATTTTGTCTTACAATTGTCGCGGTTTAAACAGAAGTAAAAAGCGTTATTATTTATTTTCATTGTTCAAAGAAAAGAAGGCCGATTTAGTCTGTTTACAAGAGACCCATTTTACTGAAGACATTGAAAAAACAGTGTACTCCGAATGGAATTCAGAATGCTACTTTAGCCATGGTAAATCTAACGCGAGAGGGGTAGGAATTTTAATTAGAAGAGATTCGGGAATTAAAGTTAAAAACATAAAGAGAGACCAGAATGGTACATTTTTAATCCTAGAAATCTCTTTTCAAGACTTAAATTTTCTTATAATAAATATTTATGCTCCGAACCACGATGAGCCAGAATTTTTCAAAAGTATTTTTGAGGCAATAGACACTATGTCTTATAATGATTCTTTCATTTTATGTGGAGACTTCAATCTTGTCTTAGATCCTTTGTTAGATTATCAAAATTATAAATCTCATAATCACCATACAAAATCCAGATCAGCATTACGTTCATATATATCAGATAAAGAATTAATTGATCCGTTTCGATATATTCATGGTGACACTAGAAAATATTCGTGGAAAAGACTGAACCCTTTACAACAAGGCAGAATAGACTTTTTTCTAATAACGAGCAATTTCAAAGAATTTGTCAAACATTCTGATATAAACCTGAGCTATAAATCAGATCACTCGATGATTAATCTCAATCTTTCATTCTCGTCAAAACCCCACGGAAAAGGATTCTGGAAATTTAACAACTCACTTTTAAATGATCTTGATTACGTAAAATGTATAAATAAAAAGATCGATGAAACAATATTGCAATACTGTGTACCGATTTACGACTTAAAAAATGTTTTGCACATGGACAAAGCAGAAATACACTTTAAGGTAAACGATCAACTGTTTTTAGAGACACTTATGATGGAAATTCGCGGTGAAACTATTTCATATTCTTGTTTTAAACAAAAAGAAAAAGATAACAGAGAAAAGGATATAATTTCAAAAATAACTGAAATAGAAACCAAATTAGTAAATGATCAAAATAAAGAAACGTTGATTAATCTACAAACTGAATTAAATGAATTAAGAGAGATAAAGCTAAAAGGGTCATTCGTAAGATCCAGAGCTAAGTGGATCGATGATGGCGAAAAGTCAAGCGAATTCTTTTGTAAACTTGAAAAGCAACATATATTATGTAAAAATATCCCTTTTGTTGAAAAAGAAAATGGTTCTTGCGTATATGAGCAAGAACAAATTCTAGAGGAAACAAAACATTTCTACGAAGCTCTCTTTGATGCGCGTACAAATGACTCAAACTTTGATTTAGAAAATGAATTTTCAGATTTTGCGTATGAAAAACTCAATCAAACAGAAAAAGAGTCTTTAGAGGGGTTACTTACTTATAAAGAAGTTACTGAAACATTAAAACAAATGAAAAATGATAAAAGCCCGGGTATTGATGGATTTTCTTGCAATTTTTATAAAATGTTTTGGAATAAGATCGGTTATTTTGTTGTAAGATCATTAAAATTCGCATTTGTAAATGATTCTTTATCGAGAAATATCAAACTAGGGACTATCATATGTATCCCAAAAGAAAATAAGCCAAGGCAATTTCTTAAAAACTGGAGACCCATCACCTTATTAAATGTGCTCTATAAATTGGCATCTGGGTCTATTGCCAACAGAATTAAAACCACGTTAGACAAGCTAATTACGAAAGATCAAACAGGATTTATGAAAAATAGATATATCGGTGAAAAATCGCGTTTAGTTTATGATGTAATGAAACACTGCGAAGAAAATAAAATTCCAGGTCTTCTAATGCTGATTGATTTTGAAAAGGCATTCGATTCATTGTCTTTTAAATTTATAGAAAAAACATTATCTTTCTTCAATTTTGGAGAAATGGTATTGAAATGGATAAAACTCTTTTTATATAACACAGAAGTTTGTGTTCAGTTAAATGGGTATATGTCTGATTATTTCAAAATTAAAAGAGGTTGTAGACAAGGTGATCCCATTTCTTCATATATATTTATTCTTTGCGCACAAATACTTAATATGAAAATAAAGAAATGTAAAGATATTACCGGAATCAAGATAAATGAAAAAGAATTTTTAATCTCACAATTTGCAGACGACACAACTCTCCTTCTAGATGGAACAGAAAAAACTCTCAACGCTGTCCTCGAAACGCTGAATAAATTTACAGAAATTTCAGGCTTAAAAGTAAATTTTGATAAAACAAAAGTAATATGGATTGGTTGTTTAAAATATAGTACAAGGTCAATTAAAACAAGGTGGAAATTATCTTGGGGAGAAACGAATTTCAAGCTTTTAGGAATTATATTTGATGTAAACTTAAGTAAAATGTGTAATTTAAATTATGAATCCAAGTTAGTAAATATAAATAAATTAATCTCATTTTGGAAAAGACGAAAATTAACGCCAATAGGTAGGATAACTGTAACAAAAACGCTTCTACTACCGTTACTTAATCATTTATTTATAAGTTTGCCATCTCCAAAACAAGAGTGTATTAAACAAATTAATGATATTATGACCGAATTTATATAGGATGGTCGACCAAAAATTAAAACTTCAGTAAGTAAAAAGACGATTGAAGAAGGGGGCCTAAAAATACCTGATGTTAACTGTATTTTGCAAAGCATGAAATTGAAATGGCTTAAAAATTTAATGATGAATAAAGACAATTTGGTTTATGAAATTGAAAGCAAAATAATTGATGTTAACAAGGTCATTAACTTTGGAAAGGTTTATTGTGAAAAAATACTTAAAACCATAACTAATGAATTTTGGGCAGACGTGATAAAATCATACATACAATATATCAATAAGTTTAACTTTGATAACTGGGAACAAATCTTGCATGTACCTTTATTTTATAACGAGAACATTGTCATCAATTCAAATCACGTATATTACAAAAAATTGTATGAAAACGGCATAATCTATGTTAAAGATTTGCTGCAGGAAAATGGCGTTTTCCACTCTTCAAAATATATAAAAACCATAACAAATAATAAAATAAATTTTCTTGACTATTTTAGTCTTCGTCAAGCGGTATCTTCCTTCATTAAAAAATATAGCTTTCAAGATAATAATTCAATATTATCACAAAATCACAACCCATGTATTAACTGCTATCTCTTCCCTATCCTTACAAAAGTAAAACCAAATAGATTTATATATTCAGTACTTAGTAGCAATAACGAAGTACCGACAAGCCAACAAAAATGGATAAACATATACGGTAACATTGATTTTAACTGGAAAAACATATATACTTTTGTATATAAAATTACAAATGATACCTATCTGCAATGGCTACAGACAAGGATAATACACAGAATACTTCCTACAAACACCTTACTTTATAAAATGAATATAGCTGAAACCAAAATATGTTCATTTTGCCAGATACATGAGGAAACGTTAACTCATATGTTTTTTGAATGCCAAAAAATAACCCCATTAATACAAACGACAAGTTCAAATATAATCCATTTTTATCAAAATTTCAATTTAGATAGCAATGACATCATTTTGGGTACAACAAAAAATGATATAAACATGGTATGCTTACATTTGAAAAGATACATCTACATGTGTAAACTCAAGCAAATAACACCATCCATACAAGGACTCAAAAAGAACTTTAAGTTAGCATCTGAAATTTTTGAACACTCAAAATACGCA
Organism: Fragum whitleyi; assembly: GCA_948146395.1. Classification (NCBI taxonomy): domain Eukaryota; kingdom Metazoa; phylum Mollusca; class Bivalvia; order Cardiida; family Cardiidae; genus Fragum; species Fragum whitleyi. Next base: position 60,181,926 of record OX411552.1, read on the forward strand.
GCGTCTTACGAAAAATACTGGACAATTGTAAGAAGAATGATACAAGGCCAATAAATCAAGAAATTAGAACAATCCATTTAATTAAAAACAAGGAAGAAACAACATCCATTTTCCTTTAATATGAACACCATTTTAGGTTTCACCCACAGTTTTTGATTTAAAACATGTTTATTTTGTTGATCATTTTTTTTTCAAAAAATTACACTTTGTTTATCAAAGATTGTTTATTTTATGTAATACATTCATGCATTTATTTTTGTTTAAATGATTGGCGCGATCTTGGTCAATAACTCGAGTTTAATCTTTTGTAATAAAAAAGCAGTAAAAAGCAGACTGTATAAGCTGGGATCCGCCTGTACATTGTGCAGTCTGATCTTTGTCTATGTTTGTCTGCCATAAACCTTGTGTTTAGAAATAGTATTTTGCTCGAGAAAGAAATATGATCTAATGATCTTTTCAGTTGAGTACAAGTAGACTTTACATTATACAGTTAACAGCATTGTGAAATGGACAAGGCAAATGCTTTTGGAATGATTTAGGAATGAAATTAAATGAGTGTATGGAGCTATTTTTGAGTGAAATCAATGGAGGGTAATCCTGTGTCACAAATTTTGTTCAGGATGAACAAGATTGGCGATATTGATTACCTCCCTTTATCAAAATATGCATACAAGTTCTATAAATAGCTTCCTACTTCTTCAAGAACCTATGAGAAGCTAACATTTTGAACTATATCAGTGACGTCGCGATTTTTCTTTATCAAAATTTAATTTAGAATGACGTTGATTCTATAGTTTTCAATTGGGGTTGAGCGTTTTTGTATGGTTTGAGTGAGCGATTAAGAATGAGTTTGATTGAGCTGAATGTCGATCTCACGATGTGAAAAACTGTATTAGTCTCAATCTTTATTATGTAATTTGAATCTACAAATGAAAAAATTACTATGTATGTAATGTATGTTGTTGTATGTTACGATTCTGATAAATAAAGTGTAAAAAAAAAAAAAAAAAAAAAAAAACTACATGTATACTCTTTAGAATCCATATCATATGATAAAATAGCGCAATGATTAAGTCGACATGAATGAAATGTTTGTCGTTTTAAAAAACACTTCGAAGCATTTTTTAAACAATTTCGGAGCGTTTTTTGAGTGGTTGGAGTGAGTGTTTTGAATGTATTGAACGGAACGCTGAACGAGCGATGTAGATTTGCTTCCATTGTGGTGAATGTCAATTTCACTATGTTACTAACTCTGAGTATAGCTTTCATTGAAATCGAAACCAAAAAGTCATATATCTTATATAATGACGAAACGTACGCTACTGCTACCCCTTGGCGTTGCAAGTAACGTCAACCTTTTAGACACTTATGCGATACAAATTTGTCATTACATATACATTGTATATGTTAACTGTGCGTATTTCGGAGAATTATTTAAAAATCTTCTTGGCAATAATTAGCTGAAAATGAGAGAGAAAAGGCGCAAAGTCAGTTTTTAGTGAATGAGTCAACCTTAGTTTACTACTTTTTTTTTTTATCTAAGATCGCTTAAAATTTCTGGTGTGTGCGTAAACATTCATGAACAAATTTGAAAACTCCGAGTACAATTACTATTCAAACTCTTATTAACAGCGTGTCTTTTAAATTCTAATACATATTTTACTAGCAATAAAAATATATTCATTTTATTGAATTGCATGGATTCAGTGACGTGCAAATGTTTGATTTAACACTAAGGCCATGAAAGATAAGGATATGAAAATCAAATGAACAAATCTTCGATATAAAGATATTTTGAAAATGCAATCTATATTGGAAAAGCATCCTTCTTCATGAAATATCAGATCGTCTTACATTACGCTTTTAGTTTTCTAGTGTCACAGGACACTTTTATGAACTTTTGTATTTCTCAAATTTCTTATTCACATTGGCAGCTTTCTAAAAACAAACTTGATCATTACCACCGGGAATGATCGCCCATTAGTTTGATTGGCGAGTTTGCAGATGACATTTGCACTTAACGTAGAAGAGCACAAAATGCTATCTTACAGAAGAGCAAGGTGTAACGAGGGACTTCGAAAAAATAGACGTTTAATTTCGCAACGCAATCAATATCCATTACGCCGTTCAAAGAAAATTGAAAAAAAAAATATATACATTTGACAAAATGTTGGTTATTTGTTTACCTTTGGTTTAGTATATAAAATTATTATCAAACCCAAGCGGGAATTTTTTAAACACACTTGAGTGTACAGATGTATTTTTTTAAGTGGCACGAGTATTTGACGCTTCGCCACTACAAGTAATTTGAAAAAAAAAGAAAAAAAAAAAAGAAGATGAAGAAATGGTTATTTATATTTTATATACATTATATAAATAGCATATTATCCTTTTGTCAACCCGTGATAGAATGTTATTCCCCTTTCATGTGGCATTTCCGCGACGAATTTTTCTAACTCGGAAATACATCCATTAACTCTTGGCAGTTCACATTATAACATTTCAAAGCGGGACATTTCTAATTAAAATACCCACTGTTGCGACCCAATACATTTATCCACGTTTGTTCCAAGGGTGCATCCACCGAGTTTTCGGTTTTCTAAAACAAGTTACATTATTCTGTTTAATTAGGCTAGATCTATCCTGTGAAAAGTTATAGATTTCCAATTAGTCTCTCGGAGTTCGCAAGGTGCCCTGAACAATGGCGCTCATTTTGCGGGTTAGCCCGTCCATTTCGTGTGCGATCGCCTGTTGATCGCCCCTATAATAATTTTCTTTATTCACGATATTTTTTCAGCAAAAAATGATTCACGACCGACGTTCCCGGATATCGCCTAATTCTCGTGGACACGTGACCTGGCTAAGGTAGAAATGAGATCTCGTGTCGCGCGAGGTTGCGATCCGCCATTTTTCTGTTCACCTGTGTTGAACGTTATCCACCCTTTAATTGGTTTTCGTTTATCAAAAAGTTCTAAAATATTTGATTGCATAAAAGACTTCATGGTTCCAATGATTTACATTCAAAGAAAAAATGAAACGCGTCATCAACAACATAAAAATCTTGTAATTTACACAAGAAACGGATTCGAGAATGTCTTTCTGTGGAAGTATGTAAACCTTTTCCAATCATGAGATCATATGACGAAAACCTAAATTGAGATGATTTCTTTTTTTTCTTGAAATATTATAAAATCAGTATGAAGATGAAATATAAAAGTATAAAGTATAAAAATTTCGTTGTTGCTCAGCTTACTTTTATTTTCACTTAGATCTAATAAGCTCTACAATGAAGAACATCGGGAAATTGACAATTGAATAAGTTTGAAATGATTTAGGAATGAAATTGAGTGAGTGCGATAGGTGAATTTCAGTGAAATTAAAGGGTGGTAATCCTATACCGCTAATTTTGTTCAGAATGAATAAATCAGCGATAGTTATTATCTCCCTCTGATAAAATAAGAGTACACGTTCTATAACGTAGCTTCCTTCTTGAAGAACCAATCAGAAGCTTACAATTTAAATTATGACAGAGCAATCATTTTTTTTACTTATATTCATTTTGTATGTACATGTAGCTGTTGATTGTATATGTTTTAGTAATTTTGGATCGTTTTTGACCGGTTTGAGTGAGTGTTTGGAATGAATGGAGCGCCGAGTGAATGAACGATATAGAATGGTTTTGTTTGAGATGAATGTCAATTTCACGAATAACTAACTAGAACAGTATACGATCATTCTGAATGTGGTCATTCACACGAACAGGTACCATATTGGCAGTGCTCAAAGTGTCGATCCTCTTTGGATTGCAAGGCTGACTATGTTAAAAACTTTTCCAACTTGGCTGATTTTCTCAATCAAGCATGATCATTCTTCCTTTCAGTATGAAAAGCTTTTAAATGCGACTTTCGGTTGACCTTCTCTGGATCCAATCTCTTTTTTTAAAATATTGATTCTATGGAGATTCTGGGTGGGATTTGGGCGTGTGGGGGAGGAGGGGGACGAGTTACAAGCACAGGTAAACTTGTGTATAGCGACCACCTAGTGGATCACCAAAAAGTCGAGGTTTATTGGAATAGTTGTTAAATACAATATAGTGATACAATGCAATAATACTTTATTTCATAAAGAATGAGAAAGGTAATATTTAAACTGTTGCATAATCGATGCATGCTGAATCTTATGATGTTTGAATTAATTAGAATCGTCTCATTGTGACGTTTCTAATGAGTTCTAACAGCATAAGATTCATTGATAAACATTTTTATAAGTCTGTCCACCTTTTTCAGATGCCTACCGAAAAGTTATATATCTTAAGATGGTCGCTTAATATATTTGCTCACCAAAAGGAAGTGGTCGCTCAAACAATATCGACTGTAAGTATTATTCGACCTTCCATCCAAGCGATTTACGGTCTCTTAGGTGGGCACTTAATTCCGGTTTCAATGTACGTCAACAGTAAAAGTTGTGTTAAGCGACCACTTGAGGGACCATCAAAAGGCGGTCGCTACATGTAATAAGAATGATCGCTTAATAATTAAGGCAAGTTATTTTCATAAAAAATATAGTCATTTTCATAGAAACTATAGTAATTTTCATAGAAAATATAGTTTTATAAATCCCATGGAGTTTCACGCCGCTTTCAATATTATTTCAGTATATCGCGGCGGCTGGAGCACCTAACAATGGATGCCTGGTATTTCTCACACCAGTACTACCATTACATCGCATAGATCTACAATTTCCAACCGATTGAGTGTAAAGACAAATAGTCGGAAAGGATGAGTGCCGCCGTCGTGGAACCCGGGACCTCTAGATTGATAGTCCGACTTGCTACCAACTGCGCTATGACGGCGGATGCCGTTGCGCTAAAAGGTAAGGTTTAATTGGTTCGTGCCAATGTGCTGGAAAATATTTGTTATATACCAATAACATATCGATTAGCAAATGGAACAAATTCAAAGTATTTTCAAACATTAAAGAGGAAATCGATACGGAAATATTGGCCTGTTTGTTTTGACCGTCTGGCGGAAGACAGGAAGGAAGAAGGAAGAGGTACTCCGTCCGATTTGTTGTTTATTCTCTCACTTTCTTTACAGCAAGACCCTTTCGCTTTTAGATTTTGTAACAGCCCTGCATTCAGGATACCAAAAGGAGGCAAACTGTTTCGTTTAAACTAATTTATTTTAGTTCGATTGCGACGAAAGCTTAAGCTTTAAGAGTCGCTCTCGAACACTCAATCCTGATGTTTTCAGAGAGGTAGTGGTTTAAACCTATTGCTTCCCAATACTACAGCTCTGTGAACTGGAGCTGGCTATTAAGTGTTTTGCCAAAGAACAAGCCCCGACGACGATGGGGCTCTACGGACCAGGGACTTCCAAGTCACGGGTCGATGACAGTTACCAGAAGGCCACCAAGGCATTTAACTATATGCAAATTATATCCCGCTTTGCACGTAAGTGTACGTGCAAAGCGGGTTATAATTTGCAAAAAGTTTGCCACGTTTTTGTGTCCTAAACGCAGGGCAGAGCGGTCTTCATATCGCAGTTGGTAGCTGTCGGATTTGTGATCGTCTGGATCGCGGTTCAGTCCCCGACCGAGGAACTAAATTGTTCCGCCATTTATCTCCCTGCATGCATTGGTTGAATAGGTCTAAATCTTTAATTTGGATATTCAAAAGACAAATCTTGGATTCTTAAGAACATTATTTATCTAAGACACGAAAGGGGTATAAAGAAATGTACATGTATCATTAATTAGTTTAAATTATTTAATCTTCACCGAGTACCGAGGGATATGGTTCTTTTCTCTTTTTTAGGACCCGGGGGGGGGGCGTTGTTGGTGGACAGGGGAATCCAACTGAAAATGTATTCATTTGGCATTCTGTCTTAAACTAAGTTGTAATTATGACATTTTTCTCACTCACTCGTCAAATGATACTTTGCCTTTTTATTTTCCAAAATGTTACCACAGGTGATTGTTTGATAATAAAACATACACTCTCACCCTAATGCACGATAAAATAAGCCTTACGTTTAGAATGACAAAACGGTGCAAACCGTTTCCAAATAATACCCCGCTTTATGCGTAAGAGAATGTGCAAGGCGGGGTATGATTTTCAAACAGCACCGTTTTGTCATCCCAAACGCTGGACTGGTACGATTGGGGACCAAGATAGAAAAAACAGTTCATCTTTAAACCGATTTATCCTGGGAAAAATAAGTAATAGAAAGGTTTTTGCCAAAATTCCAGGAGACCATTTTTGTCAACATTTTAAGGGTTAGGTCTGATCCATTAACAGTGTGATGATAAATCAAACATTGTTTTGAGTGGCAGAGAGTCGGGATCGATATATGATCGATTGGTGGTATTTTAAGAGAAATATTTGTTGACAAAATATTGATACTGGGCGAACTTTCATGTTGTTGATACAGTTGAAGCCGCCGTCATAGCGCAGTTGGTAGCTGGTCGGACTGTCAATCTAGAGGTCCTGGGTTCGATCCCCGACGGCGGCACTCATTCTTTTCGACTATTTGTTATCACCAATTGGTTGATAATCGAAGACCTATGTGAGATAGCAGCTGGAGGCTAGGAAAGAATGTGATGGTTGTACTAGTGAGAGAAATACCAGGATTCCATTGTAAGGTGCTCCAGCCGCAGCGATATACTGAAATAATGTTGAAAGCGGCGTTAAACTCCATTCAATCAATCAACCAATCAATGATACAGTTGAAACGTAGTCCATTTTGCAGAAGCGACCACTTCTTTTAAGCGACCATTGTATAAAAAGTCCCTCAATTGTAAACAATATCTGTGATAAAGTAGACATTCTTAAACAAAAAAGTTATCTTTTATGGAGTAGTACGTTGTTGGGACCCAAAGGAATCGTCTCATGGGATTTATAAAATTATATTCTCCATGAAAAAGACTATAGTTTCTATGAAAATGACTTTATTTTCTATGAAATTAACTTGCCTTAATTATCAAGAAATAAAGAATTTAGCGATCTTTCTTATTAGCGACGGCCGTTTGGTGGTCCCCCAAGTGGTCGCCAAACACAAGTTTTACTGTTGACGTACATTGAAACCGGAATTAAGTGACCACCTAGGAGACCGTCAATCGCTTGGATGCATGGTCGCAAAAAACTTACAGTCGATATTGTTTGAGCGACCACTTCTATTAAGCAACCAATTTTATTAAGCGACCATCTTAGAGAGTTCCTTTTCGGTAAGGATCTTAAAAAGGTGGACAGACTTAAAAATTGTTTATCACCGAATCCTATGCTGTTGGAACTCATTAGAAACGTCCCAATGAGAAAGTTCAGCATGAGTTATGCAACAGTTAAATATAACCCAACTCCAGCCGCCGCGATATGTTTGAAATAATGTTAAAAGTGGCCTAAAACCGCATTCAAACAAAGTCAAATTAAACGCAACGAAAAAGGCTTACGTAGCTATTTTGTAGGCATATGCGGTAAATCAGTTCTAAATGAGATCTGTATCATGTTGATAAAAATATTTTTCTAATGACTTTACAAATATACGTGTGATAACACCTAATGTGATGTTTTTTTTTTTTATATCACATGTAAATTTTAGAACATAATGACACACGCGGTTATTTTAAGAATCATGTCAAAAACTTGTTCTTCTGTTAGAACCATCGAAGAAAACAAGGCTAACAAAATTATAAGATTGCTATAAGACGAACTTAGTGTATTGTATGAAAAAATATTCAACTCGGCCACGGTTTTGGGAATTGATAATTGTCTCGGCATAGCCTCGACAATTATCAATTCCCTGAACCTCGTTAGATATTTTTTTCATACAATGCACTAAGTACGTATTATATATTTACATTTAAGTTTGATGATATTATGAATTAAAAGATATGGCGAGGATGGCTTTTTTTCTTTCTTTTTTTTCTTTAATTCAAGGATTTCATGATGACACTAGAAAACTAATCACACACGTGTATGGATACGCGAAGCGGATTCATAGATGAGTGGAAAAAGGCTTTAAGGTAATCAATCAGGTTTCAAGTTTCATTAATCTACGAATTTAAGGGAAGAAAACTTCATTTTAATATCATGAACCTAAAATACAAAGGTTTGTCCATGGTTCTATTTTATGCGTAAACCTGTGACAAAATTTCTTGCACAAAAATAGTTTCATTGAGTTATAAAACCAATTTCTCGGCCAACCAGTTTACACGAACGTTGATTAAATTAACTTATTATTCAATTATTTTGCAATGAAATTTGATTTTTTTCTTGGTACATGTGTTTATTTCGTATATGTTATTAGGGAAATGTTGCCTGGTATTTTTCAGGGTGGGTCATTTGTGTAAGCGGTTTTTGTGCAAATTACAAATTGCGCATCGATCAATTTTGGATTTGATATTACATTTTTCATGCCTACATATATAATTCAACTTGATAAAAGTAAGTCAAACGATGAAGGCTTATAAACATGAATTTCAGAAATTTCGAACAAATGATGTTGAACAAAGATCGAACCCGTATAGCTGTTGTTGAATGTCCCTTAGCAGTATTTCCCACGCGACCCCTATAAGTGTGATAATTTTTCCCACGTATATTTCTAAATTGACAGAAAATTTCTCAGGTAGTCACACGACTGCACACTCTAAACCAAAAGATAACAAAGTGCTCAATTCTTTGAATGACGTAAAAACATGATTAAATTTCCAATGATCGGTAAAAAGGCGGAATTACCAGATTAAGTCATATTATTCTGCAATAAAAACAAAGTATGCCGAATAGTGGTCACGTGAAGTTACGACACGTGCCTCGTTCTGATCTCCTGAAAGCTTCCCGGTGAGTTCGACTCGGAATAATGGCGGATCGTTTTCTGAATTTCACGGAATCAATGAGCTTTATTCAGTCTTTTATCTTACTATTGACTTATAGCGGTTTGGGAAAGTCGCTTTCCGATTTTTCCCATGACAGATTTTAAAATTTCTCATAGAGATTTCATAATGCTTACATATGCTGCGAATCGGTTTCATCAAGATGTCAAGTTCTAAGCTTAAATGGGACATGAGAGTATTTAATTTCATGTAAAGGTAACAAGAAAATACATATGCGAGTTCTTTCTTCTTTTTCGAATTCACCCCGTTTTGAAATTTGAGACTTTGTATGAAATTCAAACCATTTGAAATGCACACAGAAAAAAATCTACCCAACATGTGCATCCGCACAATCTGGACAGAGCTTTAACTATGTAATATGTAGAAAAACTCTCAAGCCCTTTCCAGGCGATCAGAGAATATCATTACATAGAATGTACGTTTTAGATTCGTAATATGCATATATTAACGGACAAAACCCAGGCGTTAACGGGAGGGTTTGTGGATTAATAAGTAAATTCACTTGCCGTTAACACACCGCCTTTCTTTTTTACTTTAATATCCTAGGTCTGTGCCTATATACTTTAACAGATTTTAATATAGAATATATAGATAGACGTTGATCTTATTTCCACGTTAAATTTTGTGACGACATAAACTATTTTGCAACGTCGGTATTAACAAAGTAACGGCGCAGTGTGTAACGTAACGTTTTCGGCACATTTGTGGGTTTGGAGCTAGTTTTATAGCGTTCCTGTAAATAATTTTGCAATCTTTGTATAATAAATACTATTGTCGTTCTTTTAATCCAATAAAGGCGTCAATTCACGTTTCTTCGGGTGTTAGCGTTTACATAGACCATCAAAAAGCTTTAACGGCCTCGTCCTTCTCAATCGGGCGTTAAACCTTTTTTTGGGGGTGTCTGCAAATGTTTACGCCCACAAAAACGTGAATTAAAGATAACAACGTCGTTAAATTGACAAGGTGAATATCTTTTGAATGATTTTGAAATGCAATTGAATGGACACAATGAGTGAGCTTTGAGTGAAATAACGGGAGGTAGCCCAATGTCGCTAATTTTGTTCAGGTTGAACAAAAAGGCGATACTTATTACCCCCCCCCCTTTAAAAATATGCATACAAGTTTTATAGATTGCTTCCTATATAGGACCAACCAAACGCTGATAATTCCAATTATGTCAGTTTAATCGCAATTTTCCTCCTTTATATTCATTTAAAATGTAGTTGTTGATTTTTTTTGTCATTTTTGAGCGTGTTTAAATGGTTTGAGCTAGTGTTTGGACTGAATGAATGGAGTGCTGAGTAAGCGATTTAGAATGGTTTTGAATGAAATGAATGCCAATTTCACGATGTAACTAAATCGCTCACTCAGCGCTTCATTCATTCATTCCAAACACTCACTCAAACCGCTCAAAAACGCTCCAAAATAATTGAAATTATACAATCAACAGCTACATTCAAAATAGATATAAATAGACAAAAATGTCGGTTTCACTGACATAATTAATATTGTAAGCGTTTAATGGGTTCTTGAAGAAATGGGAAGCTATTTTATAGAACTTGCTTACTTATTTTATCAAAGTGGGATAATAAATCTCTCTACTTTTGTTCAACCTGAACGAAGTAGCGGTATTGGATTACCTCCCTTTAAATTCACTCAAAAAGTCAATCATCATACTCACCATATTTCATTCCAAAATCATTCACCTTATCAATTTGCTCGATGTTGTTAACTGTACAAACCTGCCTACACTTCGAAAAATCGCATAATTGACATTCACCTCAATTAAAGCCATTCTAAATTATTCACTAAGTGTTGCATTCATTCATTCCAAACACTCACTCATACTATTCAAAAGCGCTCCAAATCGTTGAAAACGTTTCAAAATTGTTTATTTTGATCGACATTTCATTCAAATCGATCAGGTCGTTGTACAAAATTTATTATCAAGGGTGGATTTCAAAGCGTCTATTTAGCCCGAAAAATACGATGAATTTTATAAAATTTGGACGAAATTGGCGATATTTTTAACTCCCTTGAATTTTATTCAAAGCACGCTCCACATACTCATTCCAATATCAGTTCTAAATAATTTCAAATTTATTCAACCTTTTAATTTCACGATATTTGTAACTTTATTTTTTTTACCTGCTTTAAGAAATCCTCTAGATTGTTTGTTTGTTTGAATGGGTTTTACGCCGCTTTCAACAATTTCGCAGTTATAGCGCGGCGGCCGGAGCACCTAACAATGGATTCCTGGTATTTCTTTCACCTGTACTACCAATACACCCTTTCCTAGCCTACGACTGCTATCTCACATAGGTTTACGATTATCTACCCATTGGTGAGAGACAAACGTCGGAAAGGATATTTGCCGCCACCGGGGATCGAACCCACGACTTCCAGATTGGAAGTCTTATGCCTAACCAACTGCGCTATGGTGGCGGCAAATCCTCTAGAAGACTTCAATAAAACTATGAACGAAGGAATATGACGCTCATTACACGTCCTAAATTTATCGCATTAAAAGCTTTTTTCGGGCAAACAGCCTCATAGATTAACGAAACACACAGCTTCTTAATGCCAAGAAAGCAGTTCCGCACTTAAGCCGCTGCGCATGAATACATTCTGTCAAATGACGTTTTGTCACATGAGGAGAAATTAGTCCGCTCCATTGCGTTGCTATTTTGTCCGAACCTAATTAACCCTCGGCCATATTCGGACAGCACTTACTCGATGACAGCGCATGCGCCGGTCACGTGACACCGTTATTATACGGAACGAGTGTCCATTTGCTGTTTGACGCGCAGACATATTGTCTAAACATATCATTTTGATGGTTTCTTGGTGCATGTCGGATTAAACTCTTCCGAATATGCTACATGTACAATTAACAATAACGTGAAATTGACACGGTGAATGATTTTGGAATGATTTAGGAATGAAATTGAATGGGTGTGTGGAGTCAGTTTTGAGTGAATTTAATGGAAGGTATTTCTATATCGCAAATTTTATTCAGGATGCACAAAATTGCCGATATAAGATTACCTCCATTCAACAAAAAATGCATAAGAGTTCTTTACATAGCTTCCTGTTTCTTCACTCGGAACTTATGAGGTGCTAACAATTTGAATTATGTCAGTGAAATCGCATTTTTTCTCTATCAAAATCAATTTTGAATGACGTTGTTGATTCTATATTTTTCAATGGGTTAGAGCGTTTTTGAATGGTTTGAGTGAGTGTTTGGAATGAATGATTGGAGCGGTGAGTGAGAGATTTTGAATGGTTTTGATTTAGGTGAATGTCAATTTCACTATGTACATGTCACTAACTGTACCAGAGTAAGGACAAGTTGTTTATCTAAATTTTAGATCGGATGCATCTTTATTCCAATCGATATAATGTGACATTAGACAATTCATATCATATGACTTAAGGTAGTGGAACCGTAATAGTTCCACAACATTTTTGAACTCACGATCTTTCACAATGTTAACCGAGGTTTCCTAACGAAAATCATTAGGAAACCTCGGTTATCATTGTTAAAGTTCATTAATTACAAAACATTGGAGATCTATTACGATTCCACTACCTTAATAAGGTTTTAGAACAAGGATTGATTTTCAATTTTCTTATTTGTAATAATCTTAGTCTTCATCTGAAGAAATTATTCACCAAATTAACGAAGATACGGCCAATGATATGCACATACATCGATGGTCTACATTTACAAACTTGTTCGAGTCACAGAAACAATACTTTCGAAGTGTTTAAGCGCTGACCATTCGCCGATTGATCGCCGAATGGTTTCAACGAAGGCAATAAAATTCGCAAATGTGACCGATTGATTACCATAGGTCACTACCTGTTGCTAATCCATTCTCTATTGATCTGATATAAAAATATTTTACTGTTTAATGCAGTAAAACAATTACCTTTGTCAGCTAACCGAGCCATTAAGGTTTTCGGGTTGATTTCAGTTACTTTTTTTTATTTCATTCCGAATTATAAACGGAATGATAAAAATCCAGAATTAGTCTTTCCATGATATTGGTTGAAGAGTAAGCGAGTGATCTCTGGGGCGAAATTTTATAGCGAAATGCAGCGCTGTTTGAATCGTTCATTAAACTACAAGTCACGTGCCGTTATTCTCGGGTAATCTCGCGATAGGATCAAGAATGGCGAGATGTGCAGTGTGCAAGATTCAAATATCAGAACAATTATCGTCGCTTGATGGCCACTATACAACACTTTTCTTTGTGATATCTTACTTTTCCTTTTTTTTTTATTTTGTTTCTGGACATCTTGTTTTCGCTCGACTGTTTCCGTAGAAAATCCGATGAATTGCTATATCCATGGTTTTTATCGTCTTTCACGTCGCTATTTCAGTGCAAAAGCGTCAAAAACTTGTCATATCATAAGCCGATCCTAATTTAGTTTACAATAAACAACATCGTGAAATTGACATTAATCTCAATCAAAACCATTCTAAATCGCTCACTCAGCGATCCACTCATTATTCCTAACACTCACTCAAACCATTCAAAAACGCCCCCAAAATGACTTAAAACATAAGATCAACAACTGCATTCAAAATCAGTAAAAGTAGCTAAAAAACGCGATTTCACTGAATTAATTTTAAATTGTAAGATTCTGATTGGTTCTTGAAGTAATATTAGTCCATGAGCCAGAATGGGTTTTGTTCCCCCCCCCCCCCCCCCCCCAGGGGGAATTTTGTAGACAATATTTTTCTGAAAGCCCATGGTATGTAGAACATTTTGAGACATGTTAGCACTCTGGCGAGTGGGGCTTTTGTAAGATACGTTACTTTAAAGTAACACACCCTACAAAATTTTGAAAATGAATTTTAAAAGAGTACCCAAAAAAATGAAGTCAAAATGACAAAAAGTTGACTTTTTATACACATATTTGTGTTGCTGATTAACTGCAGGGTCCATTTATAGAATTTTTGAAAAATCTGGTCATCTGAAGAGTCATGATATTGCAGTAAAATACGTTACCCTTAAATTTTATAGAAAACTATGAATATAGAAATAAATTGTCTATCCCTGCCTCACTGGGAATTTTATTAACATTGCCTGTTTGATAGTCCATGGTATAAAGAACATTTTGAGACTTGTTAGCACTCTGACAAATGGGGCGTTAGTGAAATACGTTACCTCAAAGTTAATTTCCTATCAAATTTTCAAGACAAGATATTAGGTTTGTACAGTGAAAAAATGAGTCAAAATGACCAGAAGTGATCTTTTAATACCAAAATTTATGTTGCTGAATGTATGTAGAGCAAATTCATAGTAACACTTTGTAAATAAACCCCCCTTGAAGGAATGATATGGAAGTAAAATACGTTACTTTTAAATTTCAAAGAAAGGCACATAGATAGACATGATTTTTCCAAAGCTGCCCCATAGGGAAGATTGTTAACAAAGCTTTTCTAAAAGCCTATGCAATATTGAACATTTTGAAACTTGTTAGCAGTCTGGCTACTGGGGCAAATGTGAGATACGTTACTTTAAAGAATCCAACCCATAAAATTTTCATAAAACAATTTTAGTTGTTTGTCTTGTTATAGCAATTACCTGTAATTTAGTAAAAAATAAATGATATTGTACTTTGTTTATGATATTTGTGATTCTGGAGATATTTGAAGCCCATTCAAATTATGACTTGAAAAATATAGCCCTTACAAGCAATGCATAGGAGTAAAATACGTTACATTTAAATTTCAATTTAATGTATTCAAAAGAAATGTTATATTCATTTATGCTCTACTGAATGTTTTGTTTGCTGTGTTTTTCTATAAGCTTCTGTACTTTTGGAGATTTTGATTTTTTTATGCATCTGGCCATCAAGCTATTTGCACAATACGTTACTCTCAAGTAACCAATTTAACCATCAATTACCATAGGCTTATTCATATCTCATCTGATTGCAATAATTGTAAAATCCCTCATTGTCTAAATCAACTATAAACCACAACTGTTTAAAGTATTTTTAAGGTACTAATATAAATTTTAATCATTTCAAGACTCATTGTGGTTTTAAAAGCATGCAAAATACGTTACCATTTATTCTTAGGTTATTATTATTATTAAGCCGCTATCATAGTTTAAGGAAATGCACCGAACACAATGTTGATGCAGCTTCCAAACACAATGTTGAGGCAGCTAATGGTTTTTTCTATGTTTGAGACTTTTTTTCATATTTTTAGAATAAAACACAAGTTGTATATGTTACTTCTGATGATAATAAGAGACAGTTTTCATTGTGAAAAATGATGACCAAATAGATGAAAAAAGCTGTTCCTACAATATTTTTAAGCAATATTTCCATCAATTTAGTACAGAAAAGTTAAAAATATTTTTTAGAGTTGATCATTATTGTAGCCCAGTTGCATGCACATTGGATTTGGTAGCGCAATTGACTCCATATCATAGGTACAAGGTTTCATCAGCCAGTACAAACGAGTTGATTATCATTCATCTTCGTTGTATAAGCAGCTAGAGGCTTAAAAAGGATGATGTGATGAATGGAATGATGTATATGATAAATACAAGGAATTCATGGTTAGTTAGATAAACCACCTCGATAAGAGTGTTATAATGTTAACATGGCCTGAAAATTCCTTGAAGCATTTTAGCTCTTCATTGTTTCCAATTGAATGCAAAGTACATTGCATGAAATCCTAGTTTTGCCAAGAAACTGCGCAATTCACTTTAATACTAAAAATTTACATGAGTATGACCATATTACGTTCAAATGAATAGAACATTGCTAAATACATTTTGATCTAGCTATCAAAGAGAGTAATATATGTTACATTTAAAAGACCTTTTTTTTAGAAAATCAAACAACATCGCTGCTTCCAAAGGACAATTAGATGCACACCAATTGTAATGCTCTTACACATGATTAGTTCTTACAAAAGTAAAGATTTTAGTAAAACAAAGATGCTTAAAAATGCTTTAACTTTGAACTAGATACAAACTACAAGTACTTTTTATGCAGAAAGAAACATATCTTAGATAGAATTAGCGCTTTTTTTATATCTTACATTATAAAACAATAAAAGAATTATGATAAATTGCTTAAGCAATAGGATTTCAGCAATATCAAGTCCTCATTCAAATACAACCCAAGACTTTATTCATAAAAATATGAAAATTGCATGATGGGTCTATAAGTCATATGCTTATAAGAGCTTTATAGGTGTTTATGAGTAAATGACTGGTGATTTAACATTCTAATTGCATTCCTTTTTGACATTGCTGGCTGACTTTCAATATATATGTTCATGCAGTTTGTGTTAAAGTAGAGAAAAGAATTGAAGAATGCCCATTCTTATAAATATACTCATGGTTCATGGGCATAACTCTCATATTTTTCTCATGTACACAAGTACAAGACTCTTCTACTAACCATTAAATTTTTTTCAAACCACTTGGCCAACATTCCAAACAAACAATTTGAAAACCATTCAGTAAAACAAAAAAATCCATCTTAATCAAAGAGAAATAATAATTTTGATTTAAATGGCTACAGTATTGACACTGAAGTGCATTTAAGATAATTGCGACTTGTTTCATACAAATGGTAACATATGTTACTGAATTATGACCATCGGTATTCTGTTTCCAAACATTTATAGGCAACAAATAAACCAATGCACGAAATTAGAGATAAATGATATACATGCTTAAGTGACTAAGTAATTTTGAAAAAAAGTTTTAATTAAATTCTTTTAGCTGTCATGCTGCATTGTGTGATTGATAGATATGTAATTGTACTGAACAGATATTTCCCTATGATGAAATTAAAATACAGGTATAGTACAACACAAAGTACCTATCCATATCTATCAAAAAGCCAGTATTTTTATTGAATATTTCAAGATGTTTGTAATTTCTAATGTAAAATGATTATCAAGATCTGTGCTGATTTAGAAGGGTGTAGGTATTTCGATTTCAGCAATTGGATATACATGTATTAATAATTTGGCTATTTCAAAACTATGATCTCTAATCTTGTTATCAAATTTTTAACTTTGTGGGATGGGATACTACAAATGATACTAACTTCAATTTGTGTGATTTATCACTTTACATTAAAAAAACAATATGTAAAAACTAGCTTTTAATAAGAATTTCCTTCTTGGATATTCAAAGATATAATATTGACTTCTCAATTAATGTCTAAATTGTAATACCATAAGTGCTAGGGGATCTTTGATCTTTTATTGGTCACGCATTTGCATTCACTACCGATGCATTTTCTAAGAAACAGAACTGAGAGCTATAAATTCAAAGAATTTTAATCCTTATTGATAAAAATTAAACAGTTTAAACGGGTTTTTGTAAAATATTTTGAGGTAACGTATGTTACAACATTCCTTTAGAGACATAAAGCAATTGTTGTTATAAGGATTTCAGTTATAAATGATATTCTTGTTTTATTATGCATGATCAAAGTAGTAAATTGCACCTCCCATTCTCCTTTCTGTTTATGAACAGCATATGAAATTACATTGTATAAAGGGGTTGAAATGACATGTGCTCAAATCTTTTCATTACTACGTATAAAACAAGTAATATGCAGGCCAAAAAAAAAACTATATAAATATGAATTCATCATATCATCTTGTGAATTTTGCCTACAAGCGTTGACTTTGAATATTTTTGGCGCCCAAATGCCAATATCTTTGTATAGGCGAATATTGAGAAAGAATTTTGTAATTGTAACGTATATTTCACGTTTTTTTCTTAAATCATACAGGATTCTGTGGGTTTTTTATCACTCATACTCAAGAATCATGTATAACATAGTACTTAAAATCGCAATTTGCCCGAAGAATTTCACAAATATAGAGCAAAATGTAGCATTTAATAAGGATCTAGGGTGGGTGATTTCAAAGTAACGTATCTTACAAAAGCCCCACTCGCCAGAGTGCTAACATGTCTTAAAATGTTGCTTATACATGTACCTTTCAGAAAATCATAGTGTACAAAATTCCCCCTGGGGGGGGGGGGAACAGGGGTCCCAGTAGCCCATAGTCTATATGAAGCTATTCATTGAACTTGAATGCATTTTTATAAAGGGAGGTAATTACTATCGCTTATTTTGTTCATCCTTCGCAAAATTAGCGATATTGGATTATCTCCTTTAAATTTCACTCAAAACTCGTTCCACACACACATGCAATTTCAAGCCAAAACCTACCAGAATCCCTCACCTTTTCATTTTCACGATGTTGTTAACTGTACACACGATCCATGATCTGGAAAAGCCTGTATTAATGACAATCAGATTCACAAATTACTTTATCTCCAATTCTAAAGATAATTTAAAAAAAATCAAAAACTAGAAAAAGACAGTTTTTTTAATAAGAATTAAGTGTTTTATACATATTTATGTTACAGTTTTACCACATGTACTGTAGGTAATAACGGAGGGGAAACATCGAGGAATAAAAGAAATTGCTTGTTTCAAGCAATTTCTCTCCATTTCTCGCTGTTTTCTACATCAAACCCTTTTCTGTTCAATGTATATTCAACGCGATTTCAATTCACACGGAGTTTACGCTTGTATTTCCTTAAATTGGATTAGTCTGAAGCGTTCGTTTTGATTGGATAAGACAGTTGACATTTACATAGTGACGTCATATAAGCATTTTTCCTGGATAACCCAGTTGTTTCTCACTAATTAGGAGCAAAATACAGTTAGTTACATCGTGAAATTGACACTCAAAATCATTCCAAAATAATTCATCTGGTCAATTTCACGATGGTTTTGAATGTAAGTCGGAGTCGTTGGAATGCATTAATTTTATTCGTAAAAATCCATCCAAATGATGTAAGAAGAATACTGAAATGCCAAGATTTCAAGAGAAAACTCTAAGAACTCTCAGAGAACCTGTTTATAAATCAAAATTATTGTAATATTCACAGAATCACGTTCCCGTTGTTTCAATCAATTGCATACGTTTCCCCTTGCATCTATCGAGACCAATTTGTGATCCATTAAGTCGAAGTTTATTAGATCGACATTCTCTTTACTCAAATCTTTTGGCCTTAGTATTTGTCATATCATTTTCTCGTAAGTCGATTTACATCAATTGTTTATACATGTAGAAAGTTAAATTATTCAGAATTTGGGTAAGGACAAACCTATTTGGGAAATAATTTTAAACAACTCTATCGTCGTCAATGGGCGAATAAGCTTGATTTACGAAGTTGTGGTCGTCCGCTGACGATATCGACTCCTAGTGAAATATCAGAAACTGTCAATTGGTATACTTTATTGTAAATCAATATTGTTATTTTGAAATTATTTTTTATTATTCTGGGAGACAAAAATCGAACCATAAATAGAAATCATTAGGCCTAATGTTCGGCATGAATAAAAGTTATTAATCAAAGTCGCCACTGCCTGAATTTTACCATGAAAAGATATTGCAGATACAATTTGTATGCCTTTTATTGATATAGCTCTGCAAGTGACATAATATTATATATGAACCTGTGCTTGAGATTTTCGTCAATTTCAAATATGGGCAGAGCAAAGACTCTGACCAGTCTGTGCATCCTCACAATCTATCCAGAGTCGTTACTATAATATACGTTCAATAGATATATAAGGCCTCAAATTATCTGTGGAACATCAGGCTACTTTATATTTACAGTATGTAGCTTTCTACGCCTCTCAATGTTTGCACCTCACGAAAATTACAAAATTGTTGGAAATGTCGCGCACAGGCTCTATTATAATATGACTGTTTTTGAGTTTCGGGATTTTCTTATCAAAATCCTTTTGGGTTAAGGATCAAACGGAAGAATGTGATTTTGCTCATAACCGGTTGATAATCCGAGTAAAAACATCTCAATATCCATCCAATATTGCCCCTACAGTTCAATTTATTCATTAGGCCGTCTTTTAGCGAATAATTCGAATAATTCGGATACCTCGACCTAATGCGACGTTCGACGTATTGTTTCAATAAATATTAGAGAGAGACGGATTGATGGAGTGAAAGTGCCTTTGTGTATTTGTTCATATTCTATCGAGTAAATAATGAGGAGAGATGATCAAAAGTCAGGATCATTTTGATTGAGTTGACCCTTTCTCCGATCATATTGCTATTCTTAGAACTGAACAAAGGTCCAGAACATTTTGAAAGGTTTCCCTAAGAACAGTTTAGCAAATTATTGTACAGGGAATGTCTGAAACCTTGTCATGCTGAACCAGGAATATTCCTGCTTTGGCAGGAGGTATAGATAAAGATCAGACTGCGCATGTGTGTAGCCTGATATCAGTCTTTATCATGCAATGAAGCCTGTATTACCCTGATAACACCTGCCTGGTAACATAACATGATATCTGTCAGTCTATTTTTAGAAACAATTTGCACACACTTTCACCTTTTTTAAGGGTTCATTATAACTAAGTGCTGAAAATAATTACATTATAAATAGAATAACACGTCAGTGTCTTAAAATATCAACGTTAACTGGTCTCGGCTGTGAGAAATTATCATGACTCTGCAGAGCCTCGTCCTGATAAATTCTCCCAACCTCGACCAGATAACATTGTTAATTGTAGACACTTACATGTTATTCTCTATTTACAACCTAATTTTCCTTTTCAAACTAGAAAAGTATGAAAATTATATTTTCAAAATAATTACTGGCTTACAAATATTGCATTTAGTATTTTCAGCCTTACTATTTTAATGTTATTTTGCCAAGATTTTAATTCATCCTAACAACGGTAGGAATTTTTTGAAAGTGTAAAACGCTCTTCGAGAACATGCCACCGTCATAGCGCAGTTGGTTGTGCGTCGGACTCAAGATTGTCCCGGGTTCGATCCCCGACGGCGGCACCTATCCTTTTCGATCTTTTTGATCTCACAAATGGGTTGATAATAGTAAACCTATATGAGATAGCAGCTGCAGCTGGAGGCTAGGAAAGAAGCAATAGTTGTACCGGTGGGAGAAATACCAGGGATCCATTGTTAGGTGCTCCAGCCGCCGAGATATAACTGTAGGATTGTTAAAAGCGGCGTAAACTCCGACTTAAAACAAATAAACTCTTCAAGAACATACTATTTCATTTAATTTTACAGCACAGTTATATTTTCAGCAAGAAACATGAAATTGACCATTTCTAATGACCTGGATATGGTATTGAATGAGTATGTGAATTTCATTATTGGACGGAGTTATAGACATGTTATGTATGTACTTGTTCTGTTTTTGTACCTTTACGATTCCACCAGACGCTTTCAAATCCACAACCGCCCAATAAAATCGTTAAATGATTTATTCTATTTGTATTAAAAAATGATCGTTTTGATCGTTTGCGGAGCGTTTTTGAATGGTGTGAGTGTTTGGAATAAATTAATGGTGCGCCGAACGAGTGATTTGAAATGGTTTTGATGGAGTCATTCTCACGATGTTGCCAATTTTATATGGACTGAAAATGAAAGGTAATTTCGCCAAGTACCGTCGGGGCCAAACCACGCCAAGCCAGTTCATAACGTCACAGAATAAAAGACAAGCAAAATGTTGTTTTTTTTTGTTTTTTTTTTTTTTTTTTTTTTTTGTTGTTCTTTTTTTCTATTTCAAACATTGCTCTAGTTTTGATCAAATTTAGTTACCCTTTTATCACTAGTACTAGTCAGAGGTTCTGAACGCCGTATAAGGCAATATACATTATTCAGACCATTGGAATTGCCGGATTTAAAAGATATAGTCGTGAACACCTCTGCTAATGGTACAGTAAGTAATATTGTGAAAATGACAAAATGATGATTTTTGAATGAAATTGAATGAGTGTGATGAGCCATATTTGAAAGACTTTAAATGGAGGAAAACATTATCGTTAACAATTAACGATATTTTTACCACACTTTAATCAAATAAACGTATTGTTCTCTTTTATGCGTCTTCATAGACAAATCAGGCGCTTAAAAAATCAAGACCAGACAATTAAATTTTGCAATACTTTGAACGCTTTGAATGGAATTTTGTTCGATTTGAAAGATCTCGAACCGTTTTTCCTGTCAAATTTGGAGCGTTTTTGAGCGAATGGGGTTCGTGTTTTGTATGTATTGTATGGAGCGCTGATTGAGCGATTTAGAATAGTTTTGATCGAAGTGAATGTCAATTTCACAATATATGGAGAATAATGTGTTAGTGCTTAAGTATGATTCATCTTTGAAATCAAAGAAATTTAAGTGAAAGTGTATGAAAATTGTTCATAAAAATAGACTGCCTGATATCATGTTATTTTATCAGAGAGGTGATATCAGGTCAATACAGGCTTCATTGCATGATAAATACCGAATACTGTGGCATATATCGAATAACCCCTCAACCTTTCAACCGGTACTTAATCAGACAAAAAATCTTTACCAATTTGCTACATTCGTTATAGGCATTACTACTTTGCTTTGCAAATACATGTACTGTAGTTTTGTAGGTTTGATAAATATCAGTCGAAATATCAAAACAAACTACACATGTAATTATGAGTATCCTACAACGTTCATTGTTCTAGAGCTATCCACGCTATTTTTCTCATCCCATTGAGAAATAACCAGAACATTATCTTTGGGATGATGAGCAATGGCGTATGGATGTTCAACCTCGTCTAGAGCCAAGTCAGTTACTACTGTCCCGTTTATGTCAATAAAAAGACATTTTGCGCAATTTCTGCTACATAAAAGCAAGTTACCATTTTGCATGTCGATACCACGTGGATGGTGTCCTTTACCCTCGAATTCCCACAACATTTCCCCTTCGAAGGTCGTGGCAACCACCTTATTTCGCCATGTATTATTTATAAATACTTAGAGGATAATCGTTTGTTTAAGTGTAAGATCGATTTATATTTCATTGAGTTAACAACAATGACTATACTTTCACGAGTGGCAGAGCCACGAGTGAAAATATAGCTTTTGTTTTTCACGAAATGAAATATTAATCGATCTTACTCGAAAAACAAACGATTATTCTACTTCTTTAATGCAAAAATGAGACAAAATGTGAAATTTCTAGGACATATTTTCGTAAAGCGCGTCTTTTTGCGCATGATTGCTATGCAACGTTCATTGTGACGTCACTTATTTCGCCCCGCATAGATGACGTCAAATAGGATGAAATGCACAAAAGCATGGTATAAGTTTTTGATAATTTCACTACTTTTGCGGTGAGTTTATCAAGTGATAATCTACCGTTATTTCTCGATAAACCACCGAAAAGCATTAAAGAATATTCTACTATTTGTATCTAACGATATGAAGTCTGCATGCCGTAAAGGATCTCCTGTGGTAACATATTTGTCAATCTTAGCAATTTGATGTCCATCTTCAGTTATGATAACTATGCCACATCGAGAGCCTATTATGAAATACCCGTTCATGTAACACAAACAGATGCTATCGCAACCAACTTGATGATTCTTGGACAATATTTTTATCCCTCAACTGAAACACATAAATATAGCCCCTATTACCAGAAGAAACGGCAAAGCGATAATCATATATCCTTGTCACATCCCAGGGCGTGAACGAAACAATTTTGTCAATAACTAACGTTCCAGTTAAATCATATATTTGAAGCGAATCATGTGCAACATCGGTCATTGCTAATATGTTGTCCGATATAAAACAAACACCATATATCCAGCAAGGTTTTGTGTGGTTCACAGTTTTAAACTGCATACTTGTAGTTATGCCAATTGTACATTTTTGTGGTAGTTCCTTTTTAACATCGTTTGTTTGGTCTATAGTTTTGAATTGCTCTAGTTCACCCAAGACTATGTTGTTCGTTCTGTAATCTCTTTTTGTGACGTCATTATCGTCTTCAGGCGTCGTTTGTTTGTCAGAATCATCGTTTTCGTCCTCTGTTGATGTCTCTGTTTCATCGAACACGGTTTTGAAATCAACATGTAAACCTCTCATGTGATCATTGTCTTGCTTTCTTTCTTCTTCGTCTGTACAATCTTCCTTTATAAAAGTATGGTCATCGGGGACTCTTATTTCGCCAATTGTTTCAATGTTGTTTGCAAAACGTACCGATTTGACTATTTTATGACAGCATTCATAATAAAATTCTTCGGTTTCTTCGAAAGAATTATGCAGTGTTCTAACTATCTGGCCAATGGATTCCAATTGTTTAACAATTTCGTTAACGTTTTCGGATTCCTTATATACCACGTATTCAACTTCTCTTTCTTTTATCTTCAAAACAGATTCTTTAATTTCATCGCGTACCATGTATACAGAAAGTATAGTCTTTAATTTTCTAAAATAAGATTTCTTCTCGGAATTGTGTTCAACAAAATTATTCAGTTTCCTAGAGTTTCCAAGCAAATTATCCAGAGAAGTAATATCGTCTGTTATTTTACTTTTATCTTCATTTTTTTAATCTGAAGACTGTCTCTATCAAACTATCTTTTCTTCTATCAATTGTAGCGTGAAGGACATCGCACAATTCTATGATTTCCTTCTTAGCTGCAGTGGCATGTTTATCTATACTCCTAATACATGTTTCTGTCTTTATAATCAAATCTTTGATATTTGTCCTCTCATTTACGATGTCTTCCAAAAGCGTTCCGTTTTCTTTATCGAAATGATCCATGGCTTCAGATATCGTTAGAACATCGTCGCACCCTTTATGACTTTTCACAGCACATATTGAGCAGATAATAGCCTTGTGAGTGGAACAATAGAACTTGAAAGGTTCGTCTTTGTGCGTTATACAGTATTTATCCGTCTTTTCCTGCCTTGTAGCCATCTTAAACGATAAATATAAATTAACCCTAAGCTGAATTTAACATTTTATTGATAAAAAAGAACTTTAGATACATTTCAAACAGTTTGGTTTAATTGTCCCCTATAATGATTTAAACGAAGAAGAGAGTGTAGACTTAGATCCGACTGAACGTTTGTGCATGCTGATCTTAATCTATATCAAAACGGTAAAATGGCGTGAACAGTCGTATTAGGATCAAAGATGACCGCAGATACCATAAATTAAGATACCCTTTTTTACATAGGTATTCAAAATTTTCGATAAAAAACAACCCCCTCCCACTTTTAGATCCGCACATAAAGACTGATGTTCGTTAGAAGCCTCTACCCTCAATTGTATCTTCACGGCCGTTTGATAACAAGTACAGTTAACAACATCGTAAAATTGACAAAGTGAATGATTATGGAATGATTTAGGAATGAAATTGAATGAGTGTGTGGAGCGAGTTTTGAGTGAATTTCATGGAAGGTAATCCAGTATTGCAAATTTTGTTCAGGATGAACAAAATTAGCAATATTGATTACATCCCTTTAATAAAATATGCATAGAAGTTCTATAGATAGCTTCTTATTTCTTCAAGAACCTATCAGACGCTTACAATTTCAATTAATTAAGTGAAATCCCGATTTTTTTTCCTAGCTATTTTTATTTTGAACGAAGTTGTTGTTATATGTTTTTCAGTGAGTTTGGAGCGTTTGTGAATGCTTTCAGTCAGTGTCTGTAATGAACTAATGGAGCGCTGAGCGAGCGATTTAGAATGGTTTTGATTGAGTTAAATGTCAATTTCACGATGTAACTAACTGTATTTAGTGACTTTCACTTCTATCAAAACCGTTCTAAATCGCTAACTCAGCGCTCTATTCATTCATTCCAAACAAATCGAAATCGATTAAAACGACCAACATTTCAGTGAAATGGATTTATAGGTTTATGATTGGTTCTTGAATACATACAAATTGGATAGTATGTAGATTTCTTTCAAGGGAGGCAATAAATATTTGTAAATTCGTCCAAGTGAGACAAAATTAGCAATAACGGATTACCCCCCTTAATTTTCATTCAAAACATAGTCCACACTCATTCTATGTCATTCCAAATTCATTTCAAAATTATTCAACTTGTCGATTTAACGATGTTTCTAAACTATCATTGTTAAGTAACACGGAACCTCAACATATTCAGAAGTCGTCATTTGGCTTACCCAAAACATAGTAACAATAATAATAATAATAATACACTATCAGAATTCAAAATAATGTATATATTCCAATCTGAATTATAAAAAGCATATCTACAATTAGTAACGTACCTGTTCGGTACTTGTTTTGAAACGATTTAAATCCAATTTTGTATATCCCGAAAGCGGGCGAGAAATAAGTAGGCCCAATGATATTGTGGTTTCATGTAATAATGGGATGACTGTTGAACGCCGACATTTTCGGCCATCCTTTTTTGCAAACATGTTTGTTCGTTTGTTTGTTTGTTTGTTTATTGTTGTTGTTGTTGTTTTGTAGTTTAACGCCTCTTTTAACTATATTTCAGTTATATCGTGGCGGCTGGGGCGCCTGACAATGGAATCCCGGTATATCTCACACCAGTACTACCATGACATCCTTTCTTAGCCTCCAGCTGCTATCCCACTTAGGTCTACGATTATCAACCCATTGGTGGGAGACAAATAGTCGGACAGGATGAGTGACGCCGTCGGGGATCGAACCCGGGACCTTTGAATGATTCAAACATTTACGAGGAAGGGCGACTTGAACAAGCTATGGTTACGTTGTTCAGACCGCCCTCAAGCGATTTGCTCCTTGTTTCATGTCGAGTACTACAAGGACGTAACTATCATTACGCACATTACGCAAGTGCCTGATAGAAATAAATCTTCTTTCGAAAATCGAAAAAGAATATTGATGAATGGTCATAACATCGAAACTACAGCTTATTCAAGCTGTAGTTACGATGTTTTGATTATTCACCAACGCTCAAAGCATAGAAAATGGTAGCGAGGGGAGGACATTCATCTTTTGTCACAGTTCACATATCGCCTTTATCCTTTATATTTTATGTTGGTCGCCTACTGTGTGCGTATACATTTCAAAGTCCTAGTTACGCGTATGTACTATTTGTTTTGCAGATAAACGTTTGAATATTTGAGGGGTGCGTAGTGACGTAGGACAAGGGGCGGAGCCAGGGACCAATCAATAGGGACCTAACATTCGTGAAAGTATTGAAAAAGCTGAGTGTTTGTTTGACTGACGAGACTGTCTCAATCTTTCGACAGAATCGGAGGGTAGCGTAGATGGGACAGGTTTACCAGTCTTAGTGGCCGTGTGTATTGAATTGCTCGTTCGGTTTCCGCAAAAATAAATAAATAAATAGATGTACACAATGTAATGCATAGACCTAAACTTTTTTATTAGTTTATGTAAAAAAATGTTGCTTTCCAGGTCCTTTTCCAAAACTATTCGTACCATAGTACATGTACCAACAATTATAAATCACGCGGGACAAAAATGAAAATCACCACATGCCCCCAGTGAGAGTCGAACTCACGACCCCTGGTTTACGAGACCAGTGCTCTAACCACTGAGCTATAGGGGCTGTTGGTACGAGAAGCACAAATAGAAATGGGGAATATGATAAAACCTTTTTTTCAATAACCATCCGTTTTTACGTCATTTCTACAAAGAAAAAGAATATTGAAAAAAATGAAAATCTACGTGCCTGTTAATTTCTTTGTCTCTTCACAGCGCTTTTGAACGCAATTCTGTATTTAAACAACAGGTATATTGATGTCGAAATAATAAAAGTAATAGTAAATGAATAAATAAGTAGATAGTAATAGTAAATTGAAATATGCCTAATAATAATAATAATTGAAATAAAGAAGAAGAAGAAGAAGAAGAAGAAGAAGAAGAAGAAGAAGAAGAAGAAGAAGAAGAAGAAGAAGAAGAAAAAAAAGAAGAAGAAAAAGAAGAAGAAGAAGAAGAAGAAGAAGAAGAAGAAGAAGAAGAAGAAGAAGAAGAAGAAGAAGAAATTAATGAATGAAATACGGTAAGATTTGATTCATTTGAAAAAAAAAAGTTTTGATCGCTTAGAACATTTTACTTTCTATTTTGTGCTCGTCGTACCAACAGCCCCCATAGCTCAGTGGTTAGAGCACTGGTCTCGTAAACCAGGGGTCGTGAGTTCGACTCTCACTGGGGGCATGTGGGGATTTTCATTTTGTCCGGAGTGAATAATCAATGGTTCTCGTTTCTTTGGTTGGAGGTCTTACTACTTTTTTGTTCAGGCTAAACTCTTCCCCCAAAAAATGTATTATCACCCAGATATGCGGTATTCTAAAAAGTGTCTTACTATTTTTATTCAGACTAAACAAAAAAGGGCATATCGCAATTATTCTGCGTAATTAATGAGCTGACAGGGCGGGGTGTAACTGTGACGTAATTTGGCGAGTTTACTTTCAAATACTTTGGGTTCTTTCAAATTTTAGTCGGTAATCATCGTTAACGCGTGCAAATAACTGTATCCCAAAACCTAAAGGATTCGCGTGCTTTGAGAGAGTGAACACATTTCATCGTTTAGTTACCAAGGCCTCGTAACTTCAGCTTTTGATTACGAAGATTTAGTTACCAATCTACGATTTAAGGTATCGAGTTATTCTAGATAAAAGCTGATTTCCCTTAACCTTAAGTGCAACGACCCGTTACTTAGGCTCCGCCCTGCCAGGGCATTAATCATGGATAATATAACCCAGTCAAGCGGTAAAAATGAATGATATTATCCATGATTAATGCCCTGGCAGGGCGGAGCCTAAGTAACGGGTCGTTGCACTTAAGGTTAAGGGAAATCAGCTTTTATCTAAAATAACCTACTTCTTAAGAGAGTCGACATTAATAAGTCGAGACCTTAAATCGTAGATTGGTAACCAAATCTTCGTAGCTTCAGCTTAATCAAGCTGAAGTTACGAGGCCTTGGTAACCAAACGATGAAATGTGTTCACTCTCTCAAAGCACGAGAATCCTTTAGGTATTAGGATACAGTTATTTGCACGCGTTATCGATGATTACCGACTAAAATTTGAATGAACCCAAACTATTGAAAAGTAAACTCGCCAAAATACGTCACGGTTAAGCCCCGCCCTGCCAGTTCATTAATAACGCAGAATAATATTATCGTACTCACGGTCGGAGTCTTTGCTTGTTTTGTATATTCATTTATTCCTTTATGCATCTTGATGTATTGTTGATCTACAATGATTGGCACTCATTAAATATTCCTTGTGACCCTTATTGTTAGTCGGTAAATGTTTCTTAATATAGACTTTTACTCGCGAAATTAAGATGTTATAAATTGTATCATTACACTAAGTGTAGACGGAAATATAGCGGTGGTGGTAAGGATGCTTTCCCACAACCGGGAAGTCACGGGTTCAAGCCGGACCTTGACCAGAAATATTTTTATTTCTTTTTTTTAGGAAAACACTTTTCTAAGTATCTCTTTTGATACTTCTGATATTTTGAACAGTATTGCATAAGACTACTGGTATTTGGCACAGAATCCTTACCGCCAGCCTCAATTTGTTTAAAATTTGATCATTGCAAAGTCATGCCCATAAATCATCTAAAATAATGATAAATTTTGCATATTATATATTAAAGAGAATAAGAGGCACTTATTCAATTTGTGACGGTATAACATTAAAAACATATAAGGGGTTTGAACACGTTAATCGAATTCCTGTTAAAGTATGATTATGTTATTAACGTCAACAACTCGATTCTCTTCATATGTTATAATTCAATACCATGAAGCAAAGAAGATCTCTATTGGAACTACTTTTTAGTACATGCTTACTAAATGCTTAATATGTTTTTTTCATTGAGGTATGAAAAAAATCTACACTCGATCAGAATACAATAGTCTTGGTTGGTGCAAAGAACCAAAATTCAATGATATAAGAATAAAAAGATATTAATCGACAGTGACAAAAAAAAACAATAACAAAATAATGTTAATGGTAATTTAAAAAAAAAAACAAACAAAAAAACAAAAACAAAAAACAAATCAATATTTTGCTGATAATCACAATGATTTAAATATGTGTCTCTGTCGGGAATTGAACTCGACCCGACAACTTTTTGCTGGTCGGGAAGACGCCTGTAACCACTGTGCTACCGCGTCTCTGTAATATAAATGTGAAATAATTTAACTAAAACGGTGAAATGAAATTGAGTTACGCTGCGGGAATACTCGAGCACTGACGGAAGTTAATGAGTGCCAGGTCATTTTAGATAAATAATAAGTGCGTAGAAGTAACAAATCAATACAAGCCTATCCTTTGTTTCAAAGTTTGAAAAGGGACCATCTGAATAGCGAACAAAGTATCGACCACGTTTAGACTACGCGGAGTGCCCAGACTGACCAGGGTCTTAAAAGGTAGGAACATGGTCAAATTGACCAGTTGGATGATTTTGAATGATTTTGGAATGGAATTGAATGAGTGGGCGGAGCGAGTTGTGAGTGTAATTCAAGGGAGGTAAAACATTATAGATTAGTTCGTCCAAATTGAACAAAATTGGCATTATTTATTATCCCCCTCTTAAAAATGTTTACATACTTTCCAGATGCATGTCTTCACAAAACAATCAGATGTTTTAAAGCCACCCCAACCCGCCCCCCCCCCCAAAACAACAATAACAACAACAAAATAAATAAAAAAAAATAAAAACGCAGAAAAATTGATAAATTCAATGAAATGTCCCTCGTTTTGATCGAATTCGAACTGTTTGTAACGATTTTGGAGCTTTTTTGGGGTGATTGGAGTGAGTGTTTTGAATAATTGAATGAAGCACTGAGTGATCGATTAAGAATAGTTTTGATCGAGGTGAATGTCAAAACACTATGTTATATATATAATACGTACTTAGTGTTTTGTATGGAAAAAAATATCTAACGAGGTTGGGAGAATTGATCATTGTCGAGGCTCTGCCGAGACAATTACCAATTCTCACAACCGAGTTAGATATTTTTTCATACAATACACTTAGTACGTATTATATTTATCTTATAACCTCTTTTTGTCTTGTTTTAGTCGATGTTTCTAACTTAAATGCTAGTTTCTAAAAATAACTGTATGATATTATTGTTCTAAAAATAACTATGTGATATCATAAAAAATATCATACGGGTTGTTATCATACGGATACTTGTATAGTTATAAGATAAAAACTGTAGTTTGGTCTCTGTTTTTCTCTTAATCTAGAATTGCCCTTTATCTTGAAATACGATCTGAAGTTGACCTGTGTTAAAATTCAATTTCGCTTTCCATTATAATTTTCACGGATTTTCCTAAGTGGCCCATTTTCGATGGACCAGCCAAAAAGATGGTTTCATCGATAATTCCGTATTTGTTATTCTGCGTAATTAATGAACTGGCAGGGCGGGGCTTAACCGAGACGTAAATTGGCGAGTTTACTTTTGAATAATTTGGGTTCTTTCAAATTTTAGTCGGTAATCATCGTTAACACGTGCAAATAACTGCATCCTTAAACCTAAAGGACTCGCGTGCTTTGAGAGAGTGAACACATTTCATCGTTTGGTTACCAAGGCCTCGTAACTTCAGCTCGATTAAGCTGAAGTTACGAGGATTTGGTTACCAATGTACGATTTAAGGTCTCGAGTTATTTTAGATAAAAGCTGATTTCCCTTAACCTTAAATGCAACGACCCGTTACTTAGGCTCCGCCCTGCCAGGGCATTAATCATGGATAATATTTAAAAAGAAGAGAAATTCATCAAAACAAACAACAACAACAAACAGGAAATGAATTACGGCTTTACCTCATTTCGAAGATTCTTTTGCAGAGGCGAATTAATAAAAACTTTCAAAGTTCATGTTGATCGATTCGATGATCGGTGAACAATTTCAGTATGAAATTACCAACATTGTCTCAATACTTCAGGAACAACCCTCATTACTGATGTTTTAATCTTGCCACGCTTGCCTTTATTTAATATGCGCTGGATTAAGGGAAACTACTCAGTATTTAAATCATGAACAGGCATTTACAAGTTAGCTCCCTTACTTCATTCTATAAACTAATTACTTTCAAGTCAAGCATAGCCTTTAAAAATCGGAACAAAATAATTTTGTCGGTGGCAATTCCCGATAGTTAGGCGCAGTTGCGACCCGTCACGCGAAAAAGGACCATTTGGGAACTCATAAAATAAACATTTGAAAAAGAGATTGATTCTAGTACATACCGACAAGAGGTCACATTTTTATTAAAAAATTCTTTCACGAGATTTATTATTCTAGATTCAGAAAATAAGGAAAACGCGCGAAGTTTCGACCCTAGTCAGACTGTGTTGACACCTTACGCACTACCCAGATGGTTCTTTTTCGCGTGACATGTTCACATTAATTTTTATAACGTTGATTCATTGCATATCAATAAATAACAAATAGAAGAAAGTCGACATATTCAGCAATCAAACAAAGTTTGGAATTCAAGTTAGTGGAAAGTACAGTAAGACTTGTATAAAGCGACCATTCAGGCGACTGAAAAGAGTAGTCGCTTTTCGGATTGGTTCGCTTAATGCATCTTTTCATGATAAACAAGACATTTTGATAGCCTATATAATAAAGACTGTCGTATATTTTCTTACTGAATCATGTATTGTTCAAACCCGTAAGAATCGTCTCAATGAGACGATTCTAATGGGCTCCAACAACAAATGATTCAGTAAGAAACGTATTTTTCGTTTAGGAATGTCTACTTGTTTATAGAGATTTTTCTCACGGTTAATGGACTATTTTTCGGTGGTCGCTTAATAATCATGGTCACTTAAAGTAAAGTGTTCGCAAGAGCATAATTGTCTGCATATGGATAACAAAAAATTGTCTGTTTCTTTCTTAAGCATTTATATATTCTATTGTAAATTACAATTGTCCATTAACAAAATAAAGGTATTTCAATTACAAACAATATTTTAAGAAAATAATGAATTGGATGCGGACATTTCTTCCATAGCGGCACTGACAACTTCGTCAAAGGTCATAGTTTTACTGAATTTCTTATTCTGCTCCTCAAGCCGCCTTTGTTTCTCTTTATTCAAAGACTCTACAATCGAACTCAACCTGCGCGCGCGATCGTTCGTAGCTTTGACGTCATAAGTTTCCACGTTTCTTTTCGAATCTTGCGCTTCACGTACGATAATCTTCTCCTTCTTCGTTTTTTCTTTCTCCTTAGCATGAAGCGAATGTTTCGAGACTTTAGACTTTCTCCCTTCATCGGCGTTGGTCGCGTGATGATGGTGGTCGCCGATTTTGTCCGCGTGGTGTCCGTCTTTTTTGTCGTGAGGGTGGTGACCTCCCCTGCTCTCTTTTTTAGGGGAGGATTCCTCCGACAAGGCATGTATGCTGTGTTTGGTCATACGTCGGCCTCCTTGTGTCGGAGACTTGGGAACCTTTGGGACTGGGTATATAAACACGATTCCGTCGGAGATAGAGAAATGAATCTTCATAAAGTTTTCATCTGTAAAAATTGAAAAAGATAAACCCATTGTCTCTTGAACTTAAAGGGCTTGATTAATTTCACTACATCGCGATCTTTCTACATAATTTCATTAAGAGATGTGACGAAGTTCTGCTTACTTCTTCAAAATTGGTCTCAACTCGAAAAAATAGCATTGTTATATGACCTCCCTTAATTATATTCAAAGTTCGATTCTCCCACCCACTCAATTTCATTCCAAAATTCATCGTGTCAATTTTACGATGATCTTAACTGTTCCTACTAATATTAATTCATCATTTTAGTGGGTTTGAATCACGTTTTTAAATTTACACTGAAAGCGCGATACATACGAACAAAATGAAAATGACTGAAAATTGGAATTTATTTTCTTTGGGCGAATAGTGGACGGAGGTAACGCATGAACGCATTTATATCTTTTAAAGATTGTTCAAAAGAAAGATAGAGGGAAAAAAAACAATAAATCAGCATTGGTTATATATTCACGTGTAAATTAAAATTCATACGGAACAAATGGCAAATCGGTTTTCAGAAATCGTTAAAAAAATGTTCAATCTAATAAACCTGTGCTATATCATATGAACCTGTGCGTGACATTTCCAACAATTTGAAATGTTTGTGACGTGTAAACAATGAGAGGCATAGACAGCCAAATACTGTAAAAAATAAAGCTACGTGATTGTCTACAGATAGTTTAAGACCATATTTATCTACTTGACGCATAGTGAAGACTCTGGTCAGACTGTGCGGATGCACAGACTTGTCAGGGTCTTTGCTTCGCGCATATTTGAAATTGTTGGAAATCTCACGCACAGGCTCATATAATATCTTCCTGTTACTTACCAATATTAACGTGATGTACCGTTTTGACGTCATCGGCGTTGATGTTGTTAAAGTCGGGTATTGGGTTATCGGCATGTGGGTTGCACGAGACTTTATCTTTAAAACTGTTTTCTATGGAGTCCAAATACTCGTCCGGAACGTCCCCGTTAATAACCTCGTCCTGGAATCTGTTAAATAAAAATATTGAATTTGAGAAGCCGTATTAATTAAAAAGTTTCGCGATGAGCCATTCTAGATGGTCTAGATCAAGTTGTCTTGAGAAAGAAGGCAGTGGATCATTGATTTTTATGTGATACATGTAGTTAAGTGCTAGTTTTCACCATTGCTATCCATCGACTTTTACTTGTATTTGTCTAGCGTTTGGCATCTACTTGTCATAAACTCGACTCGAACTCACAAACACTAGGTTATTGGCCTATCATGCTCAGCACTGAGCTGTGTAATAATCATGTTCCGTGCCTCCTTCAAATTCTTTATTTTCTTAAAGGGGCGTCTGTATGTTTTTTTTCTTTTCAAACCATTCATTTCCAAATAGGGATGGGAAAGAATATTCGAATATTCGTGTTTCCCGAGAATATTCGAATACAATTTTCAAATACGAATATTCGTATTACAAGAATGAGTTTGAGGTTGTACTTGGAACCAGAAGAAGAAGAAGAAGAAGGAGGTATTTTCCAGATTTTGATTCGATTTCTCACATCCATATTCAATAGTATGTTTAAGTGTCAAGAAGGTACTGGAAATTCAATAATTATGACAGGTTGCAAATTTGTAGTGTGGCAGTGAAACATCGACCAATTTTAAAGGAGATACAACCAACACTCGGATTTTCATTTTTGAATTGAACTAAAGCATATATTCGAACATATTCGAATATTCAATACGAATATTCGAATATGAATTTTACCATTCGTTCCCATCCCAATTTCCAAACAATTCAAAATCCCAATTTAATAATTCTTCACTTACTTTCTGTAATAATGGTAGAGCATTGGGAATAGAAGAAATATGGCATCGTGAAATAGACCTCTACACGGGCCCTGGGCTGCCAGTCCGTTAATAATATTGCCTGCCATGTCGTTGGGAACATTGACCTGAAAGTTTAAATGTGTAAAATAACCGTACTTTTTTTCATACTACAGCTAATAGCATCGTGAAATTGACACGGTGAATATTTTTTGAATGCTGTCGGAATGATATTGACGATTTCACGATGTTAATAATTGTAATTACATGTACTTTTTCATCTTCACGAGTCAAGGGGTGTCGTATCGATAACTTCTTCTCGATAACCGATAGGTAAACGTTCGTAACCCTTGGTTCGACAAGATGGTACTTTTTATAGATTAAGTTAAAGTCACTGACGAAAGAAAAAAATGTAACACCTAAAGGACCGGCAACATAGGCAATACAGGCGTCCGGCTCTAGTGTGAGGTGTTGGGGTCTTCATAAGTCTTCATAATAAAGAAAAAAACATTGAATTTGGAATGATTTTGAATTGAAATTGAAAGAACACAATGAGTGAGTTTTGAGTGGAATTAAATGGAGGTAATCAAATATAGCTAATTTTGTTCAGGCTTAACAACATTAGCGATATTTACCGATCGCCCTATTTTTTCCTCCAATGAAAGGCCGCTATTTCGTTTGAAATTCAAAAAATATATCCCATAACCTGGTCGTCTGCTAGAATAAGTGAGCTACGTGACTTTAGGTCATAATGGGCGGAGACTACATTCAAAACCAGACAGTGACGTCATAACCTTGTCTGATAAAATGTCCCGAAAGACCCTTTACTTGCAATCTTGTATTTATAAAAAAAAAAAACGTTTTGTGAATATTCTTTTGAAGTTATGCTTATATTCAATTACTCATTAAAAGAAGGAGAAAGTTCTTGAATGATTTGTCTGCACGTTTATCAAGACACGATTTAGCGGATAAATCAACGATTCTGATAATAAAATATTAATCTACATCGTATACAGCAGTAAGAATGACATCGACGAGTTTGCTCGATCCGAGCCTTTCTGTACTCCACTTTTTTCACATTGACATAAAAAAAAAGAGAAAAAACGACAGGGTTGAAACGATATAAAATCATGCTTCTTTTTTAAAATGAATACTTTGGATCTTTTGAATGGCATTTTATTTTAACAGTACTGCAAATGTCCAAATTCTAGGGATACAAATATTTGCAAATAGAAATTGATTCGAAGCATGTTAGGCCTGTAATAGCTGACTAATATCGAAAAACAGTGTGACCCGTTTAACTGTGACGTATCGGTTGGGAACCAAAACTTGGTGACTAGAGCTTGTCAGTGCACTTTGAATGTTTTCTACTAACGTGTTATTGCAAACTTGTAATTATTGATAATGAATATGCTGTGGTTTTGTTGGTATCTATGTAGTTTTACACAGCTTACAACAGTCCAGCGGCTGGAGAACCTAACAATGAATTCCTGGCATTTCTAACACCAGTTCTACCATTCCTTTTCTAGTCTCCAGTTGCTATCCCACATAGATCTACGATTATCAACCCATAGGTGGGAGACAAATAGTCGGAAAGGATAAGTGCCTCCATCGGGGATCGAACCCGGGTACAATTTAAATGATTGTCCGACGAGCTAACACTGTGCAGCTAAATATGCCGTGGTAGATAACCGTTTTTTCTAGTAATACAAAATCCTTAAATGGAGACAGAATAACCAAAAAAACCCTAACTAAAAGGAATACAAAATCCACTAGTATCAATCGCGAGGTTTTGTTCACCGAACGTTCTCAACTTTCAAATGACAAAATAATTACAGAAACCCCGACGTTGATTAAATTCCCTCCTCCCACTTTTTGTTTACCTCGATTTGATTGAAGAAGGTATGACGCAACAAAAATGAATGACATCAATGATTGACGTGAAACTTAATT
This sequence comes from Fragum whitleyi, assembly GCA_948146395.1. Taxonomy (NCBI): domain Eukaryota; kingdom Metazoa; phylum Mollusca; class Bivalvia; order Cardiida; family Cardiidae; genus Fragum; species Fragum whitleyi. The sequence goes on from OX411552.1 coordinate 60,218,949, forward strand.
GAACTAGCGTTATTTGATGAAAAAATAAGTCGATCGGTAAAACAGTTATAGTTCATATTCTGACAATTTACGCGTATAACCTTGCGCTCCGCTAACGCTCCGCTTAGGTTATATCGCGTAAATTGCCAGAAATGAACTATAACTATTACTTATTACCTCTCTTTGATTAAATATGCTTACTAGTTCTATGAATAGCTTCCTATTTCCTCAAGAACAAATCAGACGCTTAAATAAATCGTGGATTTTTCTACATATTTTCATTTTGAATGTAGTTGTTAATCTTACATTTGCAAATGATTTTGGAGCATTTGTGGGTGGTTTGACTGAGTGTTTGAAATGAATGATTCGAGCGATGATCGAGCGATTAAGAATGCTTTTGATTGACGTAAATGTCAATTTCACAATTTAATGAACTATATTTGTAAAACATTTGAAGCGTACCTGCACTTTCGGCGGTACGTCCGAGGCCAAATAGCAGGAAATGACAGATCTTGCCTTGTCACATAGAAACTCGGTATCTTGGGACGACATGTTGCCTTTGGAATACGCACTGTCTACCAATTCTTGATACCTGTTAATAATCAGAAATACTTCTTACGATAATACTGCTTATTACACTATATACTCATCGTCCATCGAGGTTTTTTTTTTATCTTATTACTTTGCAAATATCCGTGTGATAGCAACCCGTATGGTATTTTTTATGATATCACACAGTTATTTTCAGAACAATGATATAATGCGGTTATTTTTAGAAACTTGCATTTCAGGTAGAAATATCGACGAACTAAGACAAATAGAGGTTATAAGATAAATTTAATACGTACTTAGTGTATTGTATGAAAGAAATATCTAACTCGGTTGTGAGAATTGATACATGTCTCGGCAGTGCCTCGACAATGATCAATTCTCCCAACTTCGTTAGATATTTTTGTTCATACAATACACTAAGTATGTATTACATATAAACAGGTTATTCCGTTATTCGGAAACGATATTCAGATATAATGATTTACTACTTGTGGAACAATTGTTTTTAACCGGAAATTTCAGTAAAATCTATAGGGTGTTTACTTTCTTGTTTATTTTAAAATATCATTAGTTCATTTCTGCAGATAAATCTCGATTTAGGGTAATTTCATCGACATTTCGAGCTTTTATATTTATATATATATTTATTCATTTATTTAATAAGGTAAAATATGCATAAAGACTCATTAGGCATTATAGATTTAAGAATAAAGTTAAACCCTCTTAGACTAGAAACTATGCATGTAATTTCACTTCGATCGAAAGTCTATGATCAGCTGGAAACCCCTGAGATATTCGATTAAGTACCAAATACTAAGGGTCTCGTTGTGCATAAAAGAAATAACAATGACAATACATCGTCGTAGACTAGAACTCTACATGGACTTACTTTTTAACTTCGATCCAAAATCTAAGATCAGCCGGCAGTCTGTTCAGGATCACCAGTCTATTACGTATAACAACACGTGTTTGCATGTTGGCCGCCAAATTGGACATTAACATGTTCTTCTCGATTGGATTCATGCTGCCTGAATATAGAAATAATATATTTTTGATCCGCCACACGAAAGGGACCATCTGCAAATTCTTTATTTATTATTAAATTGTGGTGGCCGTGGTCTAGAGAAAAAGCGTTGGCCTCTCGACCCAAAGGTCTCGAGTTCGATTCCCGGAAGCTGCTATCAATATTGGTTCTTTCATTGGCGCATACATTCGGCGCGAATACTGGTGGATTTTCTAGGAAGCAGAATCTAGAGGGATTAATCTAAGTTGTAAGAACTTGTTTCCTAATCTATGTAAACTAATAAGGTTAAAATTAAGCATAAACGAAGTTCGTCACCATTTACGCATTTATTTGCCTCTGTCCTAAAAGTAAACGTTTTAAATTCCACGGCTATTTTGTAATTTTGTGCACTATAAGTAATCTATGGTGGATTATGGTCATTAAGAAATCTTTTGATTTATTTTTCACGACATTGAATTATAAAGTACAAATGGTTACTTTTTCTGGGTTTTTTGTGTGTGTGTTTTTTTGTTTTTTTTTGTTTGCTTGTATGTTTGTTTGTTTTTTTTTTTTTTTTGAGTGTGTGTCATGAAACTTAATATCATTTTGACATTCATGTATCCATCCACTTCGCAAATGCGATTCAAAACCTCAGAGGATTTCGAAAAACAAACCTTACTTATAAACAAAACATATTTATGCTTACTATTTCCGGTGTCTTTATGCAGGGCAGCAAACTGTTCCTTTTCCACCTCACATTTGAGGAAAATCTCCAACAGTTGGACCTCTTGTTTGTTGGCCAGCGCCTTGTGGAACTCCAACAGTGATCGTGTGATGTTCTTCCAGATACGAAGCTTTGGGAGAAAGGATAGAGAAACACGTCACGAAACACGTCATGTGAAAAATGAACAATTTTTGAGGAACGAAAAATATTGATCCTGATTATCCTGTGCATACCCTTTATCACATTTACCAGCGCATTGATAGCTCGATTAATAATTTTCAGCCATATCGCGGCGCCTTGAGCACATAGCCATGGGGCCCTGGCACGACATCCATTAATATGTGGCAATTTTGAACATATTCCTACAAGCATGCGATTTAGAATAGGCTACATCGGAGTGAGTGTCAATTTCATGATGTTTAAAGAAATTATTCAAAGCTTTGATAGAAAATTTAGACCAAAAACAGTCTGCACGGTCGTGCAGACTGATTCAAGCCTACAAAACTTGAGTTGCGTCAGGCAGGGCGAAATTTTCAAAATAAAAAAATAAAAAAAAAATAATAATAAAAAATGAGCAATTCTTTGAAACAATAATTAAGCCAAACAAAATTAGATATAAGTGGTCCACCGATCCAACTTACTGTCTTCGAGCTAAACAGTCCTTTCTTCTTCGACGGCTTTTTAGCCTTGTTTACGATATCCATAAACTCCGGGGTCACGTGCTTAGATACTAAGGTCACGTGGACAACATTTGTCGGAGAGCTGGTCTCCGACTCTGGTGGATATGTCTCAAGGTACATAGGGTACCTACAACATAAAAGTTCATACAAAAACAGTTCTGTCATGTGATCAGGATGCAAAAACGTGTGCAAACGTTTAATAAATGATACCCCGCTTTGCACTTTTTTACATGTGCAAAACTGGGTATAATTTCTGAAACGTTTCGCGAACTCTTTTTCATACTGAACTCGGGATGAAAAAGAGAATAACAGCATTCTAAATTTCTGGTTTCTGCTTCAAACACTGATAATTGGCTTGCATTGAAACTATCTTGAAGTGAGTTTATATGAAGACATAATTGGGGAAAGTCAGTTTCATATCTCAAATTACAATGAGAACACACACAAACACAAAGCTAATACTGTATTAGTCTTTCATGATTCAACCCTTGTAATGCTAAACCAGGAATATTTTTGTTTGGTGTGAATTTAAGACGAAGATCAGCCTGCACATATGAGCGGTCAGCTCTACATTCAGGATCACCAAACGGTGCAAACAGTTTTCGAATTAAATCCCGCTTTGCACGCAAGCGCACGAGCAAAGCGGGGTTTAATTGGAAAACTGTTTGCACCACTTCGTAAACCTGAACGCAGGTCAGGTCTTAGTCCACACCATCTGACTTTCCTTTTTCAAACCAGGAAATTTCAGAAATAACATTTTCGAAATCTCGATCCAAGCATTGACGGCCCTTCGCCTAAGAGGTTGAGCGAGCCGGGTTCGGCACCATGGTTCGAAATTCAACGACAAGGTCCAGAAAAACAAATCCCAATTCCACATGTACGCACCATTTTCTCTCCATAGATCTATAGACAGCTGCCTGTGCACAGATCAATATACCCGGGGTTACTTTATCCATATTTGGAATTTGTCGGATTATCTCCTCATGACAGTCCAACAGGGCGCCTGAAAGATATTTGCGTAATGGATGCGTAATGGATGCGGAATGCATACAGTTAAGAACATCGTGCATTTGACACTCATTCCGATCAAAACTTTTCCAAATCGATCACATAGCGCTTCATTTATTCGTTCCAAACACTCACTCAATCCATTCAAAACCGCCCAAAAATCTCTTAAAAAGTTGAGAATCAACAAAAACGTTCAATATAAAGAGAGCTAGAAAAAAATCACGATTTCACTGACATAATTGAAATTATAACCGTCTGACCATGTTTTGAAACAATAGTAAGCTATTTAAAAACTTGTATGTAAATCTTATTACAGGGAGGTAATAAATATCTCTAATTTTGTTCAAAATTATCGACATTGGATTACCTTCCTTTAATTTCCCTCAAAACTCACTCATTACACTGTGACGAGCTGAAAATATCGATGCGAAAATAACCATTCAAAATTAAGGCAAGTGTTAAATCTTAACACATTTGAGAAAACTGGTCAAATTTTCTTCCTCGGTTTAGATTTTTATTGGGCTCGTTCGTGTTAATTCAATGCACAACTTTCATGTGAAAGGGTCTTAAGATGTCACGCTGTTTGAAAAAAACGTTTTTTTTTTTTTTCGGTCCGTCACAGTTTTGCGAGGAGTAGCTAAAATCTCATCAAATGACGATTGAATAACACCAAATTCCATATAGAAATAATGGTCAGTCCATACTTTTCAAAAATATATATAACAACCTATATTTTGTGAAACAAACGTTGTAAAAGTATTTTCATTATTATGGTGACATGTGATATGACAACTGAATACAATTTTATAATTCATAAAAAAAAACCACGTATCATCTTTTCTATTTATCACGTTACATTTTTTTTTTAAAAAAGTCAATTTGACAATTATATACGAAAGGCATATAATTGTTTCAAATGAATCGCGTTCTCCGATCTTACGCTGCAAAAGTAACTTGAAATTTCGTTCACCATGAAATTTCGTTCATCGCTGTGACGTCTCACATGTAATCATATATAACACTCGAATTATTAAACAATCGCCTATGATCTTACCGAATTTTGCGTATTTTCCGAAGAATTTCCTCATAATTTGCGTCACGCGTATTTGCCTCGTTTTGGAGTTACTCAGGTCCTTAAGGTCTTCAACCCCCTTCCAGAACATGAGTGGCATCCCCATCTTGTGAACCATCATAAATCGTTTGAAGAAATCGTAATGGGTCGGGGTTGTTAGTACTTCAATAAAGGACCTGTGGAGAGAAAACCAAAAAAAAATGTATCAAATGGATTAAAACGGAAATTAGCTCGAATAAAACTATAAAAGAATTATTTCAAAGGCATTAAAGTATTTTACACGAATTCGAAATACGATGATTAAAAAATTAGGGCGATTTTTATTGATTTTTCATACGTCCGTGACAATATAATCTTCATCTCAAACAATCTAATTTCGAGCGAGAGACAAACAATAAAAAATGTTTTTAAATTTTGAAAAATTTCATGGAACTATATTGAGAGTGCAAACACAATACACGAGTGTTTGAATTTTCGTTCATAGTTGTATGGAAAGTCTTTTTAGGCGACCAAAGCACTCGTTTTTGATTAACTTAATTAAAACGTTTATTCTTCACTACTTACTTCGGTTTCGTTGGTCGCTCTAGGATTAGCCCATTTCTCCTCAAGACGAGTCTATTTCTCTGTGTTCCTTCTTTTGCCTCTTTTTCGTCATTTTTCGCCTCTTTCATGGCGTTCAGGTCGATCTTTTCAAGATACACCTTACGTGAGACTCGGATCGTCTCAATGTTGATTTTTGGCGGGTTGATCAAATTACGAAGCCATTCTGAAAATTAACATCCTGTCGTTGAGCGATTCAATCTTTTGAAAATATAGGTTTGAAAATCTAGTAAAGATAAAACTTGATAAGACTGTTGTTACGACGTTTCGTTCACAAAACGATGTTCTTTCGTGAATTTTAATCATCCCCAAGTCCAGGATGAAAACACATTAGCAAACGTTAAAAAATACCACTCAGCTTTGCAAGTTACCCCACGTGCGAATGGGGGTACTATTTCTTCAATGATCATCGAATGTGTCCAAGACAGATACGTTTTACAGTTCAACGATCTAGATCTAATACGATTTTTATTCTTCAAATGGGAACATAAAACTTTTCTCAGGCACAACTGAGATTTTTCTCAACATTTGAATTAAAATAGATGTATGAAAATAAAAGATAATATTAATAAGTTGTTATTTATAACAACTTATTATTATTATCCTTTATGTTAATACATTAAAATAAGTATCAAAACAGAGTTACGGCTTTACTCTCAAATTGAAATTTGGGAAAACTTTGAACTGAGAATGGGAAAAATTTTATAACTTCGGGCTCAGATATCGCTTAAAATTTTGAGTCCGTTATTCACAGTCAACCGAAATACCGTAAAATATACAAAAAGCGCTGTGGCGACCTAAAAAACGGCATACTTATTCGTGCAAAGCCGTAAAAGCCCTTAAATCGTAGGTGCATGTACACGTGGATACGAAATCAGTGTTACTTCAATCATTCCCCACACGATACCAGTTTCTGATGCCCCCGGAGCAAAGGCATCTAAAATAGTTGAGGAAAAAGAATAAAATTGCTTTGTTACGAGCCAATTCTTCAATGTCCTTAATATATTCTTCCACATAAGACAAACGTCTTTGAAAGCTCACGTAACAAACTTTTCCTTCGTAGCCCCTTATAGAAGCTTTCACAAAAAATGAAAGAAAAAATGAATTCTGATTAAATTCTAACCATTTCGTACAGCTGGTACCCGGGACACGTGTAGACTTCCATAGTCACTGTGTAGAATATCTACTAGATGTTGAATAGATGGAGGATACTGGGGAACCATCATGGCCGAACCTGTTAATAGAACATTACTGAAAATTATATCATAGTCGTTATATTTTTATCAACACATCGACAAGGATTTACTTTGCATTTTTTTGTTTGTTTTAAAGCCAATGCTAACAGCCATATTTGTTTTATTCAAATTGACCAAACATGTTAAACCAGCCCTGCATTCAGGATACCCAAACTGTGCAAACAGTTTTCCAATTATACCCCGCTTTGCACGCAGGTGCACGTGCAAAGCGGGGAAAATTGGAAAATTGTTTGCACCGTATTGTGAGCCTGAACGCAGAGCAGGTTTATTGAACTAGCAAGATGACGAAAAAGGGCAAAATTCCCTTCCTGCAAAAGCTTCTCCGACGCAAACTTTGATTTTTCATTCACGACGCAATTTGCGACATTTCTTTAAATTCTGAGCTTATTACATTACGCACTAGCGTATTGTATAATGACAGTACTTACAGTTGTTTAGAGCATGAAATTAACAATCATTCCGATCAAAACCATTCTAAATCGTTCACTTTCCGCTCCATTCATTCACTCCAAACATTCACTCAAACCATTCATAAACGTTTCGAAAATCTTTCGAAAACATTTTGAAATCGACCATGACGAGCAACATTTTATTCAAATCGATCTAAATATTCTACGATTTATTGGCTGGTGTGGATTTAAAGTGTTTGAGTGGTTATTGAAGACACACAAACAGAACATTATATATATCTTATTAAAGGGAGGTAATAAATATAGCTAATTTTGTTCATCTTAAAAAACAAAATTGGTGATATTGGATTACCTCCTTTAAATTTTATTCAAACTCGCTCCACGCACTTATTCAATTTCATTCGAAAATCATTCGATTATAGTTCACCGTGTCTCTTTCCGAATGTTGTTAACTGTACCTTTAGCTTGGCGACAAAAAGGGTTATATTCCCCTTTTAAAACGTGACACAAGGTTGTATGATGGAAGTTACGGTATTTCTTATTATCGTATTCATCACTGCACTATGGTGGTGTTGCTTTTGAATATTCGGAACTTATTTCATTACGTACGGGCGTATTGTGTAATTGACAATATTGATAAATTCATACCATATTCACAGCACAATACCGCTAGCTCCGTAGCTTTCCACATCTGCTCCTCAGATATGGACACGTGATATGACGTCACAGGTCTTGACAAGGCGGAAGGACAAGGCATTGTGGGTGAATATACCGACGGGCTGACGGTAGACGGCGAATCAGCGTCGACAGCGGCACAGTTGAAAAAGTACATGGGATCCTCGTATTCTGAGACGGTAATGTTAGACATGGATTTCCGCGCCATGCTGTCGATCTTTCGACGTTGTTTGATGGTTAGGTTGTACCGATTGCCCCTCTGCAACATAAAACAATAAGTTTGAAATTAAGAACATCGTGAAATTCAACCTCCCCCAACGCAAAACATTCTAAATTGCTTTCTCAGTGCCCTAATAGATCAATACAAACATTCAAACAACCAATTCAAAACGTGCCGAAATCGACCAAATATTTCCAAAAGTGTTCTATATGCTCTATGTTAATTAATTCAAATCTTTTAAATCATCCTATAATCTTATGGCATAGGTCTTTTTACGGAGACAAAGATAGGTGTGTGAAGTTGGCTTTAAGCACCCGAAAATAACATTTTTTTTCTATTTCTTAAATATAAAAAGAGATGAATCATTATTATTTTTCCATGTACTGTACAAAACCTGACAAGGTGTCCCATCTTTATATTCATAAAATTGGCATCACAACAGCTATGTCCCATATGTTTATTCTACATCATTTTCTTTTTGGCAACTAAGACGGTCATGCATTCGAATATACAATATGGACAGTTGCTAATGACAGATAGTTTATTTTGTCAAAAAATAGGGTATCATTTTGATAATTTTATAGATTTTTCGGTACTTTTTAGTTTTATCAAGTCATAGGCTAATCCGCTCTACCACGGTTACCGTTGAAGAAATCTACTATACTGAAGGTCTTAAAATGTACTGCAGTTAAAAGGAAGGTTTGTCAGTTTATATTAGCAATCGATACTATACTAAAATTTTCCCGAGTGCAAGATGACAAAACGTTCGCATAAGTTTAAAAATGGTTTCCCGCTGTGAATGAGAGTTCACGTACAAAGTGGATATCCATTTTTCAAACGTTTCACCGACCTTGTTATCTTGAACCTATGCCTTGATACTTACAACTTGCTCCATAAACTTTTTCCGCTCGGCTTGGATATAAATTTTCAGTGGTTCCCATAAACTCTGAAAATCAAAGTGTAAATATAAATTTATAAATGAAATCATATACGACTTATTCCGTTTTTCAAGTCTGAGTAGGTCATTTTTGTAAAGATATATTATTTTTAAATAACAGAATTTTCATTGGGAAAAAGAATAATATTACATTTACGCTCATTTACACCTATAGATTTTTATGTGAATTTGATAATTATCAAAATTAATAGGGATGCGATCATTTGGGAAAAAACTGAGGTTTTTGTGTAAATGCGTGTTATTTTTTTATTAATTTTTTTTCGTAAGTTATAAAAAGTAGTCTGCTTTTGGTAAATAATTTGATTGATAATGATAACAACCTAAAGTTTTATAGAGTAATAAAATTTTGTAAAAAAAGAATAAATTTTTCCAAGTCATTGCATGTACATACCTCTTGAACAATATCCTGAGCCATACACAGTAATGAAACATCATTGTTTGTGGTCATAGCTCGGAATAAAGCCATCTTTAATGTCTCCGAAAATAATTGACAACCCTCGCCGTCACGTGACAAATACCGCTGTAGTATACTGAAGAGAGAAAAGAAATGCGTGAAATACTTCTCGTTCTCAAATAGCGCGAATTTTGATATACAAATAAAAATATACACATCGAGAAATCGACATTCGCCTCAATCAAAACAATTCTAAATTTCCCACTCTGCGCTCCCTTTACTCATTCCAAATATTCACTAATATCACTCAAAAACACTCCGAGATCAATAAAAAAAATAATTCGATATTGATCAAACATTCAACATTTCTTTAAATTTGTCAAATTATTAAAAGATTATTTTTTGCTGATATGGATTTTAAAGCACCTGATTGGTTGTTATAGACACACTAATTCGAAACTTAAAGGGAGGTAATAAGTATTGGTGATTTCGTCCAACTTTGACGAAATTGGTGATAAGTATTACCCCCACCCCCTAAATTCCATTAAAAAAAACTTTCTCCACACTATCATTTCATATCATTCGAAATTAATTCCAAAACCATTCACCTTGTCAATTACACGATGTTTCTAACTGTATTCTGAAATTGTCTATCTCCATAACTAACAAGAATTCCGAATGCTCGGCTGCAAATACTGGACATTGACCAATTTTCATGTCCAAGTATTTTTCATTTATCATTTCAGAGCGAATGTTTACAAAGAACTAAGTAAAATTCAAAGTTGTCAAAAAGCCGAGATCAATAACGAAAAATAACAAATTTATTATTGATTACATGGACAGTAAGTTACATTGTAAAATTTATACTCACTTGAATCAATGTTATTCCAAATCTATCATTCTCCGCCCCATTTACTCATTTCAAACACACACTCAAACCGTACAAAAACGCTCCGAAATTTCCAAAAACAGTTCGAAATTGTTCAAAACGATCGCTATTTCATTTCAATCGACAAAATCTGTTCACAATTATATTGGCTGGTGTGGGTTTTAAAGCGTCGGACTTGTCAGTGAAGACACAGAATAAAAAAAAATACGTAGATTTTATTAAAGGGGGGGTTAAGATTATCGCTAATATCGTACTCTAAGACGAAGAGGCTGTAAAGGTATACTGCTTAAAGATAACTGTTTAGACGAGTTTTTGTCTAAATGCGACGATATTTGCGACGCATCTATCTACTCACCCGTGTGCAAGAATTCTTCGAAGAGGCTGACCCAGGGAGTTCGTAGCATTTTCGTCGGCATCCAAATAATTTCTCACATCCGTCCAAAAGTTTAGATAATGCAAATCCAGCGACTGTTCACTCGATTGGAGAAATGTCCGGAACGGAAAACACGCGAGAATATCCGAAGCGAGCGACCAAATCACTCGGTTTGAAGTCTTCGGAAATTTTCCGAGGAGCGTTCGTTTCTTTCCGCCAAGAAACGAGCTTAACTCGATCGGAATCGGGCTTCTGACTGGCTTAGCGACGCTCATTGTCGCTGATCGTAAATTTCTTCTACCGTACTCGTCTGGGCTCTCGTTTTCTTCCATGAAGGTTGAAACCGTGCTTGTAGACCCAGAACTTGTGACTTCTATTGTTTTAGCTGGTCCTGATTGAGAAAATAGAGAATATGAAAGAGTGGTTAAAAATACCAGATTTACTCCCCTCGTCATCTTTGTACAGACAAAAAACGATTCTTTGCCGAGTTTTTTACTATTTTAGATGGGTAGATAGATATTCTTTATTACCTCCAGAATGGGGCGAATACAACTTATAACACTTACATACAAACAATAAACATTAACGGAGATTAAAGGAGTAAAACGTACAATATTCACGAACAAACAATTAACATACAAACAGAGAACATAAATGTACAGATACATGGTGGTGGGTAGGTGGTGGGTGGATGGATGGATGGATGGATGGATGGATGGATGGATGGAATTGGACGGGTGGATTGATGGATTGATTGATAATATTTCGCTTTTTCTTTTCTTGGCAAAACGAAATCTAAGAAAAGGTTAAGTAAAGCGAAATGCTTAATTCCGCGAAATATACATTGCCGTTTGAAAATTGCCGTCATCAAATTCATGATACGTCATTTTCACATCGAATTTTAAAGGTTGATCTACGTTCTTAGCTCATTTGAATAGTTATTCTACTAGTGTAATAAACACCCGAGTTGTTATTCGTAACAACTTATGAATATTATCTTTAATGTTCGTACATTTATATCAGTATACAACAGAATTACGGCTTTAATTTAAAGTTGGAAATTAAGAAAATTTTGAAATTGAAATGAGAAAATTTTATATATAACCTCGGGTCCAGATCTTTGACCATCTGATTTTCTTTTTGAAATCAGAAAATGAACACTGACTCACGATTCAGTGAGTCCAGTGTTTACAGCACTTTGATTTTACCAATTTTAAATTTTTATTCATCATGACAAAGATTAAGCAAAATTTGAAGTCACAAACCTCCCCAGAGCGACAATAAATCTACAGGTTCTACTTGAATTGGAGCATCATCATCATCATTATCATCATCGTCATCATTTTCGTCATCTTGCCTTGATGGATCGTCGCTGAGTGAGGTCGGCGTTTGGTTTGGCAGTTGTCCAGCAGATTTCGACACGAACACCGCCGTTGCCGGCGAGCTAATGTTCGACTCCTGATAAATGGTTGGAAACATGAAGCGGCAGCGGAGTCTTCGCTCGTGGTCCAGGTATTCGAGGTCCCCCGGGGCTGGACGTTGTAAGATGTCTAATGCTTCCTAAAAACATACAGTTAACAACATCGTGAAATTGACAAGGTGAATGATTTTTTAATGAGTTTAGAATGAATGTGAGGAGCGAGTTTTGAGTTAGTTTAATGGGAGGTAATCCTTTACCGCAAATTTTGTTCAGGATGAACAAAATTTGCGATATTGATTACCTTCCTTTAATAAGATATGAAATTAATTCTATAGATGACTTCCTATGTCTTCAAGAACCAATTAGACGCTTACAATTTGCTTACAATTTGAGTTATATTAGTGAAATCGCGATTCTTCTCTATTCAAGATTATTTTTGTTGTTGATTCTATATTTTTCAATAGGTTTGATCGTTTTTGAATGGTTTGAGTGAGTGTTTGGAATGAATGATTGGAGCGCTGAGTGAGCGCCTTAGAATTGTTTTGATTGAGGTGAATGTACATTTCAAATGTGAAAAAAAAATATAATTTTTTGTAATCGGGCGATTGTTATCAATTCATATGGCATAAAATTCATTACAGTTAATAATTTCGGTAAAATTGCATTCGCCTCGATCAAAAACATTCTAAATCTCCCGCCTAGCGCTCTATTCGAGACACCAAAATCACTCAAAGCATACTACAATTCTTCGTAACCTGTCGAATTCGTTATAAACGCTCGCTTATCTTTAAATACATGTATTTAAAGTCATTTTGCGATTTCATTGGCCTGTCTTAGATTTTAAAGCGCCTGGTTTGTCCTTGAAGACTCTGAAAAAAGCACAAAAGTTAATACCATATGAGAGATTGATAAAATATTGCTATTCTGCGATTTCGAACTGGCAGGGCGTGGCTAAGACGTGACGTAATTTGGCGAGTTTACTTTTCATTATTTTGGGTTCTTTCAAAAGTTAGCTGGCAATTATCGTAAACGTGTGTAAATAGCCGTCAAAAGGATTCACTTATTTAGACAAAGTTAACAAATTTGATGGTTAGGTTACCAAAACCACGTAACTTCAGCTTGGACAAGCTGAAGTTACGAGAGTTTGGTGATCAACCTACGATTTAAGGTTTAGAGCTATATATGTCAGAAAGTCGGAAATTAGTTAGAAATTATAGATAAAATCTTATTTACCTTAACCTTAAGTGAGACGACCGTTTGGCTCCACCCTGCCAGGGGAAAAATCATGGATTACCATTCAAATCGGACGAAGTTGACAATACTATTTTATGTGCATTTAATTCAACCGGAAGCTCGTTCATCCATCTAATACAACTTCATGTCAAATTTATTCCAAAAATTATTCAGTATATCATTTTCAGGATGTTCCTTGTATATAATACATACATAGTGTTTTTTTATGAAAAGAAATATCTAACGAGGTTGGGAGAATTGATCATTGTCGAGGCTCTGTTAGTCATTTCTTTTCATACAAAACACTAAGTACGTATTATATTCATCTTATAACCTATATTTGTCTTGTTTTCGTCGATGTTTGTAACTGAAATGCAAGTTTCTAAAAAATAACCGCATTATATAATTGTTCTAAAAATAACTATGTGATATCATAAAGAATATCATACGGTATGTTATCACACGGATATTTGTATAGTTATAAGATAAATTGCAATATCGTGAAAGTGAGCCTCACATCGGTCGAAACCATTCTAAATCACTCGTTCGGCACTCCATTCAACGCATTAAAACACTCACTCTAATTATCCAAAAATCATTCACCGCGATATTTTTTCAAGAAATAATTTTTGTCTATAGATGTGTATAAGATATTTCCACATACATGAGAGACGAAGAAATGCAAAGATTTCTCGCGGAGTATGAAAAGCTTACAAAAAAGCTTCGTATTAAAATTGTTTTCATTGAGAAATAACATTTTCAGGTAATCAGAATTCACAAATCTTTACGGAGAGGCCTAAAATCAAATTATATTAACACGGAAATCCAGGAACTATATAAGATTTGGAAATTATTACCTTGGAAGCAGTTTTCATGATATGTATTATATGTCTGGGTAGCCAGTATTTGATCAGTGCCTTTAACAAAATCCCCTGCATGTGAACTAGGGCCTCATCCGAGTCCACACTTTGTATCTCCGTGTTACCTAGTAAATGTTCGGTCTGATCTGTATCCGAGTCGACATCGTTGACCAAATTGAAATTGAGACTTCCTGGAAAATAAAATTTCGTTTTATTCTACAGTTTGCAACGTCGTGAAATTGACAAGATGAATAATTTTAGAATGATTTTCGAATGAAAATCGAATAAGTGAGGGGGACGATTTTTTTAAAATCCACACCAGCCAATCAAATCGTAGAATAATTTGATCGATATGAATGAAATGTTGGTCGTTTTGAACGCTTTCGAAATGTGTTTATTTTTTATTATTTCGGAGCTTTTTTTATCGGTCTGAGTGGGTGTTAGGAATGAATTAATGGAGCGCTGAGTGAACGATTAAGAATGATATTGATCGGAATGAGTATCAATTTCACAATGATTTTAACTGTATCACAAAATGACAAGGTTTTCGCACGACGACGACCAAGACAACGACGCCGTCGACGAAACCAAGGCTTTAGAATTACCATTCGGAACATCACTCGGCCATTTCCGTAAACTGCAACAGACCTCGGATGTCATTCGGAACACCGCTCGGACGTTTCCGTAAACTGGAAAGTACCCTCGGACCTAAGTGTTGTAATTTTGGGTCATATTTCCGGTAATTCGGCTCCTTGTGGTTCTTCGGTTAAAAAGCTTGCAGAAAGTCACATTTTGTTAACTCTTTCCGATCGTCTTTGAAAGATCTTTTGGGCATATTATAACTTGATGACAAACGCAGTAAAACACTGCGTTTTGTTATCAAATTATTATATGCCCACTTTTATTCTTTCGTTGATTTTGTTTTACATGTATGCAACGTAATCCTCAGTGGGATCGTTAATGTTTGTGACGTCATATAAACCAACGTGCGAAATGACGCGCTTTCATGGCTGCGTCCGTATTAATCCCGAGGTCTATTCCGTAGAATCGCCGAGGGTTCCCGATTGCTCGGATATATATAAGGCGGATGGGTATGTAACAAAATCGTGCATTTTGTTAGGCGGAAACAGTGTAAGAAAAACTAGCACTGTAGATCTATATCTTTTACAGTAAATAACGGCTGAAAAATCTTAATTTTTGAGAAAGACGAATCATTTTTTTCATCCGTTATTTAAGAATCAAAAGATATTTTTATTAGGCTTTGATGGTTTCACGCCAGTAACTTTTAAAACGAGTAGCGTTGGCAACGTCGAATGTTTTCACTCACAGTTTCGAGGGCTAACGCCCTGTACATCCGAGGTTGATCGTGAAATTGGCCGAGTGGTGTTCCGAATGCACCCGAGGTTGATCGTGAAATTGGCCGAGTGATGTTCCCAATGTAGAATTACCTCTGTTTTCTCTCTAAAAAACGGCTAAAAACGAACCTTGAAATACCAGCAGTTTAATTCCACCCTTTAATTCCGAAGGGCTCGCTTGATTTATATATTTTGTCTTAATGACCCTCTTCCAGTACATTTTACGGACCGGGTCTTCGATTTGTCGCCAAGCTTCGAGGTCTTTCCAGCATCTAAAAAAAGAAAATACAAAATAAGGTAAATAACATCATGAAACACTCCATTCGTTCACTCGGCATTCCAAACACTCATTGAAACAATTCAAAAACGCTCCAAAACACTAAATAAGATAAGATCAACTACTACAATTAAAATGAAACTAGGAAAAAATCTCTGATTTCACTAACTTAATTAAATGTTAAGAATTTGAAGAAATAGAAAACTGTTGATAGATCTTGTGTGCTTTTTTAATTGAAGGGAGATAAAAAAAAATCAAGAACAAGTTCACTAAATGTATCAACGAATATTTTTAGTTTGAATTCTGTTGGGCTTCTTATTTTCCTTCCAATAGAAACGGATGTTGGAAATGTCACGCACAAACTTAATTTATGAAAATATGAAAACCTATACATTACCTAAAGACCCGTTCCCCGTTTGTTCCCCTTAACGATTCTCTAAACAACAGCATTCCAGTAACCGTACCAATAATATTTCTGGTGAAGGTTTTTCGGTCCACTCCATCTGGATCTATATGGAAATAAGATAATATGGGCTATGTGCAGTGGCAGATCCAGAGGGGGGTCGAGGGTTTCGAACAAACACCCTCTGTATCCAGATTACTTCATTGTAGTGGTCAAAAATCAAATAAAATTTTGCGAGACAAGAACAGCGACCCCCCTTTTAGTAGTGTTTAAATCAAAAGAACGTGAAATTCTACAAATAAAAGATATCTGATGTACAAAATTTGGGCAATTAGTCTCATAGTATCCCTATCTATATAGATAGGGATACTATGGGACTAGTTACTCGAATTCTATAGGCCGCCATCGAACCCCCTTTAAAGAAATCAAGGATCCGCCGCTTTATGTGTATGTTTTCAAAAAAAATGGCACATGTACAGAACCAACGAAGATGAGCATCCAAGAGCCACGAGGTCTAGTTAGAAATACAACTTGTCATTTTGTGGAAATATTATAAGTCACTGTGTTGTATGAGTTTTACAGTCCATTGTGGACACAGCAGCATTCGCAATGTTTGTTCTTGTTTGTTTGTTTGTTTATTTGTTTGTTTGTTTTTGTTGTTGTTGTCATGGTACGTATATCACTAAGGTAGTGGATCCGAAATAGTTTTTCAACTTTAAGGAAGTAATCAACTTTAACAATAATTTCCTAATGATTTTCATTTGGAAACCTCGGTCAACATTGTGAATGTTCATTGTGTCCGAAATGTTGCGGAACTTCTACGGGTCCACTTCCTTAAGTGATTATTTTGTCTTTCAATCTCAATTGATCTCTATCCTTTCAAATGCAGCCTTTAATAAAATATTGTAGACAAAGGAGCTTTTGTGCAGACTCTACTCGTGCCAGAGATCTTTTTTTTTTTATATATATAAAAAGAAAGCGAATAACATTTTTTTTCTTTTTAAAAAATATCTAGAATGAATAGGATAACTTTAACTCACCCGATTCCTTCAAGTCCGGTATGTCAATTTTAGCTGCCCTCAATTTCATGCACAGTTTATATTCCGTATACAAGGGGGATAGCTTGAACAGCCGGAATCGCTCTTTACATAACCATATAAGGATTTCTCTTCTATCGAGGTAAAGCTGAAATTGTAAATTGTTTCATATATGTCATGCTGAACCCGGATTTTTTTCATACGTGTACGTTGGGGTATAGTAAAGATCAGGCTGCACATATGTGCAGTCTGATCTTTGTCTACACCGACTACCATTTGTGTACAGTTAACAACATCGTGAAATTGACAAAGTGAATGATTTTCAAATGAGTTTGGAGTGAAATTAAATGAGTTAGTCGAGCGAATTTCGAGTGAAATTAGGGGAAGGTAATCCAATACCGCTAAAATTAGCGATATATATTACCTCCCTTTAATACAATATGCAAACAAGCTCTAAAAATAGCTTCCAATTTTTTCAAGAACCAATCAAACGCCCACAATTTCAATTATGTCAGTGAAATCGAGATATTTTTCTATTTATATTCATTTTGAATGTAGCTTTTGCTTGTATATTAAATATTGACCCCAGTGCATTAGGTACTTTGATATAAATTCTGTTCCGAACAGGCAATTAGTACGGCATACCAATGGTTTGTTTATATGGAGCTTAAAGCATTAAATGTTTCTAAACTTAATTTAAATGATTTCAATTTAACCTACAGCTT
Organism: Fragum whitleyi; assembly: GCA_948146395.1. Classification (NCBI taxonomy): domain Eukaryota; kingdom Metazoa; phylum Mollusca; class Bivalvia; order Cardiida; family Cardiidae; genus Fragum; species Fragum whitleyi. The sequence continues at coordinate 60,237,052 of OX411552.1, forward strand.
ATCAGAAAATTAAGAAAAAAAAAAAAGATTGGAAAAAAAACGAAGAAAAACATAAGTTGGCCTCACGTTTAGTGGTTCAAAATGCACTCCATTCATCAAAAGTTTTCAATTAAGGTCCAATGTTATTACCAGAAAGACAGAATCAATATATTGATTAATCTTTAAAATCATCCGTAATATCCCAATGATATTGCCAAACATGTAAATATAATTGTTCGTGAATGGTCGATTTTTAGACGAAGTTATCTATTCAAAGTATTATTAGAATTATTGTCAATAAAATTAATTGAATACAGTTAGAAAAATCCTGAAATTGACAGCTTGAACGATTTTGGAAGATTTTGGAATTAAATTAAATAAGTGTAAGGAGCGAGATTTGAATGAAAACAAAGAAAGGTAGTATAATATCGGTAATTTCGTCCAACTTGGACGAAATTATAGATATTCTATTACCTCCCTTACACAGACTAAGTTAATGGGGCTCACATGCATGCAAGTACTTATCCAATACCATAGAATATATATGACGGTTGCCGGTGACTTCATAATTGATTTTTTATATCCGTAAATGCGTAGGCCCTATACCTTTGACCCGACCTCTATGAAAAATCGCTTAGATATCAATTACCTGACATGCTTTGTCATTTTTCAAAATATATTTTACATTCAAAACCGTTTGTAATTTTATCATATAAAAGCACGTGCAAAGCCGAACATAAAATAACGGGTTTTAATTAAATCAAAAGAACGGGGGTCAAGTTCATGTCAATAAAAAAATCGTGCTATATTATAAATTATGCAGCCTCCATCAAAGAGACGCAAATCTATATAGAAATCTACCACATGTTACTGGATTATTTCCCTTACACTTAATGGTAAAAGGAGGGAAGTCGCCACACATCGTTAACAATTAGGTTCGAAAAGAGGTGTGTTTAAGAGAAGCCGTTCGATTTGTTTAAAAATTATTCTCGATGCGTTAAGGAAAATCTACGTGGTTTTGTCTCAGTTTTGTTTGTGTAGAAACATCGGGTTGCAATTACTAGGGGCATCATCTTGGGTCATTTATTTTTCTTATTTGAACTCTAAGGTTGCAGTAAACTGTTTAAGAGACCGACAAATCCGGGGATAGAGATAGATACTCGGTCTAGAATACTTACATGTCGCCGATGTTTGATTGGGGGTTCGAACTCGAACTCTGTTTCCATGTAGTTATAGAATACATGTTGTCCGAATACCTGGAGTAGTAATATAGAAGTGAACTGTTAACAAAACAGTGAAATTGACTAGGTGAACGATTTTGGAATGAAATTGAATGAGTGTCATGAGTGAGTTTTGAGAGAAATTAAAGGAGGTAATCCAATACCGCTAATTTTGTTCAGGATGAAAAAAGTTAGCGATATCTATTAAACCCCTTTTAATAAAAAAAAAGGGGGCAAACAAGTTCTTTGAAATAGCTTCCTATTTCTTCAAGAAGCCAAGAGACGCTTACAATTTTAAATATGTCGGTGAAATCACCCTTTTTATACCTATATTTATTTGAATGTAGATGTTGATTGTTTATTGTTTTATTCAATTTTTTTCTATTATGTATTTATTTTTTTTTAGCAATTTTGAATCGATTTTGAGCGGTTAGAGTGGGTGTTTGGAATGAGTGAATGGAGCGCTGAGTAAGTGGTTTAGAATGGTTCTGATTGAGATGAATGTCAATTTCACGATGTTACCAACTGTAATACAATGGGGAAATCTACCGTAATTCAAAGTGTGACAAAATGCCAAAACTACAGCTTTATCTTTTATTATCTTTATGTGTGACTCGACGATGGTGCATTGACAAAGTAAAAAAAATGAAATCCAGACATTCGTATAGCACACCAGGGCCCGAGGTTATTAAACTTTTCTCAGGCTCAACTTAGAAATTTCTCAAATTTTAAATTTGAATAAATGTATGAAAATAAAAGATGATATTAAAAAGTTGTTATCTATAACAACTTATTAATATTATATTTTATGTCTATACATTAAAATGAGTATTAATACAGAATTACGTATTTAATCTAAAAAAGAAATTTGAGAAAAAAATCAAATTGAGAATGACAAAAGTTTAATAACCTCGGGTCCAGAAATGTAACCCTGTATTCCCCACTGAAGCATATATAGTGCAATGGCGGATCCAGGATTTCTGTAAAGGGGGATCGAATATACTAATTTCGACTGGGTTTTACGGAGCGCAGGTTTTGCGAGTCTGGGTCTCACAAATAATTAGCCAGGACTCCCAAAATTATCCGATGCTAGTCCATAATACCCTCTAGAAACCAACTTCAGAAAAGAATTGAAGACTGTTTGAAACAGTCTTCAATTCCTTTCTGAAGTTGATCCCGAAACGTATTCAACACCTTGTGTAGCTACTCCAGACACTGTTTGCATAAGAACATGCGGGTATCCAAACAAAATCCGGGGGTTCGTTTGCCACTACATGTATTGCCTAAATTTGATTGGATTCCACCATGACAATGAAATAAATAAGTCTGAGAGGGGGTTCGCTTAAAGGCTCCACCGAAACCCCTCTGGATCCACCACTGTAATAAGGGTGTTTAAACCTAGAGGCTTGTTTGCGTTTATTTATTCTGAACGCACGGCTGGTGATTCTTTAGTGCGATTTTAAAAAAAAAAGAAAAAAATGTCAGCGCAGCTTTAAAAGGGCCAGTATTGTAACGCTAGTTAATTCTTACCGGTAAACACAGGAAAGTGTTGAAGTAATCCACAAATGTCCTGTTCTCGAGGTTGAGGGACAGATCCTGGATCTCTTTATTGGTGATCTTATCTGGAACAAAAAGACGAAATAGCTCTGCCTTTAGGATGCGAAAACGTTTGCGAAACGTTTACGAAATCATCACCCCGCTTTGAAATAGTACATGTACTCAATTTCAAAATTGGATACAATTTCTCAGTTTACATTCTCATACGTTTTGCATTCCAAAACAGTGCACGAAACGCCTAGAAGATCTTTCTTGATAAACTTGAATTAGACTTAAGGGATAAGATAAGAATTATTAATTTCAATGATGCATGAGACAAAAAACTTAATATCGCATTATAGCAGTGTATGAATTACTCAAAGAGGATTCTCGAGTAAGGGCTTATTTTGTAAATTAATTTCTTTCTTTCCTTTATTTTTTCTGTTTCATATACCATAGATTGAAAAGAAAATGTTTCTTCGATTTCTAATAATTAATAATATTTCGAGTGGAACAAAAAAACAAAACGAGTACATTGTATTTGGTTTACTTGGCGAGTTTTTGTGGAACAATATCGAAATTGAACGAAATAGCTACTCCCTTTGATTTATTCGTGGAGGAATGCACCCTCAGATACCCGGGGTATCCCTATGTGCTACGCAATATCGCCCCTCGGATACCCCGGGGTCTCCCCATTTGCCACGCTCTATCGTCCCACGGATACCCCGGGGTCTCCCAATTTGCTACGCTCTATCGCCTTTCGGATACCTCGGGGTCTCCCTATTTGCTACGCTATATCGACCCTCGGATACCCCGGGGTCTCCCTATATGCTACGCTATCACGACCCTCGGATACGCCGGGGTCTCCCTATTTGTTACGCTATATCGACCCTCGGGTACCCCGGGTTCTCAATATATGCTACGCTCTATCGCCTTTCGGATACCCCGGGGTCTCCCTATATGCTACGCTATATCGACCCTCGGATACCCCGGGTTCTCCCCATTTGCTACGCTCTATTGCCCCTCGGATACCACGGGGTTTCCCCATTTGCTACGCTATATCGCCTCTCTGATACCCCGGGGTTTCCCCATTTGCTATGCTATATCCCTATTTGCTTCAGTATATCGACCCACGGATACCCTAGGATCTCCCTATTTGCTACGCTATATCGACCCTCGGATACCCCGGGATCTCCCTATTTGCTACGCTTTATCGACCCTCGGCTTCCCCGGGGTCTCCCCATTTGCTACGCTCTATTGCCTCTCGGATACCCCGGGGTTTCCCCATTTACTACGCTTTATCGCCTCTTTGATACCCCCTGGTTTCCCCATTTGCCATGCTATATCCCTATTTGCTTCAGTATACCGACCCTCGGATACCCCTGGGTCTCCAAATTTGCTACGCTATATCAAACCTCGGATACCCCGGGGTCTCGCTATTTGCTACGCTATACCGACCCTCGGATACCCCGGGATCTCCCTTTTGATACACTATATCGACCCTCGGATACCCCTGGGTCTCCCTATTTGTTACGCTATATCGAGCCTCGGATACCCCGGGGTCTCGCTATTTGCTACGCTATACCGACCCTCGGATACCCCGGGATCTCCCATTTGATACACTATATCGACCCTCGGATACCCCTGGGTCTCCCTATTTGTTACGCTATACCGACCCTCGGATACCCCGGGGTCTCGCTATTTGCTTCGCTATATCGACCCTCGGATACCCCGGGGTCTCGCTATTTGCTACGCTATACCGACCCTCGGATACCCCGGGATCTCCCATTTGATACACTATATCGACCCTCGGATACCCCTGGGTCTCCCTATTTGTTACGCTATACCGACCCTCGGATACCCCGGGGTCTCGCTATTTGCTACGCTATATCGACCCTCGGATACCCCGGGGTCTCGCTATTTGCTACGCTATATCGACCCTCGGATACTCCGGGGTCTCCCAATTTGTTACGCTATATCGAGCCTCGGATACCCCGGGGTCTCGCTATTTGCTACGCTATAACGACCCTCGGATACCCCGGGGTCTCCCCATTTGCTACGCTATTTATCGACCCTCGGATACCACGGTGTATCCTCATTGCTACGCTCTATCGACCCTCGGATACCTTGGGGTCTCCCCATTTGCTACGCTATGTCGTTGATTTAGCGCAGCAAATAGGGAGACCCCGGGGTATCCGAGAGTGTGAGGAATGAATCTTACTTTATAATAATGACAGTTGTGTGAGAATTTTCTTAAAAGATTGTATCGGCCTTATGTAATTATTATTGAAAGTGTAATTTTATTTTGATAATTCACAATGGGCGAGGGGGGGGGGGTCAAATTGAAAGTGTAATTTTATTATAATAATTCACAATGGGCGAGAAAATAACGAAAATAGGCCTATGTAGAAAAAAAATCTAAGCTTTGAGCTTTTCTTCTGACTTTAGAGTCTTATATCGGTTCAGTGAGCGATCCAGAGGAGGTTTTTGAGGATTTAAACGAAACCCTTCTGTATAGCAAAATTATTTCCACGATTTTCCGTGGACGCCAAGATGTAGGCCTAGTATTCGACAAAAATCTTTCACTCATCAAAGTAGGAAAAAATCCGTTGGATTCTGAATCTGATCAGGGACTCGATATCCCTATCTGACGTAGCTCTCTTTGTCGAGATTTCAGTCACTTGTCCAGATAACCTGTCTCCACCTCTAGACCCGCGCATTAAACTGTGCCAGCGGTTAAAATCAACGTCGGTTTATTTAGAATTTAGTAGTCAAACTATCAACCATAAAAAATACCTATTTCACCCATATTCTGTGATATCCATTGTTATTGCGTTGCCACCAATACTCTGGCTGTCATGGTAACGACGTAATGGTGAAAAATGACCAACGTAAATGACGTCGACGTCGTTATTTGAACTGAATTCCGGCTATTAAATTGTTGTTGCCTTTGTTGTTTTCCTATGTTTTATAGATAATGGTTTCTCTTTTATCACAATTCTAAATCAATTTAATGAAATTCATTCCATTAGGTTTGGATTCAGGGTCTCAAAGCATTATCAAACCCATTGTGGGGCAATCGAGTCCGCAGTTTAAACTAATTCCTGTCAAAGACAGGGGAAGTAACTTTAAGAGAAATAAACAAACTTTGACGTTTCAACTTTCGGTTCAAAGAAATTGTGCAAGGTAACAACATAATTATTTATTTATTATATACATGTCGTTTCCGAAACCTTTTAAGTCATGGATGAACAGTTATTTTGCAAAAAAAACGGAATAACCATTTGAAGTTTAATGTTGCAAATAAAATGTCGTTAAATTAAATAATCAAAGTATCATGGCTATACAGGAGTGTTGATTCCCCGATATCCGCTCTATTTGGAATGGGACCGAAGAATCATAAGTGTATTGTGATTGAGTGTCTCAGATAGCTATCGATAAATGTTCAATTAACTGCAAAGCGGGTGACTTTCTTTAAAAAAGAATGAATTGTACCTGTAGGATAGTTATGGTCTCTGATGAAAGGACTAGATTCTGTTGGTTTTCAGTCATTCATCATATAGACTTCTTCTGTTACTGTTGACATTCAGGTATCTGAGGATGGCTGTCAGGTATTGCAGGATGACCTTTACCTCCTTTCAAATTGGTATGAATTATGGCCTTTGATCTTTAATACTTCTAAGTGTGTGGTTTTGAAGATTAGATGATCCATCAATTTTATATACACTCTGAGTGGTTCCAACCTGGAAGATGTGAACAGAGAGATCTTAGTGTCATCATTTCTATTGACCTTTTGCCTAGAAAGTGCATCTCAATATTACCAAACAAAAAGTCAACCAAAGAATTGGAATGATCAAACACCTCAGTAGTTTGGAAACCCAACTTATAGAAAGACATAGATTTGCTACAAAAAGTGCAAAGTTGTTGTCTAGCCCTATGAAATAAATAGATAATAAGTAAATCAGGGCTTGTGCTAGTATTTGAAATCATTGACTCCATGATCAAGAAATTCTGGTCAAATCTGTTCTTTAACGGGTAAAAATAATAGAAAGAGCATATTTTGTTATTAGAAATATGCCATGTCAATTTACCTTCTCTTGTCAAGATATGAATTAAGTAATTGATTTAAAAATTCTAAATAGTATGTAACATACATAATAAAAATTTGATCCATAAAACCAAATTTTGACCCTAAGAATTTTCTAAAAAGGGGGTCTAAATGACCCTTGGAAAGAAATTTTTAAGGGTCAAAATATGATATTTTCAGATTTTTTAGGGTCAAAACCCTGGTTTAAGGGTCAAATACAAGCCCTGGTAAATATTTGTTGACAGACTTCTTAAACTCTATCTCTAATATCTTTATAAGAGTTTAATTTAAAATAAGAAAATCTTATACAGATATGAAGGAGATATTTTTTTGTAAGTCGGCTGTTTTTGGAAAAAAAAAACCCCGAGGTATTGTTGTTGCTCACCTTGGTGTTATTTGCATTAGTGCTAGCATTGGTGTTGGTGTTGGCGTGACAAACTTTAATTTTTTGCATATCTCTGTTGTAAGGTACTTTCATGAATCTTGGCATGTGTGTTCATAAGAGCTTTCTGGGCTATCAAGGGGGATAATTCTAAATGCATTTTTGTGAGAGTTATGCCCCTTTTTTTACTTTTTTTTGCATTATCCAGCACCTGCAGCCAAGCGTTGGCACCTGTAGGCGGAGCTCTTGTTTATGATTTGTATTAGCATCAAGGATGCATAACTGAAAATTTAAGTGATCAAACTTAAACTTGACAAAGATTTTATGGTTCAAAATAGGTCACTGTCATTTTCAGATTTTTGAGTTTCAAAGCTCTTACCAAACACACCCCTGCAAAAATACATTTTTACAAAAGCCCACTGATATAGGACAAATGTCCCAACTCACCACATTGAAACTACTGCAAAAGTATCCACTTTACAGTTTACATTACATAATGATAGAGTATTTTTTCAGACTATATCAGCAATATTGTATGGCAGCATATTTTTTGTGATGTCAAGTAGTCCATCCGTCCATTGAAAGATTTTCTTGTTTCTTTCAGTCTATTTCTTCATCTATAACAGACATAAACTATGGGTAGAAAAGATGCTGTTGGGACCCACAGTGCTCCTTTAGATCAGTACAGAAAACAAATTGGTAGGTTAACTCACAAACTGTACTTTGAAATATATTTTTATGGTGACCGTTTCTAAATTTTGCAACTAAATGTTGATTTTGTTTCTTTCTTTTTTTTTTGTGCATCTTCTATTCACCACAAAGCATGTAGAATAAGACTTTCCACATAAAAAATATTTTCAAGTGGTTTAAATTTTAAGGGTCCGTATGGGAAACTCTTGTCAATGTTCAAGCAGGAATTGAAGGAGTCTCAGACTCTTGTGCGCCCCTTAATGTCAAACCCTGCTGGACATTACCATGAAACAACTACAACAACAACAACAAAACACTTTTGGACAACCCACAGCTCTAGGCTGGAACCACTGTCAAGTTCTATCATAAAGCTGACAGGTACACACAGATTTTTTTCATCCATAGACAGCAAACCTGTTCCTGTATAAATATCCAGTCTCCCAAAGTTTATCCAGTCTATCATTGTAAATGAGGCTCTGCTCCCTTATAAAAGAAATAGTGACTATTGCATTTCTTTGGTAAATCTAAGCCTGACTGTGAAATGAAACATACTGATAAAAGAACTTCAGATATATAAATTATTAATTGATGTATGTTTTCTCTGTGGAAATGACATTTAAAACAAATTTTAACGAAAAGCAAAATGGCGCCCACTCCAAGCATAATTTTTTCAAACATTTACAAACAAGTCAATCAGAAGTGCTAGGTGCGCGTATGTCATCTAAAGATCAAAAGGCAATGGGACCACTCTACCTACAGCTTTAACTACAGCTTAAATTGAAGCTTCAGTTACAATATTTAAGTTTTCCCTCTATGGAAAGATTTGGAGTAAAATGTCAGAAAACGACATGCTCAACCCCGGAATTCTGTTGATTGCAACTGCAGTTTTTGTGAACAATTTAATTGCTATTTACCAGGAGCTATTTGTGCTTTAAATAATATTGCTTGTGCACAAGATCAGCACTGGCGAATCTTCAGCGATTCTACGGAATAGACCTTGGGAATAATGAGGGCCCAGACATGTAAGTGTGTGATATCCCATGTGGGTTTATGTGATGTCACAAACATTACTACATTTTGTAAGGATGACATTGCGAAAAACAAAATCAAAGAAAGGATAAATTGGACATATTATGATTCAATAACATATGCAGTGATTTACTGGGTTTTGTCATCATTAAGTCATAATATGCCTAAAAATCTCCGCAGACAATCGGAACGAATTAGCAAGATGTGTTTTACTTCAAGCGTTTTAGATAACTGAAATACCCCAAGAAGCCAAATTACCTAAAAAATGACCCAAAATTATTACACTTATGTCCAAGGTACTTTTCATTTTACAGAAAAGTCCGAGGGATGTTCCGAGTTGCAATTAAGTAATGGGTTGGTATTATCAGAGTTGCATTCAAGGGGGATCGCACTGTACTATTTAAATGTAGCCAATATATTAACAATCTTCTTTTCAGGTAAACAAGATTATAAGAAGAGTAAGAAAGAAATAAAATCCATGAAAGCTAGGGCCGATCTCTCGAAATCCTCCTCTCCAGGAAAGGTATTGTTAATTACTAATTATTGCTATTCCTGACGAAGCCTGTAAATGATCAATTATTATTGACTAGAAGAGTGACAATAATATCAAATCAATTGTCAATATTTTGTGGCAATATTATTGGCTTTATATGAGTAATATTGAAGATTCTTGAATGTTAAATCCTGAGGCCCCCCTGCTGTACATGAAAGAGTTGAAAGGTAGCAAGGGAAATAAATATAGTTGTAACATTTGTCTTAAAAAATTGATTGCATCCCTTTCCTTGAAATCTCTTTCTTTTAATGACGTCTGGCAGATGGAAGGGCAATTGATATATGTGAACTTTAATGCTAAAAGGGACCATCTCAGAAGTGGGAAAAGTGTCCACTGTGGTCAGATTGTGCCATCTTTGCAGACTGACCAGAGAAAAATCTTTTTCCAATAACAAATTTTGTAATATGACCTATGTAGCAGGAGTAAAATGACCCCATTGAAAATTTTTGATATTACACAGTCCTTATTACACTAGTGAAATAACTGTGTGAATGAGCTCAGAATGAATAGCAATGCTATTTTGTAACTGTGCAAATGATGTCATAATGTATTTATTGAGACGTCAGTTTTAAAAGGCATTACAAAATTGAAATGTGGAGTTTCAAAAATTTCGAAAAATTGAAATGTGGAGTTTCAAAAATTTCAACAATTTTTTTTAAACAAAATTTGGGTAATATTATAAATAGAATATAAAATTTGTTCTCATTAAATACACAATTTATTAAACTCGTCATCTAAACAGATAAAAACCTGGCATAGCCCCATTTTTATCTGTTTATAAATGACTCATTTTATAAATTCAGTATTCCATGACCACTCATTCAATATCTTCTATTTCTAAATTTAGAATTATCATTCTAACCTTCTATGTAAAACTTCCTGAAAAAGGCTGCTGGTTGACCTATGCTGGATGTAATCCTTTTTCAAAATATTTATTATATGTATGGTCACTTTTCATGTGATGGGTCACAAATGATTTCTTGCTTCAGGGTAAATAATTTAACCCAGTAGCCCTGAATGCCAAAACTAGATATCGTCGGTTTTCTGCTAAAAGCTCGTAACTGCAGCTTGTTTTAAGCTGTAGTTAGGAGTTTTGAGTAGAACATCGACAATGCTAAACATTACATTTTTTTGCATTTTTCAAAAACATTCAGGCGCCAAATATTTAAGGGTGATGTGTGACTGGGCGCCTGTTAGTCCTTTTTCTTTTGCTATCAGAAAGGTATGATACAGTCTTCATGGTCTTAGGCCTTCATCCATCTCCTTTCTTTTAACTGTAGTAATAAACAGTTTCATATTGTTTTTATATTCCTGCCAAAAGATGTGGACAGCATCCACTGTTTTGTTCGGAGTATAAATCTGTCACCTTATGTTCGAATTACTTTAAACTTGGCAGTTATTTTCCTCTTATGATAAAAGAAAAGCATGCACAAGAACTGTAACTCTACGTAGCTTAATCTTTTATTTATTTCCCTTTGTTGTTTTTAGCTCAGCTGTTTTCCGAGAAAACCCGAGGTATTGTTAATATAGCCTTTGTGTCTTTGTTGTCGTGGTCGTCGTTTTCGTCGTCATGCTAAAACTTTGACATTTTGTGATATCTCTGATTCTACTGAAAGCATTTACTTGAAACTTGGCACACATGTTCACCATCAAAAGAGCTACCTATACTATCAAGGGGAATAACTCTAGATGCATTTTGAACAAATTATGCCCCTTTTTCGACTTAGATTTTTTCCCACCATCCAGTCCTCAATAGCCAAGCGTAGGCACCCGTAGGCGGTGCTCTTGTTTATACTTGGACATCCAGCAGGGAAACGGGCATATCTTGTGACAATTTACCAGCGAACTTTTCTTCTTTCTTTTTCAGGACACAGTGTTGATAGTAGTGTCTGGTTTATTTGCAATTGTTGGCCTGTATTTCTTCTTATACTGGTATCTAAACGAGGACAGCATGGTCTGGATTGATGACTGAATAGTTGGTGATATCAATATCGAAGTGTTAAACAATTTAAACAGCCCTGCATTCAGGTTCACCAAACGGTGCAAACAGTTTTCTAATTATACCCCGCTTTGCACGTGCACCTGCGTGCAAAGGGGGGTATAATTGGAAAACTGTTTGCACCGTTTGAGGATCACCAAATGGTGCAAACATTTTTCCAATTATTCCCCGCTTTGCACACATATGCATGTGCAAAGCGGGGTATAATTTGAAAACTGTTTGCACTTTTTGGTGATCCTGAATGCAGGGCTGGTGTAACTACCTATGTTTTTAGTCAGTTATAACTGTTTCACACTGAGCTTTAATGGGATAATTGAATGAATAGTGATTTATTTATAGAACAGTTTGTAATATCAATGGACTAGTGTCAATCAGTTGGGACTGCCTAAATATTTAAGGCAGTTATAACTGTTTCGCACTGAGCAATGGTTATGGGATATATGAAAGAATAGAGAATTATATATAGAACAGTTGGTTATATCAGTGGCTCAGTGTGACACAGTTGGAACTACCTATATATATATATATGGTTATGGGATAGATGAAAGAATAGAGATTTATTTATAGAATGGGTACTGGTAACATTACGATGTTATATACAGGTGAAGGGGCAAAACAAAGACAAGAATTGAAACAAGTTAAGACTGAGTTATTTCCCCTTAATTTATCAGTTTCTTAGATAGCTGACTACCAGTTTAGCAATCACTTATGGAAAAGGACACCTAATAGTTCGGCAACATTTCAGAACACATGATCTTTCACAATCATTAGGAAACCTCGGTTAACATTGTGAAAGATCAGGAGTCCTAAAACATTGGGAAACATTTACAGGTCCACTATCTAAAAACAAAGGTTCCATAGATTATCAATATAAATTACAAAATATAATTGACCATTAAACTGAATCAATTATATTATGTTATTGCCCTGACATCACTACAAAATAGTCAAGCTACAGTTAACAGCATTGTGAAATTGACAAGTTGAGTTATTTTGGAATGATATTGAATGAGTTTGATGGATAAGTTTTGAATGATGAAGGGATGCATGACATAATCACTAAATTAATCCAATTCGATGAAATTGGCAAAACCTGTACAGTTTGTATTTTTTTTACCTCCCTTTAATAAAATTTATGTACTTTTCTGATTCTGTAGCTTCACAGACTTATCCATCTTCACGAGTCAAGGGGTATCGAATAGCTTCCTCTCGATTGTAAGATAAGTAAAACTAAAGTAACCCTTGGTTCAAATAGGTGTACGGTTTACTAATAAACTCTCTTGTAATGTCTACATTTTAATCTTAAAAAATATAGAACTTATTTAATACCAGTCCTGCCATGCCAATAAAGAATTTGCTATGTACTATTGGAAAAAAGAGATTTTATAAAAAAAAAAACAAAAAAAACTAGGTTCTATAAGATGGGACAAATCAGATGCTTAAAAAATGAACAAGAGCAATTAATTCATGCAATTACTTCATCACTTTGATTGCAATGTTGATTATTTTGAATAATTTCATATTGTTTTTGAAAAGTTTTGTAGCAATTTTCTTAGGTTGGAGTCAGTGTTTAGAATGAATGACTGGAGCGCTGATCCAGTTATTTAGAATGGTTTTGATCGAGATGAGTGTCAATTACATGATGTGATTAACTGTACAAGATCAACAATATATGAGCCCGTGCGTGACATTTCCAACAATTTGAAATGTTTGTGAGGTGTAAACACTGAGCAGCAAGGACAGCCACATACTGTTAATAAAGTCATCTGATGGTCTACAGATACTTTTAGGCCTAATCTATTTACTAAGTGCATAGTGAAGACTCTGGTCAGTCTGTGCGGATGCACAGGCTGGTCAGAGTTTTTGCTTTGCCCATATTTGAAATTGTTGGAAATCTCACGCACAGGCTCATATAAAATTGGTTTAGTAGAACTGGCAATATAAGTTAAATGTTAATAATTTTGATTGGAAATAGAGTTGACAATAATACAAAACACAGGGGTGTGGAAATACAAAATTTCTTCACTTGTCCATGGACAAGTTAGAGATGATTTTCTACTTGTTCTGGATCAAAATAAAATGTCATCAAAGGAGAAAATCAATGAATTTTGAGAAAATATTGTTTTTAAAGAAGAAAATGCTGGATTCCATTATCATAATCATTATGATAATCAATCTCTTAGAACAGTTTAGTACCATTCCAATATTTGTCCTATTATCTACTTGTCCATGGACAAATGGCATAGAAAAATGTACTTGTCCGCAGATAGAAAAATCCTTTTCAGACATTTACATTCCACATCCTTGTCATACCCACCTATATTAAATGATACTATGCATAAGAAATACTTTAAATTATGTGCCAAGTGGGAAACTATTTCTTAGATAATATTTGTGTACATGTTTTCACCTTAAAGACAAGGATAATTTTCATCCAAAGAAATTATAGATTTCTTTTATTGTGAAGATTTAAGTTTGCTAGTTATGAAAGCTTTAAATAATGGTTGTTTTTGAATTTGGCTAAATTCTTATTAGAAATTGTACTTTTTTGGGTGACACAATTATGTACTTACAGTTTTGATTATATTATTGATAAGGTTATGAAAGGAAAAAAATATTCATCTTATAACTATACAAATATACCAGTGATAACATCCTGTATGATATTTTTTATAATAACACATAGTTATTTTTAGAACAATGATATAATGTGGTTATTTTTAGAAACTTGCATTTCAGTTAAAAACATCGGCGAAAAGAAGACAAATAGAGGTTATTATATAAATATAATACCTACTTAGTGTATTGTATGAAAAAAATATCTAACCTACTTAGTGTATTGTATGAAAAAAATATCTAACCTGGTTGTGAGAATTGATAATTGTCTCAGCAGAGCCTTGACAATTTTCAATTCTCCCAACCTCGTTAGATATTTTTTTGCCCCCGTATTGAGAGATCGGGGGCATATTGTCTGTCTGTCCGTCTGTCCGAAAACTTAACCAAACTTAACCTTTGCATTTTCTCCAAAAGTATTTGACATACAAAGCTGTACCAAAGTCAAGGTCATGTGACAAGGTCAAGGTCATCTGTCAAGGTCAAAAAATGCTGTTACGGGGGCATTCGTGTTTCACAAACACATCTTGTTTTTCATATAATACACTAAGTATGTATTATACATATATATATACAAGGGAAGTTGTTTTGACTCTTTCAAGTTGACACATGTACCCTCAAGTGTAGATGATATCATTACAAAAGGAGAAATTGCCTTTTGCAAGAGATTTTTTATGACTCATAAACAATTTCATGCTACATTATCAGGTTTAGAATTGTATTAATTTAAAAACAAATTTTCAAATGTTCACTTTTTAAGCATTTGGGGCCTGTTTTACTAAACATCTTATGATCATTTTTTGTGTTAGTCAAAAATTAAAGCTGCTTCCACGGAAGCAACTAAAAATAGAATTCTGCGATGCATCATCACATTGTAATCGTCTAAATGAGATATTCATGGTAGAAACTTACAATGAACAAAAACACAAGGTACAATTTGAGATTTTAATTTATGATCAATTTTTTAGTAAGATGTTAAGTAAATCAGGCCCCTGAAGAAAAGAATAAGTGTTTATAACAAAACTAAAAAAATAAAGAAATTGCTTATTTCAATTAATTTTTTTGATTTTCCACAATGTTTTCAACAACAACGAAAAAAGATTTTCTCTTTTTTTTCTTTTTTTTTTTTCAATTTAAATATGTTGTCTAAAATCTTTTTTATATAACCGGTCTGAAGTTTTGTCATCTGGTAAAAAGTTAATAAAAGCATCCAAATAGAGACATCAGGACCACAAATAGTATCAATGACCTATTATAACCTTTGGGCTTTTTGAAATAGGAGCCCATATAATGGACAGGCCGGACTCGGGCAGGTGGTTTCGCCCCCACACCCTGTGGAGTAATTAATGAAGTGGAAATTGAAGTTGTATATTGATAGAAATCTCTATATTTGGACATGTTTCAGTTTGTATCAACCCTTAACACTTTCCTGTTTTACAAAATTTTGGACCTGTCCAAATTCAAAGGTTTTGCAGACGAAAATTTAAAGTGGTTTCAATTTGAAAAATAACCATTTAGTAGGGTAGAAAATAGTGTGGAAAAAGAGGAAATTGCTTGTAAGAAGCAATTTCTTCTTTTTTCACAGTGTTTTATCAATCATAAAATCACAGGCACATAAAAAGCAGGGATTAAACAGCAAAGGGTTATATTGATGAATTAGAATCTGGTTTCAAACAAATTACCAAGTTGGAGAACATTTTAACTAGTCTTGCTCTATCTTTTCCTTCAATAAGTAAACAGAAAGCAGGGCAGTGTTGACTGAGATCAGACTGCACATTTGTGCAGGTTGATCATAGTCTATAATGTATGCCAAAGATTTGTGCCCAACAGGAATATGCTGTTAACAGTAGGAGATGAGAGGAGATGAGTCAAGGCTGGTTCAATTTAAATGAGGTTTTAGAGGATAATAATACCCCCCACAACAAAGTTATGGGGGTATACTGGAATCAGGTTGTCTGTCTGTCCATCCGTCCGTAGACATAATTTTGTGTCCTCTTCTCCTCCCACAGTTTTGGACCATTTTTGCTGAAATTATCAGGTTGTTTCCTATCAAGTTGTGCACCTGCAATTTTCATCCTCACCAGTCATTAGTTTGAGAGTTATGCGACTTTGAACTTTTTAAGGAAGGGGGGGGGGGGGTGTAGTCAAAATTTAAAATTGTAAAACTCTTAAAAAGGGCTCATAAAATGCCCTCCAAATTCCACTCCTTCATAGAAAAGCCTTTGTGGTGGTGTGGGGGGTATTCTTGTCAGCCCTTAGGGGCGACAGTTCTTATCTAAAATGGGTTAATTTTTTAAATTATTTTTTTCTGTCAATAGCCTCATATGTGATGAATCTAAATGATCATATTTTATGCACAGTAACTTAAACATCGAAGCCAATTGAATATAGTCTTTTTTTCCACCAAAGTCATTTGTATAAAGCTTTACCATTGTTAATTGAACCCTGCATTCCGAATGACAAGACATTGCAAAGCAGGATATAAATTGCAAACAATTTGCACCAGTTTCTCATCCTGAACGCAGGGCATGTAAATACAAACCTACTTTTAATCATGGAAGCCTTTGGTATAGATATTCATTGTCCACCTAAGTATATTTGTTTTTAATTATTCATCGAAATAAGAGTTAAAACTTACAGTTATACATAGAAGCCTGTGTTAAGAAAAACAAAAAGTGGCAAACTCTATGCAAATGATACCCTGTATCGCTCTTGGAGTGTGTTTGTGGGAGTGTATCAATTGAAATTTAAGGGAGGTAATACTTATCACAATTCTTGCCCATATTGAACAAAATGCTCGATATTTTATTACCTCCCTTGAAAAAGGTCTACATATTTTTATGTCCCCGTATCGAGAGATCGGGGGCATATTGTTTTACTCATGTCCTACTGTCTGTCCGTCTGTCTGTCTATCCGTCAGTTTGTCCGAAAACTTAACCCGAAAACTTAACCTTGCCAATATCTTCAAGCCTATTCAAGATACAAAGCTAATATTTGGCATGATGATAGATCTCAATGATCCGCATCCGCTGGTACCAAAGTCAAGGTCATGTGACAAGGTCAAGGTCATCTGTAAAGGTCAAACTTTGAAAAAACTTAACCCGGAAACTTAATCGTGCCAATATCTTCAAGCCTATTCAAGATACAAAGCTAATATTTGGCATGATGATAGATCTCAATGATCCGCATCTGCTGGTACCAAAGTCAAGGTTATGTGACAAGGTCATCTGTCAAGGTCAAACTTTGAAAAAAAATGCTGTGACGGGGGCATTAGTGTTTCACAAACACATCTTGTTTGTCTTGTTTTTGTGTTTCCACAGTCCACTTAAAAGCTTTAATGATTTGAATAAAATGGTGATTGTTTTGAACGATTTTTAAGTTATTGTTTGAACAATTTTGGAGATGAGTAATTAGGTGGAGTGTTTAAGATCAATGAACAGAGTATTGTGCGATTTAGAATGTTTGAATCCAGGCAAATTTCAAATTCGCGATGTAACTAACTGCATGTAACATATCCAAACGACACACAAACTTGTATGCAATGTTGAACTCAAAGATTTATTTTATGTGCAATAAAAACTATTTTTCTAGATAAAGTGTTTATTCAATAGTTTTAACTCAACTTGTATGAAAAAAAAAAAGCAGTGCGGTTTGGCTGTGGTTTATGTCCGCCTGTCTGTGAATTATTTGCCTTGGAAACAAGTGACTGGACCTTATCCAAATACCAAAATAATGAATTATTTTTATTGTTACTGTTTGAATCTGAAACTGAAATTTTTAATCACACTTTGTCGATTGAAATTTAAGCTCACCTGAACAAAACGTGCTCAAGGTGACATTTTGTCGGGTCACAAGAATAAACCCTATTGAAAATGGGAAAGATCCATGCCATATCACAGGAAAAGGGGCTATATAGAGCCAATTGTGGAAAAATCGAACCATTGGCAGATGCGAAGTTTTCAGTGTCTACTACAAAGGCAATTTTTTCATTATCAGACATGTATGTTATTTAAAGAAAAATAACTGCTGTACGACCAAATACCAGATTGTGGAACAATTGCCTGTGGTCTATATAGCACAAATTGTCATTTCGATGGCTCAGCGCGAAAAAAATGTAACTGCCTATATGTTTATAGGCAGTTATAACTGTTTCGCGCTGAGCCATCGATTTCCTGGTTTGGGTTGGCGTCGGCGTTGTTTTGGTGTTAAAACCGATCACTACTTTGTTATTTCTTAATCTCGAATGGTTGTTCTTTATCGCAAGAGCAATTCATACTAACAAGGAGTGTAACTCTTAAAGATTTTTTTAAGAATAATGTCCCTTCATATGCTCCCTCGCGTCGATAAGATCGGGGACATAGTGTTTTACGTTTGTCCGTCCGTGTGTCTGTCTCTGCAATGCCTAACAAAAAGACACGCTGTTGCAAATAACTGAAATGCTATTTAAAATACAATGCTCATATTTGTCATGATGATATTTCTCATAGATGCACATCTGTAGAAACAAAGGTCGCCAGTCAAAGCCGAAATTCGAAAAAAATGCTGTTTTGAGTGTTTTAGTTTGTGTAGGGACTCTAAATCAGGGACTCTAAATGTATATTTAGGGTCTGTGTACATTTAAGGGCCGTGGTTTGTGTTTAAACTAAACTACTTCCTGTTGAATAATTTTGTGATTCCGTGTTCTCCCATTGAAGTTTAGTTGATTCTGTTGCCAACGCAAAAAAAGGAGTCCCAAGAATAGCGGACAGGGTTAGAATAAACTGACACATGGCAACTCGAGTGGGTATACAAAGGCTGCCCGTGGTCCCACATTTATTATGTTTTTTGTTTCACCAAATGTCCTCAAACGATCCTTTCTCTCTGACCCCCGCCCCCTATTCTTCGACCCTCGGGCTAGGGCGAAATTTTAACAATCGTTTGACGGGGTATTTTATAACCGGTTGAAAGGGTTGATTATTTAGCGATTTGTGACCATTTGTAGAACACGATCTTTGTTGAAGATGACAGCTTTCTCGAAACGTTTAAGAATTGCTACACACATGCGTTCAAAATGGGATACAATTTGCAAGCGTTCACAAACGTGTTATGATCCTGACGTTGGACATGTGTATCCCTTCCTGAGAACAACTTGATGACATCTGTCAGACTTTTTGGGCTGAGCTGGCTGCTGATTTTCGCTTTTGGTATAATTTCTTCACGTGGAATGGTCATTCTACCCTACCGTAAATCAATAAATTTATCAATCCAAAATAAGAAATAGTCTCGTTAGAATACAATATGGTTGTGACTTTAGTACTAACACGATCATTGATGTTTCAGTATTCTTGAAGTCAAAGAGAAAATGGCATGATATTCTTACATGTATGAAAGTTTATGACATATTATTATAACAATATCAATTGCATTTCTTGATTTGTATTTGTACAATTTATTCGTCTAAGTTCACGTGTTTTTCCACGTGATTAGATAGTCGGTTTATAAACCAAAAGACGGTAATATTATTAACAAAAAAAGTCAGTATTTTTAAAAATCTTCAATATCGCACATTCACGATCACTTATCTTATAACTGATCGCAAATAGATACACTTAGTAACATCGTGAAATTAATGAGTAGATCAAAACCCCTCTAAATCAGTCACTTGAAGCGCTCCATTCATTGATTCCAAACGCTCACTCCAGTCATACAAAAACGCTTCGAAATTGTTAAAAAAAAAACCGCCCCAAAATCGTTCAAAACGCTAAATTTTTCCTAGAAATGTCAATCTTTTCCAACGTTTTTTTCTGATAAGTGTTGATTCCTAAGCACCTGATTTGTCCGTGAAGACAAAAAATTAGAAAATTACGTATTTTAATTAAGGGAGGTAACAAACATCGATAATTCCGTCCAAGTTGGACGAAATAAGCGACATTCGATTACCTGTCTTTAAGCTCATTTAAAACTCGCTCCAAACACTCATTCAATATCATTCCTAAATTATATCAAAAATCATTCAACTTGTCACTTTCACGATGTTGATAACTTTGACACTGAAAATTGTTTCAATATCATTAGCAATATTATATGAACCTGTGCGTGACATGTCCAACAAATTGACATTTGAGCGTGAATGGCCAACATTTACCAACATTGACTTCCTCGTAGTATACTAGATGTTTGCCTGACCTTCTAAAACCACTATAAGACCTTACCTTTCTACAAAGGCTGCCCGGAATCTTTGCTTGGCTCTCATTTGAAATTGTTGGAAATGTCACACACTGGCTCATAAAGTGATGATTTTGAGCGTGTTTTCGATTGCTTCATGGACGATATACCTACACGTAATTGAAACTTTAAAAACGACCAAAACATAAATCTTAATTCATCCCCCAATTAATCCTCGATGTATTCAATTCGAATCAGTTCACACGATTTTCTACTTGATGAGATTTTTCGGTCCTTCGATTCCCAGACCTTCAGGTGGGTGTTTGCGCTAATTTGAGTGGCCCGGGGTCGCGTGTGTTGCACGTGCATTTTGAATGAGTCCTCTGAGGCGAGAAAAATTTACAGGATAATTTGAGATTCTAGTAGAGTCGACGCGGTAGACATTTTTTTTCTAAAAATATACATTTGCTTGTTATAGAATTCGGTGAATCGTTTAATTAGCGTGAGACGGTTTCAACAATTTAAAGTTCCACACTTGCCACACCCCGCGTTCAGGATGACAAAACGGTGCAAAGTGTTTGTGTACAAGGCGGGGTATACTTTGCAAACAGTTTGCACCGTTTTGCTATCCTAAAAGTAGTGATTTATTTGCAGACCTATGTTTTCTTTAGTAACATGTATCAGTTTTTAGCTCCACTGGCCGAAGGCCAGCGAGCTATTGTCATGGCGGTGTGTCCGTCGTGCGTGCGTCCGTCCGTCCGTGCGTGCGTGCGTGCGTCCGTGCGTAAACTTTTTCTTTAAACATCTTCTCCTCCAAAACCTATGGGCGGATTTTGATGAAACTTGGTAGAAATGTTCCTTGGGTGACCCTCTTCTAAAATTGTAAAAGAAATTTTGATTGACCCCCAAATTTGGGCGTGGCAGGGCGTGGCATTTTTTCACTTTGATATCTTTAAAAATCTTCTCCTCCCAAACCGTTGGGCCAATTTCAATGAAACTTGGCATGGACGTTCCTTGGGTGACCCTTTACCTAAATTGTTCAAGAAATTTTGATTGACCCCCAAATATGGGCGTGGCAGGGCGGGGCTTATTTTGAGCCCAAAATCTTTGAATGACATCTCCTCCTGAACCACAGGGCCGATTTCAACCAAACTTTACCAAAATGTTCCTGGGATGACCCTTTACCTAAATTGTTCAAGAAATTTTGATTGACCCTCCAAATATGGGCGTGGCAGGGCGGGGCTTATTTTGAGCCCGAAATCTTTGAATGACATCTCCTCCTGAACCACTTGGCCGATTTCAACCAAACTTTACCAAAATGTTCCTGGGGTAACCCTTTTCAAAAATTGTTCCTGAAATTTTGATTGGCCCCAAAATATGGGCGTGGCAGGGCGGGGCTTATCTGAACCCGAAATCTTTGAACGACATTTCCTCCTGAACCATTGGACCGATTTCAATGAAACTTTACCAGAATGTTCCTTGGGAGACCCTTTCCAAAAGTTGCTCTCAAAATTTTGATTGGCCCATAAATATGGGTGTGGATTATTTTGAGCCCGAATTCTTTGAAGGACATCCCCTCCTGAATCACTGGGCTGATTTCAATGAAATTTTACCAGAATGTTCCTTCTGTTACCCTTTTCAAAAATTGTATGCAAAATATTAATTAGCCCTTAAATATTGGCATGTCAGGGTGTGGCTTATTTTGAGCCCAAAATCTTTGAAATACATCTCCGGATGAAGGTTGGGCCAATTTCAATGAAACTTGAGAATTTTGGTGCAATGTGAGCCATACCCAGTTAATTAATATAATAGGTCTTAAGAGATTTCAAAGTGTTGTTTTCATTCAAAGAAAGATTCATTTAATGCAAGTCTAATGATGTTAAAGCCAGTGGAGCGATACAGGCCCTCTTGGGCCTCTTGTTTGTTTGTTTGAATGGAGTTTTACGTCGCTTTCAACGATCTTCCAGTGATATCACAGCGGCTTGAGCACCTAACAATGGGTTCCTGGTTATCTCACACTATTACTACCATTTCATCTTTTCCTAGCCTCCAGCTGCTATCCCACATAGGTCTACGATCATCAACCCATTGAGGGAAAACTTGTCAGTGTTGATGTTAGCTAGAATATCAAACAACTTCACTAAGCAATCATTTTGTCAGTTTTGATGTTGAGTTGTCTGTTGAACCGGAATGTCGAGCCAGTTCAACAGGTATTCATCTTGTCAGTTTTGTTGCATCTTGTCGAACCAAAGGTTATGAACGTTTTTCTTATGTTATTCGTATTCGAGAAGAAGCTATCGATGCGATACCCCTTGACTCGTGAAGATGGTTTTGCTGTTGAACTAGCTGTTGAACTTAATTGTCCAACCCAACGGTGCACGTGTTTAGTTGAACTCATTCAACTTCATTTGATTGATTGAATGGTTTTTAATGCCGCTTTTAACATTTTTTTCTTCAGTTATATCGCGGCGGCTTGAGCACCTAACAATGGATTCCTAGTATTTCTCTCGCCAGTACAACCACCACATCCTTAACGGTACGTGCAAAGCGGGGTATAATTGCCAAACTGTTTTCACCGTTTTGTCATCCTGTACGCAGGACAGTCGTCTTGCAGAGAGTTTAAATCTATGGTGGAAATTTCTGCCACGAGTTACATGAAAGCAGTGTCATAACGATTTAGAAAAAAAAAATCACGCTAAAATAAAGGTTCCCTAAACCTGTTACTTTCCGTCTGTCTCTTCAAATTCTCACAAAACAAGGAAAATCGAATTACCAACTTTACTTGGAGACGCGAGGTGTTAAACTTCGCGTTTATTCAATTACTTCGCTTATTTGCAGTTTTTGTCAAGTCTAAATGATGGCTATATAGATAGAAGAGCCGACTTATTTTCTTTTGAAGAGGGCTCAAATTTGTCTTTTCCATGGTGTCTATATAAGACTTGTGTGCGGTATTTTTTCCTGTGATCTTATTGCTTCAGAATAATTTCGGACTGTAACACCAAAGCATATGGTCCTTACGTATTCTATGTTATTAATGAACTGACAGGGCGTGGCTTAGCCGTGACGTAATTTGACCAGTTTACTTTTCAATAGTTTGTGTTCTTTCAAAAGTTAGTCCGCAACTATCGTAAACGCGTGTAACTGTATCTTAAACCAAAAGAACGTTCTAAGCGAAAGTGAACGCATTTCATCGGTTGGTTACCAAATCCTCGTAACTTCTGCTTGTACAAGCTGATGTTACGAGGGGTTGGTCTCCAACCTTCGATGTAAAGAATGCGACTACCTATTAAACTGAGTTATTGTTAAAAAAAACTGATTTATCATTACCTTAAATGCAATAAGCCGATACTTAGGCCCCGCCTTGCCAGGGCATTAATCTTATACGTGAACGTATGCTCATACGCTTGCATGCTCTGATGTTTCAAGTACAATGGCATAGGCCTACACAGAGAATTGTCGTTTGATTCAGTGGAACATCGGTTTATCTTTAATTGAGTGAACATCAATAGCTATACATGTATATGAAAATTAACTTTTTTGTTGTTAACAAATGGAATATTAAACGATCTTACAAGAAAAGTGCGACTTTTCTACTTTTTTAATGAAAAAAGGCCAAAATGCGAAAGTCTTAAACAGATTAGATAAATTTATAAAAAAAATAATGAATTCGTATATAAGCGCGTCATTTTGGATACGAGCCTGTGTGTAACAAATCCAACAATTTCGAATGTGCGCCAAGCACAGACTCTGGCCAGCCTGTAAATCCGTATAAACTGACCAGAGTCTTCACTATGCTATTTATAGATAGATAAGGTCTTAAAGTACATGAAGACAGTTCGACCATCTTCAAGTTATACCATGAAACTGCCTAGGCTGCTAAATGTTTGCACTCCACCCAGATGTCAAGTTGTTGGAATTGTCGCGCATAACACTCCCCGCAGATGTCAAATTGTTGGAAATGTTACGCACAGCACTCCACGCAGATGTCAAATTGTTTGAAATGTTACGCACAGCACTCCACGCAGATGTCAAATTGTTTGAAATGTTACGCACAGCACTCCACGCAGATGTCAAATTGTTTGAAATGTTACGCACAGGCTCATATAATTGCTATACAACATCATTACGTCATTCGTTTATTTGTCTCTGCATTAGGTAACGTAAAACAGGATGAATTGAAAGAAAGCTAGCGTATATATATTTGGCGATTTCCTTGATTTGGGGGTGAGTCAACAAATAATACACTACCGTTATTCCTCGATAATCCACCAAAACGCAATAAAAATGTACGTCCTTATAACATTACATCCTATACATCCTCAGGGTAGTGGACCAATAATAGTTCCGCAACATTTCGGAAGTCATGAACTTTTCAGTGTTAACCGAGGTTTCCTAATGGTGTCATTATGAAACCTTTGTCAACATTGCGAAAGATCGTAATTTTCTGAACTATTACGAGTCCACTACGCTAAACCTACGAAGGATGTTCAATTTTTATCCGGATTTGGTCAATAAATCATCATTGATTTATCGCTATGTGAAAAAAGTATATTCATATCAACAGGACACTTCATATGCTCAAACTTGCCAAAACCTGAAGCATTTGAACTATGTATATTCATTTCACACGCAAACAAAAATACATGGGTATTAGGTAGCGGCGCACAGTACATGACGCTAGCGACGTTGTCGAAAAGGGGGGGGGGCATTTGATGTTTTCTAATTTAGCTTGTCACGACTCGTTATTCATGGAAGAAGGATGAATTCAGTGTTCCTGTAATAAAGCTGTGCTTTTATGGTTTGTATAAAGGTAAAATCGAATGGTGCAAAATCATAGTTCCCTGAAAGATGTCCCTTAGAAAATCGCCTATATCTTCCAGAGACTCTGCAATTGACCTCCCTACAGTTGCTTGGATAAGTTTCTCTCTGTCCGTTTTTCCTCTTGTCACACGGGGAACGGAAGCGTCTTCACCGATGAAAATAAAGCATTTTGAAGAAAGAACCATTTCCTTTCAGCGTGAAAGTATTTGATTTATGTCTTTCGGTATTTTTGTAGATTTTGAATAGAGTAATTGAAAATCAAAATTCGGAGCATTCAGTTGACGTCGTCTAGAACGTTCCGAAACACTTACCCCACCACATTTTAAACGAACCATATCGAAAAATTCTACGGTCAAATTACTTCAAATTAAGACAAGGCATTTGTAATACTTATTCCAGCAACTCAATTAATTTTCAAGTTTTTCAACAGTCAAAAAAGAAAGAATATTAACAAACGAAGACCAAATATATGGATTATTTTATCTGCTGTGCCGGGTACTCGTTACCATGGCGTTTTATATGGCAGATGCACGAGCGCTAAGTTCGATAACTATACCAATTATACATAACCATATGTGGATTGAATTCCGACGGCGAATGATAC
Organism: Fragum whitleyi; assembly: GCA_948146395.1. Lineage (NCBI taxonomy): Eukaryota > Metazoa > Mollusca > Bivalvia > Cardiida > Cardiidae > Fragum > Fragum whitleyi. The sequence goes on from OX411552.1 coordinate 60,262,709, forward strand.
CAAATTTAGTTTGATTGCTTTAAAAATAAAATTTTGCGAGGCAAAATCCGGTCAATTTTTGAACAACCCTCGTAGACATGTAGAAGCCCAAAATCCTTTCTGTCATGTTAAAACATTCTAAGTGTAAGTCAGTGCATATCGCGCATCCGCTTATCATATGCCTCGGTATACGCTTCGTGCGCTAGAGTAACATCATAGGTACGCAACTCATAAGTCATTGTACCTGCAAGTTCATTCGTTCTTCGTCGTGAGTTCTAGCCGCACGAAATGAAGGTCAGTCCCCACCAGATTTTATGCCTTCTTTGTTCTATGAAAAAATGCATTCTTTTCCGGAGCTGTGGTAGGTTCCACAAAAAAAGGCTTCGAACTTTGACCTCTTTAGTCCTTCATCTTCATTAAATGTCCTTCCTTTAAGTAAAAGAAATCTAGGGAAACTCCCTTCAACTTTCGGACTACCCAATTTTAATTTGAGGTGCCGTCTTTTTTTTTCCACCAATGAAGAGGACAGTTACATTGGATACGACCCCCCACCCGTTATCCGTCCTTTCGCAAAGGAAATCGTACACAGAGAAGGTCAACTCAAGTTTTAAATCAAAGAAGAGATCATCGCAAAATTAGGTGAAAATGACTAAAATGAGTACACGGGTTACTATAGGATTCTCAAAAATAACGTTTAAATGTCGCACTACTTTTTCTAAAGGATCTACTTTTACAATGATCTCCAGTGAGGTCACTCCTGAGACGCGAGCAACATTTGTGAATTCAACAACTGGAAAGGCCATCTGGGGTTACAGGGGTTTAAATAAGGATACCATGTATTAAAGGGTCAATGATTGTTCCGGCCATTTTTCTTCACATTTCTATTTAATTATTCATTCTTTGTTCCCCGTATTTATCCCTCATTTGACCCTTTACAAATCGTCACATCTCCGACGTTTTATAAGAAAGGGCATTTTCAAGAGTTAAAAGTTAAAATTTTCACTGAAATTGCATACATGTATGAAAACTTGAAAAACTTATTGATAACATTAAAAGACTGTTTAGTTTCTTCTTTTAACATCAATTGAAGTTACATAGTGAACGGTTTGTCAATCGTTTTGATCTTGAGCATCATATCTTCCATTTTGGACCCTGAATGTGTCGTTAGAATTTTCTAGCAAGTCACGTTCTTTCCCATTTTCTTATTAATATTGAAAAATATTATAATAATAATAATAATCATAAAAATAATAATTACAAAAATAATAATTATGAAATAATAATAATAATAATAATCATTATGAATGAATGAATGAATATTATTATTATTATTATTATAATTATTATTATAATTATTATTATTATTATTATTATTATTATTATTATTATTATAATTATTATTATGATTATTATCATCATCATTATTATTATTATTATTAGTAGTAGTAGTAGTTGTAGTTGTAGTAGTAGAAGTTGTAGTTGTATTAGTAGTATTAGAAGTAGTTATTGTTGTTGTTTTTGTTGTTGTTGTTTTAGAAGTAGTACTTAAAGTAGCAGAATTTTATCATTATTATTATTTTGATAAAAATAATCATTTTTATTATTATAATAATTATATTTATTATTATTATATTACTTCTGTACCCCTTCTGCGGATATTTTATTTTCATTCCAAATCAAAATCCCTCCCAATACATAGTCCCTGTGTCTCTAGGGACTAGCTCAAAACGTTGTTCGTTCTCGTTCAGGAGTTAAAAACATGCAATTAGACAAATCCGCCACGACACTAATGAAGACTTATGTGTCGGTTTCCTTTACAACTTGTTTCTGTTATTCCAACAATAACTGATGTCGGGAACCAGCCTTTGTCGCATTATCTAATTTGCATACGAGATGTTGTTGTTTTTTGTCTTTTCACGCTGTCGTTTCGTACCCGTTAAATTTCGCGACATGCTGTTCTTTTGTTGTAAAACGTTTAGACAGATGGGCAATTGTTACATGCAATATTTTCAGAAACAAATTGCCTAAATGTCACAGAATTTTATTTCTATCGAAGATCGCAGTTGTATAGAATAATAAAAGACCCTATACATGTACCAAATCGACAGTTATCGACCGCTATTCTTCTAAAACTTCACAAGTAAAGCTTTATACAGGTTTATGATACCTATAGATATCATAGAGAATGTTTCATTGAGAAAACACGACTAGCTATCTTTTGAAATGACAACTTATAGAAGATTAATTCAAAGAAATTTTCAAGACGGGAAATATTAAGTATTTCAAAAGAAATGAAATCCAAACCAGTTTTAGTTTTCTCGTTTGTTGAGACCACCACCGAACTCTTAATATTATTTATAAGTCAGTTTTGTAAAATAAAATAAATAAATAAATAAATAAATAAAAAGATCATGCGCCCCCAAATGTATGTGAATTTCTCAAAACAAACAAATTAGCCTGTGCATCACATTTTCAACAATTTCAAAAGTGCGCCAAGCAAAGACCAAGGCCAGCATCCGCACAGTCTTGACTGTGCAATTTGGTGATAGATAAGGTTAATTTGTCTTAAGACAGTCAGATATTCATCTGATTACAGTTAAGAACATCGTGAAATAAATTGACTGGATGAATGAGTTTGATATGATTTTTGAATGAAATTGAATGAGTATGAGAAGCGAGTTTTGGGTGAATTTAATGACAGTTAACCCAGTATAGCAAATTTTGTTCGAGATGAACAAAATTTGCGATATTTATTACCCCCTTAAATAAAATATGTATACTAGCTATATAAATAGCTTCCTATGAATAGATGAATGTCAATTTCACTATGTTGTTATCTGTACACTATGTGACTGTGTAGACTGCTCGATGTTTCTACTTCACGTACTTGTCAAATTGTTGGATATGTCACGCACAGGCTTAAATTATAAGAGATTTCGATTCTTTCAGAATAGTAGGTCGATACTGACGCCAAGTAAAAACGCCTCAGTGAAAATTTTGGATTTCTTTTTATATGACATTTTGCGTCGTGGAAAAACAAAGGTTAGCTTCAATAAAAAAAAATGGGGTCACAGTCTTACTTTTTTTTAGATATTTTAACTCAATTATTAAAATAAAGGGAGGTAATTCACAAAAAGTAATTAAATTTCAAAACACATTTTTCAATATTGGAAAAAACAGATTTGATGTTATTTTGGTTCAGGGGTATGAGATAGGGGTTCTTTTTACCATATTCATAAGTTTTATCTGCTTTCTATCCGAAAAATAAGCAAGGAGAAATATTGAATACAACCATGCTTGTTCGTTTTTTAGAATACTCTAAAATGGGGGAAAATGGCCCCAAAATAAATTTTTGCACCTATACAATTTTTACATGTTTTGACATCCTTACATAAAGCTCTATCCAAAAACATAGTTTGAATTTCGATTCATAGTTTTATAACGACTGCAGAAACGCAAATGTTTTTTTAATGGCGGAAAATCCAAAACCGGATGTGCGGACGTCCTTAAGCTGGATATACCCTCTACAAATCTTGACTCAAAGACAATTTTTGTGTGAACCAGACTGCAATGAATTTGTCTTTAATATGAAGTAAGAATTTTGATATGGAATCTGTCTTTTGTACATAACTGTCCTTTCTATATGACTGAGACGGGTTCTTTTAATTGACGTAAGTAAAGTAATATCTAAACACTAGCATTACTTCCATTCCGAGTTGTAAAGAAAACAAAGAAATCGAGCCGTTACGTTGTTCAATTTTATTGAAATCGTCTGAAATAATACACGGTGGAAATTTGAGAGAGATTTATTTCGTAATTTACGCTATAAATTCTATCGAGTGTCACAGTTTCAAACATCTAACCCCCTGACCATATGTCCATTCTGTTGTCCCCCTGATTTATGGGACCAAGGTGGTCAACGCCTCCCTTTCAAGATTGGTCTCAGAGTTGGTAAAATTAAGTTTCTTAATTGTGATGGGATTTAAAGCCAATTTTGTGGCTTCAGAAGAAATAACATTGATATCAAATGGAGAAATTTAATTTTTATAACTACATATACCATTCACTATTTCATGTATTCACCATAGGGGTCCGAAATAACACCCCACCACCACCACCATATAGACTAATAATATAAACAAGTTTATATTATTAGTCTTTATGGTGGTGGGGGTTATTTCGGACCCCTAGGGTATTCACTGCATGGGATGCTTTAAACCACAGATGTGGTAAGACAATTTTGTCGCGACTGGATTCGTCCACTTTTGAACGATATTTTTGGCTTCTAAAATTAGGTCTACTTATTCCTTGGCTAATTTCGCCTGAGACTCTGTTTTTATTTTTCGTGAGTGAAAACGGAAAATTACCGATGATCGAAGATTTGTATTGAAACATAAATGTTTACTGGGAGCGTGATCACTACCCAGATCTGTGGTCTAGAGGTTAAGACGAAAGCCTCGGATACAAAAGAACGCAAGTTCAAACCGAGTAAAATAACATATATTTTTATGAATCAAATTTTCTTTTCTCTTATTTTTCTTACGATCACATTTCTAGACAGAAGTTGCATTGGGTTTCCCCTGTCTTGTAATTCTGAGGACATACTTTTTCCCCCCAAATATTTAGTTTATTTAGGATAAATCAAATACAACAACAACAAAGTTTGTTTTGCTGATACCGGGCGACTTTGTGGTAACTGTGGCTGTTTTTTGTTGTTGTTGTTCTTTTTACTTTTGGTAACTGGTTCGAATCTAGGCTTAATCACAAACTTTGGCTGTTTTCTGAAAATTGGAAAACGCCTTTTGAACATTTAATATGAAAGTGATTCACACAAGGTGCTTTAAAAAATAGCGATTTGTTTTGTTGCACAATCAATATTGCGATAAATGTAGAAATTGTATCGGGGACCTCGGGGGGTGGGGGGGAGGGGGTGGTCTCAAAATCGGTTAAGCCTCTTTGTCAACAGCAGGCACGACTTTAAAGATCAGCACCATTGCCTCTTCTGTCTTGAGAATAAAGCTTATCCGTTTATGTCAGTTGTTACATGTACTAGATGGTTTTTATGAAACATTGAGCCAATACTATGCCCTTATCAGCTTCTATTCTGGATTATAGTAAAAAGGAACCCGTACGTTGCGCCTTTTAGATCATGTATCGTTAACCATCTTTAAACTTGTAGGCCTCATACTTTCCCCCCCCCCCCCCAAAAAAAAAAAAAAACACATAAAAAACAACAACAACCACAAACAATCCATGGAATGCGCGCGCGCGGGTTGATCGTAGTGATGTTTACTCATTTTAAGGCATTGAAAACTCACGTAATCAAAATGCTTTAAATTTGATACTTGTAAAGGGAGTTTTATTAATTGGAGTCTATATTTTTCACGGAGGCGTTTTTTCTTGACGTCAGTATAACGTTATAAAGTTAAGTCGCGCACGCATAGAATAGTATACAGGCATGAAATACCGAGATTCAAATCGCATTCTCGCTCATTTCGGATGTACTTACATGAAACATGAACTTGTACGTATCAAAACTTATGACACGCTAAAGTGCAATGTTGTCGGCGCGTCTTCTTTTGTATCACGCTTACGCATAAATCACTAAAAATCAATCGTGCACCGGTATGATTTTATGCTTGCACTGTCATAACTTAGAAAAACAAACTTAGAATTAAATGCGCTGCATACTTGATGCAAACACCTTTGAGAACGTTCAGAAAATGTATACCGGTTTGAAAGTGAGCAGAGGCGCAAGGCGGTATTCTCTTGAAAAGCGGGGTAACATTTCCCAGACGTTTACGTGAACGTTTTCATATTGAAGGTAGACCAGATGAACCCATATCTTAAAATGCATATCAGCTCTGCGTTCAGGATGACAAAATGATGTAAACTGTTTGCAAATTATACCGCGCTGTGCACGCAAGTGTACGTGCAGAGCGGGTATACTGCGCAAGCGGTTTGCAGTAGTTTTGTCAGCCTGAACGCATGGCAGATTTCAGTGAAACTTTTGAGCAAACCGGGAATATCGTGATGAAAAAAAAAATGCGTGAAACGTGCATTTCGTTTGGGTTTTGACAACCTGTTAAACAGAATGACCTGAGCTGCGTTCAGGATAACAAAACGGTACAAACTGTTTGCAAATAAAACTCCACTTAGCGTGCAAGTCACGCGGCACATGCAAAGAAGGGTATAATTTGCACTTGCGTGAAAAGTTGATTTGCAAACTGTTTGCACCGTTTTGTCATCCCGAAGGCGGGGCTTGTTACGAGGGCTGGATCAATGTTCTTTCTCATTGCAATCTTAAAAGAATTTGAGTAAATAATCAATGAATGGTCAATTTTGTCCATACCCGCATAGACAAAATTGATATTTTATCACTCACTTTAACTTGTGTATCTAAACATATGTAGGATCTACCTAACTATCCAGTGTTGTTGTTTTTTGTGCTGTTTATTTCACTTTTAATTTTCCTCTAAAATATGAGTATTTAAAATCAAGGGCGAAACTACCATTACGGACACTACGCAAGTGCGTAAAAGAAAAAACACTCTTTAAGACAATATCGTTGCTAAATGATCATAACATCGATACTACAGCTTATTCAAGCTGTAGTCACGATGTTTTGATTATTCACCATCGCTCAAATCATAGAAAGGGAGAGCGGACGGAGAACATTGATTTTTTTTTATTTTTTATTTTCTTTTCATTAGGGGAGGGGGGGGGTCCCAGCAGCATATCGCCTCAATCCTATATATTCTATGTCGGTCGCCTTCAGAGTGCGTATAAATTTCAAACGCCTAGATACGCCTATGTTAATTGTCGTCTGAGGCAATATCAATACTGCAATCATTTCGTCTCAAAAAGGTAAATAAAATGATTAGGTACCATGACAACAGGCAGATACCTGTTGATTCCTGCCTCAATATGACAAGATGACAAATGACGTCACTAATTATGTCAGACAGCCTCTGTGGCGTAACAGCGTGCTTGACATTGACATGTTGATTGTACCTTAAAATCACTGAAAATCTCTCTCTAGGTAGGAACATAGTGAAATTTACAATTCGCGGCTTTCAATCAGAATATCGATTACCCAATCAGATTAAAGGTGACAGTATAAAAAGAAATTTAGAAAAGGATATGCTTGTTAAATATAGAAACAGTTCTTTCTAATTAAGAATAGTTGATGGCATCACATTTATTAAATCAAAGCACTGAAAGTACTGAAGGTGGACGTTTTGGTGGCACGGTGGTTTTAAAAAGAAGGGAAAAGAGTCATTTAAATATCTTACTGTAAAACTTTTCGACACAAGTCCGGCAAGTTGCAATCTTGGTGCATTTTTCTTTTTATTATTTTTTTTTTCTTTTCAAGTTTGTTCAGAAATTTACCATTACAGGTTGAACAGAATGGACGGATACTTTGTAGGAATTACACTTACACATTTGGTTTTTTTTTTAACCTATGAGAAATATGACATTATTACTGGACTTTTGTTGAGTTATTTGGAAAAATAAATATAAATACATGTACAAAAAAGGGCAACCACGCTTTTGATATTTTCATAAATAAATTAAATTTATTTTGCTCATTGTATTGTTCCGGTCCTCATTGTGGGCAAATATATCAATTTCCACAAGAAAGTAATTGGTATTATATACTATGTATCTGCGATATGCTACCAAAACTTTTATTCAAGCAGTAACTCACGAGATTTGAGTGACACATCGAGGTTTAGAATTTGATATTCAATCATTTAACCTTGTTAAATCAAGTCAATTTCGATTTTGAATGGTTATTAACGCCTTTTTCAACAATCTATCAATTATATCGCGGAGGTTGGAGACCTTACAGTGAAATTCCGGTATTTCTCACACCATTACCACCATCACAACTCTTCGTAGCCTACAGCTGCTATCTGTGGCGCTAAGTGACGGACAAGGAGATTGCAAACGTTAGACAACTAAAATGTGGTAAAAATAATAGATTTATCAAAGGTTTATTAGCGTCATGGAAAGAATGTTAATAATGATATCGCATTATGCATTGATTTGAAATGAGAGGCACTGTTACTTGCTTGGATTCTTCGGTCCCCTTTTTCAACGAAATTTACTTATCTCTGCACTTTTCTCAATGTCGCGAACAGTTCACAAGCGGCTCGTCTCGGATATCAATAAGGATCAAAGACACCGCACGCTTCATAAGAAGCCTTTTGACCCTCTCAATTATACTTTATTTAACCTATATTACTTTCAGCTTACTTTTGGATTTAGATTTTCAGATATACATGTATAGCAATGAACCGCGATAGAAGGCGAATGTGCCGTCTGTATGTGTATATCCTAGACACGTCGTAGTATTGAGGGAAATAGCCATTCTATCAACAAGCCAGTTTGCTGTTGTCTCCCGTAGACTTCGAGAAAACACAATAGGCGAATCACCGCTTTGTCCTTGTTTTTTCTTGCGCAAAAGTTCAGTATGCGTAGGTAAAAATTGGCTAGTCTTTTCGTAACAAAAATTGGTTTTTAGATATTCTACAAATTGTATAGAATCCTGATATCACGCCGTTTTTATAATTCACAATTGTCTATCGAAAACAATGCTTGAAAAAGAGTAACTTGAACGTTAGTGGGCATTACTTTTTTGAAAAGCTATTAACACATGACTGGATTGTTCTCACGTAGTAACACTGGCGAACGCAAACATCCACCAAAAACTGTAAAATACTATCAACCAAAAAGTGTAATTATGATAGTCTATTTGTTTGTTTGGTTCCTTTTAAAGAAAGACAAGAAACACAACATTTTGAGATCTATCTACTGATTTATTTCGATGACAAAAGATCATCTAGGGTTATAAAAATACTACAACTGTCTACCTTTTATATCATACAAGATCGTTAAAACTGAGTCTTTCGTTTGTGTAGTTGGGTTAAAAAGTGAAAGAACGTAGTAAACACTAAACACATACAAATTGATTCACAATTTTAAGTTGGTTTGGAGCAAAAGTAAGATATATATATTCAATAGTTTCTATGCCTTATATCTACACGTAGATTTGTAGTTGTTGTTGTTGTTGTTTTAGGGCGAACACCAAAAGAAGATCATTTTTGTCAAAAGCATGAACATGAGAAGAAATTACACTACTGTCGAAAAAACTTGATACACATTCCACTTATGTAATTTAGACAAAGCTCATACGACTGTTGCCATGAAAGTCAGAATTATGTCGGACTATATTTGTGTCATGATAAATTGTATGATATATGTAGCTCATTTTCGCACCAAACAATGCTATAAAGCTACTGTGTGGTTATACACCTATTTTCAAAGCTATTGGTGGATTGTCGACAAATAACGGTTGATTACTATCTTATAAACTCACCACCTTACCAGTGAAATTATCAAAAACTTATAATCCGTTTTCGCTTATTGTACCCTATCTGAGGTAATCAAAGAGGGCACAATTGGTGACGTCAACATGAATGTTGTAAAGCAACCATGTACCAAAGGATGCGCATTTAAGAAGATTCGAGCCGAAACTTAACATTTTATCTCATTTTTTCATTAAAAAGAAGAATAATTATTGCCTCTTTTATTAGAATAAGATCGTCTTTTTCATTGACTGAGTTATAAAAGCTATATTTTCACGAGTGTCGGAGCCACGAGAGAAAATAAAGATTCTGTCACTCATTCTATGAAAAATAAATTGATCTTACACTTAAATAAACAATTGACCTCCCTATACTGAAAACTTTCGGTGGATTATCAATATATATCGTTAGAATTAAACTTGATAATCTCTCCATCAAACCAGTGAACCCCCCCCCCCCCCCCGCTCAAAAAAAATCGCATCCTTCTTTTTTTGTTTTACATTTTTTGACGTAAGCTACAGGAGCACAATAGACGTTTTGAAAACGTTTGAAAATTGCGCCATCTTCATTCATGGGCAAACCGGAGTATCTTTTCTAAAAATTTTCGCGAACGTTTTGTATCCTAAGCCCAGGACAGTATAAAGAATTAACATTTGATCATTCACTAGCATTTGTGCGTCTCAAAGTGAATACCACACAGCAGCTTTTTCAAAATAACATAAAACTCGAGGTATTCCTATCGTTTCGTCAGTTTCAAAATATGAATTAAAATTTCGGTTACCTTTCATGTACTAGGTCTATAGTCGATAACTCCATTATAACACTGGAAAGTTGATATAATTTTAGGGTTAGAAGGAGGAATGATTGATCTCCATTTACCATTCCCTTAAAATTAATTCATAAAAGTAGTTTTACCGTAGTTTCGGGGCAATTAGCCGTCGTTTACTGAAAGTGTTACACCCGATACCATGGCAAATATGTACCTGTTGTTGTATGATTGCGTACGGACAGCTTCTAGAAGAAGGTACAGTGAGGAACATCGTGAAATTGACAAGATGAATGATTTTGGAATGATTTTGGAATGAAATTGAATGAGTTTGTGGAGCGAGTTTTGAGTGAATTTAATTGAAGGTAATCCAATATCGCAAATTTTGTTCAGAATGAACAGAATTTGCGATATTAATTACCTCCCTTTTAAAAATTGGCATATATGTGCTATAAATGGCTTCCTATTTCTTTAAGATCTAATCAGACGCTTACAATTTCAATTAATTCGGTGAAACCCCGATTTTTTTCTCTCTTTCATTTTGAACGAAGTTGTTGTTATATGTTTTTCAGTGATTTTGGAGCGTTTTTGAATGGTTGTAGTGAGTGTTTTGGAATGAATGAAAGAATGAATGGAGCGCTGAGTGAGCGAATGAGAAGCATTTTGATAGAGATTAATGTCAATTTCACGATTTAACTAACTGTATCACTCTATTTTTATTTGCGTAATATTTGCTCCTAGACGATCATTAAATCGAAGTTAAAAGTGTTTTTTTTTCTCATTCTTTGGAATGTTTTTTTTTTTTTTTCTTTTTTTTCCTTTTTTTAATTTCTTTTGAGTACCGCTGTATGAAATAATAGGATGTGGCGGTAAAACAAATAATGAAACGATAGAAATACCACGAGTTCTAAAAATACGATTAATTAATCCACTACAATTCTACTAAAAAGGGCACTTATTTTGTTTATCTAAAAACATTGAAATAATTGAGGCACATTTTGGGGAAAACACAAATATTTGCCATAGGTATTGCACAACCGTGTATAAATAGTGCAGAGAAAAATATGAAAATGACACAAAAAACCATGTATATTACATAAACAAAGACATATATGACATATTGATTAATATGATTTCATTAATTAACAATTTGACTGCTACGTACCGCATTATGTAAGCATATATTGCCAAACACGGTAACATAACTTCTGTTCATAAATCTAAAAAAAAAAAGTAAATACATGAAATAAAATGTAGAAATCGTTGAATAAACTATGTATTAAAAGTTTCCATTCGGGTGATACCATGTACGTTATAACAGTCAACAGCATCATGAAATTGACAAGGTGAAGTATGTTTGAATGATTTTGGAATGAAATTGAATGAGTGGAGGGAGCGAGTTTTGAGAGAAATTAAAGGGAGGTAGTCCAATATCGCTGATTTCCGGATTAACGAAATAAGCGATATTAATTACCTCCCTTTAATAAAATGTGCATTTTATTGTGTCTTCATAATTCTTCAAGCACCAATCAGACGCTTACAATTTCAAAAATTTTAGTTAGCTCGCCAGTTTTTTCTTAGCTTTATCAATTTTAAATGAAGTTGTTGATCTAGTCTATTTAGTGATATTTGAGCGTTTTTTAATATTTTGAGTGAGAGTTTGGAATGAATGAATGGAGCGCTGAGTGTGCGATTTAGAATAGTTTTCGTCGAAATGAATGTCAATTTAACGATGTTTTTAACTGTAGTAATATTTTATCCGAGTTAAAATAGAGATTCCAACGAAGCAATACTTAACATATCGTCTTTTGGTATTCAAATTGTTGTGATTGTATAAACGACATGTTGTTATAGCTAAAAACATCGTGAAATTGACACTCATTACGATCAAAACTCTTCTGTATCATTCATTCAGCGCTCCATTAATTCATTTCAAACACTCATATCGATCAAAAACGCTCCAAATCATTAGAAAACATATCGAAATCGTTCAGGACGATCAACATTTTACTCAAATCCATCGAAGTTTTCTACGATTTCTTATTGATTGGTGTGGATTTTAAAGTGTCAGATTGGTCCATGAAGACGCACAAACAGAAATACAGAAAAGGTACTTATATTCTATTAAAGGAGGTGATAAATATCGCTTATTTTGTTCATCTTGAACAAAATTTGCGATATTGGATTACCCCCTTTAATTTCACTTATAACTCGCTCCACACATTCATTGTCAATTTAACGATGTTCTTAACTGTATCTAGCTGCAATATATATACATATATCTCATGTAGCTTTTCTCCTAATTTTCTTGTTATTGATATCTTGTCATTTAATTATTCCTATTCCTCTTGAGTGTTCAATTTAATAGAGTCAATGGGAAAATCGAACAATTTTTTTGAAAATACATGTAATCTTAAAGCGTATTTTATTAACAAATACATTCATTATTGGGTAAAATAGACGGGAAAATGTATTAAGAAATAGCAAGTAAACATAGATTATTCAAATTACACAAATCTGTAAAAATAACACAAAATAACTGTCTAAAATATCATTGCACATTTATTCTATTGCAAAAGAGAGTATAAAATAAAAATAGAAATAATAATCCGTAAATACTTGATAACCTTCAATAGCATATATTGCACTCTGCAGTTTGACTTGCATTAAGTTGGACTAAGTGTTTGAAAAAATAAAATGGAAAATAATTATTTACCATTTGAGACAAAAGAACTGTTGTATCTTTCATTCGTACATGTACCACAAACAATGTTGAGCTTGCTTACGTTTAAGCTTCATTTATCTTGAACTTTTATCAGTAAAAGAAAATCAAATAGCACTTATAATTTGTTGATTCCGGAAGTTGAAACTAACAATGGAATGTACAATACAATTTCGCGGAAGTGAATAACTTGTAAGAATATTACCAACGCTATTTTTTTTCACTTTAACATCTTTTACGTCAACAAGATTTTTCGAAATTAATTTTGGATTGACAGATCGTACTTCAAATATTCATATTCAGTGTATTATTTATTGAAAGAGTTAATATATATGTTCTCATGATACAGCTTCTTAGATTCCTCTTCAAATGAATTGCAACTAAAAATTAGTCAGATCTGATAAGTCTTACTTATTCGTATTTCTTAACGAGATGTGTTTCACATCATGTCAGTTAAAAGTATAGGATGCACACATGTGAAATAATAATAATATTATTTAAAAAAATCTCTTTGCATCAAATTAATCCAGCAATATAGTGTTAAACCTTTCGAGTCTTAATAGAACAAGTCTACTTTAAATCGAGCCGATACATTCGTTGTTTTATCTATCCTTAATTTAATTACAGAATCGAAATGAACGCATTTGACAAGTAAATAGAGGATATTGAATGAGTGTTCATGGAATACCTAATTTATTAAACGAGTCATCTATAAACAGATAAAAACGAGGCTGTCCTCTAGATGACGATATTAATAAATTCGGTATTTGATGAGCACAAATTTTATATTCTATTTAAGATATGGCCCGAATTCTGGTGATAAAACCAGAAAAAATGATATTTATCTATTTATTTTATTCCGCGAAACATATAACGCCGTTTGCAAAATGACGTCAGCAGATCGATTATGACGTCATTTCCCTAACAAAAATATAATGTTCTTCTTCGTTTTTAGCTCATTTGCATAGTTATTCTACTAGTGTAAAAACACCCGTGTAATATTCAACGGGGATATTTCACTCCGGCGGCGTAGGTCATATTATAAAAACAGTTATTGCACAACCTGTGTATAAAAATAATGTTGAGAAAAACATCATAGGTGGCGTTCATGGTTAATCCAGCGTCGTGGATGTCTTAAGAATTGTACCCAGCTTTGCACGTGATTTTTTGTGCAAAGCGGGATAACATTTCTCAAACCGTTTGCGAACGTTTTCAAATTGAACGCATGGATAACGAATGACATAAAAAATACAGTTACTATTTATAAGAAAATGAATAAACAAATTAGATCGTGCTTCACTGTTTAAATGATACTGAAAATGGTAAATGAATTAATTGCACACTAAGTAAAAAATAAATTCTATCAATGTCGTATAAAAAAACCAACGCAATACACACCTAGATCAATAGAAAGAAAATGGAAAGTCAAAAGTCTTGTATAAAAAGCTTACCTGAAATAATTGGAAAATCTGCGTGTTCATGTTATCATCTAAATAAACGTTAGATTTAATATTCTCTAAATGAATTTACATGTATATTCTTTCTAATCAAAAGAAATGCGATTTTTTAAAAAAAGATATGAAGGAGACAATTAATACCCAAGCACATGAACATTTGTTTAAAAATTGGTGTCATGCTATAGATCCTTGAAAATTCGATGGTTTAAAAAGAATGTCTTATGGATATTTCTTATGATCAAATCAAAACATTGTCTTCTTTTTCGTTTTTAAGAGTCAAAAGCGAGCTTTAAGGGTACATGTAAATTACGAGCCCCGGGCACTAACGGACAAAGTTCAATCACAAATTGTTTGAATACCATCGGCGTTTACCAACCCTAATGATAAATAAGATAAAATAAAAAAAAAGCTGAACATATACATAAGGTTCGTTGTCTTTGAAACTTAACCTGAAGAAATTTCATTGCATCATATGCGATAATTTCTTCGGACACATATACATATACATATACATACAAATACTTTCAATCGCAACATACCCCAAATGAATTATATAACTTTTCCTTAATCAATTTTATTTACAAAACATGCAAAGGATTTATGGAACCTGTTGTCAAACTATTACTTAAGTACAGCTAGGAACATCGTGAAATTGACATTTTTAATAACTGGAATGATTTTGGAAATGGAATTGAATTAGTGTGTGGAGTGAGTTTTGATTGATTTTCAATGTAGGTAAACAGAACCGAGAATTTCGCCTTTTTGGAAGAAATAAGCATTTTTCCCTACCTTAAATACAAAATACATGCAGTAAGATTCTAATTTTGCGTCTCCGCGGACAAAAACAGACGCATAAAAAACTTACAAAATCGTGGAATAAATTGAAATTTCAATGAAATGTTGATCGTTTAGAACGAATTCGATCCGTTTATGAACAATTATTGAACGTTTCTGAGTGATTGGAATAAGTGTTTTGAATGCACCAAACGGGGCGTTGATCTAGCGATTCAAATTGGTTTTAATCGAGGTGTATGTCAATTTCACGATGTTACAAACTGTAATTCGAGGTCCCATGTCTTAACTGATTCGCATTATTTTTTTCATTTTAGAGATGATCTTCAGAAAACATTTTGGAAAATAAAGAAATTGCTTGAGAAAAACAATTTCTTCATTCTCCAAAATATGTTTTTCCCGATAGAGAAAGTTTTTTTAATCATCAACAACCGATTGTCGTCCGTGTTGCCAGTTTAAAATTGTGTTGTCTGGTAATGGATTAGATATTTGATTTGTGCCTACCATTTCACACTGGGATTTCGAATTGTCGCAAGTCTTAATAAACATATGTTATATGTTGATTCTAATGCTATTTCTAATGCCAGTTATCGCAAAGGCTATTAGGCGAAATTAATTTTAAGTTAAATGTAAAAGTAAATAAATAGACTTTTTAAAATTTCACTAATCCTGTTTTGGAATGGCTTAAGTTAAACATATCCCCCGTCAAGTGAAAAGTGCCTATCTTGGCAGAGCTTAAAGTGTCGACTCTTGTCAGTCTGCGTGCATAGCGCATGTTGATAAGGGACGATAATTAAAACAAATGACTCGTTAAAGTTCCGCAACGTTTCGGAAGTAATGAACTTTGACAACGTTAATCGAGGTTTCCTAATGATTCTCATTAGGAAACCTCGGTCAACACTGTGAAAGTTTATGAATTCCGAAATGTTGCGGAACTATTACGGGTCTACTACCTAAAGAACAACCATTCTACCTTTCTAAGAAAGGATTTTGAAAATGCGACGTATGCTGACCTATACTGAAACAAATTCATTTTTAAGATATCTATTTATTACGCAATTCCAGGATAGTCATGTTTCACACAACGGGTATAACCCAAGATAATTGCCCTGGCAGGTCGGAGCCTAAACATCGATTCGTTACATTTAATGTTAAGGTAAATTAGCGTTCATTTATAGTTTCGAAGTTTAATAGATACATGTAATTGACATTCTTTAAATCGAAGGTTCGCAATCAAACTGTCGTAACTACAACTTGGACAAGCTGGAATTACGAGGTTTGGTAACCAAACGATTAGATTTATACACTTTCGCATTCCCTTTCGTTTATTCTTTGTATGATTTACACGCTAACTTTTAAAAGAACCCAAATATTGAAAAGTATACTCGCCAAATTACGTCATGGCTTAGCCACGCCCTTCCAGTTGAATTATAACGTAGAATAACAAACATCGAAAAGAACAATGTAAAGAAGTAGTCAATTTAAACATAAATTGCACAAGTTACATTTGATATGTTATACATTATAAAAATTCAAAGAATCAATAAAAATATTCGCTAGGAAAGGAAAATAAATGAACAAAATTTCGTAACTTTGGCACAATAGTAGATAGTCTTGCATACAAATACGTAATGCTAACATCGTTATTTGTGTCCCTGAACAAATCCTTTGGCATTTGGCTCGTACATTCGAACCATGTGACGACCCCGATCAAATTTAAAGACGTTCACCTACCGTGCGTTAGCCATAGTATATAAGATCGAGTGCCTTTGCCATCTTGTGATTTTCCATGGATAAATAGGGGCCTTAAATGTGCCATGATTTATTGACCCTGGCAACAATTCGTATTCTATCAATTTTCTCGACAGTCAATACATATATTAGTTTTCATGAACACCATGTTTTGTAAGACTTTCACATGCTGATCTCTGACACAAGTACATGTAACAACACTCCCAGCTATCGAAAGTTTAATACAGGAAGTTGGAACACTCACATGGTTTCCTTGACACAACTTGAAATGTTACTTGCACTCCGCAAAGTCTCTTCCAACAATTTAAGCACTTTGTCCAAGCACAGGAATTACTTTTATATCTGATGATAGTTCAATTGCACCAGCGTGATGTCACATCCGCAAATATAACCTGCTTCGAACATCTGATTTATTTGTTTCAACCGCTCGAATCTTATATACTAGCTCCGAATCGTCATTTGTGTGGGGTTTCATTTTTCTTTTTTCCGCGAAATGTTTATAAAGATTCGAAAGTTTCATTCAGTTTTCATAACTGGTGATACGATACATCGATACCATGCTCATCGATTCCTTAAAAAGAACAACTGACAACAACATTTTTCTCTTGGCTGTTTTTCAAAAGAAAGCTTACCCACATGGGTATATAAATAACTACGTGTATTTCGAAATAAAATGTCGAATATCGAATGAAAAGAACATTACTCGAATTTTCGTTGGTGCGTAAAACTATCATCGGAACAAACAGACTTTTGGTGCGTAAAGCTGTCATCGGAACAAACAGACTCTACCCCATCTTCTTTTATACAGGCCGATTCATAATGCTTGTTTAGGTATGATTTTAGCGCAAACGATTTATTACATCGCTTACAGTTGTAACTTTTAAAGGCCGAATGCGTCTGCATGTGCGCGCGCAGATTACTACGATCAGCGAAAGCCTTCCCACAATGCGCACATCCGTACGGTTTCTCGCCTGTATGTGACCGGAAATGACCTTGAAGTAACCAAGGTCGTGAGAAACACTTCCCACACACGTCGCATTTATGCTTCAAATCGTGCGTTAGTAGATGCATGGATAACGCCGGCATACTGACGTAAGTTTTACCGCAATGGTGGCATTTCTTGGCTAGTTTACTATCCAAACTTCGATGTGTTTGTTTGTGTCGGGAAAGATTACTCGATGTTGCGTAGTCCTTTCCGCATTCGCTACACGTATATCGTGGTTTTCCGTTCTTTTCGCCGAAGTGCTTACCACGTGATCTTCCGTCGCTGACGAAGAAAGCGTCATACGTGTATCCAATGGTAACCGAAGTGGTGAATTTGGATTTCTGGAGACTTCGGAAGATGTCGACGGCCAGTTCCTCTGTGTGACGTCGATCTTCTTCATGACCTCGTGCCATTTCCTGTACCTCTTGTGCGGTGTCTTGTGGGATTGATGGACTAATGACGTCATGGATGTAACCTAAAAATAGATTAAACTATAGAGCTATCGGGTCATATTAGATGTAAATATATAATACATTTGTACTTAGTGTATTATATGAAAAAAATATCTAACGAGGTTGGGAGAATTGAAAATTGTCGAGGCTCTGCCGAGACAATTATCAATTCTTACAACCGAGTTTGATATTTTTTTCATACAATACACTACGTATGTATTGTATTTATATTATAACCTATATTTGTCTTGTTTTCGTCGGTGTTTCTAACTGAAATGTTAGTTTCTAAAAATAACTACATTATATCATGTTCTAAAAATAACTATGTGATGTCATAAAAAATATCATACGGATTGTTATCACACGGATATTTGTATGGTTATAAGATAAATATATTTCAAGAGACGATGAGAATGTACATTTTTCAATTCAAAAATATTTTCTTCGTAATCTGATAGTTTGATTAAATTAATCTAAAAAAATAAAGATCTTTCCAATTTGAGACAGATTTCGCCTTGGCCTACTTTGTCCGTCAGCTTACAAAATACATGTAGCTAATTACTCAATATCGTTTTTCTGAGGATAAATATATCAATTATACTTTTTCTATTACAGTGCACCATAAATTGAGCATTATTAAAACAACATCGGTTTCAATTAGGAATTCAGATACCTTTAATTTTACATGTCCTCAAAGAAGTAGAAAAAGAAACAGTCTGTGCATTTGCAGTCTGACAACGGTCTTTGCTTTGTGCTCTGTAGATAGATTAAGGTAGTGAGCCCGTAATAGTTCCTCAACGTTTTGGAAGTCATGAACTTCAACAATGTTAACCGAGGTTTCCTAATGAATTCATCAGGAAACCTCGATCAACATTTAGAACGATCATGCGTTCCGAAATATTGTGGAACTATTACGGGCCCAGCACCTTAAATCTAAAAAACACCCTTCTGACAGTCGACAAATATTCTTCTTGCATTGTGTTATTGTCTAGGCTAATATATGTACTCAGTGTGCATGCATATGCAAAGTGGGTAATAATTTGCAAGCAATTTGCACCGTTTTGCAATCCTGAACGTAGGACAGGTTTATGTGAGCTCTAAGCCTACGAACCCTATTCAAATATCGTGCAAGCTGAGCTCAACAATCTGTCAAATGCAACAGTTTTTCTCGTTGTCTCCGAGCTAATACGAGATTCATAAGAAGCAACAAAAACGCTAATGGGCATAATCGTGTTCGAAACATTGCGACTTATGCCATTATGAACAGAAAAGCCGCCGGTAATATTGAATTAACGCCTCGGTTATTATCGCCCATGATCATTTATTACCCTCATTTAGAAATCTTTAGAGATCTTATCATAATCCGTTCACGTCAATTGTATTTTTGAGATGGATACTCGATGTTTTATGAAAGTATGCATTTGCACATCAAAAAAGCACGTATCTTTATTTCGCGAAATTTAGGAAACATGAAATGCGCGTCAGGTAGTTCTGGTTCAGCGATGAAATGGGTACAGTTAATTACATCATGAAATTGACAATCATTCCGATCAAAGCCATTCTTCATCGGTCACTCAGCGCTCCATTCATTCTGAATACTCACTCAAATCGATCAAAAACGTTCAAAATATCTTTAGAAAATCATTATTATTGAGCATACCTAAATCCCGCGTTATATTGAACGACGTCATTATTTTATCAATCCACGTCGGTATTAACAAAACTGACGTTTTAATGCATGACGCAAATGTTCCGGCATATTCGTTTTCATTCGATCAAATTATTCTACGATTTAATTGGCTGGTGTGGATTTTAAACTGTCTGATTAGTCCATGAAGACACACAAACAGAAACCTATGTACTTATTATGAAATGGAGGAAATGAATATGGCTATTTTGAACAAAATTGGCGATATTAGATAACCTTCCTTGAATTTCACTCAAAACTCGCTCCATAAACCCATTCAATTTCATCCCAAAATCAATCCAAAATCATTCATCTTGTCAATTTCATGATGTTCTTTACTGTTTATAAATTTTGCCGTAGCTGCGATGTTTTGGTTACCGATCGTTGAGTCATTACATGTAACTGTTCACACATAATTTTGCAAAGCTTGTCAAATCACAATTTTATATATTAAAAAAGGGGGAAAAGTATATTACTCTGTTTAAAAATTTCCATTCTTTGCATGTCGTGGCCAAATTTAGACATGTTTTGCATAAGAGAAAACGAAATTTCAATTATTTCCATCAACATTTACACAAATTCGAAAAGTTATAACAATAGCGCAAACTTGAAGCCGCCTTGTACCAATTGTTGATTTTCGGGAATACAAACCATTGTTTGTTTTTCAATGGAAACAATTGAACATTTTCATAAGAATACAGAATAAGGCAGCTGGTTGCAAAACACTGCACATATGTACTGTTTTGTTTGTTTGAATTGGGAAAAACGCCGCATATGACAGCTTTTGAGTCAACGAGGGGGACTGGAGCGCCTAACAATGGATTCCTGGGACCCGTTTAACTAAACATCTTACGATCATTTTTTTCGTAAGGCAAAATTTAAGTTGCTTCTACAGTAGACTAAATGTGGTATTCTGCCTTGCGATATCTCATTGCAATCGTCTTCATAAGACGATTCCAATGAGATATTGTAAGACAGAATCTTACAATGAATGAAAACACCATGTACGATTTTTTGGTGGACGTTTACGTTCACCAGTGTTAATACCACGTTTGAACAATCCTGTCAAATGTTAATAGGTTTTCAAAACAGTAGTACTCATTAAGATTCAATTTACTCTTTTTGAAGAATTGTAACCGTCTGACAACTAGTCATTTCAAAAATGGAGTGAAACAAGGAGTCTACGTAACTTGTTGCAACCTCAAAGACGTCTTTTAAGTGTGAAATCATATTCAATTCTGAGATCGGGTGAATTTTTTGCTTGCGTAGAACTACTTTTCTGACAGAGTGAGTAATTTGCCCCTTATTTTCCATTGGTCAATGGGAAGTCACTCATGAAATGAAATTACTGGAATGGCAACCTCCCCTGACACTACTAATGTATATAAAACAAAGGCAAATTAATGGAAATATCGATATATAAACATGAATACGGATACAGTCTGAGCAGGTAAAGTAAAGCATTCAGGCCATGCGATAAAAGTTTATGTAAAGGGGTTTTACTTTACATTTCAACACACGAAAGCCAAACTCGAGACAAGTGTCTGCAATTTTTTACGCGTTTATATGAACACTTACCCTTTCTTTTCTTTGAGAATGAAAATCGCGGAACAATCAATTAATATCCTTTTATAGAATTTTTATCTCCACTGGCCGAAGGCCACTGGGGCTATGGCGTTGTGTCCGTCGTCCGTTCGTGCGTCCGGTCGTAAACATTTTCTTTAAAAATCTTCTCCTCAGAATCTACTGGATGAATTTCAATCAAACTTCACAGGAATGAACCTAGGGTGATCCTCTTTCAAAGTTGTTCAAGAAATTTAGATCCAATGACAAAAATGGATTTAATGGGCGTGGCTTATTTCCAAATATGGTTAAAAGTGGGTTTTCTCAGATTCTAATTGATGGATACCAATTAAATTTTACATGAATGATCCTTGAGTAGCCTTTTATCAGTCTATAAAAAATCATTGTGATCGGTTGAAAAATATGTATTTTATGGGTTGAGGTCATTTTTCTATATGTTATTTAGTCGAAACTTTGAATATCATTTTCTCAGAATGTAACTGATGGTTTTCAACCAAATTTCACTCGAATGATACTTTAGTGATCCTTTATCAGGCTACCTGAAATTATTGTGATCGGATGAAAAATGATTAATTTAATGGGCGGAGGTCATTTCTCTAAATGTTATTTAGTGGAAACTTTGAAAATCATTTTCTCAGAATGTAACAGATGTTTTTCAACCAAATTTCACCGGAATGATCTTTTTGAGTAATCCTTTATGAGTCTACCAAAAATTACTGTGATCGGATGAAAAATATGTATTTTATGGGCAGTGGTAATTTCTCACTGTGTTATTTTGTGTAATCTTTGAAAATCATTTTCTCAGAATGTTATGGGTGGATATCAATCAAACTTCATTGGTATGATCCTTGAGCGACCCCTTTATCACGTAGCCAAAATTATTGTCATTGGATGAAATGCATGTTTTTTTTATTAGCGGAGGTCCTTTCTCTATATGTTATATAGTGGAAACTCTGAAAATCATTTTCAACACCAGAAGAATCCAAAATATCTAAAAATCTAGTCAAAACTTTTCTTTTTCTTTTACAAGAATTTCAAGCCTGTGTAGCGACCCAAGCAATTCATAGCTTTCTAGTTTAAGCAGATAACACCATAATTTTAATAATGAGATTACGGAGAACTGATTAGCATTACAAAATAAGAATAATAACCTAGATCATCTAATTGTCATTTCTTTCCTTTTATAACAAATGGATCGGAGAATCACTGTTTAAACTACACCGGGAATAATTCCGAAATTTATCGAAACCTTGTAACTACAGGACTTTGTTGACGATCGACGATATATGTTGAGAAACGTATATCTGAAGCAAAATGCGAACTTGGGTCAGGTCATTTTCCTTTTATCGTAATTTTACATGTAAAATTTCTCTTTTCTTCACAAATGGAGGAATCACTCTAGTATGCCAACAGAAACGTCCACCATCAGTACTTTCAGTGCTTTGATTTAACTAAGAACCCAATGATTTTATTCTGACGCGCTATTGACTGCGCTTTGACAGCGACATTCATGTGATGTGTGGACAACAGTCCGGCGCTCAGTGTGCATGAATGAAAGGTTTCATACTGTTTTCCGGATACGTGATAGTTATTGCAACGACTATAGAACTCTTCGAATGGTTAGTATACATTTATATAGCTGATTAGCGCCAGAGATTATAGGTTTATCCAACTGAGAATTTTCTCAAATGTCCCCTTGAGATTAAAGCAGTAATTCTATTGTAATACTCATATAAATGTTTGGACTTTAGGGATAATTTTTTTCAAAAAAATGTTAAAAATAACGCTTCGCCCCTGCCTGTGCACATTTAATAAATTCTAAATAAGGGAAATTCTCAGTTGAGCCCGAAAAAAGTTTAATGAATTCGGACCCAGGTAATAATTACGAATATATATCGTTAAACGGGATTTCGATCTAAGATATGATATTAAATACAGCAACAGTTAGTTACATCGTGAAATTGACATTCATCTCAATCAAAACCATTCCAAATCGCTCACTCAGCGCTCCATGCATTCATTCATTCCTAGCACTCACTCAAACCATTAAAAAAATCAAAAACCACTAAAATGATAAGATAAACAACTGCATTAAAATGAATATAGCTGAAAAATCGCTTTTTCACTGATATGATTGAAAATATAAACGTCCGATTGCTTGAAAAGACAGGAAGATATTAATAGAACTTGTATGCATATTTTATTAAAGGGAGGTAATAAATATCGTCAATTTTGTTCATCCCGAACAAAATTTTATTGGATTGATATTGGATTACATCCCTTTAATTCCACTCATTCAATTTCATTCCAAAATCATTCCAAAATCATTCATCTTGTTAATTTCACGATGTTGTTTACTGTACTTCTTGTTTTTCACATAAATGTATTGTCCCGCAGTGGTGGGGATGATGCTCTGAAATGAATCCCTAGACCGAATGAAGCACTCGGGAACCTTCAGCGATTCTACGGAATAGACCTCGGGAATAATACGGGCGCAGCCATTAAAGCGCGTCATTTTTCGCGTGGGTTTATATGACGTCACAAACATCAACGATCCCGCTAAGGATGACGTTGCATAAAACATACTCAACGTAAGAATAAAAGAGGGCATATTATAATTTAATGACAAAATGCAGTGTATTACTGCGTTTTGTCATTATATTATAATATACCGACATTCGGAAAGAATTATTAAAATGTCATTTTCTTCAAGCGTATTAAATGACCGAAGTACCACCAGAAACCTAAAATACGACCCAAAATTACTACACTTACGCCCGAGGTACTTTTTACGGAAAAGTCCGAGCGATGTTCCGAATGCGAATGAAGAGGACAACAGTTCAGAATGTCATCCCCCGACTACGGTTAACAACATCGTTAAATTGACAAGGTGGGTGATTTTGGGATGATGTTGGAATGAAATTGAATGAGTGCGATAAGTGAGTTTTGAGTGAATTTAAAGGGAGGTAATCCAAAATCGCTAAAATTAGCGATATTAATTACCTCCCTTTAATAAAATATGCAAACAAGTTCTATGAATAGCTTCAAAATTTTCCAAAGAAATAAAATCAGACGCTAATAATTTCAATTATTGCAGTGAAATCGCCATTTTTTTCCCAGCAAAATCTATTTTGAATGTAGTTGTTGATCTTATCATTTTTAGTGGTTATAGAGCGTTTTTTAATGATATGAGTGTTTATAATGACATAATGGAGAGCTTAGTGAGTGATTAGGAATGGTTTTGATCGAGATGAATCTCAATTTTATGGCGTTTTTAACTGTACGAGGGAAATACTTTCTCATTAATTCATTGAAAATAAATTTCGTTTCTTATAGATAATCAAACAACATTATTATAAAACAACAAATTATGTGAATACAGTGTATTTACGCCAGTTTAAGATTTCGTATAATTATTCCAATTTTCTTTGCATTTGTTGCAATCACTTAAGAAAATAGGCAAAATGAAAAAGAAAGTTTTGAAGAAAAAAAAGGAGAAAAAACTGTGCCAACAATAAGAAATAAAATTTTTCTAGACGTAAGCATGTCTGGCCATCATTTTTTGTCGAGTTAAATTGTCGCTAAAACCAACAGTTAACACGTTTTTAACACTCTGTTGATTTAATTAACGATCAAACTAGAATGTTAAAACTAATTTAAAAGGCGTACATTCATTATGACGTAAAGTACACCTTAAAAAAAAAGAAAAAAAATGTATTTTCGGGAAAACGTCGGGAGGGAAGTAGCTTCCTACAGTTAACAACATCATTGAATTGACAATCGATCTGATCGAAACTATTTCAACAGTTATGTACATCGTGAAATTGCAAAGTAAAATGATGTGGGGATATTTTTGGAATAAAATTTCATGAGTGGAAGGAACGAGTTTCGAAAAATAAGTTAAATGGATGTAATAGAATATCGCTTATTTCGTCCAACTGGACAGATTTTGCGTTATTGTATTATCTCCCTTTTACAAAATCCACGTATTTTTCTGTCAGTGTGTCTTCATGGTCAAATCTGGCGCTTTAAAATCATCACCAGCCAATAAAGATGAAGAACATTTTTTTTCAATTTGAATTGATTAATGATCGTTTTGAACGTTTCCATTTTGTTTTTAATCGGTCGCAGAACGTTTTGGAATGATGTGAATGATTTAATGTTTCAAACGAATGAATGGAACGCTGAGCGCATGATTTAAAATGATTTTGATCGTAATGAGTGTCAATTTTACGATGTGCTTAACTGAAACCATCGACCTAGGGCTCTATTCAATACATTTAGAACAGTCACTCCAATAACATGTTCTCAATTATTCAAACCTTCCAAAATCGTTTAACTTGCTTAAAACCGATCATCTCGATACACAACTTAATTCAAATAAAAAAAATGATCTTATTAACGACAGATCTCAGATTAGAAGTTTTTCTTATGTTTCAACGATTTATCCTTTGCCCTTAGATACTTGTGATGAATTATATAACGTGTACGTCTAAATTGGTGCGGAATTAACTACTTGGTTTTTGTTGCTGGCGTACAAATCTTAAAGATTTTGTTTTATCATGATAAAAGCCATTTATACATAGGAATGAAAATAGCAAAGTTACGCGACGAAACAAAGGGAAAATAATAGGAACACCATAGCCAAGAACACGTCCTACCATTTTAGAACTTACAGACAATAATTGTGTAACAAGTGTTTCTCGGCGTACACTTTTCAAATAATTCAATAATTTCGGGTCTTTTTTCAGACACATAAACACAATACAAGAAAAGAATAGATCCGTTAATCTGGATAATGGGAGGTTTAAACATTGCAAGGAACGAAAGAAAATCAGATTGTTTTACTAATAATCGAATTTCGTGAGAGGTTTTCTTTTTCCTTTTTTTTTTTTGCAAAAACCTGAAGCATTATTCTATTTACGTGCCCGAGTCGCCGTAGACGTGCAAAAACTATACACCGTTCGTCATTCTATCGTGCTCACTTGAACCTTTTATAGAAAAGAAAGAAAAAAAGCTAGAGTTTATCTTTGAATTGGGTAAGTCTGAATAGTTGGCGTTTGTTATACAGTTAGTTACATCGTGAAATTGACATTCATCTCAAACAAAACCATTCTAAATCACTCACTCAGCGCTCCATTTACTCATTCCAAACATTTACTCAAATCGATCAAAAACGCTCCAAATGACTAAAAAGTATACAATCAACATCTACAATTAAAATAAATATAAATGGAAAAAAATCGCGATATCACTGACATAAATTGAAATTGTTAGCGTCTGATTGGTTCTTGAAGAAAAAGAAAGCATTTTACAGAACTTTTATGTATTTTTCATTAAAAGAAGGTAATAAGTATCGCTAATTTTGTTCAAGATACTAGATTACCGCCCTTGAATTTCACCCTAAACTTGCTCCACACACTCATTCAATGTCATTCAAAAATCACTCAAAAGTCATTTAACCTGTCAATTTCACCATGCTTTTAACTGTATCTATGCGAATAATTAAAAAAAACTTCTCATATTATGAAGAGATTAGATGAAAAAAAATAAGTTTTAAACCCTTCCTATTGCCTTTGTAAGCGGGAGAACTTTACTAACTTTCGCTGATTCGAATAAAAATTCGAGCTACCAAATCGATGGAAGGTGTGTCAATGCAAAACCAGTACTACTGAACTGGAAGCGGCAAAATGAAAAAAATCACTAAGAATCAATAGCTAGGTGCATCAGCCACCACCTTAAGTACGTGAAAACTACCGAAAAAGTCCAAGTTGGACAGACTACATTCACAAACTACTTTAAGAATGTAACAGTCTCAAAATTAAAAGCATTGCGTGCAAAATGTAAACGTTCGCTTAACGTTAGAAATGAGCTTTTGCGTGTCATTTCCAACAATTTGAAATTTGTTGGGGGAAAAATACTGAGCAACGTATACAGTCACGTACTGTAAACGAAAGGTTGGTTGCTGGTTTACATATACATTAAGACCTTATCTATTTACAAAATGCATAGTAAAGACTCTGGACCGATTGTGCGGATGCACAGACTGGCTAAGGTCTTTGCTTTGCGGTTATCTGAAATTGTTGGAAATCTCACGCATAGGCTCAAATACATGTAGTTGTGGGCCTTTATCCTGACTCCAACAACATGCAGGCCGAGTTTTGTTGTCTCGCGTTCAAGAAGAAAACGCTCATAAACCGTTTGAGCAATGGTATGCCTTATGCGCGTGTATACGTGTAAAACACGGAAACATTTCCAAACATTCACAAACGTTGATGCATCCTAGACTCAGTGTAGATGTGTAAAATAAGTGTACTAGCGGGGGAACCCCAGCTTGCCGTGCTGACTTGAACGAACGCAGTTATAACCTGTAGGACCAAAATGCGTGTGGCAGCCACCACAACGCCTCACTACAACCACCAACAGCCATTGGGCGAATGAGGATACCATGGTCCTACAGCCAGCTTACCAACCCAGAGTCAAAACCATGTGGGACGGGTGAAAAAATTCGTGTGGCGGAAAATTCCTAGGGGTACCATGTGAAGTTGTATGAATTGTGTAGGCTGTGTAGTCTTTAGAGTTTGTGCTGGCTCGCAGTCAATACATTGTCTCCTGCCGTCCAGATATGGTTTGGACTATTTGGGTGGTTAGTGAGCCCGTTCCAATAAGTGTGCTAGCTCAATGCAATTCCCCAAGAATTGTCACTTGTAACCTGACATATTTTTTCTACAATTGAAAATCGTTAATAAATATTTGTCGCCTTTTGTCATTTAAACACTGAAGAGTAGCGCATGTTTGATTACTCTACAAGTAGGCGTTAAATCAGAGTGCATTTTGTACAGAAAAACATTTTTAGAAATACATATTTGTCATTTTGCTTTTGAAACGAGAGCTTGTTGCTCGTTAATTCGATCGGCATTCTACACAGCGTATTACTTTATTTATCTATTTTCTTTTTAAAAATCGCTGCTTAGAAGAGTCACTTAGTTTAACAGTACAGCTAACAACATCGTGAAATTGACAAGGTGAATGATTTTGGAATGATATCCGAATAATATTGATTGAATGAGAAGAGCCAGTTTTTAATGAAATTAACTGGAGGTAATCAAGTATCGTTCATTTCGTCCAACTAGACGAAATGAGCGATAATTCATTACCGCCATGTAAAGAAATAAACGTATTTTTTGCTGTTTGAGTATCGTTTCAGTCTAACAAGACGCAATGAAATCCACATTGGGTGATTACACTGTGCAATGATTTGGTCAGTTCGAATTAAATGTTCATAGTTATGAACGATTTTGAATCGTTTCGAAACTTTTAGGTAGTATTAAATGGTTTGAGTGTGTGTTTGGAATGAATGAATGGATCGGTGGTCGAGCAATTTAGAATGCTTTTGATCGAGGTGAATGTCAATTTCTAGATGCTAATAGCCGACATAATCTTTTAAAATGTCTCGAATATTGGTGCAGTTAACACAGTCTTACAGTTAGCTGACATTCGCCTTGATCAAAACAATTCTAAAACACTTACTCAGCGCTCCATTCATTCATTCCAAACACTCACTTAAAAAGCTCCAAATCATTCTTAAACACTTCAAAATTATTAATGATGGTCAACATTTCATTCAAATCGATCAAATCGTTGCACAACTTTATTTAAATATGCGATACACAAACAGGAGGATACAATGATTTTTATTAAAGGGACTTGAAATTGATTTTCGATTATTCCCAAATTGGACGACATAGACGAGTATCTTTTACCTCCCTTGAAAATCATTCTAAACTCGCTCTGCACACTCCTTATATTTCATTCCAAATTCATTCAACTTGTTATTAACTGAATTGGTGCTAGGTTCTTTTTCGAGAAATAGTTTACAAATTTAGGGTAGGCCCTACAAACCTATTATGTGCGTATAATTTTTCACAGTGTTTAAGCAGTGGCAGTATGCAAGACCAATTTAATGTATTTCCTTATTGATCAAAGACTGTCTTCTGAAGAACCATCTATGGAAGACTTAAGGTAGTGGAACCGTAATAGTTCCGCAACATTTCGGACGTTA
Source organism: Fragum whitleyi (assembly GCA_948146395.1). NCBI lineage: Eukaryota > Metazoa > Mollusca > Bivalvia > Cardiida > Cardiidae > Fragum > Fragum whitleyi. The sequence continues at coordinate 60,292,321 of OX411552.1, forward strand.
TGAATTTAACAGTGTTAACCTAGGTTTTCTAATGGTTTTCTGGACATTCAATGATGACAAACGCTGACCGGAGCTAATCGTGCTCGGGAGAACTTCAAAAGGAGTGCGAATTCCACAAGTATACAATATCGACAGGTCACGACATGTTAATTACAACCATTATGTAACCTTATAAGAACTCGGAAATTACCAGGCTGTTTTAACGATTACAAAATTAGTAGGTTGTATTATTTAGATAGATATAAATGAGATACCCGCACTACGTACTTCTTATATATAAAGGTACTATTTATCTTAATATTGTCAATTCGTCGATTTTGTCTATATTTCTGTTACTTTTTCTATATATCGCCAATGAATCTGTTGTTATGAAATTTTTGCTCGCTCAACGCCAGTATGCTCTTGTAAAAACGCCTAAAGGTTAGAAAAAATATAATAGGTGATGGACTCTACCAAGTTTTTAACGTGTTTGGTCGAAAGCACGAACACGTGCAGTCTAATTTAAGCGTTTCATCCCCCAAACAATAACGTTGTTCCATGTAGGTTCATTAAAACAGGGAATTGAACCAGCAACCTCGAGTTTTGAAGTCTAGTACAAGACTCGTGTTTGATCCGTAAACCAGGGCTTTGACCCACAAAAATCTCAATATATCATTATTTGACCCTGAGAAGTTTCTCAAATATTTTGACCCCTATGGAGAATAATTTCCAAGGGTCAACATTTATTTTAACCTCTCAATGATACATATTACGTTCTATCTACAAATACATTCAAATACATTTTACAAATATATTGCTTACTCCATATTTGTACAAGAAAAAGCCAATTAATCCATAAACCTGAAAATTCTACTTATGATTGGCTCACTCTATTTTTTAGTTATGACCTCAACATTTTCATGGTTATAAACTTAAGGAAATGTCTCTTGAATTTCAAACTCTACAGTTAACAACATCGTGAAATTGACAAGGTGAATGATTATGGAATGATTTAGGAATGAAATTGAATGAGTGTGTGGAGCGATTTTGAGTGAATTTAATGGGAGGTAATCCAGTATTGCAAATATTGTTCAGGATGAACAAAATTAGGAATATTGATTTCCTCCCTTTAATAAAATATGTATACAAGTTATATAGAATGTTCCCTATTTGTTAAAGAACCAACCAGACGCTTACAATTTCAATTAAATAATTGAAATCCCGATTTTGTCCCAGCTATTTTTATTTAGAACGAAGTTGTTGTTATATGTTTTTCAATGGGTTCGAGCGTTTTTGAATGGTTTGAGTGAGTGTTTTGAATGAGTGAATGGAACGCTGAGTGAGCGATTTTGAATGGTTTTGATTGAGTTAAATGTCAATTTCACGATGTTACTAACTGTAGCAAGAGTCCTGCTAGTGCCCAACTACAGTTAGCAACATCCTGAAATCGACATTCACCTCCATCTAATCCATTCTAAATCACTGGCTCAGCGCTCCATTCATTCATTCCAAACACTTGCTCACTTGCTCTAACCATTCAAAAACGCTCCGAAATTGCTAAAATTCAACAGTTCATTGAAATTGATGAATGTATGAATGAATGAATGAATGAATGAATCAGCCTGCACCGACGTGCAGGTATATCTTAGTCTACACTGACCGCTTTATACTGGAATTTACTGTGGTAAAAAGCGTTTATTCTAGGATTTCATAGTTGTGGGGGATTTCAGCACAATATTGGAGTAATTGAGAAATAACTGGTATTCAATACTCTTTGTTCATAGTAACAAATCCCCCAGCAATCTAGAAAATATGGGTGATCTTTGAAAAAAGTTGGACAATCCCCCAATCCCCCAGCCTAGAAAAAATACTGGGTAAAATGAGTCAGCCTGCCACGGTTTAAATATCATAAAAACGCTTGAAAATGCTTGAAACAAAATTTAAATTCAGTAGGTTAAGTGTTAAAACAACAATCTTACCATTGTTAACTTTCACTGACAGCGGCTGTAAGCAAGGCGTGTATGGCGTCACGGCGTGTATGCTATCCGGCAATATGACGTCATCGGCGTCAACGTCACGTGGTTTGTAGCTATGAAACGGCTTCGAGATGTCGTTCTTCTTTACTAGGAAAGATCGTGGCATCTTTGTTGTTTTTATATGTTATATTCAATGTAAATATATGTTCAAATAAGTCTAAGACTCAATCTTTGTTATAAACGTTATTTTGAGCTAACGTAAGATTATTTTCAACGAGTTTTTATAAAATTTGGCACAATTCCGGCAAATGAAACAAATTGATGTATAAGCATATAGTCTAAAAGATGAATAAATCACAAATATATTTCGGTCAATTAATCCTTTGCTTTTTAAAACTTAACAAATTATGTATTGCACGATCATATAAACGAGAAAATATCTATACAAATTCCTGTATAACAATCCTTTTTTGGTACGTAGCCTAACATATCCACGTCGATTCACCTTTTGCTTAGATCATAATCTACAACATTAGGACCTGTTGGACATTGATACTAATTCCTCACAGAATTGTTCAAGTAACGGCGTATCTCCGCGTCTTAATTGTTTATAAGTAATTCTGACAATCCATGAAGCGCGAAATCTAATCATTCCAATACGGTCCACTATTTCAGGCCACTTTCTGTCTTCTCTTTAACAAGACAATTCGTCAAGCTGTCCGGTATTACCGACAAATAAATGTCAACTTGCAGTACCCTTAGTCATTTCTACTTGCTTGTGTAACACATATGTCCAATTTTTTTTTTAAATGATTTATTTCCTTTATAAAACGTAACCTAGTCTCTCTTTTATTTGAAATTCTATTGCAGAAAAAAGACCCTAGAATAGCAACGTTGTCTTTTTCAGACAAAAGGCTTTCAAGTCTTATTTGAAATCCGAAAAAAAAGTGATTCGGTTCGTCCAATTATAGCCAAACTGAATATTCCAATCTCACAATTAATAGATTTTAAACTTTCTTCTCGAAAATCGAAAAAAGCTTTGAAGAAAGTTTATCCGAAAAATACATCTAATGCATTTAAGAATACTGAAAACTTTAACACAAGTCCGTAGAGTTCTTCAAAACATAGCATACCATCCTTTCCGTAAGGCGACAAAACGCCATGTGTGTTTGTCAAAATTCAAAAAATGGAGGCAAAAATCACGTGTCTTATGGGTCCATGACGGCAGGTGTTCAACCTGTGGAGACCATTCAACATCCCCCGTTCTACAACCCCAATAAGGGGACTAGGGGCAGGTGATACAAGACGATGAAAACTTTAACAGTTTCGCTTCACTTCACACCGGTAAATTACTCCGCAATTTAATATTGAAAGGATGGGGAATAACTATACACCCTTGTATCGGTCCTTCTTTTAGATACCTTCACGATTTGTTGATTCAGTTTAATCGTCACCCTTTTTTCTTCTGAAAAGAAAAAAGTGAATTATGAAAATGAAGAATTCTGTAAAAACTCACATCAAATATAACAATTAGATTCTTTCAAAATACACCTCACCACGAATACTTCGTCCTTAAAATTCGAATGCATGACATAATTCAATCGTTTGTCATATACGTGTAAGCTTTTAAAGAAGAGGTATAAAATTAGCTTAAAAAATGAATTATGATAGACTTGCTTGATGGTAAAATGCATAAATAATACTCAAGATTTCTTTTTCAGCGTCGTTTGAAAAGAATGTACGTATGTATTTTAAATACAATTTCTTCGATTTTGGATGGGGAAAAAGTCTTGCAACATTTTCCTTCCACTCAATCAATGTATTAATTTTTCTTCTGTACTAAAAATGATGTTTTTAAAAAGATAAAACAAAAAACCATGCAACGAATAAACGTAAAAAATAACATAAGAGAGATACTATCTATAATTGGTACGAGTTAGTTTGTTGCATTTCTAATTCATCACTTTTTTACAAACAAATCGTGCTGATGTTTTGTAACATTATTCAATAAAAGAAAATATTTTTTTCCTAAAATGTATACATATGTACGAAGTGTTTTTGAATTTTCTCAAATCTGACAGCCGCGTACAAGACAACATTTTTATGTTAAGGTAGTGGATCTGTAACACTTCCTCAATATTTCGGAACTAATGGTCTTTCACAATGTTAACCGAGGTTTCCTAATGAAGTCATTAGGAAACCTCGGTTAACTCTGTTAAAGTTCATGATTTCTGAAACGTTGCGGACCCATTACGGATCCACTACCTTAAAAGAATAGATATCAAATTATAAAGTTTCGGTATTTAAGATCACCGGAAATTTATATATGTAATGTAGTATTAAATGTTTCGTTATATAACTGAAATCAGATTGAAAATGAAATAGCACTTCAACAACTTTCAGATTTCAGGCCTAGCACTTGTGATTCTGAGTCAGTACACCATCGGTTTGATTCTAAGACATGAGCTTTGTTCAAGCTGTAGTTACGAAGTTTTCGAATAAAACCGACGACATTAACAAGTTAACTAATCCATTATCTATATAGTAAAAAGATTATTAATAGCGTTTTTTTCACTATTTCAAAACAAAATCTTTCTTCTTTCGTAAAAACCCGTACTTAATAAACCTATTTGAACAGGCGCGGAAAATCATGTCATTCAATAAAATTACTCGCCTTTTATTGAAACTCGATAGATCCAAAATGCTATAGACAGTAATCTGATGCAGACGACATCGGATGCAAAAAGTCGTCTGCGTTCGTCTACAATTTTTCCGCTATCGGATTTTCCTCTGATCTTCTGCTTACTTTATAGCCTAGCGCCAAAAGACAATGGGACGGCGCGCGACTCCCTCTAATTTTCTCCCAAAATCTCTAAAAGTGGGCGGGGCGTTCCCAAACAAGTACCCATCTTTGGATATAAAAGACTTCGGCCATGATTTCAGAGGCTGTGAGGTTTCACATATCAAATAGACCGTATTACGAGGCGGAAATGACACGTGCGGAACGTGGTCACGTGGTACGAATGGTCATGGGAACGACTCGGTCATCTTTTAGGAACCAAAACAACGTAAAATCACGTTAAATAAAAGTATTTTACGATATTTCGGTAGCTAAAAGGTTTTAAGTCATTTTTTCTCTTTTCGATATTCTTTTCTTAATACATGCTCAAACGGAGAATGAAGAAAATCCTAGTATCGGCGATTTCGATCCTGTCATGCATTCAGGATGACAAAACAGTGAAAACTGTTCGCAATTTTTATCCCGCTTTGCACAAAAAATTGGCGAACAGTTTTTGCTGTTTTGTCATTCTGAACGCAGGGCTGGTGTCTGATTGAACGCTTAAACTGTTTTCTTAAAGGTCCGTCGTATCATAATTCGAATACGGTATTGTGTCTAGTAGTAACAATACATTTGCATACAATCGACGAGTCAAAATAGCGAATTCGACTTATATATGCCTTTTTACTGCGAAACGACAGTCGCCGAAGATCTATTTATATTTTCATTGAGTGAACAACATAAGCTATTTTTTAACGAGTGTCGCGGCCAGGGGTGAAAATATAGCTTTTTTGTTGTTCACGAAATGAAATATCAATCGATCTCACTCGAAAACTTTACTAATTGTTGAGGTTGCAACCTGTTGGAAAAATATATACCGATTTGCACGCAAAAGCAAAGCGGGGTAAAATTTGCAAAAGGTTTGCACCCTGTTGTCATTAGACTAAAATTCATCTATCGAACTTTTAGATTGGGTTTATGACTTATTTCAACAATTTTAATATCTTTTAAGATAATATTAGAAAAGAAGTAAGGTACTCAACAAGACTTATAAACGAGCACTTTATTTTTCGGGTAGAATATCTATGCTGTTCGTTTTAAGTCAATTAAAATAAAATTCAATTAGCTAAAGTTCTTATGAACACAACAATTATAATAGCCCAAGTATATTTTCATATAAGGAGAAACTTTAGGAAAGATATTTTAGAAGATATAATTAAAACAGTAATTAAGCTAATTAAAAGTAACAAATATAAGTAAGTGGTTATTACGTTAGGAAAACGCAGTTAGTTTTTTGTTTCTTTTCACTTTCGTCGGTTTAACATACATTACGAATGCTACATTGAAAGAAATACCAGGAATCCATTGTTAGGTGCTCCATCCGCCAGAATATAACTGAAAAGTTGTTGAAAGCGGCGTAAAACCCCATTCAATTAATATTCTTTTACTGTTGTGCGAGTATTTTTCAGATTTGGAAAGGAAAGCACCATAATGCAGATAAGACCGCCATTGCATTCAAAATGCAAAAGCGTTTTCGAACGTTTACACATGAATACACATGCAAAACAGGGTACCACTTCTTAAACGTTTCGCGAACGTTGTTTTCTTGAATACGAGGCACGATTCCACATGTTGATCCATTCGTCTTGGTGTCAATTAAACTATTTGGAAACCGTAGGAGAAATAATGGCCACTCATACACCGCGGTAATTCAGGCTTCAATGAGATAATGAAAATTAATGGCAAGTTTTTTCACCATAATTTCAGTTGTTGTGGCATTGATTTCTTGATTTAGGTCGAAAAACCTTCGTAAGAAAATTCCTCCTTAACGATTGACTCTTGTTTTCATAAAATACATCGTGAAAATGACAAGATGACTGATTTGTGAATGATTTTGGAATGAAATTGAATGAGTGTGTGGGGCAAGTTTTGAGTAAAATTAGATGGAGGTAATCCAATATAGCTAATTTTGTTCATCATGAACAAAATTAGCTATACGTATTACCTCCCTAAAATAAAATTTACATATTTTTCGGTTTGGGTGTCTTTATGGACCAAACAGACACTTTTAAAACCACTCCAGCCATTAAAATCAATAAAATAATTTGATAGATTTTAATTTAATGTTAAGCGTGTTGGGCGATTTCGAAATGTTTTCTAAAGATTTCAGAGCGTTTTCAATCGATTTGAGTAAGTGTTTGGAATAAATGAATCGAGCGCTGAGTGAGATTTAGAATGGTCCTGGTCGGAATGAGTGTCAATTTCACGGTGTTTTTAACTGTAAGAATCATTCAGAAAAGAACTTCGTTAAAATGAAAAGTTGAAAGATATTGGAACGATTTTGGAATGATATAAAACGAGTTTAGAGCGAGTTTTGGATGAAATCAATGGGAGATCATTCAATATCGCTAACATTTCATGAGTTCACTAAATGAAACTTTCAATTGCATATTTAATGAGTATTCGTACATGTACATGGAAAGTCGGTCTCCATTTTCGAAACTCGTAACAAATAATCTTGGTGGCAAATACGCTTCAATTCCTTTTTTTTTTAAAAAAAAAACTCAAAATTAACAAAATCTTCGAAATTGTTCCCCTTGGGTAACACTTTCAGAATTATGAGAAAGATTAAAACTTGTACATTGTATCCAATGGCTACTTTAAACTTCCGGTTTATACTGTGTAACGCCTCCCTTTTTTTCAAGTTTAACGACGGCTCAGCATCTTCTGATCATCGTAGACACAAGTTTTATTTGTATTTACAGATCAGAATTCCGAATGCATTCCCCGGCAGCTGAATCTTACAAAGTCATTCAAAATGCTCAACATTTAGTAGAAAAATATGCTTAATTTTAAGCCAACAGAATACTTCGATACTTCTATAAATAGCTTCATTTTCGTTAAGACTCAATCAGGAGCTTACATTTTCAATTATATCGGTGAAATCGCGGTTTTCTACTATTAATATATAAATATATATATGTTGTTGATGTATAATTCTTAGTCGTTTTGGAGCGTTTTTGAATGGTTTATATACATCCTTACTGAGTTCCACTTTTGAAATTAAACCAAAATCCTTCGAACATGTAGAAAATCCCGACAACCTTAGTTTCTTTCTCTTTCTCGCTCGTTCACTTTTTCTTTTTTTGGGTTAGGGAGGGGGGGGGGGGGGAATCGTCAGTTTTAAAAGAAAAAAAGTTGAAACCATCTTTAATTCTTATCTTATTGGACAAAAAACAACACGTTATCACTTAAGTACACATGTAGTTTTATATTTAAGAATCGCAACATTTCGAAACGTATGATCTTTCACAATGTTGAACGAGGTTTCCTAATGAAAATCATTAGGAAACCTCTGTCAACACTGTTAAAAATCATTACGGCCAAAGCGTAACGGAACTATTGCGGGTCCACTACCTTAATAGAGATATGAATTTTTAGACCTTTCACATACATCAAAACTAACAGCTAATTTCTTTCTGAAATAACCCGCGGTGTGCAACAAATCTCTCCTAGAAACAACTGTTCTTTATATGTAGGAAGGAATAAATAATGAAAATTAATGCCCCATTTTCCGTAATTAGCAGTCTTCGATAAATGGACGCAGCATGATTCGAAAATAAATTTCAGGCGTTCGAAATTACAAAATTACCGGTGCAATTTTCCAGTTTGCTGTATTCTGATTCTTAAACCTATTTTTTTCCTTTGATTCTTTTCGATTTAGATTTTAAGTTTGCGCAATGGATACTTAATTGCTATTTTCACAGATTAAGAGCTTTCACATATCGATGGCTCAGTGCGAAACAGTTGTAACTGCCTATATGTTTATAGGCAGTTACAACTGTTTTGCACTTAGCGATCGAGTCAAGTGAACTTGACTCTCATCCCGAAAAAAACACCCCTCTAAAAAACTCGCTATGCTCTCCATACGATGCATTCAAAACTTTCCAATTATTCAAAACGCTTCGAAATGGTACAAAAACGCTTTGAAATAGAAAACTAGAAAACAGTTTCAACTTGTGCTGATTTTGAATGTCAAATATTTAAAGGAAATAGAAGACGAATTAAAATTTTGGTAGTATGCCCATTATTTGTCGATGTAAGAAAACTTATTCTGAAAAAATTAATACCACAAACGCCCAAGCTTGATGAAATTAAATTTAAACAAATACTGAGAAGTTACCGTTAATTAAAATTTGGGTGAATAGTTTAACTTATTTTTCCACAAAAATCTTGCATGGTCAATATTCCATAGTCTTTATAACGATAATGACGTCACATCTTTGCTTCGGCTTCTCTTCAAGGTGGTAAATAGATCTACAAGGATAATTGTACGTTTACATGTGTATGTATCTCTTGATTGATGCCTTTCTTTGTTGTACAATAAAAAACATCGTGAAAATGACTCCAATTCCTATCAAAATCATTCCAAATCTCTCACTCTAGGCGCATCTTTCTTTCATTAAAAAAACACACTCTAACAATTTAAAAACGCTCCAAAATCGTTAAAAACAAATCGATTTTTTACAGGGAGATAATAAATAATTTGTTCAAGATTAATAAAATAAGCGATATTTATTACCTCCCGTAAATTTCATTCAAAACTCACTCATCGCGTGTTTTTGTTTTTTGATACCTTCGTATGTTTTGATGCATTTGATGGGTTCAATTACATCTTTACCGAAAAAAAGACATTCGCGAAATATTTCTTTTTCAAATGACACACTGCTTAGCACGTTCATGCACGTGCAAAGCGGGGTATCATTTCTTCAAAAGTTTCGCAAACTCCTTTAACGTAGGGCTCAGATTTAACGAGTACGCTCTTAATGGTTCTAAAATACCGGTTAAGCCTGTAGATTGGTCTTTTTAAATTGTGCAATTTTCCCCAATGATAGGCTTTGGTAAATTGAGTTGATAGACGATTAGAAACAATCTTACACCAAGCCTACATTATTGAAAACAATATCCTTATTTTTAGAAGATTGCATGAAATTGTGATAATTTCATGCAAGGAAAATCTTGAAGACACATCGTCATTTGTGTTTAATAAAACCCGATTAAATTGGTCTTTTTATAACAAAATAAATCGTAGATTAAATTGTGATTAACTTGATATAGGTTACATGTGTTAAGTAAAAACCGATCTTTTGTTTTTATCCCAAAAATAACCGTAGAATATGTTGTGATTAACTTGATATAGGTCGTTTACAAGATCTCGAACATATTAAGGTATGAATGGTGGTTGACAGAAGAAAACTTTGGAAATGCAGCTAATTTAAGATTTAAATGTAACGGGTTTTTGCTTGCTTGTCTATTTGTGCTTCTTTTTTTCGTGTGCTCTTAACTTACTTCAATATTGAAAATTGTGCAGGGCTATCCTACAATCAGGGTGACAAAACGGTGCAAAAGGTTAGCAAATTATAGACTTCTTTGCACGTAAGTGCACATATGTGCAAACCCGGGAAAAATTTGCAAACTGTCTGCATCGTTTTTGTCATCCTGAACGCAGGGCTACAGTTAGTAACATCGCTAAATTGACATTTAGCTCAGTTAAAACTATTCTGAACCGCTCACTCCGCGTTCCATTCATTCATTCGAAACGATTACTCAAACTATTCAAAACCGCCCAAACGTTACTAAAAAAGTAAAATCAACATCTTCAGTAAAAAAAAATCTTGAAAAAAATCCCGATTTCACTGACTTATTTTAAATTATAAGTGTCAGTCTGATTCTTGGAGAAATAATAAGCTATTTGTAAAAATTGTATTAAAGGGAGGTAATAAATATCGATAATTTTGTTCATCCTCAACAAAATTAGCGATATTGAATCACCTCCCTTGAAGTTTCCTCAAAATTAACCCCACAGACTCATTCAATTTCAAAACTACATATTCCGAAATCATCGATTTTTTTAATATTACGATATTTGTTTTTTTTAACTGTAATTCCATGGAATCAAAACGGCGAAGATATATTTTATCGTCACATGTGTTAAGTAAAAACCGATCTTTTGTTTTTATCCCAAAAATATCCGTAGAATATGTTGTGATTAACTTGGCATAGGTCGGTTACAAGATCTCGAACATATCAAGGTTTGTATGTTGGTTGACGATCGAAAACTTTGGAAATACAGCTAACTAAAGATTTAAATGTAACGGCTTTTTTTCTTGCTTGTTCGTTCGTGCTTCTCAATAATCACCAAAAAATATTTATAATAATGAATAATAATAATAATAATAATCAAAAAATGAAAGGCCATTCTTCTTCTTCTTCTTCTTCTAATTATTATTATTATTTGAATTATTTGAATTATTTGGGGGGGGGGGGGTATGGATGGTATATCAGACTGATTTTCTCATGTTTTATGTCAGTTATGATTACAATATTCTACTCTTATTGCCAATAAATCAAAAACACCAGCTAATTCTGTCTCTCGCATACGGAGAGCAACAAATTACGCTCTGTAACCAACTGTTCTGGCAATATTAGAAAGCTTAAATCATACATATTCCCTTATAATACTATCAATGGGCCGACAAGAGAAAAAAGACTATTTGGGAGCTCAGTTAAATAAATATGTGACCGTAAGGCTGAAATTGATCCATCTTGGTAGTGCGTAAGAGTTCGACCCGAGTCGGACTGCTCCGATTGCGTAGGCTGCCAAAGGTTTAATGGCGATTCTACCTTAATGATCAATAATCTTTTAAATGAGACAGAATGCCGCTTGACTTCTTCTTGAACCCAAACTCTTTTTCATATATCTATTCTCTGAGATCCAAGATTAGCTTTTTGTGCGTGACGAATCACAAATAAAAAAAAAATATTGGATACATCAGAACTTAATCGGAGGTCCATTTTTGATATATATATTTTTTCTTACAGTGTTGGTATTTTAGTATTATCAATCATAACTCAAACGCTTTTAAAACATAATGTTTCTTCTTAAGGGGTTCTTATAGTTCTTCTTTGTTTTTGTAAGATCGATCCGCTTTCAGGGTGATTGTACGGTGCGAACTGTTTGCAAATTAAACCCCGCTTTACGCGCAAGTGTACGTGCAAAGCGGGGTATAATTTGGAAACATTTTGTACGGTTATGTCATTCTAAACGCACGACAGGTTTACAATCAAAGTGCTGTCAGCACTGTAAATCGTACATCATTGAGAGGCTGGGATAGTGCAATAGTTCGCCAATCAAAAGGGCTCAAATTTGGACAATAAAAGTTGGTAAAATCTTTAAATTTGTGAGTTTTTTGTCTTAACACTCCATCTTTTCGAGGACATCGCCAGCTCATCCAACCTCGTGGGACCGATTTTAAAAGTTTGCTGTTTCGATAGCCCTCTGCTAGTATAAATTGTTTCTTAGCAGATTTTTACGTTGTTATAATGAGCACGCGCCAAGCTAAAAGCTTGTCTGTTAATATTATTCCTCTCTCTATAGAGTTTAAAAGCCTGTTTAGCAACAAACATTTTTCATTAAACTATTTACAATTTTGATTACCAACATGTTTGTATTTCAAGCATTGGGTTTTTTCCAAATACTGTAAATGCATTTTCCCTCAAGAAACACGTGAAATCGCCAACTATGCTATTTATATCTTTGATTTCTGACCAATCGATTAAATCCAGCAGCACTCTATGATTATTCATGAGTTGTTCTAAAAATAGATCGCACTTACTGCTATCCTATATCAGTTTATCGTATGTTTTTGTCGGTTTATTTGTTGTTGAATAATTTTTCTTCATACTCAAATTTGAATTTAATGAAAATAGGACTGGAGCGTGATCAGAGTGCTCATTGAAATCAAATATTTCAAAATTACAAAATTATTTCTATTTGTTAACACATGCGAAAAAAAAGTAAACTTCCCACGCTCCCTGTTTGAGTGCAGACGACTATTGACTAATGACAAACAAGTTAATTGACACATTTCGAGCAGACGATGTCCATTTGCATCTACATACCAGGTGGTCTGAATTTACGCGTGGGTTTTGACCGAGTGATAATCATAACAGAATTTGATTGGTTGTCAGCCCTACAACTGGTAAATGACCTTTCGAGAAAGTTCAGAGCAGTAATATTGTAAGTGCTACAAATTAATTATACAGTTAACCTATTGTACGTTTCAACTCCTTTACTCAACCGAAAATCTTGTTATAAACACTGAAAATACTAACTTGTAATTACTAAAAGCGAAAATTACATCAAATTTTGTATTAGCCTCTTCTATATTTGTCGAAAAGTAAATAAGGTATAAACAAAGTTTGTAGATTGTGACTGAAAAGGCCGTTTCTTCGGTGTTTGAAAACACATAATTTGGTTTGAACACATTGCTCAGAAGATAATGGTAAAAATGTAGTAGGTCAAACAGACTTGATTTCTGGAAAACGGTAGATATAAATCTACTGCTTCGCAGTACGATTTAAAAAATGTATAAAGACTTACCTAACCACTAGCTACTCGTCTCGCATAGAATAACGAGTTTCTACTCATTGGGAGGAGATAGATTTAAACGGTGGAAATGATGTGTACCACCTTTGGTGATTGAACTTGTGGCCCCATGAAGAAAGTCCGACGCTCTTCCAACTACGCTATGACGGCGGCCCCTCATATTTGCATTCAAGAAATTGAACATATGTGTGAGATCGGTAAATATTTCATGTCGCAATAAAAAGGCTGGTGGAGCCACGATGAAAACTGTCTTCCGTTGTTCACTCAATAAAAACTTAAAAGCCCTGCGTTTTAGTGTGTCTAAACAATGCAAACTGTTTTCAAATTATACGCCGCTTTGCACTCGCACTTGTGCGCAAAGCGGGGTTTAATTTGCAAACAGTTCACACCATTTAATCACCCTGAACGCGGGGTCGATCTTACAAAAATTAAAACAAAAAAAAAAAAAAAAAAAACACTTATCCTTTATATGTCCAAGAAAAAATGTTTTGTCACATTGAATATCTATAAAAATCAAAAATCAAAAAAATCAAAAAAAAAAAAAAAAATAAATAAATAAATAAATAAATAAAAAAAAAATAAAAAAATAATCTCTCCATATATAGATTTAAATCTACGAATATTCTAACTTAATGATCGTACTTCGAAATATCGCGACTTTTATTTCTACCTAAGGAGTGTTTTATAATTAGCTACCAGCGCTCAATTTAAATTTTAAAGCTGTAAGGTATTTATATTTTAGATAAATATCGAAGACTGAATTATAGAAGCATGCTGTGTTGTTTTTCTAAATATTCTCTTAATTTTATTAATTCTTATTGCCCGTTTTGAAATTCTAAAAGTATTATCTAAGGGGCTTAAGAATATGTCGATACATTCGTTCGAGCAGATGATATTCTAAAAAAGAATATGATAGTTAGACAGATAGATTTTATTGACTTATACAATAAGATATATCTCGTCATCCAAAATATATACTGGCCAAAAGTCCTAACCGGCCACTTTAAAAATGACGATAACTTTTTTAAAAGTTAAAACATTTTAATGAAATTTGAAGTGAGAATTTTTAAGCATAATGTACGTGGATTTCCATTATGATTTACCAATAGTTATCAAATTTGGATGTGTAATAAAGGAAAAGCTCGAAAAACTCTAAATCTTAATATAGAGCTCGGAATATTACACTTTCAACAAATCAAAGTCCGCAAATCGTTAGCTGCAACCCAGACCAAGAGAAAAACCAGAAAACATTTTCATTTTCTTTTCCTAGTCTATGTTGTAGCTAGCGACCCATGAGACAAAAATCGCTACATTGACAATATTTTGAGCTCTGTTTGAATTTACAGCTTTTTGAGCTTTTCTCATTTTGCGCTTTAAATTCAATGAAATAATGGTAACTTTTCGCCAAAATCATCTGGAAAGTTGCTTAAAATTCACATAGCAAATTTCACGAAAATCCAAACACCACAGAAAAAATCATCTTTGTTTTTAAAGTGGTCGGTTAGAAGTTTTGACTAGTATATTAACAATATACACTTTACTTTCGGTAGAAATAATAGCTGATAATGATATTGATTTTGTACGTTTGTTTCGCAATAGCTTTTCTAAACGTTATAACTTAAAAGTGTATTCTATAGATTGTCATTTGAAAATTCCACTCTTCCAAAATGAAATATTTACTTTTTTACAAACATAGTAAGAGAAAAAAATAAATATATATCGCGGCGAGTAACTGATAAGAGTTGGATTGTTTAGTCAATACTTGTCTATTGCTTTCAAACGTTCAAGATCAAAATTGAAATTATACATCAATTAAAAACAAAAAGACAGACGTAATGAGCATTTAAATGTATCGAATAACAAAATCGGTTAATATCATATGATTTGACAGAATACTCTTTAATGGACGATCAATTCCTCATCCAAACAGCAAAAATTTATTCAAAAAGAAATTAAACTAAAAAAATATTAATAGTCGGGACATGACGATAGTACGCATTGGTAATCGCACAGTCAAATAAACTTACAGCGTAAATAATGTGCTCTTTTGATATTTTTCTTAAAATACAATTTATATAATTCGTAGTTGGGCGATTAAAATCTCGTTGCTAAACCTTGAATAAAGCTGTAGTCACAAGGTTTTTTGTATCCTATTATCGAAACAATATCTATTGTGCGGACATCATACTATATATCAACCAAACTATAGCTACTAGTTGACGAATTGTTCAGAATAGCAATATACTATGACTGTTTTGACAACGTGGAATTCTTTCACTGACAGTAAGAGGTGGTCTGAATGTAAATATATCGCAATGGTCAAAACTACATCACTTTGAATGATAGATATTTCATGCTGTTTGCAAAAATAATTACTATTAATTTTGTCATCCGCCATACATAAAAAAACACGAAAAATTTCGTGGCCCAAACAACAGCGGAGGCTGACGAATATCGAAATCTATCATTCGTGTATTCTTATTTATTATTATTATCATTTTTATCATTAATTATTATTATTATTATTATTGAAACAAAATTGGCCAACCAATATATAGAGGATAATCATTTTATTCAGTGTAAGATCATTTATATTTCATTGAGTGAACAAAAAATATTATTTTTAAAAGTGGCGGAGCCAAGAGTGGAAATTTAGCTTTTGTTGTTCATGGAATGAAATATCAATCGACATTACTCGAAAAACATAGGATTTTTCTGTTTCTTTAATGCTTAAACCATACAAAATGTGAATTCATTAGGACAGATTTTATTAATGCCCGTCATTTTGCACATGATTGCTATGCAACTTTCATGATGACGTTGCTTTTTTACTCCGCTTAGATGACGCAAGATAGGGTGAAGTGAGGGAGGTAATGAATATTGCTAATTTTGTTCATCTTGAACAAAATTAGCGATATTGGATTACCTCCCTTACATTTCACTAAAAACTGGCTCCTCTCGTTCAATATCATTCCGAAATCATTCCAAAGTCATCCACCTTTTTCATTATACGATTTCATTAACTATACCAATTCGTACGATTTTTTTTTTTTAAAATTTGTGAGCCATTCCTTAAGTGCATAAACGTGCTGTTTGTGTCGATTTAATGTTCAAAGAGTTATAGGTGAATGACTGTTATCCGTCACAAAGAGCATGTTGATTCTGATGCAAGATTTCTTTAAATGCATTTTTTCATTGATTTGGGAAGGAATTTTAGATACTTTCTTAAAAACCCTTTTGGGTCTGTTCTAGTTCCAGTACCTACTCACAAAAATTCAACTAACAAATTTAATTCCGTCTATTGTAGATAGTAACAATGCTAAGCACAACCCATTTAAACAACTAGGCAAATATTTAACCATGATTGTATTTCTTCTTCAAATTGGAGTTCGGTTGAATTCATTGTCACCAAAGAACAACAAATGTCTGTTAGATTTCAATCTTTTCTACAAGTAAAAAAAATGTAACGTTTCTTTTGTGGCTCAGTATATGTAAAACGGTTTAAGCGAGTGATCAAAGATCAATTTTATCTATGCCAGTTTATAGACAAAATTAACCAAGGAACACTCATTTAAACTTGCAAATCTATAGTCTTAAACAGAAACTGCGAGTTAGTTGTTTTGTTATTTTCTCTCGTCCTCTAAACTGTTAGAGAAGAAAAATGGCGTAATGGTATAATGCACGTAATCGTCCACGATAACACTTGGTTTTTAGCGGGATATTTATGGGGTATATCCGAATGAGACGCTCCGCCCACTAGGACCTGATTGATTGTAATTAGCGGTGTTGCGGATAAAACGAGTGGGAATATATGGGCTCCACCGGTTGTGATTCATTGCCTCCCGATTCTTCGCTGAAAAATGGCCGGTAACAGTTTTATTTCCCGATTGTTTGCTGAAGCAAGGAGCTTAACTCTAGATACTAAGTATTTTAAGAATGAAATTGAATGCGCGCGTGAAGCGAGTTTTGAGTGAAGATCAAAGTAGGTAATCCAATATCGCTAATTTTGTTCAGGATGAACACTCCCTTTGATAAAATATACATTATTTGCCTTTGAATGTCTTCGTTGACCAAACAGATACTTAAAAATCAAAACCAGCCAATAAAAATAGTAGGTAATCCAAAATCGCTAATTTTGTTCAAGATGAAAAATTAAGCGATAATTAATTTCCCCCTTTACTGAAATATGCATGATTTGCTCTTTGAATGTCTTCATGGACCAAACAGATACTTAAAAATCAAAACCAGCCAATAAAACCGTATAATAATTTGATCGATATGAATTAAATATTGATCGTCTTGGGCGATTTCGAAATGTTTTCTTAAGATTTTGGAGCGTTTTTGGTTGATTTATTAGGAATGAATGGATGGAACACTGAGTGAATGATCAAGAATGGTTTTAATCGGAATGAGTGTCAATTTCACGATGTCAAAATGAGCAAGACATTAAACTTGGTATATATCCAATAAATGATGTTATAGTCTATATATGTAAATACCAAATATGAAATCCGTCTGCCTTCTGTATTTAGAGAAGATTATTTTAATATTTCATTTTTTTAATATAATACGCCCGGGCGGAGCCCAAAGATTACCCACGGGAGCATAATATGGCAAAGCATTGTACACGTGAACTAGGTATTGTTACATTCCCAATAATGAAAGCTGTCAGACTTTTCATTTTGGATATTTTTTTCAAACAAGTGTTTTCCCATCTCACCCCTTTTGTTCCCGTGACAACTAAGGGTTAAGAATACATGTTAATATTTGTGACCCGTCACGCGAAAAGGGATAATCTGGGTTATGCGTAAAGTGTCGACCCTAGTCAGACTGCGCTACCTGCGCAGACTGACTGGTGTCGAAATCTTACGCACTTTGCTAATTTTCTGAATCTAGAATCGTCAATCTACCGTCCTTTGGAATAATCTTTGAAATACGACCTCTAGTTTACCTATGCTGGACCAAATCACTTTTCCAAATATTTTAATTTTACAATGTCCCAATGGTCCCCCTTTTCGCGTGACGGGTCACATTTGAACAACTTTGGCTGAGCTGATCCGTCTAGCAAAGTTTCATTAAAATTGGCCAACTGGTTAAGGAGATGCTTAAACATTGTGTGCACGACACAGCAAGAATAGCGGGCATCGGGGCCCAAAGTTATAAAACTTTTCTGATTCTCAAATCATAATTTCCTCAAATTTCAATTTGAGATTATAGCCGTAATTCTGTATTAATACTTATTTTAATGTATTAACATAAAAAGATAATATCAATACGTTGTATAAATAACAACTTATTATGATAATCTTTTATTTTCATACATTTATTAAAGAATAGAAATTAAAATTTGAGAAAATTCTCAGTTGAGCCTGAGAAAAGTTTTTAACCTCGGACCCGGATACATGTAATACACAATTATACAATAGCTGACACTTAGTATCGAAGTCAGAAACCTTGAAAAGCCTGCACTCTATTTCTCTAACTTTTTCTCAATTTTAGCAAACCTTTTTTTTTAAGTAATTGAATGGAAAATGGGATGAATATGTTACAAAAATAGGGTAACATACGAATTTTGAACAAAACAAGTGGGTCGCTATATATTTCTTACCGATACGAAACTACCACAACTATCACAAAATATTCGGAGGAAATTGGAATGACTCAAGAGTCTTCCGATAATTGAGCTAAAATGGATAATGAAAGAAACCATCTTAGATCAGCACCAAATTACAGTAAGGTAATCAACAACCCCATAAAGCAAAATAGTAGCCCGTAAATTTGCAGGTTCTCTAAATGACAAGTGTCTTTAATACCGCTGTCCTCGGGCAGAGCAATTTAATCTACCATAATGGTCCTGTAACACACGACTTTAGCTTGGGAACTCGTTTTATTTTGGTAAATTTCTAGTTTTAGATGATAATTATTACATCAATACAACGTTTATACCTTTGCTTGTGGGCGCATGCGTAATCGAAATCTCATTTTGTATGATGCTTGTTTTTATCCACTCCTTCCGAGAGACTGAATTCCTGGGTAGGTAGAAATAAAGAAAGCCGCACAAAATTCATTGGTTTTGATTACTTTTACCTATTTATTTTCAATTTTTTTTGGAAACAAGTTCTCATAATTAATCCCTCTCGATTCAGCTTCCTTGAGAACACACTGCGCTGATTGTTTTTGTATTTGAAAGAACCAGGATTGAAGTAGGAACACCTTGAACTGGAAAAACCGAGGCAAAAGCTTTCGACATAAGGGCCCGGGGTCATAAAACTTTTCTCAGGCTCATCCGAGAATTTTCTCAAATCTTATTTTTTAAAAAAAATGTATGAAAATAAAAGACAATATTAAATAGTTGTTATTTATAACAACGAATTTATATTATCTTTTATGTAAAAAATAAAATAGGTATTAAAACTGAATAACGGCTTTAAATCTAAAATTGAAATTTGAGAAAATTTTGAATTGAGCATGAGAAAAGTTTTATAACCTCGGGCCCGGAGGCCAGATACTGAATTAATGTGATTGTTTACCTCTCCTTGGAATCGAACTTTGGACCTCTGGATCTTTAAACCAACGAAATGACCTGAATGTCGACCACGACTGAAGATCTCTGCGAAAAATTCTTTTGAAACTTAACATCTTCTTGTTAGGTATAAAACACAGTTTCTTTTCTGTGCAGGCTTGATTTCAATTGGCCCGCAAAATGGGACCTTCTGGGCAATGAAAAATATATCGAACCTGCTTCGATTATGGCCCGGATTGCACAGCTGATCAGAATCAAAATAGTTTGATCTTCCAAGCCCATCAACAGAAAAGGGAGCACCCAGAAATAAATGTGAGTTGATATTGGTCATCTGGGGATCTGTTAAATTACTTTTCGTATTTTGATAACACTCTAAATCCTGAGTTGTCGTTCCTTAAAACAATTGAAGGTCCGGTGTCTCCGCCCGCTAAGGGGAGGTAACTACCAGAAATTCTGATAAATTCCGCCATTTTGAGGTACGAATATCTTAAAAGTGTTGATCGGTTGTACAACTCTGAATAAATTGAATGCAGTTTCCAAGATTGGCAAACATTTCGTCGTTTACATATATATTCCCAAGTTTATGTGACGGTCAAAGGTCATTTTGGGTATACTTAAAGAGACAAAATTAACTTTAGTCACTCACTTAAATTTGCACATATTTAACTGTATTCACGAAAGACGATTGCGCGTAAATTGCTTAAATGCATTTCAAGCTAAACCTTAATACCCTAATCAAATTTGTGCATCTATAACCCATGGTTACCAAGTTATCGATGCCAAAGGTAAATTGTGAGTAAAACTGCCTGAATGTTTTTTTTCTAAGATAAAACAGAAATACTTCATTCAAACTTGTACATCTTTAACCTTTGATCACTAAGTTCTCACTCAAAAAAAAAAAAAGAAAAAAATGTTTTAAAGCTTCTTGATTATTTTCCAAGCAAAACATGAACGCCATATTTGGCATTGATACACCCAATGCCCATAAACAAAATACAAGCTTTATAAACAAAAAACAATAAAGAATATTGAACCTTTCCTATAGCTAGACGGACCATTAAACTTTGCTCAATATATAATTCTATCAAATTATAGATCTTTGACCACATAAAAGCTTCCGGGAAGACAGTTTCTATCAAACAGTTAACAGGAAAATATGAATCATGCTGTCAGAAGAAAAGAAAAGGCTGATACAGTTCAGAACATCATGAAAATTGATAGTCAATGATTTTTGGTTTTGTCCCAGAATGGATTTGAATGTGATGAGCTGTAGAACCCATGTTAAGGTAGAGGAACCGTCATAGATCCGCAACATTTCGGAACTCATGAACTTCAACAATGTTGACCGAGGTTTCCTAATGAAAATCATTAGGAAACCTCGGTAAACACTATTAAAGTTCATTACTTACGACATGTTGCGTGTCTATTACGGGTCCACTACCTTAAGTGGTTATGGCGGTGGGCTCGAAATCAGTAGGTCCCGTTATTGAATCCAGACCAGACGGTAAATTGGAATTCTTCTGGGTAAATAAATTGCTCCTCTCTCTAACCAGTATCCGGTTGTATGAATGATAATCATTGGTTTAACTTAAACCGGAAGTTAATATCAGCCAACTAGAATTGTTGTTTCAATTTTACAAACAACAAATCTGTTTGGCCGAAAATATTTTACCAGGCTGTATTTAACAAATGGTTATCTTTTATATAACTGTGGGCAGATGTACATGTCATCCGGTAAGCTCAGGGCCCGAGGTTATAAAACATTTCTCAGACTCAGGCTCAATTCTCTCAAATTTCAATTTGAGATTAAAGTTGTTATTCTGTTTTATTACTCATTTCAATGTATTAACAAAAAAGATGATGTTAATAAGTTGTTATAAATAACAACTTATTAATATCATCTTTTATTTTTATAGATTTATTTCAATTTAAAATTAGAGAAAATTGAGCCTGAGTCTGAGAAAAGTTTTATAACCTTGGGCCCTGATGGTAGAGCACTGGACTTCAAAACCATTGACGTTTAATAGTGTGGGTTCGATTTCCGGGTTGGCCCACAAACAGACTTATTGTCTTTCGGATGAATATAATGAATCAGAGGTCCCGTGAGACGGTGTTTTACACCGAGCACGTTAAAGAACCATGGTGGATCTCAGCAGTAGTTTCGTTATGTATCCTTGCACCATCCCCCGTAACAACTAATCGTCTTCTTGGGGAAGACGAAAAAAGCAATGGGTTCTCATTGTAAATTAATTCCGTAAATTTGGCAACGAGGCGAAGTGACCTTAAAGGGTTTTTAAACGAACACTACTTTTGACAGAAATACCGATTTGAAATGCACATCAATTTTCACAAATTTGATTGGTAAGTGAAGACTCCAAATGGGAAAGTACGTCGATATATATGAAAATAATTTCGTCGAAGTTGGACAAAATTAACGGTATTGTATTTACCCCCACCCTTTCCCTTAAAATCTGTTCAAAACTCGCTCCAAGCTCTCATTCAATATCATTCCAAAATCTTTCAACTTTTCAAACAATCGTCTGTGCATTCCAAATCTTTAAATGAAAGAAAATAGTTAGTGCTTATTCCAAAAATAATTTCCCTACGAATTCAAACAGCGAGATTGTAAGATAAATATATCGGGACGCAGTAGGCAAACACTGTATTGTGTATTAAGTCATTGATATATATTAAAGAACAGAACAATTAAACTTTTGCGACGCAAGGAAGTGCATATATCATAATGCAGTGTTCGACTTTCTGTTGTCAAACGAAGGGAGATCAAATGATCTGCTGTAGTGAAGAATGCATTTTTTAATATAAATCGTAATTCTTTTCTACAAAGTTGTTAGTATTGTCACATTAAAAAAGAAGGCCCACTGAATTTATAGAGGGAAATTAACTTCCATTTAGGGAATGCATTGAATCAGACGCATGACAGGGCCTAGCTGTGAAGTAATTCGAAGTTCACTTTTCAAAATTTTGGGTTCTTTCAAAGGATAGTCGACAAGTATCCTAAAACTAAAAGGGCTAAAATTCTTAACAAAAGCGAACTAGTTTTATCGTTTGCTTACCATAACTTCGTAACTTCAGCTTGTACAAGCTGAGGTTACGAGGGTTTGGTTATGCATTGAGGTTTAACTATTTATGTTTGTATATTGTGGATTCGCAAGCAAGAGTGAGGTTTGAGAAACCGCTATATTTTATCATTTTCAACGTAGAATTAATCTGTTATCCCTCAGTTGAAATTGCTTGTCTATATCTATATTATTGAGTTAGCATTCAAGCTGATTTACCTTCTTTAATGCAACGACCTGTTACTAAAGCCCCGCCCGGTCAGAGAAAAATCATAGATTTTACGGATGTGCATTAACAATATCATATAGTTTATACTTGTTTATTTTCGATTACGACGAAAGACTAAGTTTATTGAGTCGCTTTCGACACGCTTTCCTGATATTTACACTTCAATGAGAGAATTGATTGATTGAATGGGGTTTAACGCCGCTTTCAACATTTTTTCAGTTATATCGCAGCGGCTGGAGCACCTAACAATGGATTCCTGGTATATCTTTCACCAGTACAACCATCACATCCTTTCCTAGCCTCCAGCTACTATCTCACATAGGTCTACGATTATCTACCCATTGGTGAGAGACAAATAGTCGGAAAAAATGAGTGCCGCCGTCGGGGATCGAACCCGGGACCTCTTGAATGACAGTCCGACGCGCTACCAACTGTGCCATGACGGCGGCGTCAGTGAGAGAAAGGCAGTGGTTTCACCCCACTGCTTCCAAATCGTACAGCTTGATGAACTGGGGCTGGCTTTTAAGTGTTCTGCCCATAACCGCATCCAGCGAGAGTGGGGCTCGAACCATGGACCTCCGGGTCACGGGAGGAGCGCCTTAACTAATAAGCCATCAAGGCAGTCAATATTATTTGAGATCAGTAAAGAATAAAACTACGAATTTCATATTTTTTTCATAATTGATTTTAAGCTCTTGTTTCAAGCTACAAGTCAAGATAAATAAGACCTTTAATTGCTACTTTAACAATTATTGCAAGAAATGTTACCTACATTCTGACATCTTTCAGAAACTTTTATCTACATTTATCACCTGTGGGTATACTGAAAGTTGGCTGTTAACTTTCTGGGGCGCTTTTCTTTAGTAAGTGACAATGTGCAACTTATATTTCTTTTCATTAGTCAGTGACAATGTGCAACTTGTATTTCTTTTCTTTAATTAGTGACAATGTGCAACTTATATTTCTTTTCTTTAATTAGTGACAATGTGCAACTTGTATTTCTTTTCTTTAATTAGTGACAATGTGCAACTTATATTTCTTTTCTTTAATTAGTGACTATGTGCAACTTGTAATTCTTTTCTTTAGTCAGTGACAATGTGCAACTTATATTTCTTTTCTTTAATTAGTGACAATGTGCAACTTATATTTCTTTTCTTTAATTAGTGACAATGTGCAACTTGTATTTCTTTTCTTTAGTCAGTGACAATGTGCAACTTATATTTCTTTTCTTTAATTAGTGACAATGTGCAACTTGTATTTCTTTTCTTTAGTCAGTGACAATGTGCAACTTATATTTCTTTCCTTTAGTCAGTGACAATGTGAAACTTGTATTTGAGCCTGTGCGTGACATTTCTAACAATTAAAATGTGTGTGAGTTGCAAACATTGAGCGAGCAGCGTAGACAGTCACCTACTGTAAATGTTATGTTACCTAATGATGTACTTGTAAGTATTTTAAGACAAAACGCATACTGTGGACTCTGATCAGACTGTGCAGATGCACAGGCTGGTCAAAGTCTTTGCTATGTACATATATGAAATTGTTGGAAATCTCACGTACAGGCCGATTTCTTTTCTTTAGTCAGTGACAATGTGTAACTTATAATTCTTACTGTATATTGAAGTTAGTTAATAAATTTGTGAAATGGACAAGATAAACGATTTTGGAAATAGTTTCGTAATGAAATTGATTTTTTTGAATTTGGGAGATTTGAATAACAAGAGGACCTTTAGCCCTGGTCCGCTCACCTGAGTCAAAGCACCTAAGGGTAACTTGCATTTACTTTTCATTCAGATGATAAAGTTATTGAACTGTAACAAATTTGTGTAAAGGAAAATATCTTATGGTCAGACCAGTTTGATTCCACAGTCTTATTTTGACTATTTCTGTTTGAAAATACAAGATCTAAAATGTAATTGTTATCAGTGGTTGGTTTTTGCATGATCATTTTATAAGAGAATATCTGGGATAACTTTTGTACATTATTTTTATGCTTACCTTTGATATCAAGATTGAAATCTCCCGTGATAAATAAAGGTTTTATGTCTACATTAGAAACAAGTTCTTCTATTAACACTTCTAAAAAACTTGAAGAAGGCATATTTGGTGCTTTATACAGAACAACAAGCTGTATTTGGTTGGATTGATTGATTGAATGGAGTTTAACGCCGCTTTCAACATTATTTCAGTTATATCGCGGGGGCTGGAGCACCTAAAATTGGTTTCCATGTATATCTATCACCAGTACAAGCATCACATTCTTTCCAAGCCTCCAGCCGCTATCTCACATAGGTCTACGATTATCAACCCATTGGCGAGAGACAAATAGTCGGAAAGAATGAGTGCCGCCGTCGAGGATCGAACCCGGTATTTGGTTGGAAGTAAAATCCAGGCATAATATTGTAAACTCCAGTTGCTTAGAGGTGAAAGACAAACGTGTTTTGATAGGAATATTTTCCTTTACATACATAAAGGACGGAAGCTGGACAAAGGGTGATCACAGTACCTCACATGAGCACTTTGTGCTCAGGTGAGCTTAAAAAAAGTTCAAGTGTTAAATTTGACCTGAAGTACTTCCGTCTCCCCCCTGGTGGTCCAACAGTCATAATAGCTGTTTAAATTAAGTTCTATGAGCTGATTATTCTATATCAAATGAAAAAGCTGTAGGAATTCTGGTTCAGTAGAATTTTTAACAATTGTTAAATTTACCACAAAGCACTACCCTCTCCCCTTGGGTCTCTGCCCCTGGTCACAAAACAATCATGACAATATCTATTTTATCAATGTATATGAGCTGAAGACTCATGCCAAATTTAGAGCCTGTAATGTTCCTACTTCATCATCATCAGAAGGTTTAAAATTTCAAAATTGACCTGAAATACTACCCTCTCCTCCAGTGCTCTTCACATGGTAGCCAAACATTCATGGTTATAGCTATGTAAAATAGGGTCTATGAGCTGATCATCTGTGTCATACATACAGGTTGTAGGGATTCTGGTTCATCAGAAGAAGAAGGTTATGGATTTAATAAAAAAATTAACAAAGTACTACCCCTTCCCCCTGTGGCTCCGCACCTGGTGGCCCAACAGTTATGATTTTAGCTATTCTAATTATGGTCCATATGCTGATCATCCTTAGCATTTTTCTAGTCTGTAGGGCACCTAGTTTATCGGAAGAAGGTTTAAGATTTAAGAATTGCTCTGAAAAGCCGCTCCGCACCTGGTGGCCAAACATTCATGATTTTAGCTATTCCAGAAAGGGTCTATGAGCTGATCATTCATGTCAAATATAAAGGCTGTAAGCATTCTGGTTCATCAGAGGAAGACAGTTAAAGATTTCAAAATTTTCAACAAAGCACTACCCCCTCCCCCAGATGCTCTGCACCTGGTGGCCCAACAGTTATGATTTTAAGTATTGCAATTAAAGTTTAAAAGCTGATCATCCATGCCAATTTTCAAGTCTGTAGGGCTCCTGGTTCCTAAGAAGAAGAAGGTTAAAAATTACAAAATTTACCCAAAGTACTACCCCCTCCCCCCTGGTGCTCCGCACTTGGTTGCCCAACAGATATGATTTTGGCTAATTTAATTCAGGTCTATGAACTGATCAACCATGCAAATTTTCAAGTCTGTAGGGCTCCTGGTTCCGAAGAAGATTAAAGATTACAAAATTTACACAAAGTACTACCCCCTCCCCCTGGTGCTCCGCACCTGGTGGCCCAACAGATATGATTTTAGATATTTTAATTCAAATCTATGAACTGATCATCCATGCCAAACTTTAAGTCTGTAAGACTCCTGGTTGAGAAGAAGAAGAGTTTTTACGATTTTCATAAAATTTCACCTTTGGTTGCCATAGCAACCAGGGTTTTTCATGGATTTCAATTCTTTTAGCTATTTTTGAAGGGGACCACCTAAGCATCATTTCTGTAAAATTTGGTGTTAATTGGCCTAGTATTTTAGGAGGAGATTTCGTTTAAAGAAATTGTTGACGGACGCCGGACAAACCGACGGACGGACGCCGGACGAAAAGTGATCACAATAGCTCACATGAGCACTTCGTGCTCAGGTGAGCTAAAAAGGGAGACAATATAGTATCGCCATCTTCTTGAAACAGCTGTGGAATCCAATGAAAGGTCTTGTCATACACCTCTAAAATTTGAAGATTGCATCCATAAATAGGGATGGAAACAGTAACTCGATTAATCGAATACTTGATCGACGACCGAGTATCGATTACCAGTTTCACTAATCGATTAATAGAAAATAAAATAAAATAATTAGAAAAATAAATTAACAAACGTTTTTTTAAAAAAAATATTTTCAAAATATCGATCTTTTATTTCAATTCTGTACAAAGGTAATGTCTGCAGAAAAATGCTTATCTACCCATCATATCTTCCGTCGATAATTCAACTTTTTTTTTGCATGGGTTGTTTGAATCGGATTTAACGCCGTTTTATAACAATCTTTTAGTTACAAAGCGGCGGCTTGACAACCAGTGCAACCATTACATCCTTTCCTAGCCTCCAGATGCTATCTCACATAGGTCTACGATTATCGACCCAGTGGTGAGAGACAAAAAGTCGGAAAGAATAATTGCTTGAGCTTGACCTTGAATGATGACATTGCTATCCGCTGAAAGATCTCGCCATGCGAAAAGTATTTGTTAAATATCAGGGCTATGTCGCTTACCATTGCAAAAATTATCATTGTTCAAGTTTAAAATTTACACATATTAATTCGAGTCAATCATCCATGTCTATGGACTAGGCTAGCGACCGGCTGCAAGAAGCATGTCACCATGGCAACATTAGAATAGAACTTAAATAGACTTAAAATCATTTGTATAATCATGTCTCGTCGTTAAGTTTTTTAATTTTTAAGTTAAAAAGACTCAAGTTTGAATTTTATTCATGACCTTTCAATTTTAGGTTAGTGAATCAAAAACATATAACCAAAAATTTATCAAG
This sequence comes from Fragum whitleyi, assembly GCA_948146395.1. Classification (NCBI taxonomy): domain Eukaryota; kingdom Metazoa; phylum Mollusca; class Bivalvia; order Cardiida; family Cardiidae; genus Fragum; species Fragum whitleyi. The sequence goes on from OX411552.1 coordinate 60,320,302, forward strand.
ACATTTATTAATTACACTTACCAATCGTATTATGGCATTTACAAAGATTACAATGATGTAATGAGAATGCATGGTAGCCCGCAAGTCAACCAAGAGATGAAACAAGTTAAAGGTAATAGACCCGTAGTAGATCCAAAAAGTTTCCAAGTCAGGAACATTGACAGTGTTTACCGACGTTTCCTAATGATTTCATTAGGAAACACCGGTTAATATTATGAAAGTCCGTGAGTTCCGAAACGTTGTGAAACTATTTCGGGTCAACTACCTTGAATGATGACCTGCCCTTAAATCAGGATGCAAAAATGTGTGAAATTTTGGAAATTGTACTCCACTTTTGCACGTTGTTGCACGTTTTGAAGCAGGGTAAATTTTGTCAAACGATTTGCGAATGTTATAATTTTGGACGTAGGACTGTACTTCTTCCATGATGTCAAACCACAACTAAGTGTTTGTCTTTTGAAATCAGCTTTTCTCCGAACTGAAATTCGTTCGCACATATGTATCATAAAAGCAGCACAATGAAACAACAAACAAATGAAAAACTAATTTCATATCACTTAGTCAAATTTCGTTTTACAGTTAATTACATCGTGAAATTGACATTCATCCCAATCAAAACCATTCTAAATCACTCACTCATCGCTTCATTCTTTCACCCAAAATACTCACTCAAACCATCCAAAAACCCAAAACGACTTAAAAAGATGAGATCAACAATACATTCAAAATAATAAAAGCACAAAAAAAATCGCGATTCCATTGACATAATTGAAATTGTATGCGTCTGTTTAGTTCTTGAAGAAATATAAACCTTTTCATAGAACTTGTATGCATATTTTATCAAAGGGAGGTAATAAATATCGCTTATTTTGTTTATCCTGAACAAAATTAGCGATATTGGATTACCTTTCTTTAACTTCAGTAAAAAACTCACTCATCGTTCTCATTCAATTTCATTCCAGAATCATTCTTAAATCATTCACCATGTCTATTATTATAAGTTATAAGCCGATTTCACAAATTCATGTCCCCTGTAGACGAATTGTTTATCATTAAACATTTGAAACAAGATACAGAGATGCAAATAAAATTCCTTCTTGTAACATTTTTTTGTGTAACTACGATATCAATATTTCGTTTCAGTTGAAACTCTTTATCCACTGTCCATGTACTGCAGCAGGTATGAAAAATCCGCAACTGCATGCCTATGTTTGGAGTCAGTTGTATTTGAAGTTAAACCTGAAATGAAAGAAAGTACTCATTGGTTCCAAAATAATAATTCTAAAAGATAACAAGAGCACCGCCTACGGGTGCAACGCTCGCTTACATGTGCTGCATAATGAAAAAGAAAATCTTAGTCGAACAAGGGGCATTCATCTTACCAACAAAAAGCTTCCAGAGTTATCCATCTTCATAGTCTGAATAGCTCTTGTGATGGTTACCACACTTGCCAAAATTCATGAAGATATTTCCAATAATAACAGAGATATGACCAAGGTTTAAGCTTTCCACGCCAAGGCTTGCAACAACAATAACGCGAACGACGCAAAGGTGATCACAATACATCGGGTGTTCTCCGAAAACAGCCGAGCTAACAATGATATGCCATTCCGATTCGCCATGTTCATGATCGTCAGGCAAAAAAGGGCAGTCTGGGAAGTGCTTACAAAATCGACCCTAGTCAGTCTGGCGAAACAGAAATTCAATCACTCTGTTTGAATACGCATACATAAGTATGAATAAGTTTTTCGCTTTACATCTCTTTCAAGACTTTAACTACAGTTAACAACATCGTAAAATTGGCAAGGTGAATTATTTTTTAACGTTTTTGGAAGACGATTCCAATGAGATAATGCATGGCAGGATTCCATATATAGTACTACCGTAGAAGCATTTTCATTTTATGACTTACGCAAAAAAAAGATAGTAAGATGTTTAGTAAAACAGGCCCCCGATCACGTCTTATATCCAAAACTGAAATCTGGAAACCATGCCGCGGTCGTAACAAGGATCGACTTACAGAGAAATGAAATAATGTAAGAATAATTACTTCAAAACCATAAGAATCTTTCCAATCAACCACAGGGCCCCCAGATTTATGCCTTTATATTTCCTTGTAAAACTTTGATATTTATGTTCACTATCAATATTTGATGAGGCCTTGTTGGTTTCAACAAATCACTCTGAATTATTACCAAATCCTGCTGCACAATGGAAAGTATATCACTGTGCATAGTATATATATCAAACAATCCCCCACGGGAAAATCTCAATTTACCCTTTGTTTCTTGATTTAGAAATAAAGCATCGAATTTGTGAAACATATTTATGTTCATCTACGTACAGATAAAATCATCGTGAAATTGACAGCGGTTGATTTTGAAATGATTTCAAAAAGAAATGGAATGACCAAGGAGCGAGTTTTGAATGAAATTAACGGGAAGTAATCAAATATCGCTAATTTTGTCCAATTTGTCGAAATTAGCGATATTTTTACTTTGGTTTTTGAGTGTCCTCACGGACAAATTAGACGCTTAAAAACCTACGCCATCTAGTAAAATTATGGATTTTTTTTTTTACTTGAGTGTTTGGAATGAATGTATGGACCTCTGTAATAAAACTTAAAACCTTGAAACATCCTAAAATTGAATGCACTGTATAGGTACCTTCTTCTTAACCATTTTCTACAGTCTTGTACAGTGAACAACATCGTGAAATTGACAAAGTGAATGATTTTGGAGTGATTTAGGAGTGAAATTGAATGAGTGTACGGAGCGAATTTTGAGTGAATTTAATGGGAGGTAATCCGATATCACAAATTTTGTTCAGGATGAACAAAATTAGCTATATTGATTGTCTCCCTTTAATAAACAAGAGGACCATGATGGTCCTAGATCGCTCACCTGACTCTCTTTGACCCCTGGGACATCACATCATTTAAATAGGCAGATGTCATAAAGGAGATAATTTCTACACAAAACCATGTGTCAAGAAGTTCCGGACAAAATTGTGACCTCTTGAGTTATAACAAGAAAATTATCATTAAGGCTCCCTTTCCTGTGATATGGCATGGATCCATTCCATTTTCAAAAGGGTTAATCTTTGTGACTTGACCATCATACTGACCAAGTTTCATGAGGATTGGGCCATTTTTATGGCCTCTAGAGCGTTAACAAGATAATTGTCATGAAGGCCCCTTTTCTCGTGATATTGCATAGATCCTTCTCATTTTTGAAAGGGTTCATCCATGTGATTTGGCCAACATTCTGACCAAGTTTCATGAGGATGGGGCCATTTTTTGTGGCCTCTAGAGCGTAAACAAGAAAATTGTTATTAAGGCCTCTTTTCCTGTGATATGGCATGGATCCTTCCCATTTTCTATAGGATTAATCCTTGTGACCTGACAAACATTCTGACCAAGTTTCATGAAGATTGGGTCATATTTGTGGCCTCTAGAGTGTAAATAAGATAAATGTCATCAAGGCCCCTTTTCCCGTGATATGGCATGGATATCTCCAATTTTAAATAGGGTTAATCCTTGTGACCTGACAAACAATCTGACCAAGTTTCACGAAGATTGGGCCATATTTGTGGCCTCTGGAGCTTAAGCAAGAAAATTGTCATTAAGGCTCCTTTTCCTGTGATATGGCATTGATCCTTCCCATTTTCGATAGGGTTAATCCTTGTGACCTGGCCAACATTCTGACCAAGTTTCACGAAGATTGGGCCATATTTGTGGCCTCTAGAGTGTAAACAAGAAAATTGTCTTTAAGGCCCCTTTTCCTGTGATATGGCATAGATCCTTCCCATTTTCGATAGGGTTCATCTTTGTGACCTGGCCAACATTCTGATCAAGTTTCATGAAGATTGGGCCATATTTGTGGCCTCTAGAGTGTAAACACTAAGATTGTTGACGCCGGACGACAGACGACACACGACGGACGACGGAAGACGGACGACGGACATTCAATGATCACAAAAGCTCACTTTGAGCACGATGTGCTCAGGTGAGCTAAAAATGCAAACAAGTTCTACACATAGCACCCTATTCTTCAAGAACCAATGAGGTTCTAACAATTTGAATTCTCAGTGAAATCGCGATTTTTCTCTCAAATTTTATTTTGAATGACGTTGATTCTATATTTTTAATGGGTTTGAGCGTTTTTGAATGGTTTGAGTGAATGATTGGAATGAATGATTGGAGCGCTGAGTGAGCGATCTAAAATGGTTTTGATTGAGGTGAATGTCAATTTCACAATGTTACTAACTGCAGGTTTTTCTACTTCCAAAAGTTCTATCTAAAAAAGCCATCACTTCAACAGATAATCTAACACCAATCCACAGACGCAATGCCAATATGGCGCTCCAGAAAAATGTAGTTTTCTTGTTAAAAGTTAAAAATATCATTTATTTATTGATTTCCTTTAGTTTCAAGAACTAAAATGAATGGCATTAACAAGTCAATACTATCGAGAACTAACTTCCGAGGGCCATGTACTAAGATGCGATTTTTTTTAACGATATGCTTTGTTATCTGAAGTTTCTTGTCGTTCAAAAGATACCTCCTAAAACACATTTTCAAAACCCTGCCAGACCGTGACAAGTCAAGCGCAAAATGGTCATTAATATTCCTCTCACAGACTACCCCGATTAATTAATCTAATTTGAACAAAAGCATGAAGATCGCCAACAAAAGCGTGAACCCCTAGTTATTTACACTTGTTAGGACTCCACTCAACAAATCACATTAAGAAAACTGATATTTGTTGTGAGGTCGCCAGACAGGGTCACGTGCCCCCGTGCCACTATTTTTATTCACATTTTATTGTTGATTTTCACCCTGCAAAAATAATGAGCATCAACAAGATGATTTCTGTTAAAATAAATCTGTGTATACTTCTGCAAAAGTTAAGCCAATCCGAATTTAATAAATTCTAAGTAAATACAGTTAGTTACATCGTGAAATTGAAGTTCACCTCAATCAAAACCATTCTAAATCGCTCACTCGGCGCTCCATTAATTCTTTCCAAACTCTCATTCAAACCATTCAAAAACGCTCAAACCCATTGAAAAATATAGAATCAACAACGTCAATCAAAATAAATCTTGATAGAGAAATATCGCAATTTCACTGACATAATTCAAATTGTTAGCTGCGCATAGGCTAATTGAAGAAATAGGAAGTTATGTATAAAACTTGTATGCATATATTATAAAAGCGAGGTAATCAATATCGCAAATTTTGTTCAGAATGAACAAAATTTGCGATATAGGATTACCTCCCATTAATTCCACTCAAAACTCGCTCCACACACTCATTCAATTTAATTCCTGAATAATTCCAAAATCACCCCATGTCAATTTCACAATGTCGTTAACTGTACAATTAACCTGGCATCTGATCGTCGATCTATCAAACTGTCGTATCAAACTTGAATAAGATATTTTGATTACCAACGATCGGTATAATGCGAAAACATATTTACGTTGAAAATCTAAAGTGAATGCATCGGTAGATATCTCTAAAAATGAATGAGCTTCATATATAGATTAAATCGACAAGACTTAAGCAAGATAGCATAAATGTTGCAAAATGGAGGCAAAAAGTAACATAAAAAATTCCATCTGAAAGAGCATAGTTGATTTGTAAGGCGATCTATGAATTTTGACACAAATAGTGTTACATTCTATTATTATAAGATTAAAAGACTATTTTCTGCAGAATAATCAAGCGTTCAAATCAGCTGATTCAGCCGTAATCTTGATTACTGAGGAGTTTGGTATTTGTCAAGCCCTTGGTTGACTTGATACAAAGACAAATGAAGCTGCGTCCCTTGGGTGCTCTACTGTTTTGTTCCGCCAATAAATGAAAATTCACCGTTTTTGTCATCAAGTCCCGTTTATAAAATTGACCATCTGTTGCGAAGTTAGAGCTGTGGACTGGCTTTAATCATGAGCCTCAGCTTTATGCCTAATTCAATTTGATACTATTTGCTTAACCCTTCACCTTTACATAGAACGCGTCTTTTGTCTGATGGGAACACCAGGGTTAAGAAATACAGCTGAAATTACTAATACAATTTTTAATAGTGATTTTCTTTTGTCCATACTTTAAGTGTGTGTGTGTTTAGTATTACGTCGTTCCCTTATCTAAACCATTTAGACTGAAATACCTTCACAATTTCATTATGGCCATTCCGTAATAATTTCTAATGTCATTTCAGAATGAAAATTCCTTTTCCGTAAAATGAAATAGCAAATGGTGTCAAAAACAATGTCAAATTTGGCATTAATAAAGAATGGTCAAAATTAGCTCGTAAGTTTCCATATATTTCATATACATGTACGCAAAGAACAAAGCCCCTGGTTAGCCTGTGCATCTACGCAGTCTGACCAGAGTCGTGTATTCTCGTTGTTTGTTTGGTTGGCCAGGCAGCACAAAGTATGTTTATAACACACACATGTTGTCGTGCACAAGTTCATTAAGAAAATGTCTAAGTTTAGCAACGTTATCAACAGCTTCCTTCCACTTGACCTGTTGGTTTCTCACAGTGCCTATATTAAGCGGTGTTCCATTGAATTTCCTGGATGCATGGTCAATATCCGAAGAATAGGGCAATGGATTGGCAGATGGGCAGACCTATATTTAGTCCCCTTAAATATTTACGGTTCAGAAAGCAATGAACTTTCCATCAGCAACTTGTTTCTAAATGAACTTAAAATCATTTTCAAACTTCATACTAGTATGTGTAGCAGAGACAATGATAAATGTATATACATTACATTTCTGTTGATATCAAAAAACACATTAAAGAACTATATTAAAATATATTTTAAAATGTACACTGAACTATCACTCGAGTACGTAAGGCATCATGTATAATAAATCAAAATGGGCAAAATTCCAATAGTACCGATTAAATGCAATTAAGGGCCATAAAAATTCAAAATAGACATAATCAATTCGAAGAAAATGAATAAAGAAAATACAATTAAACATCATCTAGTTTTTAAGCAATTACTGAAGTAGAGAACAATTCATAACAAGCATTCAATCTACTATTTTGAAATTCAACAGAAGTTTGAGGGAAAATGGTGAAAGCTTATGTAACACAAAAATATCTTTTGCGTCTGTCTAAGGATTTTTCTTCAAAGTAGAACTTACTTAAACTGAACCTCTACAAGCTCGTAGAAGTTTTCGTCTGAAAGTGCCTATTTTTAGACAGGGCTCAAATTTTTCCAGTCGTGTAAAAATTTAAATCATCCCCTTCACAAAAGACAAGAACTGTCTTAGTCACGGTGGGGTCGCCTTTGTCTGAGATACAGGTTCTCCCAAATTTGTAATACAATGGAAGACAAAACCGCCCAACAGGGTGCTGGAGTTCTAACCCAACTATGTAATTAGGCAATATCTTTCCTTTCTTTTTTTGACAATGTACCTCAATGAAATTGAAAGTCAAATGTTTTAATGACCAATCTTCAATGATAAAAGCTGTTTTGATACGTTGTGTAATTAACTATATAAAATATATATTATTTCCCTTTGCGGATTTTTTTTTATTTTCTTTCTTGAAAAATTACAATTTCCCACAAGATGTCATACACAAAAACGTTGGCTGTTATTGATGAATGAAAAGATAACCAACCAAGTTGTACAACAAATAAATTGCCGTCTAAGCAATATTCAATATTTACAGATTTTTTAAGATGAATGTCCATTTTTCTCAATGGGACATTGGTGGAAGGTGTATATCATAACATACACATACACATGATGGTTTTCGAAATATAAGATTACAGGGTCTTTTTTCGTACATTTTCAATTGTTCATAAGCTTAAAAAAATGAGGAACCTTAAAAGCCGGTCAAACTATGCAATATTAATGTAGGTTGTCTTAATGAGCAAGATACTGATGAATTAATTTATCAATGATCACAGTATTTTACAGTAAAGAGCATTTCAATTGCAATCTGATTAATTTAGAAACACAACGAGGATTATGATAAAATTATAAAGATATTTTCAAAAATACAAATTAATTCAACAAAAGAGTCAAATATATGAAGAAAATTTTAGAAATTTTCTAAAGTACAGTTCAACTTATTTCCAGCTTATACGCCACACTGTTTGAAACATTAAAACAGACACAGTTAAGGGTTTCAAAAACGAGGAGACAACAATTAAAGACACTAAAAATTGTTCTTTTTGAATCCCTATTGTTGAGCTTAGGGGCCATTAAATATCGAAGATTGGCAGGACATGTGCGTCTCATGTACGAATTACGAATCCTTTTTTAGAGAATTATGGGATTTGGCCGGGCCATTTGTCACTCGGTCTGAATAGCCCACGATAATGAAATATTTTTTGACACTTTTGTTTTCAGACTATTCAACAAAGCATGATCACCCAGGAGAGGGTATTTATGTCTTGTAATGATTGTTTATTCGATTGACCATTGTCTTCATTATTTTGTTCTCCCCCTTGACCATCCCCGACATAAATCTTAAACAAACTCATTTACAGATTTGCAAGAGCTTGGCAAGACTATTGTATAATGAACACATGCAAAAACATGCATTTTGCAATAGAATCCAAATGTCTCATTTTCCATAATAAACAGTCAAAACTTTGCAATATGGCTCTTGATATCAACAGTCTTCAATAGTCTCCAATGAACTGTCGGTAGTGACCAATTTAAGTTTCATCGCCCAAATGACCTTAAGTGACATTTCCCATAATTAAAGCCAGTGAATTGTCAAGTTCATCAGCTCGTTTGATCTTAATGCGACATCCAGTTATTGGCGGGGTCGATTCTTTTTATGTTGTTGTTTCATTTTTTTAAACTTACGTGTGTGTAAAATTGTAATAGTCATTTCATCGGAATCAGGAAGGAAATGATAAATGCGGACGAATGAAAATTTATTCCAGACACGCAAATTGTATTCTGAAAGGGAGAAAAACTTCCAAATCTTAACAAAACTCGGTTTAACTTTGCACTTACATATATATGCAGTTTGTTTGGACATTATTATCGACTCTATTTTTTAAACTTTAGTTGTTCTCTAACCAATCTGTTCAATTTCTTTGTAGGAATGAGTGAGTATATCAATAAAAGAATTTTTTAGACGTTAAATACGAAAATGCAAATGGTTTCACAGCATATCGTCAGTTAAGGTCATTCAGTGTAAATATAAGTAATTGGAAACCAGAATAATCAGACAGCAGACAAGACAAAAAACATCAGCAACCCAAGAAATGAAACCAAATATAGGTAATAATAATTTTCTTTACACCTGTTACTGTACATAGATTTATAAGCTTCCACGTTCTTCACCTCATCTCATCAGGTATTTATTAAATGGCTTATTGAGTACTTTTTCCCAGTAAAAACAAGTGCATGTCGTATTGCGATGCAATACAGGAGTCCCCCACCGGATAACAAAAAATCCTCTCTTATAATATACCTCCTACTTAATAGATCTATAACTGTAAAAGTTTAAAGTTGCAAGCACTTATAGTTTAGGAGATATGATCGGGACAAGAATGTAAGACTAAAAAACAACAAAGGGCAATAACTCTAAAAAGTGACATGGCAGAGAAACAGTTCTTCTACATGACACTTGTCCTTGATAAGATCTATCAGTGTACTAAGTTTGAAGTTGCTAGCACTTATGGTTTAGAAGATATGATCCGGACAAAAATGTAAGGGTAAAGACAACAAAGGGCAATAACTCAAAATTTGGGCGTGGCAGAATAACAGTTCTTGAACATGACCATTGTCCTCAACAAGATCTATCACTGTAAAAAGTTTGAAGTTGCTAGCACTTATAGTTTAGGAGATATGATCCTGACAAGAATGTAAGGGTAAAGACAACAAAGGGCAATAACTCAAAAAGTGGGTGTGGCTGAGTTACGGATCTTGAACATGACACTTTGCCTCAATGAGATCTATAAGCGTACAAAGTTTGAAGTTGCTAGCACTTATAGTTTAGGAGATATGATCCTGACAAGAATGTAAGGGTAAAAACAACAAAGGGCAATAACTCAAAAAGTGGGCGTTGCAGAGTAACAGTTCTTTAACATGACACTTCTCCTCAATGAGATCTATAAGTGTACAAAGTTTGAAGTTGCTAGCACTTATAGTTTAGGAGATATGTTCTGGACAAGAATGTAAGGGTAAAAACAACAAAGGGCAATAACTCAAAAAGTGGGCGTGGCAGAGTAACGGTTCTTAAACATGACACTTCTCCTCAATGAGATCTATAAGTGTACAAAGTTTGAAGTTGCTAGCACTTATAGTTTAGGAGATATGTTCCGGACAAGAATGTAAGGGTAAAAACAACAAAGGGCAATAACTCAAAAAGTGGGCGTGGCAGAGTTATGGATCTTGAACATGACACTTCTCCTCAATGAGATCTATAAGTGTACAAAGTTTGAAGTTGCTAGCACTTATACTTTAGGAGATATGATCCGGACAAGAATGTAAGGGTAAAAACAACAAAGGGCAATAACTCAAAAAGTGGGCGTGGCAGAGTAACGGTTCTTGAACATGACACTTCTCCTCAATGAGATCTATAAGTGTACAAAGTTTGAAGTTGCTAGCACTTATACTTTAGGAGATATGATCCGGACAAGAATGTAAGGGTAAAAACAACAAAGGGCAATAACTCAAAAAGTGGGTGTGGCAGAGTAACGGTTCTTGAACATGACACTGCTCCTCAATGAGATCTATAAGTGTACCAAGTTTGAAGTTGCTAGCACATATGGTTTAGAAGATATAGCCCGGACAAAAGCGTGACGGACAGACGGACGGACGGACGGACGGACAGACGGACGGACGGACGGACGGACGGACGGACGGACGGACAGACAGACGGAATCGAGCAAACCTATAGTCCCCCAACCGGTAACCGGTGGGGGACTAATTACTCCCCGGGTCGGTACTATACTTTCTATTATCGAAAATAACGTCTGTCTAAATATAATATAGTCCAAAACTCTCTATACGGTTAGTAGCATAGTGGAATTGTCATTTGCTTCGATCAAAAACCATTTTAAACTCAAAACTCAATTTATTCACCCCATACACTCAAAATTCGCTAACAAGAGTATTCACAAAATACGCTATTACGGAATATTTAAAACAAAGGCCCCTGTTTCAGTAACAGTAAATCATCACGAAAATCAGCGACATGCGTACAGTTAACAACATCGTGAAATTGACAATGTGAATGATTTTGGACTGATTTAGGAATGAAATTGAATGAGTGTGTGGAGCGAGTTTTGAGTGAATTTAAAGGGAGGTAATCCTAGATAGCAAATTTGTTTATGATAAACAAATTTAGCTATATTAATTACCTCCCTTTAACAAAAAATGCATACACATTCTATACATAGCTTCCTATTTCTTCAAGAACCTATGAGGCGCTAACAATTCGAATTATGTCAGTTAAATTGCGATTTTTCTCCATCAAAATTTATTTTGAATGGCGTTGATTCTATACCTTTCAATGGGTTTGAGCGTTTTTGAATGGTTTGAGTGAGTGTTAGGAATGAATGATGGGAGCGCTGAGTGAGGGATCTAGAAAGGTTTTGATTGAGGTGAATGTCAATTACACGATGTAATTAACTGTATGGTCATATCATGAGGAAGATTTTATGAAAGTGTCGTGCAAATCTGTTTATTATTGAAAGAGGATTTGTGTTAACAAGAGTTGAACGTACGGGCGTACAGAGGAGGAAGATACCCCAGTATATGTCCACCTTCGAAGGCGTATAAAATAATTCGTCATCGTCCACAGCGACAAAACCTATACCAGAAGGTGTAGGACATATTAATGTACTACAGTTTCATTAAAGTTAGAAATGCATACATGTTAGTTTGTATGCCAAATATTTTTATTCTCATTCATTTGCCATATATTAAGTGGCGGTTTTCGAACCATAAAATGTATTTAAGTAATAAACCATTGTTTGTTTGACTAAGGTTTAACACAACTTTTTATCATTTTCCGGTCAAAATGCGCCGCTGAAGCACCTTAAAATGGATTCCTGTTATTATTCACAACCAGTACTACCATTACATCCTTTCCAAACTACCATCCCACTGAAGTTTACTTTATCTACCGTTAGTGAAAGAAATATGTCAGAGTGGATATCTGCAGAGGATCAAACAATAACATCTAATATTTAAAAACCATTGTATAGTACACATTGTCTAAATAAATAAGTCTAAATACTATTTTGTGTTGTCATTTCATACCAACTGGGAAGTGTGTTTCATGCCATGTAATACCAAGTCAGAAGAGTATTTCATGTCACTTCATACAAAGTCAGAAGTGTATTTCATGTCACTTCATACAAAGTCAGAAGTGTATTTCATGTCACTTTATACACAGCCAGAAGTGTTTTTCATGTCATTTCATACCAAGTAGGAAGTGTATTTCATGTCATTTCATACTAAGTCAGATTTGTGTTTCATATCATTTTATACCAAGTCAGAACTGTATTTCATGTCACTTCATACCAAGTCAGAACTGTATTTCATGTCATACATACCAAGTTAAAAGTGTATTTTATTTTAACCTAAAGTACTTTGTTTTCCATAAAATCTCACACAGAAAGTATGAGAAAATGTCTGGATGAAGTCAATCTGTTGAAGCATCATTTCATTGCTCAATCTCTTTGTCTCACGATCATAAATCTTCATCACGGCAATTACAGGCTTCTCAAGTCGGCTTTAAAAGATTTGTTGCTTTTTTTTAAATTTATCTATATCACCGTCTTTTCTGTCTATTATTGCATTTCAACTGGAATGATTTACATTGTCTGGGTGAGGTTTTATTTTCTTAGATTCACCGAATGATTAGTCAGAACAATGAAGGCATTGTTTTTACAGAGCAATAACCTCGGTTTCATACTAGCATCTTCAATAAATCCAAAACTCTCTGTCCTTTCTTAATTCAAATTTGTGATTTTTTCTTTAAACAGACAGGAGGAGAGGTTTAAGATTTATTTCAGGCACCAACCACCAAGTTTTAACATCAAAGTTGTAAAATGACATTGACATAGGCTAAATTTGTAGCCTAAGTGAATAATGTGAAATATTCAGTGCGTAAAAAGAAAAACAACTAATTCTAAAACAAACTGAATTCAAAAGTAACATACAAGATAAACTGCATATAAATGATAAGTGGATAGAAAAAGGACTAGAAAGCTATGAATAGCTTGAGTTGCTCCACAGACTTGAAATTCTTGTAATAGCAAATCAAAGTTTTGACTAAATTTCTAAATATTTTGGGTTCTACTGATGTTGAAAATGATTTTCAAAGTTTCGACTATATAACCTATAGAGACAATTACCTCAGCCCATAAAAGACATATATTTCATGCAATGACAATAATTGTTGGCTGCATGACACCAAAGGATCATACCACTGAAGTTTGATTGATATTAGTTACATTTTGAAACTAGAAAGCCATGAATCACTTGAGTCGCTCCACAGGCTTGAAATTCTTGTAAAGCAAATAAAAGTTTGACTAGATTTTTAGATATTTTGGGTTCTACTGAAGTTGAAAATGATTTTCAAAGATTCAACTATATAACATATAGAGAAATGACCTCCACCCATAAAAGACATATTTTTCATCCAATAACAAAAATTGTTTGCTGCATGATAATGGGTCACCCAAAGATCATACAAAGAGTTTGATTGATATCCATCAATTACATTCTGGGGAAATGATTTTCAAAGTTTCCACTAGGTAACATTTTGAGAAATGACCTCCGCCCATAAAATGCACATTTTTCATCTGATCACAATCATTTTTGGTAGACTTATAAAGGGTCTCTCAAGAATCAATCCAGTGAATTTAAGTTGATATCCATAGATTACATTCTGAGCAAATGATTTTCAAAGTTTCCACTATATACCATATTGAGAAATGACCTCCGCCAATGAAATACATATTTTTCATCCAATCACTATAATTTTGAGTAGATTGATAAAGAGTCACTCAAGGATTACTCAAGTGAAATTTGGATGATATCTGTCAATTAGATTCTGAGAAAATCATTTTCAAAGTTACCACTATATGACATATAGAGAAATGACCTCCGCACATAAAAAACATATTTTTCATCATATCATAATAACTTTTTGTAGACTGATAAAGGGTCACTCAAGGATCATTCCAGTGAAATTTGGTTGATATCTATCAGTTACATTCTGAGAAAATGATTTTGAAAGTTTCCACTATATAACATATATAGAAATGACCTCTGCCCATAAAATGCACATTTTTCATCTGATCACAATAATTTCTTGTAGACCAATAAAGGGTTACCCAAGGATCATTCATGTAAAATTTAATTGTTATCCATTGATTAGAATCTGAGAAAACTCACTTTTTACCATATTTGGAAATTAGCCACGCCCATTTAAACCATGTTTTTCATTGGATCAAAATTTCTTGAACAACTTTGAAAGAGGGTCACCCAAGGATCTTTCCTGTGAAGTTTCTGAGGAGAAGATTTTTAAAGAAAAAGTTTGCGACCTGATGCATGTACAGACAGACACACGAAGAACACAACGCCATGACAATAGCACCAGTGGCCTTTGGCCAGTTGAGCTAAAAATGAAGACCCTCATAAAAATTGAGAAAAGATTTATTCATTTAACATAAATTATCATTAATTGCAGGTCTTAATAATCCATTTTTTTATTTCTTTTTTTTTTATTCAGGAAATAGTCTCAAAACATGTTCATTATATATGAAATGGATTTTAATGATTCTAATACTTCTTAAAATAAAGGAATCTCAACCAAATCATTTATGCACGGGACAATAGGACAGTTTAATTACCCAGTGAGGGGATTATGAATTCAAGCATGCATAAGGAAGACGGCCAGATGTTCAAGAAATACTAATTTAAACTAATGACTTTCCTTTCTTTTGACAAATTCAATCCTTGAACTTTCTATTTTAATATGAGATGATTCACAAAAGGGGTCCATTTATCACTGTTGAAACTTGTTTAGTTTCACTATAGCGGTCCAGTCGATCTTTCTTTGGGGATCATCACTTTTCTAAGTGACTTTATTTCAAAATGCATGTTTGTTTGAATGGGGATTTAAGCCACTTTCAACAATTTTAAATTATATGGTGGAGGCTGGAGCAACTTACAATGGATTCCTGGTATTTCTCTCACACCAGAACTACCATTACATTCTTTCCTAGCCTCCAGCTGCTTTCCCACATAGGTCCACAATCATTCAAAGTTTATTTAAAAGATTCTCACTGAATTAGTAATATGTATTAAAATAAGTTTGATTGTTTGAATGGGTTTTACGCCGCTTTAAACATTTTCGCAGTTATATCTTGGCGGCCGGAGCACCTTACAATGGATTCCTGGTATTTCTTTCACCTGCACTACCATTACACCCTTTCCTAGTCTCCGACTGCCATCTCACATAGTTTTACGATTATCTACCCATTGGTGAGAGACAAACGTCGGAAAGGATATTTGCCGCCATCGGGGATCGAACCCACAACTTCCAGATTGGAAGTCTTATGCCTAACCAACTGCGCTATGGTGGCGGCGTATAAAGATAAGGTCTAGTGACTATCTTTATAAATATATCTAATAAAGTGATGACTCTTGTCAACCAGTGCCTCTGAACAGACTACCCCGAGTCTTGGCTTGATGTAATTTGCAAAATTGTTGAAAATGTTAACCACATGATCAAATATGGATTTATATTTGGAATCAAAATTAATATGGGTGAAAGTAAGACTACAGTTAACAACATCATGAAATTGACAAGGTAAATGATTTTGGAATGGTTTAGGAATGAAATTGAATGAGTGTGTGGAGCGAGTTTTGAGTGAATTTAATGGAAGGTAATCCAGTATTGCAAATTTTGTTCAGGATGAACAAAATTAGCAATATTGATGACCTCCCTTTAATGAAATATGCATACAAGTTCTAAAGATACCTTCTTTTTCTTCTAGAACCTATAAGGGGTTATTATTTAACGTATAATTAGAATTATGTCAGTGAAATCGCGATTTTTCTTTATCCAAATTTGTTTTGAATGATGTTGTTGATTCTATATTTTTCCAATGGATTTAAACGTTTTTGAATGGTTTGAGTGAGTGTTTCGAATGAATGACTAGAGCGCTGAGCAAGCAATTTAGAATGCTTTTGATTGATGTGAATGTCACGATGTAATTAACTGTTACAGTATTATACAGATTTATTAGAAAGTAATATCATATATTTTTATTCCCCTCAGTACACATGTAATATTATGGTCATACAAGCTTTTTTTTATCAAATACAACTTTGGTTGAAAATTAACTTTATCAACATATTATTCAACAGCTCCAAACAAAAAAGATTGTTGAAACATGTGCTATGTTGTCCAATGAATTCTAAAGAAGCACCCACTCTTTGAAGATCAAAAAGAATATGAAGGATCTCTTGAAAGAGATCTAACTAACAAATATGCTGGAAAAATCGACATGAAAATAATATTGAAACATAATTTTTATGGTCCATTGGATGAGTCCATAGAGTGATTTTCCTGGTGATATTTAAGGCCAATAGAGTTGCAGATAAACAACTGTTAGTCTGTAACAAGTTGCTCTGATGTTTCCAATGACACTTTATGAGTTATGAAAATGTTTGAAAAATATTGTCAGCATTTTTTTGAAAGTGATGATTGCACTAAAAAATCTGTAATATGTTTTCATATACTCTCTTATCTTATGCTACAATCGAGAAAAATTGAGGTTCTTTTTAAACTTAAATTGATTATCAATAAATGGAGTCTTGCTAGATCAAAACTATCCTTTAACAAGCTTTATATTTAAAGGGTTGTCTAACTTCTGATGACAGATTTTTATCCCTAATTCAATCTAAATGTTCTAAGTAGAAAGAGTAATGATTGTTATAATTGATTTTCGCATCAAGTACATGTATTTCTATTTAGTTCCCAGACTTGAGCATTAGGCATTATGCATGTAACTAGTAACTTGGGTTAATACAAACATAGAAAAACTATGACTGTGTGTTCTTTTTGTTTCTTTTTCTTTCATTTCTTAAACATTAAGAGATACATTTTCATTCATTACTTGGCCACTTGTGACAAAATAGCTATTGATGTTCAAGACATGAAAGACAAATATTTCATCCATTAAAGCAAACAGTTATTAACTTACTATGTAACAAATATTCCAAAAATATTTTTAAGGTCAAAATGAGGAAGATTAATTGGGACAATAAAAATAACCGTTTCTATTTTGAGTACCAGTTAACAACAATATTCACCAGACATGATAAGAGCAGGGATATTTCTGGACCAACTCAGGATGGGCCATTGAAATGGGCCAATGGCCCATGGCCTATTCAATTACATATAAAATCTTAAGATTTTGATGGGCCATATTCAAAATTGATGGGCCATTAGGAAAAAGTGGTGGGCCCAAGAATCCTTAATACCCATCCTAGAATAAAATAAGCATCAGATTTGAATAGATTATATATGGAGCCCATCCAAAACTGTAATCAGATTTAGCCTAAAACAGATAGTTTGTCCTCAAAATCAGTTCGGCCCATCCAAAAATAATCCCTGAAGAGTTAACATTTAAAAAAGGGTTAATGATGCAAAAAGTTGCACAAAATTATGCAAATTCGATGTCCCCCAGAATGTCCCATTGTATCGGTTTACCGTCTCCGTCTGGATCTCATGTAAACTTTATAGCCCTTACAGGCTCCCGCTGACGACTCCCTAGACATCTGATAATGACAGAAATATATGCCAAAGGGGTCCCCTAACCCTTCATCTTTTTTTTTCCGTTGAGAAGTGCAGTTGATAACTTTAAAGTAATAGTTGATTGTTCAATAAAATATAAGAACAATTATTGGATTGTTCCAGAAAATATAATAATGTACACATACAGAGATATATGTATGATATACAAACGTCCAAAGGACTCAGATTTTTGGCTTGGACGGGCGCAGGTCCTCTCATATGGTATAGGACATAGAAGATATTTTTTTATTTTCGCTGAAAGATCGAAATTTACTTCATCTCGTGATCATATGGTTATATTTACATTCGTGGGGATCTTTTATTATTGAATTCATTATTATTTTTTATGCTTTCCTTGTGTTAAAGTTAACATATTAAACAATGCCCGAGATTAAGCTACCCAAAATGGATAGACATCTACTCATGAAAACATCTTCTGGAAAGGATTGAAGACTTTCTTCAATTTCTGAATTTCAAAATGTCTTTTTTAATGTATGAATAAGCTCCTAGGGACTCGCATGATAGATTTGATAGTCCTAGCTAGTTAACGTTATATTAGAGTTTTAGACAAGCAAAGTCTACGCCCTTTACATTTTGATCATGTCATCTGTCGGAATATTGAAATGGTATTTCTGAAGTCAATGGAGTTAATTTTGTGTTTAAAGCATAAATCTTGTATCTATGTTACAAAATGAATTACTAGATTTCCTTTAAAACAAGATAACCAAACCTCATCAAGAATAGAAACAACTTTTCAATTCTAGACTAGGTTAAGAAAGCTTGTGCCAAAGAGAGTATATACAACATCAGTTGCCCAATGTTTGACCAAGTGTGACTGAATAAATTGGCAAAGATCTGCTTATTCAAAAGCCCGAATTTTCAGCTCAGAGCTGAATTTTCAATCTTCATTTCATTGAAATACTCGAAGAATGTTGAATATGTTGCAATTGGGAAATAGTTATACATCATGTGTTAAATAGCAAAGTGGCAATTAAAGCTTACAGAACAATTTTCTTCAGTATTGTTAAATTTCAATTACAAAATTATAGGTAATTTGAGGTGCACGTTCCCAGCAAACCTACCAAATATCCACAATTAGGGAAAACAAAATTCCTCCAAATCGTCGCCATATCTTATGTTAACAGCATATAAAGGGAGTCATTTTATTTTAAGATTTCCCAACATGGTCTTTTTTGCCTCATTTAAAGTCTATTCTAGGTATTTTCAAAATGACAATTAACATACATCAATTCAATTTCAAATTGAGAAATTCTAATTGGATCAGATTCAATACTTAGTCTTGTAAATGCACAATACTCTTGCTTAACTCCCTTATTGAATGAACACATAATGAACCATTCTTATGCTGTTCAAAGAATATTCCTGTTTGAAAAAAGGCTTGGCAGAATGTAAAGCCTAAGATCAGCTTGCACGGATATGCCAAATATTAACCCTTGTCTTGCTGAATAAAAACCTTGATAAAATTGAATCAAAATCATAGTGCTCAAAGCACTGGATGTACTTATTGTGAGTCAAACTTTAATTTTCACAATGAAATTTTTAAACTTTTCTTTTTTGACAAAGGACAATCAGGTGGTATAGACTAAAAGCAGACTGCACATATGTGCAGGCTAATCTTTGTTTATACCTCCTGCCAAAACAGGAATATTCCAGGTTCAGCATGACAAGAGTTAATCTTTTAACTTCTCCTTTGAATTTTGCACCTTTTTTTCATCCAAGCTATTATCTTTCCATCCATTAAGAATCGAACATTCGAGGAAGGATTAAGTTCAATTTTAAAAGAGTCTGACAGAAATTTATGAAGATGCACGATAATCACATGCAATTAAAACAAAAACAACAGGCTTGAAGGGACAGAGAGAACTGTAAATTTCATGAAAACCTGGAATTTTCACTTGTAGCAAAACTAAGGCAGTAATCAACAGTCGGTCCTGAAATGCTTTGACATTATGAAAATTCTCTAAGTAGTCAAGAGTTGACAAAAATAGTAATTAAATAGAGTATAATCGTTTAATTCAGTGTAAGATCAATACATATTTCTGGGGTGTGGAATTGCCATGCCCAACTTGTCTGACATGGACTTCCTCCCTGGGGCCGGGTACATTTTGAGAGACCACTTGTCTGTGAACAAGTAAATTCCAGGGCAGATCTTGGTATGGCACTATATAGATCAAGAGTAAAGCTTATTTTTTGTATCAGAGTAGAAAATACTGTTCGGGGTTACTTGTCCAAGTAAATACCGCAGCAAATATTGTAATAGCACTAAATAGTTTGATTGATTGATTTTAACACGAATTTCAATATTTTTTCAGTTATATCACGTTGGCTGGAGCACCAAACAATGGTTTCCTGGTATTTTTTCCACCATTACAACCACCACATCCTTTCCTAGCCTCCAGCTCACATAAGTCTACGATTATCAACCCATTGGTGAGAGACAAATTGTCGTAAAGAATGAGTGCTGCCTTCGGGGATCGAACACGGGACCTTTACCATAACAGTGCAACATTCTACCAACTGCGCTATGACAGTGGCACTAAAATAGATCAATGAGATTAATAAGCTTAATGTTTGTATAAAAGGGTAAGAAACACTGTTTTTAAGGAAGAAAATGTTGGGTTCCAATTTGTTGGACACAAAATAAAGATTCAACAGAATAAGGGTTTAAGATCTAGACAAGGTAATAGAATTCTGATATATTTTACATCAACAGCTAGTTTTAAAACAAATTGGGTATTATAAACATAATAGGATACAAACCATCTATCATTTCTAGAAATTTCATGGTAATGACTTAATTATATTTCCTCCCTAAGTCAAAGAAATGGGTGAACAATTTTTGTACTCATATTTATATAAGGCACACATATCATCGGTGGTCCTGAAAAAAGCTGCCTGAGTTATATAACATGTCCATTTAGCTGTACGGACAAGCACATTTTCATGGCTAAGTTGGCTGTAGACAAGTGAAAAAATCTCTAGAAAAAAATATTTCTTTAAAAAGTTAACGTTTTCTGATATTTCCATGTAATCCCTTGTCAACAGTAAGTCCATTTCAAGGATACTTTTGGGGGTTTTGGCAACAACAATTATTTTTTCAATATTTTGCAGACTCTTCAAAATTCAACGGACAAGTAGGTTTTAGTTACAGACAACCCAGTGTGTGATTATACTTGTCCGTGGATAAGCAGACTTTCAAAATATTTCAGAAGCACTGTCATAGTGACTTATGAGCCAGTAACAGGGGTGTGGAATTTATGATTTTATCCTTTTGTCTCTGGACAAGTAAAAGATGACTTCCTACTTGTCCAGGATCAAAATCATATCTATAATGTCTATAAAAAGGATGATTTAAGATTTTTTTAGATTGATTTTGAAGAACAAGATTTGTTTGTGAAACATGTATGCCCCAGAAAACGTAATTTTTTTTAGAAATTTAACCTTGATAGATCATCTTGACCTTGTCACATGACCTTGACCTTGGTACCAGCAGATGTATATCATTGAGATCTATCATCATACCAAATCATATCAAATATGACCATTGTATCTGAAATAGCCTTGAAAATATTGGCAATGTTTAAGTTTTTTGGTTAAGTTTTGCTGATAGACAGACTGACAGACGGACAGATGGACAATGGTAAAACAATATGCTCCCGATCTTTCGATGTGGGGGCATAAAAATGCTGGGACCCAGCTGAGATAGCATTTGAGCTTTTACGGTACTTGTACCTGCCTTAAAAACTGTAGTCATAGAAAGTCAGGCTTTGGCACAGAACCCGGGCCTGAGTTCAAACTTTTACAAAGGTTTGACCCTCAAAACTCTGAAAATGCTTTATTTTTACTCTTTGAATTTTCTTTCAAGGGGTCACTTTGAACCTCAAAAATTTCAGTATTTCTTCTTGATATTGTTGCAAAAGTCAAAGGTAACAGACTTTACATTGTCTCTCTTTGAAATAGTCATAATTCATCTCTTTTTTAATGATTCATATTTCATAAAAAAATTTTTTTAGTCTATATAAATTATGAAGGAGATAATAATTAAGTAAATCAGCGAAGCCAAAAAACAACAACAATCTTTTATTATCCACTCATTGTTTTGACCCCTACAACAGCAGTTTTGACCCCAAGAAATTCAAATGCAATATAAGGGGTCAAATCTACACTTGAAAAGTTAACACAATCTGTACTGCACTTTTATTTTCAAGATGGAACTAGAATTTCATGATGTCACTAGAAAATATATAAATGCTGTAAATTAGGGATAGTAACAATTACCAATTTCACTCATCGAGCACTCGGTCACCTTTATGATCATGTACTCGAATAGAATTGACAACTTTTGTTTATTCCCTGTGTATTTCAAACATATTGATATGCAGTATGTGCAGCATATCTTCGGTTGAAAATACAGTTGAAACAACATTTGGTCGCTAAGTTTTTCAAAGAACAGAAAAAAGTTGAATTAGTGCTAAAAGAGTGATTGTGGTGAAATATCTTGGTGCCATTTGTTGTTTCTATATATCGTCTGTGGTAGCCAAAATCAATTAACTACAACATTGATCGAGCCCTGGCTTTGGATTGACAGTTAAGCATTTTCGTTAATTAGAATAGATCTTGAGCATCTGTATTTACCTCTATTTCTGGTCGATACTGTTACATTTAAGTTTAAATGGCCTAAAATCACAAGCATTTTAAGCATGATTCATGTGCATGGTATTGATAGTAGGAATGTTGGATCGTAATCAAAGCTCGTGATATGTAATTATTAACAGCGCAATCATCAGTACAGAGGTAATTAGGAGCTCCAGGTTATCAATTCAGCAATGAATCAAACTTTATTAAAGTCACCCACAGATCGCATGCATTTTTAATGAGTCGTCATTTTGTGAGCGATAAATTTTCAATATAAAAACACATAAATGTACTGTTTTATTGGGACCAATCAAGGCTTTTTTAGAAGACCTGTCAGAGAGAAGATTGTTGTTATTTTTCTCACTTTCTCCAGGATAAAATCACTACTTGATGCAAAGAAAAGATACATTAGATTAAACAAGAGCACTGCCTATGGGTGCCAATCAATGCTTAGCTGCAGGTGCTGGATAATTGAAAAAAATATCAGTTAAAAAGGGGGAATAACTCTTATTTTCATGCAACTAGAGTTATCCCTCTTGTGATGGTAAACGCACTTGCCTAGTTTCAAGTAGATATATACAAAAACAACATAGATATGACTAAGGTTAAAGTCAGTCATGCCAACGCTTAAAGAAGTCCACTTGATTTTCCTTTTTAAACCCTAAGTTTAAAGATTGAATTTTCAAAATATATGCCGACTTAAAACAAGCATGCTGAAGTATTGCATGGCAACACCAAGTCCCCTACCAGCTGTAAAGTAAGCAAGTTAAGCATCCAAACCTTCCTCAAAAACCAATGGACTGGAACCAAACACAAACTGGTTTTGTACCTAATTGATGCATACTCGCACATAAGTTTGTTCATTTGTTTGAATGGGGTTTTATGCGGCTTTAAACATTATTGCAGCCAATCGCAGTGGCGGAAGCACCTAACAATGGATTCCTGGTATTTCTCACACTAGTACTACCATCACATCCTTTCCTAACCTCAAGCTGCTATCCCACATAGGTCTACTATTATCAACCTATTGATGGTAGACAAGTGCCGCCGTCAGGGATTGAACCCAGGACTTCTTGAATGACAGTGCTATGACGGCTGCCTCACACATAAGTATGAATTTGGAAGGCTCAGACTGGTTTGTGGAACCACAAAACCTCTCTATACAACTTACATTATCATATAACATTGACCAAATTCAATCTTAAACATTAGCACCATTCAAAAGACACCCATCCTACTCATTCAATTTCAATGCAAGACCATTCAAAAATCCTTCCCCTTGTCAATCTAACAATATTCTTAGCTGTTCCAGGGAAATATTAATGTTTTCATAATTTTGTAGCACCTTAAATGTGACATAAACCCTAATAGACAAAAACCATATACGGTGTAAATGACTGACAGCCTAATCAACGTTAATGACATAACACTATATTTACGATGCAAAATGTTATTAATATGACCATCAAAATCGCTGCATGCCAACTTTCGGGAATATTTTGGACAACAACTTGAAATTGTTAGATAATGAGTGGCTTCAACAAAGTATCATTAATAATTCACGTCATTAAGAATTTTTCAGAACCAATTTCCTCAGAACGTAAGAAGCTACTTAAATTTTGATGGGACGACAAACAAAAGAAAATGAAATCCCATCTCAAATGACTGGGAACCGGGCTGACTGTTGCCTTTGTTAAGCTGGAGAAATTAAATCGGAGACACAGTCTGCCCTGACAAGTGTAACTGTTAACTTCCTGTCTTTTGGATGGGCACAAGTTTGGAAGTCATTTTTTTTCTTTCCAAATCAGGAGAGCACTTCCTGTCTGAACAATGCATTGTGGGTCATCCAACAGACTGCCTTGAGATCTTTTTATGATTCACAAGGGTAATGAATGAGTTTTCAAAGAAGTTAGTAGAAAATTGCCCTAAGTGTCTTTACTGATTATGGTGATTTACAACCTTTTGGCATCGAATCCTTATGGAAAGTCTTTTTTGTTCTCTTATTTGTTCTATTCAAAGGAATTAAGGAGAAATAAAACTTTAAAGCACTTCTTCCGTGTATGGTCCAAGTTACTATTCTTTAATTTGGTCTTATGTAACCATCAATTTTTTTCATACCTTTAAGATTTTCATACTTTGTACTTTCAATTCAGTTTTGTAATCCAAAACAGGCTCTTTAATTGGCTAATTGTTTTTCTCATACCTCAATGAAGACAATTTTCAAAATGCCATTTTTTTGTAAACTCAGGCACTGGAAGAGGTTGTACATATAAATTACCCTTCCCATTTCGTGCTTTGGCACATTTCTTCTGAATACAATACTTTGACATTTATTATAGACCAACATCACGATGGCTTGGAGCAAAACAGTTGTAACTGCCTATAGGCCTATAGGCAGTTACAACTGTTTTGCACCGAGTCATTGATCATCCTGAACATATTATGCTGTCTGACCTTTGCCAGCTTTGCTACCTGCCTACTACTCAATTACATGTATTGAGGAAAAAACATGAGCCAGACTTATTAAATTGCCTCTCCAAATTTTGTTGAGAATTAAAATTTATAATCAAGAGGATTGGGGTTAAATGACTCAATAAAAGTAAGATATCTAATTTCTGTTCATATCTTTACATAATAAGAAAGAAGGCTTTTTTTTCTTTTTCATAGTCTTTGTGTTTTCATAGTGTGATTAGGCTTTTTGTTTCCCGCCTTTATGAAAACACAAATATTCAATAAATCTGTAAAAGAAAACATTATGTATATCATAAGTTTGAATGAAGTTTTACCCCTGCTTTTAATAACTTTTCAGTCATATTATGACGGCTGAAGCACCTAACAATGGATTCCTGTTGTTTTTGTTATTTTTGCACTAGTATTTTTAACCATTACATCCTTTCCTGGCAGTTAAGCTGCTATCGTACTTTAGTTTACGATTATCAATCCAAGATGTGAGAGAATTTGTCAGAAATGATATGATTTGTCCCATTTTATCAAGCAATGAAGCCTGTTTTGATCTGATATCACCTGTCTGATAACATAGCATGATATCAGGCAGTCTATTTTTAGAAACAATTTACATATATTTAAATCACCTGAATTTCTTTGATTTATAAGGGTTTGTTATAATTAAGCTCTGAAAAATTATTGCATGATAAATAGAATAACATGTAACATCAAACTGTTAACTCACAATCTTCAGCTACAGGATATTATAGAGAATTATATGCAAATGTCTTAAAATATCAATGTTATCTAGTCTTGGCTGCTAGAAACAATCATGACGAGGCCAAGCCATATTATGATGAATTCTCACAATCTGGACCAGATATCACTGACATTTTAAGACACTTACATATTATTATTTATTTACCCTGTAACTGAAAATTGGGAGTTTGATACGCTCACTATACAACTGTACTAAAATCCCTGCTTTCTCAGGACAAGGGTTGAGGAGATTTTCCTTCTTTTACACTTCTTTTCAGACAATTTTCATTGTGTTGACCCTCAATTTATGATGTTTTATAAATCATATAGTTTGTTCTTTTTTTATATGTTCAAAACCAAGTGTGATACAAAGAATAAAAAAGTCAAGGGGTCTTTATCTCATGAATTTGCAATGCTTTCACAAGCCCAAGCTGGGGTTAAATTGTAATGGTTTGCTCCAGTCTATTTAAATATACTTAGAACATAAAGTTAAGCGCCACTAAGTTTTAAGTTAATAAAATTTTCTATCGAAAACTTTAATAACATATCTATGTTGTCAAACAGTTAGAACAACCTTGTAGCTATTGATTCAAAACGTTTCAGATGCACGTGCATATTCAGCAAGTCTCGAGCAATGACTGTAAATCCAGGGTTCGTGCAAAGTGGAAAATCAGCTTTTCTGTCAGAGATACTTACGTCGTGTACCTTGTGCAATTGTTTACATTTCGATTTGAAACTCAGTCATGGCAAGGCGTAGATTGTCTACAAATGAAAGATGGCAAATAATTGGAATGCGAGATTCTGCAATGTCTTGTAGAGCCATTGCCAGACAGCTGGGGTATCACCAGAGTGTCATAACATGTTTGGTACAAAAACAAGCATAGACAAACAACGTTAAGGACCGTGTCAGATCTGGACGCCCTAGAGTAACATCTATTCGAGAGGAAAGAGCACTTCTGCGTCACGTCACCATCTGCCCTTCACCAGTGCACCTGTACTAAAGGACAACTGGAATACACACAGACGGGTCTCAATTTCAACACTGCGAAATCGACTTTGGATGGCTGGGTATAAGGCAAGAAGACCCCTGAAACGTCCAAAGTTACAAAAGAGACACATCAATGAACGTCTAATATGGTGTAGAGCGAGGGCACGTTGGAACTTGGCATCATGGCCTCAGATCAATTGGTCAGATGAGTGCAGGATATTGTTGCATGTCACCGATGGCCGAATTCATGTTTGGAGAGACAACCTAACACTCGATTTGCACCAAAGTACGTCAAACCACCTATCAAGGTGGCGGTGGCTCCGTTATGATATGGAGTTGTGTCTCCTACAGCTGTAAACTGGACCTAGTGACAGTTCCAGGAACATTGACTGGCGATAAATATTGCGATAACATCTTTTTTCCTGTGGTAATTCCACATTTTGACAATCACCCTCTTCGAACAAGACCAGTGTACATGGATGATAACACCAGACCCCACAGAGCAAAAGTCGTGGCGGGCATTATGCAACATGAAGCTATCACCACCATTCCATGGCCGGCTTGTAGTCCCAATCTTAACCCCATCGGGCACCTGTGGGACATCGGAGAGAGCCTCCTGTACAAAATGTTGCTGAACTAGAAGCAGCACTGCACCAGGAGTGGCAGCAAATCCCTCAACACATCATCCAGAGGCTGATTCGTGGCATGCCGAAGAGGGTGCGCGCAGTGATCAATGCTCACGGATCTTACACACGCTACTGACTAAGATGTGACTGGAATTAATTGCATTTGTGTTATCTGACTTCTAAAACCTAGTTTTGTGTCATAGACAACACCATCAGTCAGCTTTGACAATAGTTTTTCATGTTTTAAAAAAGGTGAAAATACGTCATTTACATTTCAAGGTACAAAGTGAATAAAATTTATCACCAACCATGCATTGTGAAATTGTCAAGTCAACATACTATTTTCAACATTGGAACTCAATATTTACATCTCTGTTATTTTGAATTAATGCAGGCTCCCTGCCTTTAAAAATCTTCTGTCTAAAAACTGGTGGCGCTTAACTTCTTGTTCTGAGTATATATGGTCAAAATTCTAAAGCGCCCCATGCTTTGATATAACCCCATCCCCTTCTTTGTGTTGTCCGTGGTCTAGAAGTAGAGCGGCCTCTTGACCCAAAAGTCCTGAGTTCGATTCCCAGAAGCGGCTATCCATCTTGGTTCTTTCATCAGCCCACACATTTGGCCAATTACTGGTGAATTCCAGGAAGCAGAATCAAGAGGGATTAATCTATGCTGTATGATTTGTTTCCCAATTGATGTAAAATAGATTCGAAACTGTCTTTTGATGTCAAGGTTGGTTATTTTGTATGATTTTCAGGAAGATTGAAGCCTCAAATAAGTCCCCATCCCCACCAAATTGTTGTCACAATGATTTTGACGGAGCTTAATTGTAACTTTTCCAAATCAAATGTTAAGGTCTTGGGTGTCAATGCTTAAATTAATGATTTGATTTAAGTTTTTCTTCGATTTTCCAAGTGTACCATGTACGAGGGTTGATCCAAAAGTTCGTATAATGAGGCTATAAATCTATAGAAAAGCTTACTATCAAAATAAAAATTATACAGACTTTTAATACATCATCTGTGTGATAAACATGAAAAAATTTAAATGCTTACATTCCATAGCGGCTGTAAAGGGCATAAATCAAGAAAGAGACCCCCTATGTAGGCGGGGGAGCAAGAACGTCAAATGCGACGTCACTATTAACTCTCTTCTACATAGCCTCTGCTAACTCTTATTCCATACTGTGCCTGATACACTAACTTAGCGAAATTACCCACATATCATTTGGAACCAAATAAGTTTACAATTTCTTTATGCATGGTATTTCTAGTAAAGTTGAGATCTAGAAAAAGGGGCTATTATTTTTGAAAAAATGAGAATCATTGGGATAAGTTCGTTCGTTCAAACTCACTCACACCATTCTAAATCCTTCTACGGAGCATGGCCCTCTTTTAATATCAAGAATAGCCTTACGAAAACTTCTCTTCTGCACATTTTTATCATCTTTCTAAAACATCTGAAATGTTTGGGTTGGTGAATAACATAGATCACGAAAAAAATCGAGGATAAACGGCATTCATATTTTCGTTTAGACGTTTAGTCTTTTATTCTCAAATAGTCTGTGTTATTAAAATATTCTGTGTCCGTAAAAATCTCACAACGAGCTTTAAAGTATAACAAATAATTTTCTATCAGCGTCTTATTGAATTTAGCCTAGAATTTTCAACTACAGTTTCAGAAAACTTACAGAAAACTTGGTTTATTTAACATATTTTCAATATTTTTTCACGCTCCCCCGCCTGAGCATACATGTGTTACTATGGTAACGTATCCATAGGCCGCTAGAGATAATTCTGCAACGATAATACTAGTTATTAACTCCGCAGTACCTAAACTGCACATTCACCAAATTATATACTGAACAAGCCAGGAATACAAAAGTTATTAGCACATTTTACGAACTTCTGGATCATCCCTCGTACACCCTAGATTATACAAAATGCCTGTTCTCAATACCAGGGATTTACAGTTGTGAAGACATAGAACAATGGCTAACAAGAGGACCCTGAGGGCCCTAAATCGCTCACCTGATATTTCAAGTAAATTATCATTAAGACTCCATTTCCTATGATATGGCATGAACCTTCCCATTTTCATTCTTGTGATCCGGCAAACATTTTGATCAAGTTTCTTACAAGAAAATTGTCATTAAGGCCCCTTTTCCTGTGATATGGCACGGATACTTCGTATTTTCATAAAGAGTTCATCCTCATGACCTAACAAACATTCTGACAAAGTTTAATGATGATTGCACCATATTTGTGGCTTCTAGAGTGAAAACAAAACAAGAGGACCAAGATGGTCCTAGATCGCTCACCTGAGTCTCTTTGACCCCTGGGAAATCACATCAATTAAATAGGAAGATGTCATAAAGGAGATAATTTCAATACAAAACCAAGTTTCATGAAGTTTGGGCCAAAATCGTGGCCTCTAGACTTACAACAAAAAAAAATATCATTAAGGTCCCTTTTCCCATGACATGGCATGGCATGGATCTTTCCTATTTTCTGATCTTTGTGACCTGATCAACATTTTAACCAAGTTTCATGAAGAATGATCAATATTTGTGGCCTCAAGAGCATAATCAAGAAAATTGTCATTAAGGCCCCTTTTCCCGTGATATGGCATGGATCCTTCCAATTTTCAATAGGGTTCATTCTTGTAACTTGGCCAACATTCTGACCAAGTTTCATTAAGATTGGGCCATATTTGTGGCCTCTAGAGCGTAAACAAGAAAATTGTCATTAAGGCCACTTTTCCCGTGATATGGCATGGATCCTTCCAATTTTCAATAGGGTTCATTCTTGTAAATTGGCCAACATTTTGACCAAGTTTCATTAAGATTGGGCCATATTTGTGGCCTCTAGAGCGTAAACAAGAAAATTGTCATTAAGGCCACTTTTCCCGTGATATGGCATGGATCCTTCCATTTCCCATCTTTGTGACCTGACCAACATTCTGACCAAGTTTCATGAAGATTGGGCCATATTTGTGGCCTCTAGGGTATAAACACTTGAATTGTTGACGTCGGACGACGCAAGACACACAAAGCACGACAGACGACGGACATTCAATGATCACAAAAGCTCACCTTGAGCACGATGTGCTTAGGTGAGTTAAAAATTGTCATTAAGGCCCCTTTTCCCATGATATGGCACTTATCCTTCCCATTTATAATAGACTTTATCCTCATGACCTAACAAACATTCTGACCAAATTTCATGAAGATTGGACCATATTTGTGGCTTCTAGAGTGTAAACAAGAAATTTGTCATTAAAGCCCCTTTTCCCGTGATATGGCACCGATCCATTCCATTTTAGCAATTTTTACAAGGGACCACCCAAGGAATATTTCTGCCAAGTTTAGTTGATTTTGACTCATAAGTTAAGGCTTAGATGTTGTTTAAAGAAATTGTTGACAAAATTGTCATAAAGGCCCCTTTTTCCGTGATATGGCATGAATCCTTCCCATTTTCAAAAGACTTCATCCTCATGACCTAACAAACATTCTGACCAACTTTCATGAAGATTGGACCATATTTGTGGCTTTAAGAGTGTAAACAAAAAATTTGTCATTAAGGCCCCTTTTCCCGTGATATGGCACAGATCCTTTCCATTTGAGCAATTTTGATTAGGGACCACCCAAGCAATATTTCTGCCAAATTTGGTTAATTTTGACTCATAAGTTTAGGAGGAGATATCTTTTAAAGAAATTGTTGACAAAATTGTCATTAAGGCCCCTTTTTCCGTGATATGGCAAGGATCCTTCCCAATTTCAATAGACTTCATCCTCATGACCTAACAAACATTCTGACCAAGTTTCATGAAGATTGGACCATATTTGTGGCTTCTAGAGTGTAAACAAGAAATTTGTCATTAAGGCACCTTTTCCCGTGATATGGCACGGATCCTTTCCATTTGAGCAATTTTGATAAGGTACCACCAAAGGAGTATTTCTGCCAAGTTTGGTTGATTTTAAGTTTAGGAGATGTCATTTAAAGAAAAAGTTGATGCTGTGACGGACAGACGGACAGATGGACAGACGGACGCCGGACAACGATCAATCACAATAGCTCCCTTGAGCACTTCGTGCTCAGATGAGCTAAAAATGCAGTAGCATTTTAGGCCATTTTCCATGTCTCAACAACAGTGTAACCTCTAATAAACCCCCAGCCCCTTCTAATGGAAACATGATGATTCAAATAAACCCCTTAGGTTGTATAAGAACTTTTATGGTTATTTATAAACATTGCAAAGGATAATGCAGACAATCTAGGTGGGTGTCTATTTTCAAGGAAGGAGGGAATCGAAGAGATGAAAGTTAAAACACCAGTTACGCCAGGCAAATTAGACTGTAGTGTTGACATATATAG
Source organism: Fragum whitleyi (assembly GCA_948146395.1). Lineage (NCBI taxonomy): Eukaryota > Metazoa > Mollusca > Bivalvia > Cardiida > Cardiidae > Fragum > Fragum whitleyi. The sequence goes on from OX411552.1 coordinate 60,351,971, forward strand.
TGAGAAAGCACCAGGAATTGACAGGCGAGATTTAGCACTAAAATCTAAATGAAACAGTAAAACCTGTAGTTGCCGAAACTTTATTGAACCCCTCCACAAGTCATAGGACGGGAGGGTTGTTCATTTAATACGGAAAAATCCAAATTCTTGAGAGGAACACTCAATAAGTTCAGAGGAACTTTAAAGAAATGCAATAAATATGAAAAAAAAAAGGAATTTAATTTTCATTAGAAATTTAAATATGCAATAAAAATAAAAAAAAATAAATAAATAAAGCATCCTGATACTTTATTGAACCCCTCCACAATTCATAGTATTGGAGGGTTGTTAATTAAGCACAGATAAATTCTGATAAATTGATGGCTTGCAAAACAGTTGTAGCAGCCCTTATGCCTATAGGCAGTTACAACTGTTTTGTGCTGAGTCATCAAAATACTGATATGTTTTTCATGAGAGGAACACCCATAAAGTTCAGTTGAGGAGATAGAAATTCCCTTTGAACTTTATTGAACACATCCGTAAGCCATAGTTTTAATTGTTTGTTTGAATGGAGTTTTACGTCACTTTCAACTATCTTTCAGTTATATCGCGGAAGCTGGAGCACCTAACAATGGATTCCTGGTATTTCTCTCACCAGTACTACCATTACATCCTTTCCTAGCCTCCAGCTACTATCTCACATAGGTCTACGATTATCAACCTATTGGTGAGAAATAAATAGTTGGAAAGTATGAGTGCTGCCATTGGGGGTCAAACCTGGGATTTGCAGTCCGACTCCTTTTCAATAGAGGTACTTTCACAAACTTCAGATGAAGAGAATGCTTCCTTTACAAAATTGGCACTGGTATCCAAATACAATAAATAATTTAAGACCTGTAGTTTGCTGAAACTTCACAGAGATCATCCATATGTCATAGGTTGTGAGGGTTGATCAAAAAGTATGGATAAAAATTTTATTCCTTTTAAAATGAAGTGAACTCTCATAGAATTGAGATAAAAGAAATAATTCTTACGAAGGAACTTTATGTAAATCAAGCAAAACTGATGTGATGTAAAGGATCTTACAAAAAATCTTTACAGCTATAAATTTTTTCCTTAAAATCTAAGGAAAAAGGGTTGTAAATTAACAATATTGTTGTTGTAGATAGAACAGTGTGGTGGCTCACCAACTAAATTATTCTCAACTGAACCTACAATACCTCAAAATACCAAATTCATACAGCTTGCATAGGAAAAACCTAAAAGAATATTCTTGGGATTTTCAGAAACAATCCTTGCTCTGAGAAGTGCCACTTTTTGTGTTTTATATCACTATAAGACATTGATTTGCAGTTATGCATACACTTATCAAATGTGCCTGTGCATGAGATTTCCAACAATTTCAAAAATGCGCAAAGCAAAGACCCTGACCAGCCTGTGCATCCGCACAGTCCGACCAGAGTCTTCACAATGCACTTGGTAGATAGATATGGTCTCAAAGTATCTGTAGACCATCAGGTGACTCCATATTTACAGTGTGGCTGCCTAGGCTTCTCAGTGTTTGCACCTAATGAACATTTTAAATTGTTGGAAATGTCACACACAGGCTAAAATATTTTTTTACTATATGCACTGTAGGGATTGCAGAGGCTGCTCGATATCTGCAAATTACCCATGAGCAAAAAATTGTTGGGAAAGCCAAGCTCAGGCTCAAAATAGGGTTTAACAACAACACTGTTATATTCATATAGACAGTTTGGTTTAAACCTTTTTATTTTACATTGATTGGAAAACAAGCTCTTACAATTTAGATTAATTCCTCTCAATTCTGCTTCCTGGCAAATTCACCAGTACTTGCGCTAAATGTGTGGGTCAATGAAAGAACCAAGATCAATAGCCACTCCCAGGAATCAAACTCGTCCAACTTGGACAAAATTAACAATATTTACCTCCCTTTATCAAAATCTGCAGCACTTTTTATTTCTGTGTCTCACTGACAATTCAGACCCTTTAAAACCCATAGGCAGCCAATAAAACTATGAAAATATGTTATCCATATGAATGAAATGTCGATCTTTTCAAGTAATTTTGTGTTTTTGAATGATTTATGAATGTTTTTGAATGGTTTGAGTGAGCTGTTTGAATGAATGAATGGAGAACTGAATGAGCAATATAAAATGGTTTTGAAAGAGTTGAACTTTTACAATGCTTCTGACTGTATTCCAGTCTCTCTACTTCAATAATTGGTTTGTTTTCAACAATAGTTAACCTTAAGTAGTTGGAAAAAACAATTGCCTTGTTAAAGAGGAAATTATAGGTTTTGAATAACTGTACTTTTAAACAATTACTGCTTTACTTCAGGAAACCAAATCTTTCCTTGGAAAACTATTGTCTTGATAAACAGAAAGGCACAGAGAATAATATGTTAATGACTTAAGATATTGCTGTAATCTGTTCTAGGTTTGGAGAATTCATCATGACGAGGCTGTTGCAAGTCATGATAATTTCTTACAGCCGAGACCAGATAACATTGATATTTGAGAAAAAAGTTTAACATGTTATTGTATATATTACTTAATAACTTTTTAGGTTTTAAAGCTTTTTGAAACCTTTAAAATCAGAAATTCAGGTGTTCTGGTTTAGATAATGAATACACAAATTGTTTCTAAACATAGACTGCCTGGTATAGTCCGTTTGACTTCTATATGGACCATCCTTTTCATCAATAGCATAAAATCGAGATTGAATGAAGAATTTGTATGTGGTCAAATCTTAATTTCAGTTTAATACCATTCGAAAAAATATTTTTTGAAAATAAAATGTCTTCAAAATAATGATTTTGTCTATCTAGATAATGTTAATATTTTCGCATTTTCCACTCTTAAACACAAGGGGTAAAGAAGGCTGTTTAGTCGTAACAAGATGTAAATATAAAATAAAAACACATGGTTTTATACTAAACATTTGACAGAAGAAATATCCATTATTCCTTATTTGGACATGCTAATTAGCATATCGACGGTCATACCATCCTTAACTTAAATATCACGTGAATTGTACCGTTATTACTCGTCTGCTTATCTAGTTTTCCTCGTAAAATTCACAGCTAAATAATGTTTTTGATTGGTCTAAATATGTGAATATGGGGTTTGTCTCAGAATAGATAAGAACATTTATCATTTATCTGGCCAAACGGTTTTCCAACAAAGACAGAATACACCCAGAATTGATATCCCAAGGAATTAAAAATCTCGGACAAAATAAATTTTATAAAAATACTCGATTTCATACCAAAACGACTCACTTAAAATCATACACTTTTGACTCGGCCCCTATGCAAATCAGAACCAGTTTTGGCTGGGCAAGTCGCTGTTCCGTTTAATACAGACACAAGAAGGTATGAAAGGCTGGAAGTTAACATGTAGACGGACAGACAAAATCATTATTTTACATTCAAAAATTCTGAAAAAGATGATTCGTCATGGTATTTATCAGAGAAAAAGAAGCATTTTATTTAGGATAACATGGCAAATGTTGATGTCATTTGTGAATTTGACTGTCCTTGGCTTACACCTAATTTTTTCAAAACAGTGAATTTGTCCGTTACAAAGTGTTCTGCCCAAATACACTACACACCTCCTGGTGAGGGTAGAGCTAGGATGAGTAGAAATGTTGTACCCGGGTACCCAAGATCTTATTACTAGTGGGTACTTGAGTACCCAATGATTACTATCTTGATATTTTTCAAAAATCCCCTGTATTTTCAAAACTGATGGGGGACTTTTCCCTCTAAACAAGATGTGTTTGTGAAACACTAATGCCCCCATAACAGCAATTTTTTTTCAAAGTTTGACCTTGACAGATGACCTTGACCTTGTCACATGACCTTGACTTTGGTACCAGCGGATGCGGATCATTGAGATCTATCATCATGCCAAATTTGAGCTTCGTATGTCAAATACTTTTGGAAAAAAGGCAAAGGTTAAGTTTTCGGACACGCCGGACAAACAGACGGACGGACTGACGGACAGACAGACAGCCAGACGGACATGAGTAAAACAATATGCCCCCGATCTCTCGATACGGGGGCATAAAAAGATCAAGGATACCAAACATTTCTCATTGATCTGGATTGAAATCCCCCACATTTTGAATTCCTAGAATAAATACTGTATACATTATATTAACTCAATACATTGTACCAAGATGGATCCACAATTCCTGTAAATTGAGTTTGAACTAAAAAATTACAACAATATTTTAAGGGACTCATGTGTTGCAATTCTGTGACATGCCAATAAGTCTCAGAACTCTTAAAACTATCAGTGCCCGATGCTATGAAACTTTCTTAGTGCTCAACTGAGTTTTTTCTCAAATTTAGAATTCAAATACATGTATATGTATGAACATAGAAGATAATATAAATAGGCTGTTCTTTATAACACCTTATTCATATTGTCTTTTATGTTCATAAATTCATGTTAGAATTACAAAAGAATTACCGCTTAAATTTCAAGTAGAAATTTGAGAAAATTTTGAATTGAGATGGAGAAAATATTTATAACCTCGGGCCATTATGTAAGTCTGTAGGACTATCTAGAAATCAACTTCTAAAAAGAATTAAAGACTGTTTTTTCAAGTCTTTAATTCTTTTCTGAATTTGATCCCCACAGGTACTTTGTACTTATACAATAGACAGGTAACAGGTAATGATTAAGGACTCGGGTAGGAGTGTTACCCTATCAAATACCCAGGTACTCAAGTACTCCTCTGTGCTTTAGGTTTGGGACTCGTACCCAAAACTATCAGATTGAAAGCCAAAAAGTGATTGGCAGATTAATTGACTATATTCTATAATCAGTTGCCACCACCATAGCGCAGTTGGTTAGGCATAAGACTTCCAATCTAGAAGTCCTGGGTTCGATCCCCAGTGGCGGCAAATACAGTACCCTTTCCGTCGTTTGTCTCTCACCAATGGGTAGATAATCGTAAACCTATGTGAGATAGCAGTCAGAGGCTAGGAAAGGGTGTAACAGGTGAAAGAAATACCAGGAATCTATTGTTAGGAGCTCCGGTCGCCGCAATATAACTGTGAAATTGTTGAAAGCAGCGTAAAACCCAATCAAACAAACAATCAATAATCAGTTGGATTTGGGCTTTAGATTGTGATAATCATCTAAGAAATTTCATAATCGAGTAATCGGTTCATGACACATAAATCATTATGTTACATTATATTATATTATATATCATTTTTTGTTAATGGAACTGACATCAGTTTGATTACTCATCATGAAACAGTTGTAACTGCCTATATGTTTATAGGCAGTTACAATTCTTTCATGATGAGCCATGAAGTTGGTTGAAAAATCTGCAGGATGAGTATTTGGGTCATGAGTTATAACTAAACTTTCATATTCTATTCTTCAAAGGAATGATACTTGGAGTGCTGCATTAATTTCTAAGAAAAGGATTGTACAATCAACCATTAGTTGATTACCTCTTCCAACTGAAATCCGATTATCGATTGTGATTTGAAACCATTGCTCAACACTAAAGCCTAGCCAGACTAATGACTAATTGCTCCAACAGAGTTTAGATAGAAATGTCTAAAACAATTACCGACTTAGAGCTTGTGGTAAACTTGAGATAATTGGGCCATAACCGGAAGAATTATCGTAAAGTTCAAACAATGGAGCTGCTACCAGTTTATAGTTCCTTGGAACAGCAAACAGAGCTGCAAATATAAGATACCTTTAAAACATAACTACAAAACATTGTTTATAAGTTTCTCTTACTCAATTGTCTGGTACACAACTAAGTTTATTAATTTCTCTTCATGAAATTTCTATTATTTTGTAAATACTGTTTTGCTACCTGTTTTGGATAATATCTTATTTTTACCATGGCTTGTTTTAGCAACACTGTACACACTATTTGATAAATAAGGAATTCTAAACAAAAATTAAGAAGATTCTAGAGTCTAGACTTTGAGATGAAATGATTGAAGCATACTTTGATGATTTTCTTATCATATGGAGAAATTTCCTGTTGATTAAGGGAGGCAACTCAAATATAACATCATCTTCCATAAAATGCATTAAGCCCCTTGTTTTGCAGAAAAGCTTTTCATGCTCATCCATCTTTTGACAGGTATACAAAAACATTTACAAAATTGTGATGACGTACCTTTTTCCGGTAATTGCACTAAAAATAGTCTTTTATGTTCTTTTGGCCTTGTGATGTGAGCAGGTATATATGGATACTGAAAATACACACACAAACTTAACTTTCCACAGGTTTTCAGTGTCTATTCTAGGAGGCGGGAGTGCACACTTTAGAATATACTTTTGTAAAGTCACCCCCATTTCTTAAGATGGAGGAGGATTTTTTTACATAGAGATGGAGTAAAAAGTACCATCTTTTTGATAATTTTGCAGATTTACAACAAAATTTCCATCTATTTTCTGAATCCTTAAATAGACAGTGGGTTTTGCAGGTTTTTTTATTTTGATTGTAATCATTTGTTTCAATGTAGGATTGATTTATATTTCATTAAGTGAACAACAGAAGCTATATTTTTTCAGGTTTTATTATATATATTTACCATGCATTCTTCAGAGTTAAATGTTTTATGAAACCCTTACCTTGTAGAGGTTGAGAGAATTCATAATGTCCAGGCTTTGCCAAATCAAAATTTCTCACAGTCAAAATGATAACAAGGATATTTAACCCTTTGCTGATTAGTCCCTGCTTTTTACGTGCCTGTGATTTTCTGATTGAGAAAACATTGCGAAAAAAGAAGAAATTGCTTCTGACAAGCAATTTCTTCTTTTTCCACACTATTTTCTACCATACTAAATGGTTATTTTTCAAATTAAATCCCTTTTAAATTTTCGTCTGCAAAACCTTTGAATTTGGACAGGTCCAAAATTTTGTAAAACAGGAAAGTGTTAAAGTCACTAAAATGTTATACCCTTTACAAGGCAATCAATTTTCAGGGCTTAATGTTTTCCCAAACCCTTAACATAGAAGGAATTAGGGCAGGGGTGTGGAATATGCGTGCCAAACTTGTCCGACATGGGCTTTTCTACCTGCAGACAAGTACATTTTGCAAGAACACTTGTCTGTGGAAAAGTAAATACCATGGCAAATTTTGGTATGGCACTATATAGACAGAAACGATAAGCTTATTGTTTGCATCTGAGTAGAAAAAACAGTTTTAATAAAGAAAATGCTGGGTTTCAGCATTTTCTTCTTTAAAAACAATGTTTCTCAAAATCTTTCTATTCTTTTTTTTGCATACAAAAGTTCATTACTTCCGAAACATTCCATAACTTATGCGCCGGGTGGACTTCCTAAAAATGATTGCTCAAGTTTTTTTTTCTAAAAACAGTAAATGTAAAAACTTTTCAAACCTGAGGGGGCTCAAAGTTGGGTCTCCACCAATTTCCTATTATATCTTCTACCAGCCATTCCATCGGGGCTCCATCCTGTCTACCTAAAGTCTAATTTCAATAAAATAAAAAATAGTGTTGGGCAATTGCTTTCAAATCACCAATGATAATCATTTTTAGTTGGAAGAGTAAATCAACTAATAATCAATTGTTTTCTTAGACACTAATGCAGTACTCACAGTATTATCCTTTGAAGAACAGAGTTTGGAAGTTAATTTAAATCTCATGACATAAAGACTCTTCCTTCATGCTTCTTCTAGCAACTCTATGGCTCAGTGTGAAACAGTTGTAACTGCCTAAAGGCATTTACAACTGTTTCACACTGGGCCATCAAACTGATGTCAGTTTTGAAAACAATATAATATTATAATGGCTTTCATTTATGTGTTAGGAACTTATTAACTGATTATGAAATTTCTTAGTCGATTATCACAACCAAAAGCCCAAACCAACTGATTATCAATTATAATCAATTAATCTGCCCATCACTAATAAAAAAGTTGATAATTGGCCGTGACTAGCATTTCCAACTATTTCATGAGTGTGTGATTAACATACTTTATCCAGCCCAGTAAACCAAAGATATCTGTTTGTTTGAACAGGATTTAAGGCCTCTTTCAACAATCTTTCTGTTATATCACAGAGGCTGGAGCACCTAACAACGGATTCCTAGTATTTCTCACACCGGTACTACCATTAAATCCTTTCCTAGCCCCCAGTTGCTATCCTACATAGGTCTACACCAATTAGTTAGAAAGGAAAGTGCTGCCTTTGCAATTGAACTCAGGACCTTGCAAAAAGAATAATCACTGACCTCCTGAAGGGGGGTTAAGACTTTTTCTATCTCAAAAGGGCTAGGCAAATAAACTTTTCCCTATGCAAATGTCAAATATTTGGAAATGTCATGCACTGGCTCATATTTGAATAAAGTTGCTTTCAATTGGTTTTTACCTTTCATTCTCACTATTTGGCTTGAAGCAGCTACTACTTAAAAATTAACACAACCTCAGAATAAAGGAATGTCAATGAATCAAAACCTAAGGAGAAGACACTGAAATTAAATGCAGTGAAAAGATAAGACTTGTTTTACAATGGCAGAAAAAGAAATTGCCCAGTCTCAAAGTATTTTCATACGATCCTGGAAGTCCATCAGACTCCTTACTTGCAAAATGAAGGAGTCCAAACTTGTAAACAAGGAGTTTCGGACTCCTGGATATTCCCTAAGTATCAAAACCTGTCTAATACTGACTGAGTTGTCTGGTAATGGTCTAGCTTACCTCTGTTAATAATCTTTTTAACCCCTCAACTTGGTCTTCGGATGGGTTTAACTCACCACCAGGCCTTGAAAGAAAATAATGATGCATCTATATATGTTTGGAGAAATATGTTTGTTTGTTTTATTGAATGGGTTTTACGCCGCTTTCAATAATTTTGCAGTTATATCACGGCAGCCGGAGCACCTAACAATGGATTCCTGGTATTTCTTTCACCTGTACTACCATTACATCCTTTCCTAGCCTCCGACTGCTATCTCACATAGGTTTACGATTATCTACCCATTGGTGAGAGACAAACCTCAGAAAGGATATTTGCCGCCACCTGGGATCGAACCCACAACTTCCAGATTGGAAGTTTTATGCCTAACCAACTGCGCTATTGTGGCGGCTTGGAGAAATATGACCTGCAGTGTGGCCTTAAAGTGGTTAAGGGCAAAACAGTTGTAACTGCCTATAAATGATAAAATTAATTGATCGAATGGGATTTTTACACCGCTTTTGAAAAAATTATTTCAGTCATATCGCAGCAGCTGGAGCACCTAACAATGGATTCCTGGTACACCAGTTCTACCATCACATCCTTTCCCAGCCTCCACCTGCTATCCCACAAAGGTCTATGATTATCAACCCACAAGTGGTAGACAAAAAGTCGGAAAAGATGAGTGCTGCCATGGGGGATCAAACCAGGGATCTCTAGATTGACATTCCGACGCACTTCCACCTACACTATGAAGAATAAATAATAAAAGCAATTACAACTGTTTTGCACTGACCAATCAATATAGTTTTTTGTGCCATCGAACATGATCATCATTAATGCAATTCCTCCAGGAAAAAGGTTTTTTTTTTTTTGTTTTCTGTGACAATTGAATCTAGCTTACAAATAGGCTAATAGCTGAATGAAAGGAGTCAATGAATAGTTCTAGCTGGACAGACGATTACTACGAAGTGTGGATTCCCATGCCCGACTTGTCAACATGGGATTTTCTACCTGCAGACAAGTACATTTTGCAAGGCCTTTTGTCAATGGACAAATAAATAGAAAGGCAAATCTTGAAATAGAACTAAAAAGATAAAAAAAAAAGCTTTTCCTTTGTATAGAAGAGTAGAAGACCATGTTTTTTTTTTCAAGAAAAATGATGTGTTGCAGCATTTTCTTCTTGAATAGAGTAGAACCGGGTAAGATCGGACACTTTCGGCACATAGGATTTACAACATTTTGATTGGACGGTCGTCGATGTTTATTCTGCGGACATGGAATGGACAAACTGTTGTAGCGCACATCGTACATGAAGATTTTATGAAAATACGATCTTTTCATCATAAGGTTTGAGTTTTTGTGTATGATATGTCGGTAGTTTTGTATCGGACAGATGGTGTATTGTATCGGACGGTGGACTCGGGTAATATCGGACGGCCAATATTTCCGCGGGTTCATCGGACAGTACCATATTTTAAACAAAATATTTCGGGGTTCATCGGACACCCATTTCTTTTTAAAAATAAGTGAACAGGTAACCTAAAACAAAATGAAATACTTGTAATGTTGAGATTTTTCATTAAGACACATCACTAGGGGGTAGGAAAAGATTTTATACAGTTCTAGCGAACAATTGCAGTCTTCATTAGAACTACAGATAACTAACTTGCATCACATTTTTCGTTAAAGTTATACAAATGCAATTGCGACAGCAACGACATGTAAGTTTTAAGAATGACGGGCATTTGTTTTACTTGTTGGTACTGCAAAGAATATACTAGTTTATAAGCCGACCATATTTTAAAAGTTAACAAGTTATACCATCGTTTAGAGGGCTCATATTCTATCACTTATCCTTGTCATCGTATCATAATGTTTCAAAATCATTATTTTTGTTCATTTCTGCTACGAGATACGAGGTAGCACCTTCGTGATAATTTTGAAAATATCGTGACAAATAAATTAAATGTTAAGTAAATAAAATTTTATATTGATCAAAATTGCTTTCTTCAAGTTATAAAATTATTGCGATATATATACACGAATATACGCTAATGACATTAAGTTAAAGAATATTTTGATTTACTTATGATAAATTTCCTATTTTTTCGTATTTTCTTTTTTTCTTTTTTTCTCTCTTTTTTTTTAAATATCGTGGTATTTTTCAAATTATAATGATACTGCTATCTATATCTCGTTTCAGAAATATGCCACCTTACAGTATGAAGTATTTATTTTTGTATGAATCAAACACCTATGCTAAAAATTCACAAGTCGATTTCCTCTAATTCCATTGAACACCCCCTTAGCATACCCTGCGTTCAGGATTAAAACATTGGCGAAACGCTTGGGAAATTGTATCCCATTTTGCATTTGTTCTCACACCCAAAGGCTGATACAATTTCCAAGCGTTTTTGGATCCTAAACGCAGGAGTGGTGTCACACTGGTTCTTTTACTCATAGAAGAGATTAATGTATCAAGAACTTTCTAATAAGGCGATGAAAAAATATTGAAAAAATAAAACACAAGAGGCAAAAAAGACAGTTTCACAAATTTAAACAATCAAACAACCAATTAATTTTTAATAAAACTGACACAAAATGTCTTATATGCTGACTGTCCGTGTAAATTTTATTTGTGATTGACTTCATAGACTATCCCGCTTTCTTTGAGATAACGTTCAGCCGATTCAAATATTTCGCCTGACTTGTAACTGCACCCGATATTACAGCGTTGTTGTGGACCAGGTTTGTATGATTTTACCTCGGGTAAATCTTTAGGTTTTAAAAGCCAAAGACCATTGAGACCTATTCGCATTAAATTGGCTATTATCACGGCATTGTCGCGCTTCAGGTATCCACAAGTGCGACAACCATCTGGAATCCGTATTGCGTTTACGTCGAATCTGTTTTGTGGGTCTGCATGAAGTTCATACCTCTCACCGACGGAAAGATGCCTACAACCATAATGGTGCATTCCAACTGCCCACACATTTCGAATAATTAATTGAGGCATCCTGAAACATAAATGATATTTCAGATAGCCAAATTCGAGAGACCGCTATTACCTGTGATTATTTCCTATTTCCTCCAGGTATTTCTTTCTTTCTTCAGAGAAACGAGAATTCCATTATCAAAGAAAATGTGATAAATTAGAGCATAAAAGTTACTTGACGAAAATGGGGGAAAACGGGTATGACAGACAAAAAGACAACCTAAAATTACTTGTTTTGATTTCAACTGTTAACAATTCTTATATAAATAATTCTCAAAGGGTAAAAAAAATCATTGAAATTTCGAAGAAACGTGGAATTATTGCTATTTTTTTCATTGCCGATGATAAACAAACGTTTCAGCTGTCCTGCGCCCGTGGTGTAAAATCATTCTGGGACGCTTGAGCTATGGTATCCCGATTTGCTTGTAAATCAGTCAATCATTTTAAAGGTTCACCAACGTTATGTCATCCAGATTACGAGGAATCAGAATAGATGGGGTTTTGTCAATTTTCTAAGAAATCGTTTCTCGATCAATTTTTAAATTAATCGTGTTTATATAAGACAACTCTCAAGAAGCGTAGAGAAAAATACGTTTCAATAAATTTCGGAATTTTCTCCCCTTTTTATATCTATTTAACAATATACAGCTTTGCGAATCAATTTTAATTTGCGCATCATTTTCATGCTAAACGATGTTCCTGACGTTTTCAGGGACACAGATTGTTAATCTAAAAATCACCGATTATTGAAACATCGTAACTACAGATAATCTGAATTAACTAATTAACTTTTTGGAAACTAAAGTGCAATGTATACTTTGAGTTAGCATTTTAGTTTTGCAGAATAGGTCATTTAATAGGTTTACTTATAAATAATTTAATTCTAGTTATGCATATATCCGTGTTGTTTGATGGCCAAAAAATGGTTTCATTTCGAATGAAAACAAGTTGAAGTACACAGATGCTATGTACATATTTGTTCAAAGTAATTCAACAAAAAGCGCCTTACATGAAAGATTTTGTTTCATTTTATATCATTAAATGGTAATACATGAAGAGGATCTTTTTTAAATTCATGAAGGTATAAAACAAATTATTCACGCTCTAGTGTGAATCCTTGTCAATATAATGTTTATGGTTTTATGCCTCCACGAATTCAAAGAATATTCTCTTAAACTGTCAACACAAATTACGGGTTGTGAAATTTTAATTCATATGTTATCGCATAACCAAAATGAATTTGCCAATTCTGTTTATTTCACTTTATCACTGCTACATATATAATACATACTTAGTATTTTGTATGAGAAAAAATATCTAACGAGGTTGGGAGAATTGATCATTGTCGAGGCTCTGCCGAGACAATTATCAATTCTCACGACCGAGTTAGATATTTTGTTCATACAATACATTAAGTATGTATTATATTTATCTTATAACCTCTATTTGTGTTGTTTTTGTCGATGTTTCTAGCTGAACTGCAAGTTTCTAAAAATAACCGCATTATATCATTGTTCTAAAAATAACTATCTGATATCATAAAAATATCATACGGGATATTATCACACGGATATTTGTATAGTTATTAGATAAAAACATTTTTCTTAATGTGAATAGTCAAAATGGCCCTATAACTTGTATACCAAGAACGACAATGCCGTAATAATAGCCTTCGAATTTATACATAAGCTATGTCAGTGGCTATTACAATTAAGAATTACATTATTTGTCAGTTTTCATCTTCTTGATTTTTTTTAAAAATTGCTCTGTGTTTTTTTGTTCCCTCTTTAAATCTCTCTGTTTCTTTTTTTCTGCTTTGAGTTTGCATTGTTCTTCTTTCAAAAATTTTGCATTTTCCTTCTCTGCAATTATTTGTTCACTGGTTAAAATTCGGTGACTAGTTAATTTGCGTTTTTTGTCGGTCAAATTTCGTTCAGGTGTAGGCAATTTAAAGACTTGTTCAACTTGTATGCCAATATTTGAGTCCAAAATTGCCTGTAATACCTCGGCAGCCTCAGATGCCTCGATTTCCATTACGCCGTCAGCATCGGCTTGCGCAATGATCTCAACATCTGAAGCTTGCCGTGGTATTGTTTTATTTTCACATGTATCTCTGACAAGGTCATCCACCTGATTCTCATCAGGCTGTGTGTCCTGGGTCAAATCAGGTTGGTGACCTTGCAGAGTAGAACAATTTACCACTTCAGTTTCATTTGTTTTGTTTCCAGTGATAATATCAAAAGGTAGTGATGGATTAATTGCTGTACTTGAAATTGCTTTAGGATTGAATGGGAATATCCCGCACGTTTCAAAACCTTTACGGATGTTGTGCTTATTAAATGCAATTTCGTATGCAGCTCTGAAAAGCCTTGGGAATTCCCATTTACAAACCATGTTGTTCGGTGACTCAGACATGAAGTAAGTACATTGTCGGTTGTATTCTTTTGATAATGGACCAAAAAGGGTTTTATCAAGAGGATTTAACCACTGAGTGGTATGTGGAGGCAAAGCAAAGAGCGTAACATTGTTTTCTTTGGCTGATTGTATGATATCAAGAGTTTCATGGGAGCTATGGGAGTCCAATATAAGTAACTGTGGCCTATGCGGACCACAATTTTCCAGAAACACACCCTCAAACCATTCCTTTCCAAGACTATTTTCCATCCAGCCCTTTTCCTGAAAAGTGTACTTTGCGCCTATAGGTCCACTGGAAAGGTTATACGCATGTAGTGCCTTTCGGGTCTTACCCTTTACAATTATCATGGGAGGAATATCGCTTCCCGCAGCATTGACACATGCAGTAATTGTTATAGATTCTCTGTTATTTCCTACTCTTCCTGGTATATTACGAGTGCTGGCTTTAGCGTATACCTTTGTTGGTTTATGGGTGAGACTCAACGAAGACTCGTCCATGTTCCAGACCCGTTCTGGCGAGTCCTTAAGACACAAAGAATCAAGTACGCCATTTAAATCGTCAAAGTATTTTTGCACCACTGTTTGGTTCATCATACGGCCACGAACTGTGGACAGTGCAGTTTGGCATCTTAGAGTTATGTTATGGCGTTTCAGAAAACCACTGACCCAGTCCTTACCAGGAACTCCCGACTTAAAAGGTGTTTTGATATTCATTTTTTTGGCTAACTGTGCGGCTTTCACTTGTAGTTGTTTGCGATCAATTCCAAACCCCATTGTTGCAGCCTCTTGAATCTTTTCTGCAAACTTAAGCTCAACAATCTCCGGGAAGACTGTTTTCTTGCCGTGTGATGGACTTGGTCCAACCCTACCGGACACACGATCATGAAGTGTCGATCTCGGAACTTCGAATTGAGCTGCCGCATTTCTTATGCTCATGCCACTCGACACAGCCGTAACGGCGCGATCCATGTCTTTTTCGTCATATTGGCACCTCAAATTCTTGGTTTTATTTGGCATACTGTGTAAATATCTTGAGAAAAAATAACATTTTCTTTAATGCTTTCCGTTCGATTTTTAAGAAATAATGGTAGATTGTCACTTGATGATTTCACCACAAAATCAGTGTAATCACTATAAAAGAATGTATACCCTGCTTTCGTTTATTTCACTTTTCTTGACGTTATCATAGTGGGGCAAAACAAATGACGTCATGACGTTGAATAGCAAAAGAATGTATACCCTGCTTTCGTTCATTTCACTTTTCTTGACGTTATCATAGCGGGGCAAAACAAATGACGTCATGACGTTGAATAGCAATCACGTACACAATGACGCTCTTTAAGAAGATTTGCCCCAAAATTAATACATTTCGAATCATTTTTTGCCTTAAAGAAATAGATTTATCGTTTGTTCTTCGTGTAAGATTGGTTGTCGATCAAGAGGTCCCGGGTTCGATCACCGACGACGGCATTCCTCCGTTCTGACTATTTGTCTCCCACAAATGGGTGGGAAAACTGTAGACATATGTTGGATAGCAGCTAGGAGTCTAGGAAAATGATGTTATTGTATTACTGGTATGAGAACTACCCGGAGTTTATTGTAAGGTACGCCAGCCGCCACCGTATAACGGAAAGATTGTTGAAAGCGGTGGAAAAACCCATTCAAACAAAAATGTAAATGATGTTATTATATTACTGGT
This sequence comes from Fragum whitleyi, assembly GCA_948146395.1. Lineage (NCBI taxonomy): Eukaryota > Metazoa > Mollusca > Bivalvia > Cardiida > Cardiidae > Fragum > Fragum whitleyi. Next base: position 60,367,773 of record OX411552.1, read on the forward strand.
GTGAGAACTACCTGGAGTTTATTGTAAGGTACGCCAGCCGCCACCGTATAACGGAAAGATTGTTGAAAGCGGTGGAAAACCCCATTCAAACAAACATGTCTTGCATAGAAATTAGATCTAGCCTGTACTTTTCTCTCGATGAAAGATAAATCAACCTTGGACAAATGATATTATTTATAGATTCTCCGACTAAATATGAGTTAAGGTAGTGGACCCGTAATAGTTCCGCGACATTTGAGATCCCGTGGACTTCCACAATGTTCACCGAGGTTTCCTATTGAAAATCATTAAGAAACCTTGGTTAACTTGGTTAAAGTTCATTACTTCCGAAACGCTGTGAATCTATTACGGGTCCACTACTTTAAGTGGAGAAAACATTTTTAGAAAAGAATATAGGCCCATTTGTATGTTTTCCCCCTAAAATATATAACAACATTGTGTAGGCCTATACACCTATGTAGATACACCGACCGATTGTTCGTGATAGATATTAATATTGAAAACTTTAAAACTTTTAAACAAAGCATTTAAACTTGACAGCTCGATTCAATAATTCTTCTTAACACTTGAACTGTTTTACACAGTCACACACGGAACCCGAACCGTGTGTAATTCGTATGCAATAATGTCCGATACAAGACTCCTTTATGTTTACCTACTTTCTACAAGGAGGGTATCATCGGACAGTTGTTTTTTTCTTGATTTTAGGGAAAAATACCAAACATTTCATAAAATGCACACATAATCACCAGTTTAAGATATTCATGCATCGAATAAACAAATCGCGAACCCATTGATACTAGATTTAATACCTTAATTTATTGTTTTGACTGGCGTTTAAATTTCCCGCTTTCTATACTTCCCCAGGGAGATAAGAGAAAAGACCGCGTTAACACATATTCCGTGCCTTATCCAATCAAATTGATCCTTACATCTCAGCGATTACATCAAGGTGACTCGTCAAATAGTAATGTAACGCATATCTCGGTGAATTGATCGATTTTTTCGCGTGATTCGACTTAGCTACCTTTGTATTATAACCCGTCAAAAAAAATGTCCGAAGTTTCCCGACCGTCCGATATTACCCGGTTCTACTCTAACAGTGTTTTCTCAAAATCTACCAATTCTATTTTTTGGGGACAAGTTCATTTTAATCCTGGACAAGTAGAAAATCACATTTTACTTCTCCAGGGACAAATAGAGATAATCCGTATTTCCACATCCCTGGGTAACTGATACAAGAATCAAGGTCTAGATTGAAGTCAGTACTGCCGATTCATAAATTCAAAATATCATATCAAGGAATATCAGCATAAGAAGAGTTCAGATTTTACTTTGTCCTCTTATTTTATATCGTCAAAGTCAGACTTTATCATACTTACAATTTGAAGAATGTTGTACCAAGCTGCAGTAGTAAAACATGTGGGAGGCCATGCTCATGCACAATTAAAACACCCTCAACCGATCTCCTCATTCCGTACTTCTCAAAGTCATCTTTCATACGTTGAAATCTTGCGGGCACCGATGCATCTTTCTCATACAGTGGGTCTTTGGTGCCAAAGGTATAATTTGTCAATGGATACCTTCAATGTAATATAAAATATTATGAGCCAGTGTGTGACATTTCCAACAATTTGAAATTTTCGTTAAATGCAAACATTGAGTAGCGTAGAAAGCCACATACTGTAAATATTAAGTTACCTAATAGTCTACAGATACTTTGAGACCTAATCTTTATACGCATAGTAAAGACTCTGGACAGACTGTGCCTATGCACAGACTGGTCAGAGTCTTTGCTTAGCGCAAATTTGAAATTGCTGGAAATCTCGCGCACAGGCTCATATATCAAATAGAAGATACAGAGATCAGACCTGCCTTCAGTATAACTAAATTGGTCAAAACTGTTTGCCAAATATACCCAGCTTTGCATGCAAGTGCACATGCAAAGTTGGGTAAAATTTGTAAACAGTTTTCACCAACTTAATCATCTTGAAAATGGGGCAGGAAATATTTTCTTACAAGTGAGATAATGGCAAAAGTTCTCTCTGATGATAACATGATATAGAGAAGAATGCTTACTTCCATCACAGGGCTCCTGCTCCAGAGTTTTTGGATTTGGGAGTCATTGACCCCTTGACCATAAAATTCTGGGGGTCAAAACTGGTTTTGTAGGATAAAAAAACAAGAGGACCATGATGGTCCTAGATCGCTCACCTGCGTCTCTTTGACCCTTGGAACATCACATTAATTAAATAGGCAGATGTCGAAAAGGAGATAATTTTTTACACAAGATCAATACCATGGAATGTTTTCAGTCAAGAGCAAGACAGATATGCCTTTTTGCTCTTTGATTCTATGTAAAGAAGAAAATTTTTGAAGGTTTTCCTATTTTCACCCATCATGCTCTGATGAGCTGAAAGGGATGCGCACGGATGAAGACCAAATATGACCCGGGTTTCCCTCTAAGTTCAAAACTGGGTGTCATTTTGACAGATTATTTAAACTGGATAAAGAATGTTTCTTAAATAATTTTGGGGTCATTTGAAAAAAATGAGGGTCCAAATCAAAGAAACAGGGAGTCATGGAAAACCCTGATGACCCAAAATATTACCTGGACAAATGTTCATAAAGACGCCACAATGGATGGTATTTAATTCAGATTCAGGTAGAATATTATTTATTTACCATATAAAGCTATTTAATTTACCATCAACATTGGTACGCATCGACTGACCGGTTTTTGTCCTAGAAGCCGCTGAAAATATTTCTAATTTGCCATAACGCAACACTGAACCGTGAATTGTTAGGAGCGATTTCATTCGTTGCAATCCTACAAAACGAACGATAACTCTGCTCGCCTTATAACAATAATTTGCAAAATCGATATGTAAAATATGGGCAAGTTTTTAAAATTAATTTAATTTTATCTAATTCATTTCTATTTTTACCTTTCTCCATTCTAACAATTTTGAATATTTATTTGAATTGTTGGATCCCTGCTTCAGTAAACAAGATGTGTTTGTGAAACACGAATGCCCCCTTAACGGCATTTTTTTTCAAAGTTTGACCTTGTCAGATGACCGTGACCTTGTCACATGACCTTGACTTTATTACCAGCGGATGCGGATCATTGAGGTCTATCATCATGCCAAATATTAGCTTTGTATCTTGAATAGGCTTGAAGATATTGGCAAGGTTAAGTTTTCGGGTTAAGTTTTCAAAGTTTGACCTTGACAGATGACCTTGACCTTGTCACATGACCTTAACTTTGGTACCAGCGGATGCGGATCATTGAGATCTATTATCATGCCAAATATTAGCTTTGTATCTGGAATAGGCTTGAAGAAATTGGCAAGGTTAAGTTTTCGGACAGACGGACGGACAGACAGACAGACGGACGGACAGACAGACAGACAGACGGACATGAGTAAAACAATATGCCCCCGATCTCTCGATACGGGGGCATAAAAATATTTTGAAGATGCGGGAAACCATCTTCATTGATTTTAGGTTGCCAATGAAATCTTTTGTCACAGAAGAGAGACGGACCCTTGGCCTCAGTATTTATTTTTTATCTAAAAACTGGCGATATAAATAACAGAACAAGTAAAATCATTGTTTTAATTAGTTATCTGTACAATAACCACCTGAAACTGGAGTAAAAACCAATGATTGTGATGTCTTTATGAACCTTTGTCCCCGTAATATTTTGTGCAGATATTTGTCTTAGCCAATAAATTAACGTCAATTTTGACATTTTAGTTTGGCTTTAGCAAATGAAGATTGTTTGGTCATAGATTTCAGTATTCAATGGTAGCTTATCCATTTAGCTATGAAATGATGTATTGTGCATTCAGATTGGGTGAAAAACTGACTTGGAAATCGACTCTTGTTTCGTGCCTGGTGATTTTCACTCCAAAATGGAGTTCGACCCCTTGTCTATACATGAGTTGACGGATTACGTCACGGGTCACGTGATGTTTACATCCAGGTAATCGCTGTAGGCAGAAAGATCTACCAGTTGCATACACAAATAGTAAAATATCCAATATTCAAATTATTGGATTGTACATTTCTAATGATTATTCCCTGTTGACAAGGGTGTCAAACTTTAGATAAATCATCCAACCTTTTGATTATGCAGTTGTCACCACATGACATTGTCTGTGAAAAGAATATTTCTTGTCGAAAGATAACCACCCAGGAATGCAAACAAATCGCTGTTGAGCAACTGATATATCGCGCATTCGACATTAATTAAGCTGTATTTACGTTTTTTGTTCACTCATAAACGAAATATAGTATATCTTACCTATATTGAGCTGATTCGAGTTTCAAAGCCGATTTTTCTCTTTCATCGCGGAATCTCTTTCATCTGACCATAACTGGATGCACTTATCAATATTCCCCATGTCATAAAACAGTAGCCACAATCACACAAACTTGCATGTATTATAAAGACAAACTTCGACAACACGTGCCAAATTTTAATTGATCTGACTGTGACGAAGCACACGCCACTGATTGATTGCTTTCATCTGGACACAACTTTTACCCATTCATTAGGCATAAAGTGTGAAGTTTCATTTGACACAAATCTTTTAATGCCTTATCAGTCATAGATTAAAACAAGCTTTTGATAAAATATTTCATTTAAGATTCCATTTCAGCAGGGATAAATAAGGCCTACATGATTTTTCAATTCTGAGCTGCTTTAATTTAGTAGATCGATCTTCCGTGTATTGAAACGGAGCGTTTGATTCAGCGGGAAATAGAAGCCACCAAAAACGAAATGTACTCCGAACCATTTTTCTATTTTGCTATGTAGTTCCCAATGAATAATAAGAGGGTAAAAAAATCGAATTTTAACCGATAGGAAAGAAATTGAAGCATACGTATTTTTTTATTTGTTAAAGATGAAATAATGTGATCGTTCTTTTGTAAATATTCGTTTTTTACCCCGAACAGACAACAAAAAATAATCTTGAAATTGAAAGCGTTGTCGGTGAACGAAACATCGCAATACAGCCTGATTAAAATGGATTTGCGATGATTTGTTGATCAACGACGACTTTAACAACATTTCAAAAACAAAAATATAAAATGAATGTGAGGAAAAATAAGAAGAAAGTTCTGAAATTCTGGCGAGTGAACGAATTAGCGTTACAAGTCACTTTTTCCCAAAACATTGTTTAACCCGAGTCATCTTAAACTCGGTAAAATTACTTTATTGGAAAGGGTTAATGAATTTTACTTATTCATCTTACGTTTTCCCCAATAACATTAAACACATATGACCATTTCGTCTGATTTTACCCTTGAAACAGCGTGACTACGGATACAACAGATCTCAATCGGCTGTAGCTACGAAGTTTTATTCTACTTGACGCCCTGAACCGATTAATCTGAGTCAAACTTTTTTATTTAGTTCATGTCATACAATTCATTACGTTATGGTAAGCGGTAAAAAAAGTTAATTTGTTCAAGTGGCGGATGCAAAAAGAGATTCAAGGGATTCAAACGAACCCCCATCTGTAGCCTAATTTTTTCATTTTTACACAGAAATTCAAACAAAACTTTGTATTACTAGGAAAACGAATCTTCTCTCCCTTTATTGTACATTAGTACCCCTTTTATAGAAACCCTTCATCCACCGCCGTTTTCATCCAACTTTCTATAAAAATCTTAAAATGTAACTATTTCTGGGTTTGCTTACAGAAACGGTGCAACTACAGCTTTGTTAGAACTTTCATGTAGACTGAGTTACGAATGTTTGAAAACCTAAACACTTCCTATTTTTCATACATAATTTTCAACTTTCTTTATGAATGACGTGAAATTGACAAAAAGAATGAATTGACAAAATCAAGTTTACAAAGGAAGAATATTTGCGCTAAACCACGGACACGTGTTTAAGAGTCCCTCGAGGTAAACTGCGCAACTCGAGCGTCTATATAAGATAGACCCTAGGCCGTGTTTATTCAAAGATTCTAGGTTACAAACTTTCTAAAGAAATACATTATCTAAAGAGAAAAAAAAACCTAATTCTAAATAGCTAAAGGACCTATCGTCGATGGCAACCTCGTTCAATAAGTCGGACGAAATAGTCTAATCTCGGGAAGCTTATAAATGGCTATTACGTAAGAGATTCTTTAAGTATCGATTGATCATTAACGGGAAACATTCGTACAAATGATATTTAATTTTCTTTTAATCTAAAATCTAAATGAACGGTTGATTTTGAACCAGTTTTAATTGTCTTCTCGCATAGAGATCTGACTCTTTCTGCAGGGGTGTAAAATTCCACTCGTCCGCTCGTATTGACGAGTAACACTTGGCTTCGGGCAAGTAAAAAAAAATATAAGCTCGTCCTACCGGACGAGTGCTTTTTTAAACAAGAAAGAATTAAATTTGTCATCCAAAACTCAAAAGTACAGGTAATTGTCGCTTATTTCCAAAACGAAAGTAAAACTGGAGTTCCTGAGTGTTTGACGGATGTTTATTTCTTTCACGCATGCGCATTTTTGTAAGTGCGCGACGGGTTCTCTGTACACAGCGTCTTTAAGAGTGGGAACTCAGTCTGATTTGCTCTACAATTAAGGTACCGGGTAACCCAGTCAAGTGATTGTAAAAATAAGAACGTAACACAGTCTACATTGTTTATTTCGTCACCGCTAGTTTTCGTCTGTCATCGAAGACTGAAATTTTGGACGAGTGAAATTGTTATAAGGACGAGTATATTTTTCCATCAACTCGTCCTACGGGACGAGTAGACAAAGGATAAATTTTACACCCCTGTTTCTGCCTACCAGTAATGCGCATGCACGGGAAATTCTCAATATAAACAATAACAATCAACTCTCTTCTATTATCATATATATTTTAAAAAAATCAGCGGGACATTCCCATGTGTCTGCAACCAGTACTGGATAGAGAACAATCCTGGTTCACAGTAAAGACAGGTAACCCTTCTAGATAAGGTTATGTAGACAACAACGTCTTCTACTCAGAAAATAATTTGTGGTAGAATTGGACCACGGCTCCATCAAGTAGCTCTGTGAATGAAATGCAAGCACAGACTGTTTATCCCCAAAATATGAAAATCATCACTTTTCGCGATATCTTCAAAAGGAGAAAGCATGATCAAATCTTTCTTGCAAAACATTTTGAATACTCACAACTGTATAGGCTTTTCTAGGGAAACTACTGGCATTGTTTTGGGCGTGTAGGAATCAGAACTGGACGAAATAGACCGCTTTGTCGGCCAACCACGATTGTGAGCCGCCATTCGAATGTAAACAATGACTTCGTTTAATTTACACAAGTCATGAAAAATACACAGTCTCTCCAGAGTATAAAAAAGTACGCTTTGAAATATCACGGTTCACGAAATAGAAATAAAAATAAAAAAAAAAAAAAACGCTGGCACTTGACGTCAAATATTCGTGGAACTCAGCATTTTTAAAATTTAGACTTGACTTTATTTATATTTCCAATTTTAAAGAAAATACCAAAATTGTTCATAATGGTGAAATCAATCTTTTTTCTTCTTCTTCTTCTTCTTCTTCTTCTTCTTCTTCTTCTTCTTCTTCTTCTTCTTCTTCTTCTTCTTCTTCTTCTTCTTCTTCTTCTTCTTCTTCTACTGTCTGAAGCCATCAGAATCAGTAGGACTTCTTTCACATAGAATTATCCCCTGGTAGCCGGGCCTAATTACTGTGCCGCACGGTCTAAAATCGGAACCCAGAACCTTTTGAATCAAATTCCGACGCACCAAATAAAAAATCGCAGAAATTCGGCTGATGCACTTCAATTCACCCCAGCTTCATTGCAAAAACCTGGAATCTCAGGGCGGACATAACGGTTGACGGATAGGATACAAAGCTACCCGGCGTTCACTCACGGATGGCGAATCATCGGACAGGAAAATCACCCGATTCACATCTCCTTAATCCGATTAGGCCTAAGGTTTGTTAGCATCGCTTTAGAGTTCTTTTATATTTTCTAACTACAGGCATCAAAAATCGTTATCGAGTTCTTTAATTTTAATGGCCCATCATCCCATCTCACCCATCCATTCAAGCACTGAGTTGGTGTAATAAATCAGGATTAGATTATTTTTTTCTATATTTCATCTGAATGTCGAATCATGAACTTGACTTAAAAGAAAATTGTAACATGATAAAAAGAATCTGAGATCATGATAGATGTATTGAGATGGAAAAGTTTATCGGGCTCGGCTGCGGAGTTTATTCGGTTCGCCTCCGGCTCACCGGATAAATTCCTACGCCTTGCCCGATAGACTTAAATTCCATCTCAAGTCACCAACCATTTATTCTCTATGTCGACAATTATATTGACCTTTTTTCCGAAAACATCCGAATAGTAGATCTAATCGGCGGAAATTGACCTCCTGACAGACATAAAACTTGAAAATCACGGCGGAAGAATTAAGTCACCACCTAAAAAACAATTTAATAGGCGTAGGCAGTGACAGACAAATAAAAAGAAAAGAAAATGCAGAAAAATGGATAATCCGGCGAAGTAAGCCTTTTCGGTCTTTTTTCCCAGTCTTCAAGTAATGGTAGGCCGGTATTAGGCCTGCAGATTATAAAACCCTCGAATCTATAGATTCCCCAGAACTATTTCTTTATTTTTCTCTCTCCCGACATTTCACTAAAATAACAGAAAAACGCACAATTTTCAGTCAAATTTGTCCGAGAGATTTTTTGTTTTAGATTTTCATTATTTTGGGTTTTTTTCAATCTTATACATTTATATTTGTAGAATTTATCCTTGAAAAATTCTGAACCTTCAGAAATTTTCTTAATACGAGCTTGAATCACAGGGGTAAATCTTAACAGTGAATTACGTGATTAAACTAAGTCATTCATTATGGTGACTATTTTTCAATGAAGAAAAGAAGCAAGAACAACTTTCTCTTGATTTTTTTTCAGTAAACTATTTCCTTTATCGAAACACTGAACACTGAACAACTGTCATTCTAACTATCTGTATATTCGCTAATGCTATTCAAAACAGTATAGTCGACGAAGATTTGTAAGATTTTTTGCAGTCAAAAATAGTAAACAAAACATTATGTTAAGATCACATTGTTTACAAGAACTTAAATTTCCTGTTGTTATTACACATTGAAAGACTTTGGGAATGTAAGATGGGCTAATTGGTGATTTTGAAAGAGGGTATTGATGAAAAATACACTAATTCTTACAAAAAATGTCCGGTAACGTAGGTCACCGCTTTTGCAATAATACATGTAATTAAATGAATTTTTCATTACTTTTTTTGATTCCAATGAATTACTTTAATGATTATTCTTTTCTTCATGTGTAATTTAAGCTCCAAATCTCTTTTCAAACCTTTTTTGTTAACACAATTGAAGTAAATGTATTCCCTTTAACTGAGACTATGAAATAATTTCTTGAAAAATTATTTAAACTCAGTTTTCATATGAAAATATTTTTTCTCATAAATTGGAATTTCAGCCTTAAATCCAACATTTTTTCCAAGACTGCTAGATAATCAGTCAAATTTACGCTTGTTTTTTGTTTTCTTACACTGCAATTTCGCAAAAGCAAAGTGGAAAATTGGAAGGAAACGCCAAGTTGAAAACAAAACTTACATGCTTAATAATGTCTTTGACCCACTAAATTTTATCATACACCAAGAAAAAAGTTTCTGTTCATGTAAAAAATATCATTTGAATAGTTTTACAACAGCATAAAATTAACAAAAAGTACATATATGTATATAAAAATTCATGATTGAATCCCCGTAGTATATCAAAATATATATTTTTACGACATACCTATTTTATCATCCTCGCTTAGATGAAAATCATTTGTATTTCGGGCCTTTGCAAGGTTTAATAGTTTCTGTATATAGTCTTCCAATATTTAGGCTATTGAATGTCTTACCACTATCAAGATCAGAAACAATTTTCTACCATATTAAACGAATTTCTTCTTTTTGAACTACGTTACCAGCCGTGTGATGTACGTTACCAAATAACACTATGCTTCATGGATTTTAAATCAAAAGAATCACAATAACGGTCTTATGTGTATTAGAGTTATCCAAGCTAGCTTGAAAGGCATACATGTGTTTTCAACAACATATCTTCATACCAATATTCGAGCTTTATTCGACCTGGTATTAAATGTGGCATCTCTTCATAAATTCTAAGTACTCACCTCATAATCTCATTGTAATTCGTGTTTAGTTGAAAACCCAGTCTGTTACTCTGATATCTAAAACAGTTTCAAGAGTAATTTTTATGCCATATACGATGCAAATTGCATTTTACTGTTTACGATAGTAACGAAGTTCACAATCACGTAGTTCACTAATACTGATTTATTGTAGTCTAATTATGTAAGCTTTAGATACTTAACAAACTTTATAAACTAATATTGAAAGGTACAATTCAAGCCTTAACTGTCAAAAGTTAGAATGAAATTCAATTACTTCTTAAAGCAGATCTGTATGGTAAAGTAGTTCACTTCTATTTCTTGAAAAATGAAAGTCTAATTTAGAGAGTGGAAGACGATTTCTTTAAGAGATTCGGGCAACCATATAGATTGTTAACTAAATTTTTTATCATTTGTGAAGCTTTTTAACATATTATTACATCCCTACGGTTGTTCGAAACCATTTCTATGTTATCCTCAAAGCGGTAACGTAATTCACTGTACTTTTTGTGACATTAATTCAAAAGCTGTCAAAAATGACTAAGATACATAGGCATCTTGATTGGGTTTCAGCTTAAAATATAACATTTTAAGGCAAATCTGATTAACTTGTCAAACAAAAAAAAAATAAAAGAAACCCCATCGAGGACCAGGTAAAACTTACTACCCTAAAACTGGACATGCGATTTTACACATTTAACACCATTATAAAATCCACTTATTTCAGTAAGAGGAACATAAACTGAATTATTTTTATCAGACAGACATTGACCTCTCCTTGGTATATGAACAAAATTTGGTGTCAAACCTTTTAAAATATTCGATAAAATAGCTTTGGACATCGATTTTAGGTAATTGTGCGTTTTTCTGTTTTTTTAGTGATTTCCCACTTTCTTGACTGTGCGTAGACTCACGAATAATCTGTGTATGAAGTACTACGCATATGCGTAACTAGGATTTTAAAATTTGTACGCACTCAGAAGGCGACAGACTAAAGAATATATAGGATAAAGGAGATATATGAGAACTTTGACAAAAGATAAATGCCCTCCGTCCACTCCCTTTTTATTATTTTAGCGTTGGTGAATAATCAAAACATCGTAACTACAGCTTAAATCAACTGTAGTTTCGATGTTATGATAATTCATCAAATAGATTTTTCAAAAGAGAATTTATTTCTATTACGCACTTGCGTAATGTGCGTAATGGGAGCTACGCCCTTGCTACATAATAGGTCTACCATTGGCATTGAAACATAACGCCTTGATCATCACGAAATTACTTCCCTTTAAAAGTATATATATATTCTCTCTTTATACACTTTCATCATCGTTTTTACCCCTTTTTGGTTTTATAATTTAGATTGATGTATTATTTGTGAATAACTATAGAATACAAAGAGAGTTTTACACAATAATGTAAACATATGCCCTGTACGATAAATAAATTATAATTTTATATATAATTATCTTTTACCCCTTAGAGTTATCAACAATTTTTCAGTTATTAACGTGGCCTAGCCATTACGCTACCAACGTGGCATACGTTAACTCGAAGGCCACTATTTGTAGAAGCAGTACCTCAGGGTGCTGTTAGAATTGTACCAATGATAAACCTACACTGATAACCTACGGGTCTTAATTATAAACTCAGTAAAAAAAGTTTAGCAACAATTGATATTTTTTGCTAAATATTTTTCTGTACCAGAAATATTGCAGTCAGATGAAGTAAAACATTGACTTCAATCTCTGAGCAATAGATTCATGCCTTTCTTTTGTTCCAGTGGTCACTCTACAGTCACAAAACATAGCCAAAACGGCGGGAGGGCCGGATTTAAAAAGTCACAGCTTGTCATTTTTTGTCCAGATTTCGGTTTCGCAATTCAATTTCTCGCTGTCCGAAGCGACAAGAATTTTAGCAAATGTTATCTTTAGTCATTGGCTGCCTTTCATACCAAAAGGAATCGTCTTCATGTAAACGTGGGGTCGACGTTACGTCATTGACGTCTATCGAAATTCTGAAGCTATAGCTGACCGTGGCAGATTTCAAGCGATCAAATTGAAGTGATCATGGGAAGGTTCATGGGCCAATTTTCTCGTCTTTTCACCGTTGACGTCATAGAAAATTGACAATAAAGAAATGCCGTTATATGATCATCCTCCGTTTATGACCTTGTCAATGTTCTGGTCGATGATTCGAGCGGTTTTCTTTGAGTTGATTTAGTACTCATTCAAAGTGATGAAAAGCTGAAAATTCAGACTGATGTTTGCTTGTAAATTTGATCTACCGACGTAATACGCTCGAAAACTCACGGTACGCATAAACCGTGTTGATCTGCAAAATAAACATTCTTGTTTTGGATAGCCAATCGATAAACTCATCGCTCGGGCACCAACTCACTAAATTGATATTTACACAGACTATTTTACAATTCAACAAAACGTGTTGCAAAACTTTTTTAACTATGTATATGTCTGCAAATCAATAAAGAAGTTAACAACTGATGGCTTGTGTTATTTTGTTACAACAAATTTCATGAATGGGCGATAAAAACTTCGTAACTTGTGACTAACGTTACATCTTTGGTAAGTTTTGGGTCCGACGTCACGTTTAGACCGCCAATCATAGCCTGGGTTAGTTTTGTCACGGTTTCATACCTGCGACTTTAGAATTACACTGGGACGATAAACCGTAAGACCTGAGCCAAAGTTGGTGGCCGCAGTCAGCAAGGGCGAATAGGCTACCGTGATGATGATTTATTCAAGCTCTTGGTAAGTATATGCCTATGCCGAGTGGATGGGTTCATGGCGGCGTGTCAGGACAATTTACCCAAGCTTGGCTCAGCGCGAAAACGGTTGTAACTCGCTATGAACATATACAGAGTTACAACTGTTTCGCACTGAGTCATCGATATAGCAACGATTTTGAATTTATACGCACTCAGAAGGCGATCATAGAATCGTTTGATAAAGCCTGGGATAAACAATGATAAAGGCGGTACGCCGTGGACTGTGACAAAAAAATTATTGTCCTCCGCCCGCTCCCCTTTTCAATGATTTGAGCGTTGGTTTATATGAATCAAAACATTGTAATTAGAGTAGAGCTGGGTAATTCCGTACACCTACGCGGGAAATTCCGTACACTTGAATCAGTGATTACGTATTTCTTTCAAAATGCATATCGAGTCGTTTTAGAAATAAACCTGCTTTAAAAAAGCAAATTTACCATATAACATTTCTCTGATAATCAATGACGTTATCTTGACGCAATATTTTGCTTATCGCTGATTTGACGAGACACTTATTCACGCGCAACCCGGACTCTCTATTACCCAGCCAGATAAGCGAGAAAATGTTATTCCGCACTATCTGCCAAAAGGTTTGTACGAGTATTCAATGTATGCGTAATTTTTGTTTTACAGTTAAACCAACCGAAGAGCCACCGTCATAGCGCAAGTGATAGCGCGCCGGACTGTGAATCTAGAGGTCCCGGGTTCGATCCCCGACGGCGGCACTCATTCTTTCCGACTATTTGTCTCTCACCAATGGGTTGATAATCGTATACCTATGTGAGATAACAGCTGGAGTCTAGGAAAGGATGTGATGGTTCTTCTGGTGAGAGAAATACCAGGAATCCATTTATAGGTGCTCCAGCCGCCGCGATATAACTGAAAAATTTTGAAAGTGGCATAAAACTCCCATTAAATCAAATCAAATAAACCAACTGAAAAATATTTTTTTTCAGTATCCTAGTTAGCTTTCTTTTTTTCGGGAAACTGTATCCTTTGTAGATTGAGTATTTTCAAACTGTACAGAGTTAGCCGACACATAAATGTGGACAAATATCGGACGAGGCTAATTTCGTACGTTACAAAAGCATTACAGGCTACTCATGAAGATAAAGCAAATTAAGACTAGTATTTAAACATTCGCTGCTGTTTAATTTAAAACCTGGTACAAGCAGATTGAATATAAGTAACGTAGGTAACATGGGTTAGCCTTGGTCCCCGACCGATTTTTTTTCTTTAAGAAGCAGTTGTAGTTAAGATGTTTTGGATACATTTCGCTGCGTATGAAACACTTGTCAATTCTTATTCTCTTATTCTCCTCTCTATTCCTCTACTTTGAATTTGGTTCCCATTTTTGGGGGGCAATAAATTCATCGTGAAACTGACAAGTTGAATAGTTTTGGAATGAATTTGGAATTATATTGAATGAGTTTGTGAATCATTTTTTGAATGAAGCCTAAGAGAGGTCATATTTAGGCCTATCGCTAATTTGGTCCACTTAGGACAAAATAAGCAATAATAATAATAAAAAAAAAATAACTTTCCAATGAGTGTGTCGGACAAATCAGATGCTTAAAAATCCATACATGCCAAAATAATCGTGGCATAACTTTGATAAATTGAAATGTTGATTTTTTTGATATAGATTTCAAATTGTGTTTCATGATTTGATTGTGTTTGGATTGAATGAATCGAACGTTGAGTGAGCAATTTTTAATGGTTTTAAACGAGATAAATGTCAATTTAACAATATTGGATTACCTCCCACAAATTTCGTGGCAAACTCGCTCGGCGACCTCATTCAATACTATGCCAAATTCATTCCAAAGTTATTCAAATCGCCAATTATACCAAGTAATATTCCCCCTTTTGAAGCATGTATAGACAAAGATCAGCTGTACATATGTGCAGTCTAATGTTAGTTCACACCTGATCTTCCTTTTTAAAATAGAAAAATGTTAGAATTGATATTTTTGAAATACTTCCTGACTCACAATTGACAGTGCTTTCAGCACTTTGAATTCAATGCAATTTTGAAAAGGTTTTGATTTAGCACGACAGGTGTTTAACCTCTAGGAGGAAAGTCTGTATGTTAAGATGAAATTTTATTTTTGATAATAATCATCAAATTTTCTATTTTGATATCAAATACCATAGATACCGGCACTGCGTTCAGGATGGCAAAACGGTGAAAATTGTTTGCAAATTATACCCCGCTTTGCATGTAAATACATGTGTAAAGCGGGGTAAAGCCGTGCAGACAGTTTTCACCGTTTTATCATCGGTTCACAGGTTTTACTGTACATGTTTAAAAGCGTATGCATTAAATCTCCATGAGAAAGTCTGTCGCATTGAGATAACGTCTAATTTCATTTGACTGTCATATTTCATAGTGTTATCTTGATTTAAGTATCCTTCTTTCCAGAAAACGCTTGCAAAAATGAACCCCTCTAACCCTTGTCATGCTGAATAAATTTTGGCTAAAACAAAATTCATCAAAATCAAAGGGCAAAAAGCACCGAAAGTATCAACTGTAGGCCAATTTTTTTATTTGAAAAACTTTATCTATCGACAATTCTGGTTTGAAAGTGGGAAAGAGGTGGTGTAGACTAACATCAGACTGCACATAGGCATATGTGCAGGCTGATGTTGGTCTATAGCTCCGGCCAAAGCAGTAAAAATCCGGGTTCGGGATGATAAGAGTTAAAACGATCACAGTAAAAAGGCACCTTTTGAATTTCGGGGAAAAGTTTCAAAACCTATTCCAATGTGAAAAAAATAAAACCGGACTTTTTTCTCGACCCTCTTGTTTTATTTGGAAGGCTGACTAGAAGTTGTTTTCCGCGATTAATGTATATCGTTACTTTTAAATATTTTTAAAAATACCTTAGAAATGAATAAAAGAGCACACACCTTTTTTTACGCCTTTGCACAAAGAAGGTCGCAATTTTATTTACACCTTAATTTACGTCACTAGATATACCCAAAACCTTTTATCAGATGCAGATTGAAATATCGAGAATTTGACAAGTTGAATGATTTTGAAATGCATTTTAAATTATATTGAACGAGCGTGTGGAACGAGTTATGAATGAATTTTTTAAGGCAGGTAATGAATATCGCAATTTCGTAGAGCTTGCACGAAATTTGCAATATTGGCTTTCTTTTGTCCTTTTCATAAGAGACTATGTCAACTCGGAGCCCGTGCGCTGCCCGTAAACCACAGTTAACAACTCGGAGCCCGTAAGGTGCCCGTAGACCGCCGAACAGTTAACAGCATCGTGAAACTAAGATGAATCATTTTGGAATTATTTAGAAAATGAAATTGGATGAATGGGAGGAAAGAAATTTGAATTACATCAATGGGAGATAATACAAACGTCAATAATTTCGTCCCTTTGTAAGATAGATATAAGTATTTATATTTGAAGGGGGTAACACTGAGCAGCATTTAACACCAGTCCTGGGACCCGAGATCTGTGGATTTTAAGGAGGACTGATACAGTTAACAACATCGTGAGATGGACAAGGTGAATGATTATGGAATGATTTAGGAATGAAATTGAATGAGTGTGTGGAGCGAGTTTTGAGTGAATTTAATGGGAGGCAATCCAGTATTGCAAATTTTGTTCAGGATGAACAAAATTAGCAATATTGATTACCTCCCTTTAATAAAATATGCATACAAATTATAAAGAAAGTTCCCTATTTGTTGAAAAAACCAACCAGACGCTTATAATTTCAATTAAATAATTGAAATCCGGATTTTTAAATCGTACTGCGAAGCAGTAGATTTATATCTACCGTTTTCCAGAAATCCAGTCTGTTTGACCCAGTACATTTTTACCATTATCTTCTGAGCAATGTGTTCAAACCAAATTATGTGTTTTCAAACACCGAAGAAACGGCCTTTTCAGTCACAATCTACAAACTTTGTTTATACCTTATTTACTTTTCGACAAATAGAGAAGAGGCTAATACAAAATTTGATGTAATTTTCGCTTTTAGTAATTACCAGTTAGTATTTTCAGTGTTTATAACAAGATTTTCGGTTGAGTAAAGGAGTTGAAACGTACAATAGGTTAACTGTATAATTAATTTGTAGCACTTACAATATTACTGCTCTGAACTTTCTCGAACGGTCATTTACCAGTTGTAGGGCTGACAACCAATCAAATTCTGTTATGATTATCACTCGGTCAAAACCCACGCGTAAATTCACACCACGTGTAAATTCAGATGGACATCGTCTGCTCGCAATGTGTCAATTAACTTGTTTGTCATTAGTCAATAGTCGTCTGCACTCAAACAGGGAGGGTGGGAAGTTTACTTTTTTTTCGCATGTGTTAACAAATAGAAATAATTTTGTAATTTTGAAATATTTGATTTCAATGAGCACTCTGATCACGCTCCAATCCTATTTTCATTAAATTCAAATTGAGTATGAAGAAAAATTATTCAACAACAAATAAACCGACAAAAACATACGATAAACTGAAATAGGATAGCAGCAAGAGCGATCTATTTTTAGAACAACTCATGAATAATCATAGAGTGCTGCTAGATTTAATCGATTGGTCAGAAACCAAAGACATAAATAGCATAGTTGGCGATTTCACGTGTTTCTTGAGGGAAAATGCATTTACAGTATTTGGGAAAACCCAATGCTTGAAATACAAACATGTTGGTAATCAAAATTGTAAATAGTTTAATGAAAAATGTTTGTTGCTAAACAGGCTTTTAAACTCTATAGAGAGAGGAATAATATTAACAGACAAGCTTTTAGCTTGGCGCGTGCTCATTATAACAACATAAAAATCTGCTAAGAAATAATTTAGACTAGCAGAGGGCTATCGAATAAGCAAACTTTCAAAATCGGACCCACGAGGTTGGATGAGCTGGCGATGTCCTCGAAAAGATGGATTGTTAAGACAAAAAACTCACAAATTTAAAGATTTTACTCTTATTGTCCAAATTTGAGCCCTTTTGATTGGCGAACTATTGCACTATCCCAGCCTCTCAATGATGTACGATTTACAGTGCTGACAGCACTTTGATTTCCCTAGCTATTTTCATTTTGAACGTAGTTTTTGTTATATGTTTTTCAATGGGTTTTGAGCGTTTTTGAATGGTTTGAGTGAGTGTTTGGAATGAGTGAATGGAGCGTTGAGGGAGCGATTTAGAATGGTGTTGATTGAGTTTATTGTCGATTTCAAGATGTAACTAACTGTAGGTGTTTCCATGCTGCAGGTCCTTCAGGACTGTAGTGAAGGGCAGTACTTAGTATTTCAAATCCGTCGAGATTTGAAATATAATTACCTTCCCAAAACTATAAATTTGCATTAACAAATGGAAAACATAGTATGAAAAGAAAAAAAATGCTTATCATAAGCAATTTCTTTCTTAAAAACAATGTTTTCCTAGCAATTTATGCCCTTAATTGCTAAATATCAAACATGATTTTTATGCATGACCTGTTGTTATCATGGAAGACCCGTAATATTTTGGGTTTGTAAACAGGTCTCTCAGGCTGGTTGCAAAAAATTGTAAGTGTCAAACCCTATTGAGTGTTTTACCTCTTGCTGTTTCACTCGTATTTCCATGTCGTCATTCTTCAAGCTAAGCATCTTTATTTCCCTTTTCAATTCTTGTATTATGGAAAAATCTGAAAGAGGTTGAATTCGAAAAAATGTGAATTTAGGAGTTTCTTCTTTCTTTCGAATGCATACACCGAATACAATGTAACAAATGGGGATACTTTTTTTTATTTCAGTGTAAAGTCGATATATCAATATATCCTATTGGGATGATTCTAATGGGCTCCAACAGTATATTAAGATTAAAAAATAACCTTTTTTCGTTAAGAATGTCATCTTTTTCAGAGATTTTGCAGACGGTGAAGGGACTTTGTATGGAGTTCGCTTAATAAAATTGGCCGCTTAAGGTAGTGGACCCGTAATAGTTCCGCAACATTTCGGAACTTATGATCTTTCACAATATTGACCGAGGTTTCCTTATGATTTGCATTAGGAAAACTCGGTTAACACTGTTAAAGTTCATTACTCCCGAAATGTTGCAGAACTATTACGGGTCCACTACATTAATAGACGTGGTCGTTCGAGCAATATCGACTGTATTGCGCTAATTTCTATGTAGCAGTTAAACAATATAAATATATCCATAGTAAAAATACATGCGTCAAAACAT
Organism: Fragum whitleyi; assembly: GCA_948146395.1. Lineage (NCBI taxonomy): Eukaryota > Metazoa > Mollusca > Bivalvia > Cardiida > Cardiidae > Fragum > Fragum whitleyi. Next base: position 60,386,976 of record OX411552.1, read on the forward strand.
CCTTCATGGATTCTTGTCGGTAAAACGACGTTACAACATGTCAGCCATTAGCGTGCACAGCGTCTGACCAAACAATTTAAAGAGGTTTTGATCGAGGTGAATGTCTAAGTCGTTTACATGCAAGTATGTATGCGGCTTTCAAGGAAAAAATCTGTGAAATAAAGTCTATTTACATTGGATGATTTATCTCTTACTATCTTGATTTCAACATCCTGGTTTCCACGAAATTCTTGAAAAAAACATGCTTTTCTCTCGAAGGTTATTATATGCATCGCGAATAAAAGCAACCTGAAAGGTCTTTGTGAGGTTATTCTACTAGGTACGAGTAAGTTTTTTTTCGATTAACGAAAAATGACAGTCCATTCGAACACGCCGCAAAATGACCTTATTTAAATCCATTACAATCTTTTTTTTTCAATGTGTTTTCGGTAAGTGACCCTGAATTAAAAAGAATAAACACACGCAAAAAGCAATAAAAAAACCACCATACATGAGCGTCCGAAGTATGAACACGCAAATATTACGCTCCATTTTGTAATGTAGATTACGATTTGGGGGAGGGGGATTTGTAGATACTTAGATTTCCTAAACGCAGGCCATCCATGCGACCAGAATAAAAAAAAAATAAATAAATAAAACGGGTCAAACTAAGTGTATGATTTGCAATCAGTTTTCACTATTTTTTACCCCAAACGCAAGGCTGTCTCGCGAGTGATTCAGCTGTTGTCGTACCTCGATAAAAATATTTGTTCGTTTCTCATTTAACATATATATGCATACGCTATGATACGTTTATTTTAGATGGTTCTCTAGATAGAAAATGTGTACAACAGAGCTTAAATACATGCCACGTTTAAGAAACTGGCGTGGCGTCTGATACACCAAACAATTACAAATAGAAACTATTTAGCACCGAAAGCTTGCACTCGGAGTCTCCTTACTATAATAGACATGCCACTGCTAAAAGTTTTGTTAATTGTATTTGTATATTCAAATACCGACGTGTTTTGTGTTCTTGATGAGCCAGTTTGTTCGAAGTTTGATTTTGAAGAAAAGGTTCTCGAGAAATTGATAAAATTGGATATAAATGTTACCTCGAGTTGAAGAAAATTGCAGAAGCTAAAGACAAACTTGAGGAGACGGTGTCTTCACTAACGAATGAAATTGACGGTTTGAAGAAGGAACTTGCCATCGTTAAGAGAAACGTTGACGAAAATGGAGCCTTACGAGATCAGATAAAGGATGAGATTAGAGGACTTGCTACGATTGAAGAGCTTCGGGAGGCAAAAGCAAACATGTCTGTCAGTTTGAACAGAAAAGGTATGTCTTTATGTATTTAGTAACGTAAGTGAAATTTTAAAAGAAAACAAAACGAAACAACAACAACCACCAAACAACAACAGTACTGCGACAACAAAGCAAATTACAATGAAAAAAAAAAAAAACCTTGCTCATATACATAGAGGTGATTTCATGGAATAAATAAGTCAAAAACGCTCCAAAAGTATTAAAGTATTAAAAGAAAAAAATGCTTCGAATTCACTAAATTTTAAAGCGTTTGTTTGGTCCGCTAAGACACAAAAACAGATAACGTGTACATGTACTAAACTAACGTTAAATTCGCCCAATCGGACGAAATTATCGATATTATATTGCCTCCCTTTAGTTTCATTCAGCACCCGCTCTTCCAATTCAGTCAATTTCATTCCGAAATTGTTCAAAATCATTCATCTTGTCAATTACACGATGTTTTTTAACTGTATAGCAAACTAAGTAAGTCGAAAGTCTTCATTTATTCCAATCGGGAAGCCTCGGCAATCCGACGGATTAGACCTCGGGTATAATAAGGGCCCAGTAATCAAAGCGCGAGTTTTCGCTCGTGGGTTAACATGACTTCACAATAATCACCCATCCCGCTAAAGATGGTGTTGAATTTAACAAAATCAACGAACACAATAAAAGTGGGCATATTTCCCAGGGTTTGAATAGTATTCAACACCGGCTTACAGTATTGTACATGTGTGCGCATAGATCAAGCAAGTCGCTCTCGTTTATTTTTGAATTTGAAAGCAATTGCCAGCCTCGTTTTAGAAAACAGTGCTTATTTCGGTGCACTTCGCGTTCACCTTATATTGTTCAGTATAGACCAAAACATTGCGAATGCTCGAGAGGGTAAATAACGCTACCGTTGAACTTTATTTGGATGAGACGTCATTCACTACGTTATTCTAATGTTCTTATTGGGTTTGTTTGAATGGGGTTTTATTCCGATATCAACAATGTTTCAGTTATATCGCGGCGGCTGGAGCACATAACAATAGCTTACTGGTATTTCTCACACCAATACTACCACTACATCCTTTCCTAGCTGCTATCCCATATACATGTAGGTCTACGATTATCGACCCATTTGTGGATTACAAATAACTGTTGGAAAGAATGAGTGACGCCGTCGGGAATCGAACACGGGTCTTCTAGATTGAACGACGCGCTGCAAACACCGCTATCACTGCGTTCTAATTGGGAACCGGCAAATGATCGGAGCAATTAGTCTAAGTGGTTGATTTAGTGTTAAGAATGCATGAATAGAGTGTTCGTCGAGCGATTTAGAATGGTATGGAGTGAATTACAGTTAACAAAGTCATGAAATTGATAAGATGAATGATATTAGAATGACTTCAGAAAGAAATTGAATGAAATAGAGTGTTTGGAGAGAGTTTTGAGTGAATTTAAGGGGGGGTAATCCAAAATCGCTAATTTTGTTAAGTTAGCGACATATATTACCCCCCCCCCCCCTTGAATAAAATATAAATACAATTCCTATAAATGATTTCCTATCTTTTCATCAACCTGTCAGACGCTTAAAATTTGAACCATATCAGTAAAATCGTAGTTATTGATCTTATCCGTTTTCGTGATTTTGGAGCGTTTTTTAATGGTTTGAGTGAGTGTTGGAGATGAATTAATGGGGCGCTGAATGAGCGATTTGGACTGGGTTTGATTGAGATGAATGTCAATTTTATGATGTTATTAACTGTAAGTGCCCGTTTCATGATGTTTCTAACTGCACACTTTGATTTTAACATCTCTCTTTCCTTCTTTTCACAGACTCCGATCCAGTCTTCTTTGTCGTACATGGTACAATCGAATCTCTACCACAAAGTGCAGTCGTAGTTTATAAAACCATTCTGTCCAATCAAGGAGGCGGTTACCAACGTGAAACAGGTCTTTTTATCGCCCCAAGAGATGGCGTATACATCTTTTCGGCCCAGATATGCTCCGACAACCATGTACACTATCAGATCCGTGTGAATGGCACGCCACACAGCTCATCATATCAGTATAGCCAAACGGACGGTGTTTGCTCAAGTGTTTCGACAACGGCGCTTCTGTCTGCTTCCAATCGTGTCGGTGTCTATATTATGAACAGCGGCGTCAAGGTTGAAAATGCAGTTGGTGCTTATCCTGTCTGGAACATGTTTCGTGGAACTCTGGTATCCTAATTTAAGTGGCATTGGTGGGTTAAGAAAACTGTTATTATATTGAGATACGAAATTCGGGCACTTGCGCGTCCATTCCAAAAGGTAGGACAAATATTGACTGTCAAACATTTTTGCAGTTTTGCAGACGAGATACATTTTAGGTGCAAATGTCGTTTTAAAACTAGTAAATGAAACATAATTGCTAATTAATATGGACCACAAAGAGGAGATTTAAAGTTTTGGATTTTATATTTAATATCGTAAATGACAAATACAATTCCACATGTTTGTCCTACATTATTGTGTTTTGAGTTAACATAGTATAATCTGTCTCCGTCATAGCCGATCGCTTCTTTTCTTTCTTTATCAGGGTCCGAGATTTTTAAAACTCGCTTAGAAAGACTCAAATTGAGACATATCTAGAGATGAGCCATAGAAAAGACTTGATGATGGACCCCCGAACTCTTATAAGCAACATATTTCTCAAGTTTTAAAATAATTTGCGATAAACTTCGTGTTATTAAAATATGACATGCATATGTACTATAGCATCGTCCTTTGTTAACCGAAGAAACCAATTTGAGTTACAATAATGTCTCATATTGAGATAAATATCCAAATTTAAATGATTAGGTTCACGAATTGATGATCTATACCAAATATGAAGGCCTTCTGGGTCGGAAGAACAAGATTTTTAATCTTTATATATAAATTTATTTATGACTCCTTAGTCCACCCCCTTCCCCGAATGCACAGTCCCTTGTTGCCCAACAATCAAAATTTAAGCTTTTTTCATAAATTCTATCATCTCAAAATATTTGACAAATATAAAGGCTGTTATGGTATCTGGTATAAAAGAAGAAGACATTTTAAAGATTTCTAGATTTGCAAATAAGTTCAAGTGGTACTTCCCTCCCTCCTGCTGCTTATTTACATAAGGTTTACGAACTAATGGTCTACACCAAATATATAAATTGTTGGAGGCCTGGCGCCCGTTTAACTAAACGCCTACGGATAAAATAATCATAAGTCAAAATCACTAATTGTCACTGGTGTTTTCATTCATCATTACATTCTGCATTGCAAAATCGCATTGGTATCGTCTTAAGAAGACGATACCAATAAGATGATGCATAGCGCAATTCAATATTTAGTTTCAACTGTAGAAGCAACTTTTGATATTTGACTTGATCGTAAGATGTTTAAAAAACAGGCCCCTGGTTAAGAAGAATAATAATTTGAGGGTATCTTATTTGACCAGAGTCCTACCCCAAGACCCAAAACACTGGTGGCACAACAGCGATGATTTTAGCTATTTTTCATTCAGGTCTATGAGATGATGATCCATGTCAAATTTCAAGGCTATTCGTTCAAAAGATGGAGAGTTTTATAGATGTCTAAATTCAAAAGTACTAAACCTCATTCGGAATTCCACTCGGCCAATCTAACGATCAATCTCGGATGTACAGAGACGGATTATTTTCAAAATTACGGGAAAACCTTGGAAAAGCTCGATGATGTCAGTTAAAATGGCGTTAGCCCTCGATACTTTGAGTGAAAACATTCGACGTCACCAACGCTACTCGTTTGATGGTCCAACAATCATGATTTTAGCTAGTTACATTAAGGTCTATGAACTGATGATCTATGCCAAATATGAAAGCTGTTGGGGACCTGATTAAGAGAAGAGGAATTTTGAAGATATATTCTTTGGTCCGAGTCCCACCCCGCCCATCGGTGCTTTACCCCTCAGTCAGATTTTTAGCTGTTTTGCTTAAGGTCTATGGGCTGATGATTTATGCCACATCCCAAGGCCATAGGGCTCCTTGTTCATTAGAAGAAGCATTTAAAAGACTTCTATATAAAATTAACTTTGGTTGCCAAGGCAACCAGAGTTTTAAACCGGTTCAATTCTTTAGCTATTTTGGATTCGGACCTCCTAGTCAACAATCCGAAAAAAAAATGTATGATTTTGTCTAGTAGATGTTTTAAGGAGATGTCCTCTGGAGAAATTGTTGACGGACGCCGGATTACAGACAGAGAGTGACCACAATACAGTTAGTTACATCGTGAAATTGACATTCATCTCAATCAAAACCATTCTAAATCACTCACTCAGCGCTCCATTCATTCATTCCAAGCATTCACTCAAATCGACCAAAATCGATCCAAATTTAAAAAAAAAACATACAATGAACAACTACATTCAAAATAAATATAAATGGAAAGAAATCACTGACAATATTGAAATTGTTAGAGTCTGATTGGTTCTTGAAGAAATAGGAAGCTACTTATCGAACTTATATGCATATTTTATTCAAGGGAGGTAATCAATATCGCTAATTTTGTTCATCCTGAACAAAATTTGCTACATTGATTTACCTCCCTCTAATATCACTCAAAACTCGCTCCACACACTCATTCAATTTCATTCCAAAATAATTCCAAAATCATTCACCTTGTCAATTTCACGATGTTGTTAACTGTAGGTCACACGAGTACTTTGTGCTCAGGGCCCGAGGTTACAAAACTTTTCTCAAGCTCATGCTCAATTTTCTCAAATTTCAAATTTAAATTAATGTATGAAAATGAAAGATAATATTAATAAGTTGTTATTTATAACAACTTATTAATATCATCTTTTGTGGTTATACATTTAAATGAATAATAAAACAGAATTACGGCTTTAATCTCAAACTGAAATTTGAGAAAGTTGAGCCTGAGAAAAGTTTTATTACCTCCGGCCCAGATGAGCTAAATTTTCGTCCGCCAGGTAAAAAGGGTTTTGACATGTGTCAAAGTTTGCGTTGGTAGCTCACTTCAATGCGGAATTATCATTCTAAAATTATTTTTCATCAATAGAGATGTCGCTGCTTGAAAAAAAATAACACCAACGGCCCCAATAAACAAGATGTGTCTGTGAAATACGAATACCCCCGTAACAGCATTTCATTTTTCAAAATGTTGACCTTGACAGATGACCTGAAACCTTGTAACATGGCCTTGATACCTACGGATGCACATTGCTGAGATCTTTCATCGTGCAAATTATGAGAAAGGTATCTAAAATAGGCTCGAAATGACTGAACATGTAACGTTTTAACGTTAATTTTTTAAGAAGTTTGGCCTTGATATCTACATATGCACATTATTGATATCTTTCATCTTGCCAAATATTAGGCTTGTAACTTAAAAAAAAGGTTGAAGATATTTGCAATTTTTCGGGTAAAGTTTTTGATTTATTTGGCCTTGATATATGACTTTGAAATTGTCACATGACTTTGACTGTAGTATCAGCAGATGTACATTATTTAGGTCTATCATCATGCCAAATATGAGGGTGGTATCTTGATTACGCTTGAAGATATTGCCAGTGTTAATTTTTTAGTTAGTTTTTTTTTGTCATTTGACCTTGACAGAAGACATTGACCTTGTCACATGACCTTGACTTTGGTATCAGCAGATGCGTATCATTCAGATCTATCACCTTGCCAAATATGAGGCTTTTTTCTTGAAGAGACTTAAATGTTGGCAATGTTAAGTTGTTTGGTTAGATTTTTGAGTTGTTTGGCCTTCACAGACGACCTTGACCTTGTCACATGACCTTGTTTTGGGTATCAGCAGATGCGTATTATTGAAATCTTTTGTCCTGCCAAGTATCATGTTTGTATCTTGAATAGGCTTGAAAGTATGGGTAATGTTATTTTTTTCGGTTAGATTTTGCAGAAAGACAGACAGACAGACGGATGGACGGACAGGCGGACAGGCCGCCATAGTCAGACAAGCATAAACTGTATTTAGGACGTTAATATCGCCAAGTAACGTATTTTTGTTGTTGTTGTAGTTTTTTCATCTCTCTTGTCCAGGATCAGTTACACTATATATGTGACCCGTCACGCGAAAAGGGACCATCTGGGAAGTGCGTAAAAAGTCGATCCCAATGAGACTGCGCGGATTATGCAGACTGACAAGGGTCGAAACTTTTTTCACATTACTAGTTTTCCGAATCGAGAATAATTAATCTACCTTCCTGTGAAATAATTAATGAAATGCGACCTCTAGTTGGCCTGTTCTAGAACCAATCTCCTTTTAAGATTTTTAATCGAGGAAGTTCCTAGATGGTTCCTTCTCGCGTGACGAGTCACATATATAATTCCAAGTAAACGAGAAAAAGAAGTATATAAATAAAACAGAAAGTGACAAAAAGAGGTCAATTTTCATAACGTGTCAACCGGTTTCGCTGCTGCTCTCCAGGGCGACATTTATAATATATTATAAATGTTTTTGATCGAGGTGAATCCCATTATCACGATGTTAGTAACTGTAACGATAGTAATGGTGCGATACTGTTGCATCGTATTCTAGCCCTGTGTTCAGGATGACCCAATGGTGCAACAGTTTTCTGATTATTCCCTGCTTTGCACGCACACTTGCGTGCAAAGCGGGGTATAAGTGGCAAACTGTGTGCACTGTTTGGTCATCCTAAACGCAGGGCAGTCTATTGGCATGTGCTCCGATCGTCGCGATATCAACCAAACATTGTTAAAAGCAAATAAACAAATAAAAAAAACTGTTAATTCAAATTCAATGTTATTAAACAATGAGATATTTGGCTGGAAGCCGTTTTCGTCAGGAAAAGCAAAATATCCTATTCTATCGCTGAACACATGTTTGGGGAAATATATATTTGATACGTTCCCCGGGAAAACCTGCCAAAATGACGTGAAGTTGTAATTCTAGGTGTCTCACCAAGTCCTGTGTTCGGGATGTTAAAACGTTTCGCGAGCGCTTTGAGATGATACCCCGCTTTGCACGTGCGCATACGTGCAAAGCGAGGTACCATTTCGAAAGCGTTTCGCTTACGTTTTCATCCTGAACGCAGGACAGATACTACTAAGAAAAACAATTAAGGCACACCCAATTAAAAAGATATCTGAAGACGTTAATTCAAAATTCAGTTGAATTGAAAAGGGACAGCAATTGTAATTGAAGATAACATTGACAAAAAAGGAGAAATTGCTTGAAACATGGCGAACGTGCAAAACGGGAAATATTTTCTAAACTGTTTCGCCGACGTTTCATTATATATGCAGTGCTGTATTGAAGCGATTTCACATGTATGTGAAAGTTCTAATGTTATGCAGGCTAGCATGAAATCCGAAAAAAAAACGTTCTAAATTAAGTAAAGGGACACAACTTTGTGTAGTAGCTTTCACTAGGGATATTATCCCCCCCCTCCTTTCTTTATGTTCATGTGCATGTTTTTATTCGTTTTTTTTCGGTTCTTCAAATCAAATTTCGTCTAAAAAAAAAATTAGCGTTGCCTTGTTAAGGAAGTGGACCCGTAATAGTTCGGAGCTCACGGTCGTTTACCATGTTTACAGGAGTTCCATAGTGAAACCATTAGGAAACCTCGGTTTACACTGTTACGGGTCCACAACCTTAATATGGACAAAGTAGTTCATTTTAGGTCGAAAAAAACCACGCGTAGCACACGAATAAAATCTATATAGTGGAACAGTCCACAAATCATTGTACAGTTGATTGATTGATTTGACTTTAGCGCCGTTTACAACGTTATCACAGTTAAGGCAGTAGACCCGTAATAGTTTTGAAGCGTATCAGGGGTAATGAACTTAAACCATGTTAACCGAGGTTTCCTAATGATAATCATAAGGAAACCTCGGTTAACATAGTAAAAGAACATATGGTCCGAAATGTTGTGGAACTATTACGGTTCCACTACCTTAAATTGAAACTATAACTTTGATTTCCTGATATTTAGTAAGCCAGCGCAACCACAAAATTAATCTTATCAGACGACTGCTCTTCCAACTCGGACGTACTTCTTATCATACACCCATTGGTTAAAGACAAATTACGTGACAATTCCAACAAATTGAAATGTTCGTGAGGTGTAAACATTGAGCAGCGTAGACAGCCCAATACTGTAAATATAAAGTTGCCCGATGGTCTACAGATACTTTGAGACCTTATCTATCTATAAAACGCATAGTCGAGACTCTGGTCAGACTGTGCAAAAGCACAGGCTGGTCAGAGTCTTTGCTTTGCGCATTTTTGAAATTGTTGGAAATCTCACTCACGGGCTCAAATGAATGTTAGCCGAGTCGGGGTTCGATCTCAGGATAGAGAATCCAGCGCGTCACTGAAAGCTAGTCGGACATGGCAAATCTTTTTACAGTGTTTGCTGTTGATTGTCGAAGAATTGTCGATGACTTGTACAGTTAGTGACATCGTGAATTTGGCGTTCATTCCAATTAAAACAATTCTAAATCACTCACTTAATACCCCATTCATTCATTCATTCCAAACACTATCTCGAATCGTTCAAAAACTCTCAGAAATCTTAAGAAAACGTTTCGAAATCGGCCAAGACGAACGACATTTAATTCAAATCGATTAAATTATTCTACGATTTAATTGGCTTGGATAAAAATTTTACGTGTCTGATTAGTCTATGAAGACGCACACAGAAAGTTATATATTTTATCAAAGGGCGGTATTAAATAGAGCTCATTTTATTCATATTGAACAAAATTAGCGATATTCGATTACCTCCCTTGCATTTCACTCAAAGCTAGCTCCATACACTCATTCAATTTCATTCCAAAATTATTTCCAAAATCATTCATCTGGTCTATTTCGAGATGTTTTAAACTGTAGCAGCAATTGGGAACCTTCGGCGATAAAACGGAATATACGCAATTTCCAATTTACGGAAAAGACCGAGCGATGATCCGAATGTGGTAGCAGCTTCGCTTGCAAGACATCGACTATAAGTCTTCGGTTTCTCAAGGCGATGAAAAGACTAGAAAATTACAAAAAAGCTTGTTTTTATTAGCTCAAATACAGTTAAGAAAATCGTGAAATTGACAAGGTAAATGATTTAGGAATGATTTAGGAATGAAATTGAATGAGTGGGAGGAGCGAGTTTTGAGTGACTTTAATGAGAGCTAATCCCATACCGCAAATTTTGTTCAGGGTGAACAAAATTTGCGATATTAATTACCTCCCTTTAATAAAAATGCATTCAAATTCTATACATAGCTTCCTATATCTTCAAGAACCTATGAGACGCTAAGGATTTGAATTATGTCAGTGATTTTTCTCTATAGAGATTTATTTTAAATGACGTTTTTGATTCTTTTTTTTTAAATAGGTTTGAGCGTTTTTAAATGGTTTGAGTGAGTGTTTGGAATGTATGATTTGAGCGCTGAGTGAGCGATTTAGAATGGTTTTGATTGAGATGAATGTCAATTTCACGATGTGACTAACTGTACCTCAAAATTTCATCAAATGATCGTAGCAGTTTTGAACATTTCTCCAATCATGTCGCGGCGACCGGAGCACCTAACTAGGGAAGCTGGTATTTATCAAACCAGTACTACCATTACACAATTTTCCAGCCTTCAGTTGCTATCCTACATAGGTGTACGATTATTTGTGGAAGACAAAAAGTCGGAAAGAATGAGTGCCGCCGTCGTGGAAGTAGCTTATTTTTTTAAGTAATATTAATACATTAAAAGACTATTAAATAAGATCTACTAAATAACACCGTCAAATGCCAAAGCAAAATATTAGAGATTGACCATATGAATACACGTAGATAAAAGCTTTTTAGAAAAGCCAAAGAAATTGCAATACGTAAAATAAGACTTGATATCATGGCATCCAAAAAAAAAGTATCACAAAAGAGAGAGATTTTTAAATCATCTTCACTGTAGAATAAGTAATACTTCTGCTATAACTGTGGCTATACCTTGTCATTTCTTAACTTGCTTTCTTTGAAAAAATGATATTATACCAAATACAATAAACACACCGGGAGAAATATCCGATTTTAATCAAGAATCCTACAACAATAATAAAAGTTGGCCAAAGCAACAAAAATAAGTTAATTTTTTCCCATAACCTCAAGGGATATTCTTTCCCCATTATAAAAATATATGACCCGTCATGAGAGAACGGTTCATGTACAGTTAAGGTAGTGGACCCGTAACAGTTCCGCAACATTTTGGACCACATATTCTTTCACAATATTAACCGAGGTTTCCTAATGAAACTCATTAGGAAACCTCTGTTAACACCTTTAAAATTGATTACTTCTGAGACATTGTAAAACTTTAACGGGTCCACTACCTTAACAACGTCGTGAAAATGATATTCACTCCGATCCAAATCATTGTACAGTTAACAACATCGTGAGATTGACAAGATAAATGATTTTGGAATGGTTTTGAGTGATTTTAATGGGAGGTTAACCGATATCGCAATTTTGTTCAGGATGAACAAAATTAGCGATATTTATTACCTCCCTTCTGAAGTATTTGCATATATGTTCTAAAATTGACTTCATATTTCTTCAAGATCTAATCAGACGCTTACAATTTCAATTACTTAAGGTAACTGCGGACAGATAACATAGTCGAATTTTTGACTTTCTTAAAATCTCACAATAATTTCTGAGATTTGTATTTGAAGTGCGAGAATTAGCGAACACGCAATGAAAAAGGTCTGAAGCTCGTTCATTTGACGTCGTGACGTCATTAAGGGGCCAACCCCTTTTTGACGCGCCAAAATCAATATTTGCAAATATTTTCTGAACTAATCGGCCGATTTTCACGAAAAAAGTTTCATTTTGAAAGTCCAGTACGCCCGAGCTATTCGTTTAATTTCTGTGCACATTCAAATAGAAATATAGGCCCGAAACGCTAACTATTTCGCAAATTTTAAGATTTGACGTTCCTTTTTTCATTTCATTTTTTGTAAATAAGTGGAAATTTCTCAAAATTTCGTCAGGTGACCTATGCTGATTTTTTGTTATTTTGTAGCGAAAAGAATATGCTTTGCATTAATCAAATAAAAATGATATGTCTTCGGGTTAGATTTTTTATTAAATTCGATTTTGTGAAGTTGTTGGAACAGTTAACGTCGGATTCGACGTCGCACTAAAAACATCTGCACTATGCTTATTTGGCGCCAATCTCCGTGCAATAACTTATTCTAAAATATTTGAAATTTAGGTTTATCGTAAAATAAAGGGTTCAAAAGTATTAAGTCTGAATGTGAAATTTAAGAAATGAAAAAAATCACTTAAGTTTTATTCATTTAAAAAGACAGCTTTTGTGAACATTTGATGCGACGTTGAAATATCCTCTGATTTGCGTTATCTTCGCGGAATCGAATTTTACAAAAAAATCTAACCCGAAGACACATGTTTTTTATTTCAAATTTCTTCAGCGGAATGGTTTGGCAGCAAAATATCTAAATTTCAGCATAGGTCACCGGACAAATTTTCGAGAAAAAAGGCAATATTTCCAGTGACTGTACTCGAAAATAGCAACACAGAAGACATTAACATTTAATGCGTTACATTTAATTGTATTTCTTACACTAATATCCTCATATCAATAGAACATAAGATCCGGCGTCTTTAAACGAAGCAAATGGCATTTTCCGGATGAAAATCGGTTTATTATTTCCGAAAAAAAAGGACAATTACTGATTTTGGCCCCTAAAAAAGGGGTCGGCCCCTTGATGACGTCATGACGTCAACTCTACTTTATGAAATTCCCTTTTATGACCGAAATATGAAAGCGGGTACTTTAAAGTATAGTTTTATCGCATTAGGCATGATTTGCAGACAATTTAAAATATGGACCTAAAATGGCCCTCTATGTGTCCGCAGTTACCTTAAGTGAAATCCCCTTTTTTCCCCAGCTATTTTGAAGTTGTTGTTATACGTTTTTATTTGAGTTTGAAGCGTTTTTGAATGGTTTGACTGAGTGTTTGGAGTGAATAAATGGAGCGCTGATTGAGCGATTTAGAGTGGTTTTGATTGAAATGAATGTCAATTTCACGATGTAACTAATTGTAACTGATCCAAATAACTCACTCTTTTCACTAAAAAAGGATCGAAAAGGTTCAAAAACGCTTCGAAATTATCCAAAACGATCACAAATTCATTTATATTGGTTTAATTATTGTGCTATTTTATAAGCTGGTGTGGATTTAAAAGCATCCGCACAGTCTGACCAGAGTCTTTACTGTGCAAGTTGTAGATATATTTGGTCTCGAAGTGCCTTTAGATAGTCAGGTAATGTTGTGAATGTACTTTGTGACAATCCAGACTGCTCAATGTTTCAGCTTCACGAACATTTGGAATTATTGGAAATGTCACGCACTGGCTCATATCATTTTGAAACTGTAAATAAGCAAAAGCATAATTCTGTGGTAGGGTATAGATTATTTCTCATTCTACATGTTACAATCTGCCTTTACATAGAAAAAAGAAACTTCAAAAGGAAAATTCAAACCCGTTTAGCAATTTCAAGAAATACAATAACACCAATATAAATGTGTGTTTTGAAATTGGAAGAAAAAATAAACTAAGCCTTAAGATAGTATATCATATTACTCGTCACACGTTACGTTTAGATCCAAGGAAATCCAATATTGACTCTTTCCTGGAGTTGAAGAATCGCAACGTTTCAGACAACTTATATATCATTGTGTAAACTTCGAAAGAATTAAAACCGACTAACATATGATTATATCGATACCTAAACTTGAAATGTACATGCCAGCAATCGTAAATAGTGCATATGAATAAAAAGAAAATCGCGTTTTATTAAGAAAACCGTGTTATTGCCACTTGTTTTTGCGATTAAAGGGATAGTGTGACATTAAAGAGAGGGATGTTTTCGGGGGGAGAGAGCCGGGAAATTTCTCGTCGATTTTTGCGCTGGGGAGAAAATGTCGAAGGTGTCTAGAAGGAAAAAGTTACATAATGGTGTGAATATAGTGCCATAGTGTTATTGAATTACTGTGTAGTTTTCGGAGTAATGCATTTGGAATTTGAATTGTGCAGCTAAATAAATTCATTCTAAATCTTAAGAGTGGAAATTCTATATTCAGCATCAATCTAAAACCACTGATAGTAGTTTAGCTAGGCTACCTTGAACAAAAACGTCGAGCAATCATCAACAGCCTAGCGTCGTTACAGTTAGTTACATCGTGAAATTGACATTCACCTCGATCAAAATCATTCTAAATCGCTTACTCAGCGCTCCAATCATTCATTCCAAACACTCACTCAAACCATTCAAAAACGCTCAAATCTATCAGAAAGTATAGAATAAGCAACGTCATTCAAAATAAATTTTGATAGAGAAAAATCGCGGTTTCACTGACACAATTCAAAATTTTGGCTTCTCATAGGTTCTTGAAGAAATAGGTAGGTTTGCATAGAACTGAATGCATTTTTTATTAAAGGGAGGTAATCAATATCACAAATTTTGTTCATCCAGAACAAAATTTGCGATAAAGGATTACCTCCCATTAAATTCACTCAAAACTCGATCCACACACTCATTCATATTCATTCCTAAATCATTCCAAAATCATTCACTTTGTCAATTTCTCGATTTACTGTAAATATATTACATGTAATTCTAAATCCTAAGAGTGCAAATTCTATATTCAGCATCACTCTAAAACTACCGATAACAGTTTAGCTAGGCTTCTTTGGAACAAAAACGTCGAGGCACCATCCACACCCTGGCGTCGGTGTTGTTGTTGGCGTCGGAATTGGTGTAAAACGCTTTAACCTTGATTGAGACTTTGATGCCACCGTAAATATTGTTTTAAAACGTGTCGCTGTCACAAGAGAAATCAATACTAAAACGGGGGATAACTCTATGATTTTTTTCGTACTAATTATGCCCCTTTTCGACCTAGATCTTTTCACTGTCCAGCACTTGCAGCCGAGCATTGGTATTCGCAGGCTGTGCTCTTATTCGTCAAAATAACAATAGATTATTCAAATGATCCGATGCATTTGAAATGACTTTATACCTTTTAGATTCTATAATTGAAAAGATATATATTGAAAAAATATGTAGAAATTGCTTATAACAATCAATTTCGGCTTTTACAATGTAACACAATACGATATACAAATTTATGCAATTCAAATGATCCGATTCATTTGAAATGAATATAATTTAGCCGAAAATGATATATCTAATGACTTTATAATAACTTTGAGATTTTAATATTGAAAAGAAATTTAGAAAGTGCATATAACTTTAAATTTTGCCTTTTCCCACAATATGATATACCAATTAATGCAAGGCGTTTAATATTTCAACAAGAGGGGGGAGGATTACATAATGGTCGTCAATAAATGCACAACCAGCCCTGCGTTCAGGAAGTGAAAGGTTTTGCGAACGTTCTGAGATGATACCCCGCTTTGCACGTGAACATACGTGCAAAGCGAGGTATCATTTCGCTAACGTTTCCATCCTGAAGGCACCTGGCAGTTTTAGAAGATTAATGTCGGTGTTTTAAGTCACAAATTTTGGCGCTACAACAACAACAACAAATCACTTAATATAATAAAAAATAAAAACTATTTTATCACAAATGATAGTAAAAGAAAAAAATCATACAACAACAATCGTGCAAACCAGTAAGACTTTAATCATTCGCTTCTAGATAAAACGGCAAACTAGATCAAAAGTATTGATTCATTTTTTATGCAAAATAGATAAACTGAAATAAACCCTTTTTTAAAATAAAAATTTCATCTAAGTGTAATCATCATGCAATATCATTTCAAATATTCTTATAACTTATAGTAATATACGTGCCTTATTGAAAAACATGATATTCTTTAAGAAGCTCTGAAATTGGCTGAAACTGGAACACATTCCAGTCACGTGACATGAAATCTGGAAAAGTCAATGAAGACTAATCTAAGACACTGATATTCGTTCTTGTTTAAAGGAGTGAAAATTGGAAAATGTTGCTTAAGGTCATATATATTTCTAGGGATTTTGTCATGAAAAAGAGTTTTCTTAAAAACGAGGTATTCAGTACAGTAATTTACATCGTGAAATTGACATTCATCTCAATCAAAACCAGTCTAATTCGCTCACTCAGCGTTCAATTCATTCATTCCAAACACTCACTCAAACCGCTTAAAAACGCTCCAAAATTGTTAGAAATATATAATCAACAGCTACATTCAAAATAGATATAAATAGAAACTGAATAACCATTCACCTTGCATAATTCAAGATGTAAGCGTTTGATTGATTTTTGAAAAAATGGGAAGCTATTTATATACCTTGTATACTTATTTTATTGAAGGGAGCTAATGAATATCGCTTATTTTGTTCATCCTGAACAAAATAAGCGATATTGGATAACCTCCCTTTAATTTCTCTCAAAACTCACTCATCACACTAATTCAATTTCATTCGAAAATCATTCCAAAATCATACATTTAGTCAATATCACGATGTTGTTAACTGCATTGCCGCTTTTAGATGTGTGTAATGTAATAGACTTTATATTTAAACGAAATACAATGTATATGGAGTGAAGTTTTATATGTCAGAATGTTGCGGTACAACGACGTTGTAAGAGGAGAGTTCTATGTGAAACCTCAAGGTCGGACCCCTGCCATCAGACGTGGTGGGTCCTTGAAGATCGAGCCCACAGAGAACGACATCTTACGAGAAGAAATACAATCACATAGACGTTCAGAGTCCTTGAAAATTCCACGAAGTTATCAAAATACTCCTGAGCGTAAATTATCGTTCAAACGACCTTCGCTCGTCCCGGAGATTGAAAATGGAGAAGATATCAAAGACTGTCTTTATCAGCCAAATCGACGTAAAGATCCATCCCCGAGCCGGGACTACAAACTCTCACCAAGTCGCCATTCGATCGGAATCTTTGCTCAAAACGAATTGAACGGCGATATAAATGGGGGACCTCGATTAGATTTTGGGACGAACTCTCTAAACATTTCTCGCAAAAGCAGTGTCGATTTCAAAGATATTTCGCCTTCTGAAGAAGTGTTCTATTTCAAACGTATGCCCAGGCGATCCAGCTCACTTAAAACTGAATTGTACAGCACAAGAGCGGCTCGGGAGCAAAATGAACTACATGTGGGTGTTCGAGCACGCTCAAAGTCTTTCAAGCACGAATTGCTCAAACCAGTTTATTACAATGAAAGTGTGAAAAAAGAAATATTGGAAGGAAATTTGAATTCAAAAACTAAATTAAACTCAAATGGTCTTGATGGTGATTCGTCTATTACAGACTCCCTACAGTTCCGTGTTCGATCACGGTCTCGCTCGCCGACGCCTAACCGGTCGGCGGGCCGGAATTCGAACTATCGTTATAGGTGTAATTCAGCCCCAACTAACACAGATATAATGAATTATCTGATGAACATCGACGCTAGAATCTCCATGATGGGTAAAAGATTAGACTGGCTTACCTTCCTCGAGAGAAGTGTAAGTAAGCTTTCATTTTGATATTCGCTTAACCTACTAAATTTAGATGCAATGAATGTGATATATTGTGAAAAATATCATTATAGTTCTCGTTTAATTGAAACCTGAATAACATTTATTGCAATCTAATATCTTTCTTACATCTATATCAGACCGATTGCCCTTATCATTCAATTGATTTCTTCATAAGTTTTTTAAGGCTCTTCGTAGCATGGATTGTTAAACGGAGCATGAAATAAATAGATAATATTAATTCTGCTAACTTCATAATCCTTCATGTGTGGTGCGGGAATGGTTTGGAATGGTTTTGAACGGAGAGTGTGTTTAAGTTTACAATGTTAACGTTAATTTCTGAAAAATAGAAAGAATGAAAAAACCCAAAGTTTCTTAGACAAGCGACTTTAATTTTTCTGCCTGTAGAAATTATATTTCGTCGACATAAAACAACTCGCATATTCTATGTGATTGGTCATATATTATTCAAAACTAAACGTTTGAAATTTCAGATAAAGTGCAATGCGGTGGTTTCAAGTCACCTTACATTGGACTTGAAAAACTCTTTTATCAATTTAGTGATCTGTCTCTAAAATCAAAATCAGAACAAAACAATTTTCAGTCGAGAAATAGGTTTTTTTCAAAATCTACTTCAAAACGACATATAAATGGATTAAAGTGAACATCTTATCCAAAAATCGACTTATATTAGACGGTTTCAATCCAGTTTGCCCGACGGCGGCACTCATTCTTTCCGACTATTTGTCTCTCACCAATGGGTTGATAATCGTAGACCTATGTGAGATAGCAGCTGGAGGCTAGGAAAGGATGTGGTGGTTGTACTGGTGTGAGAAATATCAGGAAACCATTGTTAGGTGCTCCAGCCGCCGCGATATAACTGAAACAATGTTGAAAGCGGCGTAAAACTACATTCAATCAATCAACTCAATCCAGTTTGTTCGATTTCATTAAAGTGTAAGATTTAGAAGACATGTTTGACGGTGTATTAAATCGTCGATGGGTAACCGAAACATCGTAACTCCAGCTAGTTACAGCTGGAGTACGAAAATCTGATTGCACAACAATAAAATACACGAACTATAATTCGAAATCGATCAAAATGATCATTAATTCATTGAAATTTATCAAATTACTTTACAATTTTATTGGCTGATGTAATTTTCAAAGCGTCTGATTGGTTCGCGATTACACACAATATATATATATGTTTATAAGGGACCATTTGGGAACTCTGTGAAATGACGTTTAAGAAAAGAGATTGGGTCCGGCGTCGGTCAACCAGGTGTCGCATTTCAAAAATTCCTTCACTGGACGGTAGATTGAACATTCTAGATTCAGAAAATAAGCACATTGCGCAGAGTTTCGACCCTAGTCAGTCTGCGCAAACCGCGCAGCCTGACTAGGGTCGACACTTTACGCACTAACCAGATGGTTCCTTTTTGCGTGCCGGGTCACATATGTTACTTTAAATGGTAGTAATAAAGACTGCTACTTTCGGCCAATTGGACGAAATTAGCGATATTGGATTACCTCCCCTAAATTTCATTGATAATTCGCTCCACACTCTCAATCGACATCATTCCAAATTCATTTCAAAATCATCCACCTTGTCAATTTCACGATCTTATTAACTGTACCGTTAATGGATTATGTCTCAACTGATTTCTGGTGCTGTATAACGATGTTTATTTCACCCCGGAAGAAATATATCCGCCTTTCTCTAACAAAAAATGACATATTAGAAACACGTCCATGAATAATTAAACACCTAACATTTCATTTTGTCCTTGATTTGTCTATATTGTCTGCCTTACGAAAATTGCCTGTAATCTATAACAGTCGATTCATATATTTGCTTTGTCTATTGATACTTAGTTTCTTTTCTTTTTAGCTAATTTATTTTAGTTCTATTGCCGCGAAAGCGATTTGCAATAGCGTTTCTGACAATTGACGTCAACCCAAAATTGCCCTTCGTAAACAGCACGTGTACTTTCAGATTCATTCGATAGTTCTGAAACTTTAACATTATGTTCTGAACGAAATACCATTCCTGAATTTATTTTGGAATTTTACGCCTTGACAGAGATTTGGAATACTGAAAAATGGTTAAATGTACGGAGGAACAACGTCATAATGTTTTAGGTCGCTATAAGATAAGACAGGCTTCATTCGACAAGTCGTTGTAAATGACTTTGTTGTTTCGGGACCAACCATCTCCAGCATCTTGCACCACTTTAACGCGACTCACTTTTTGTATAGAGCCAGATAAGCCTAACACGTATAAACAACGTTCTTTCAGCACGGCGAAAACCGTAACGATATTTGAGTTATTTCGCTCTTACGACAACCTCAAAGACCAAAGACAACTTTAATCTCTAGATGGCGTAAAATCTCCGGACAAAAAGGTGTGAAACCAGATCTGAGGAGCCACTCTTGCTACAGCAAGACACTTTCGACGTAACGATCTTATTTTACGTCACCGTTGCAAACCTTTGACAGAAAATCGGTAATTCTGATTTACTCCAGTAAAAAAAATCCTGATCTTTACTTTCCTCGATTTATAATACATATGTATTGAAATTTTTTTCGTAGATGGAATTTGTTTTAATATCTGAGAACTTTTTTGAAGGGTATAATGGTTTTGTGATTACGGAGGTCAAAGACGATTCCATCGATCCATCAATTATCAATTCAGTGGCGTAAGACGAATGCCGAAACAGATAAGCATTACTGTCGGAGGTAGAACCCTGGGGCCCGTTTTACTAAAAATCTTACGAAAAAAGTAAAATCAATCGTAAGTCAAAATCACAAATCGTACCTGGTGTTTTCATTCATTGTTAGATTCTGTCTTGCAATATATCACTGGGGTCGTCTTCCAATGAGACGATACATGGCAGAATTCCATATTTAGTTACTTCTACAGAAGCAACTTAACTATTGACTTACGCAAAAAACAAGAACAACAAAAACAACAAAATATCATAAGATGTTTCGTTAAATAGGCCCTAGGTTCTTATGAATGTTAGCTACCAACGACTTTTGGCCGCCGTCATAGCGCAGTTGGTATCGCGTCAGACTGTCAATATAGAGGTCCCAGGTTCGATCCCCGCCGGCGGAACTCATCCTTTCCGACTATTTGTGTACCACCAATGGGTTGATAATCGTAGACCTATGTGGGATAGCAGCTGGAGGCTAGGAAAGAATTTGGTGATAGTGCTGGTGTGAGAAATACCAGGAATCTATTGTAAGGTGCTCCAGCCGCCGCGATATGACTGAAATAATGTTAAAAGGCGGCGTAAAACCCCATACAAACAAACAAACAAACAAACAAATAAGCGACTTTTGGCAGGGTAAGTTTGTAACAAACTTATGAAAATTCATTTCTCGTGCAACTTGTCCCGTATTAAAAATAAAAAAGCGCTCACAAGCGCCACTACCCTGAAAATGTAAAACGAGAAGCGTCACTCTTGGCTATGCAAGGTATCATTTCTATGGGTCCACAAGCGGTTTGTCTAGGAAAGCAAATCGCTCGCTCGCTTGCAAACATCGTGAACATCAGATTAGACACGCAATTCTTGGCAATGTATGGTATAATGCCAAAGGCGCTTATAAGCGCTCTGTTCGCCATGTCCTGCGTTCAGGATGACAAAACAGTGCAAACTGTTTACCAGTCTTATCTCGCTTTTCACACGCACTTGAGTGCAAAGCGAGGTATAAATGGCAAACAGTTTGTACCGTTTTGTCATCCTAATCGTAAGACTGACTCTAGGACTGGGCTCTTGCAATTGTTAAAACATGTTATTTGCACTCGCATTATTTCGATGGCTCAGCGCGAAACAGTTGTAACTGCCTATAAACATATAGGCAGTTACAACTGTTTCGCGCTGAGCCATCGATTTAGAGAAGATTTTGCGAAAACCAATACTGCAGCGTCCCTAAATATTTCGTCAATAGCTACTATTTTGAAGGCACACAATTTCCTCGGTAAACTGAGAAGGTGATTTCCTTCCCTAAAACCTGTAATTCAGAGTCGTTTGAAATTACAGCCCAAAGGCTTAATTGTTTCTTGAGTCAACGTAATGATTCTATTGTAAAGCTCGGTTTAACCTCTAGGGCAAAAAATCTGGTAATTTGGAAAGAAAAGTGTACATGTAATTGAATAATCTTTCCTTTTAATTTACTTAAGAAACTGATTAATTTTCCGTTCAAAAAATCAGAGATGAAAGGACATTTATTAGTTATGAGATTATTACGAATGACAATCGATTGATTAAAATTAGTAATTTATGGTCGTGGCGTTTTTGTTTTTTTTTTTTTTTTTTTTTTTTTTTTTTTTTTTTTTTCATGTGGATGTATTAAAATACACTATCTAAAGTCTTCTCTATCAGAAACGAATGTTTTCATTGGCTGAATATTTATTTTGTTCTATTAAGAACAATTTTAGTACGAGCTATGTCGTATGCTTGTGAACGAAAAATAAAAAGAAATAGTAAACTATTCGATTTTATTTTGTTGATGTAACATGTATTGGAAATGAAGACGTTTTTTTTTAGTAAAAAATGTCGATTTCGGGGAATTAAATCTTTATATCGGAAACCTTGGTGAGTCGTACTGATTCCATTGAATCCGTGTACCTCGGTAAACTACAGTTAAGAACATATAGAAATTGAAAAGGTGAATGATTTTGGAATATTTTGAATTGAAATCGAATGAGTTTATAAGGCGAGTTTTAAACGAAATTTACTGGAGTAAATGCAATTTCGCTAATTTTGTCCAAATTGAACAAAATATTCGACATTTTCTACCTCCCATTAAAAAACATGCATGCTGGTTCTATGTCTAATTCATTCGAATGTCAATCATTAGTAACGTTACAGTCGATATTGCTCGAGCAACCACTTCTTTTTAACGACCACTCTTATAAAGTAGCCATCGAAAATGTTTCCTCACTGTAAGCAAAGTCTCAAATCAAAACCAATCTAAATCGCTCATCCAGCGCTCCATTCATTCATTCCAGACACTCACTCAAAGCATTCGCAAACGATCCAAACTCACTGAAAAACATATAACAACAACTTCGTTCAAAATAAAAAAAAGCTAGGAAAAAAATCGGAATTTCACTTATTAATTGAAATTGTAAGCGTCTGTTAGGTTCTTGAAGAAATAAGAAGCTATCTATAGAATTTCTATGCATATTTTTTTAAAGGGAGGTAATCAATATTGCTAATTTTGTTCATCCTGAACAAAATTTGCAATACTGGATTATCTCCCATGAAATTCACTCAAAACTCGCTCCACACACTCATTCAATTTCATTCCTAAATCATTCCATAATCATTCACCTTGTCAATTTCACGATGTTGTTTACTGTAACACAATATTTATTGTTCTGTACTACTCTGACAGTGTACCACTGTCTTTCACTAAAATGGCTGTCTTTTCGTCTGGTCATTGATTAAGCAGATTCTATTACTAATAATACTAAAATTTCCTGTTTTGGACGTACTGTGATTTGTCGATAAAATACTCCTAAATGGTGTGCAAGTTTCTCGCTAAAATCGAGAAACAATTGAACGTAACGAATGTGTAATTTAGGGTAATCAATCTCAATTGTGGGACCCTAAACTTTACTTGAAATAGAATTAATCTGAATATCGAAATTTCCCTGATATAAATGCTGTGTTATTTAACGTAATAAAAATTTACATATGTGACCCGTCACGCGAAATGTGTCTACCTGGGAAGTGCGTAAACTGTCGACCAGTGTAAGACTGCGCGTAATGCGCAGACTGACAATGGTCGAAACATTTCACACTTTACTAATTTTCTGAACCTAGAATGACCAGTCTACCATCCCGTGAAAGAATCTTTGAAATGCGACCTCTGGTTGACCTGTACTAGAACCAATCTTTTTTTCCGAATTATTATTTTACAGACTTTCCATATTGCCCTTATTCGCGTGACGGGTCACATATGCAATACGTCATGCGACAAGGGGCTCTTATGCCAACGCGACAGCTACCGACCCTAGTCAGGTTTAACAGAATGCGCAGATGGACTAATTGTTTAGACGGGTATTTTTCGAACTCGACTCGTGATTGGATGCTTAAAGGGTTGAGCCCAACTGTCTCTGTTCCCCTGTCTCTGTCTGTATGTCCCTCTGTCTTTCTCTCCCTTCTCTTCTCCTCTCTCTTTAACTCCTTCTCTCTCTCTTTGTCTTCTCTTCTCTTCTCTCCTCTCTCTCTCTCTTACTCTCTCTCTCTCTGTCTGTCTGTCTTCGTCTCCCTCTCTGTCTATTTCCCCCCTCCTCCTCTCTCTCTCCTTCTTTCTCTCTCTCTCTATTTCTCTGCCTTCCTGTCTGTCTGTCTTCGTCTCCCTTTCTGTCTGTCTCTCGCCCTCCTCCTCTCTATCTCTTTCTCTCTCTCTCTCTATCCCCCCCTCTCTCTCTGCCTTCCTGTCTGTCTGTCTTCGTTTCCCTCTCTGTCTGTCTCCCTGCTCCCCCCCTCTCTCTCTCTCTCTCTCGCTTTTTCTCCCTCTCGCGCTCTTTCTCTCTCAAATCTCTCTCTCCAAACTCTCGTTCTCCCTTTATCTCTCATTTCCGGTTGACCTCTGCATAAACAAACCTGTTTTAAAGATATTATTCTTGTGGAACTCGAGGGGCGGGGGGGGGGGGGAGTTGATCTGGATGTTTTGATAAATTGTAGCGAAAGCCATGTAAATTAGACACAACGATTTAATATGCCAAACCGCCTACATTCATATAAAGTAGTTCGTGACGAACTCTTGGTGATTTCAATTTTCAAGTTCCTAATAGACGGTTAAAGATTATAATAAATTGCTGATTACAGTTAATAACACCGTGAAACTGACAAGGTGATTGATTTTGGAATGACATCGGAATTATATTGAATGAGTGTGGGAAGTGAGATTTGAATGGAATCTAATGGAGATAATACTTATCGCTAATTTCGTCCGAATTGGACGAAATTAGCGATGAATTATTATCTCCCTTTAAGAAAAATCAACGGGCTAATCATTCGCCTTGAAAACCACATTCAATAATAAATTTTGAAATGATTTGGTCGAGTTTTTTTTTAATCTTTATCACTAAGAACGACTTTGAAACAGCTTTGAACGAATGTGCGAGGTAAAAAGAATGGGTTTAATCGAGATTAATGATTATTTCCTTATGTTACTTACTCTAACAAGATGAATGATCATGCTGACTTTTTTATATTGGATATAAGTTTGAAAGTGCGTTTTCCTTAAACGAAAAATTGTTCATTGTATTTTTGCCCACCTGAACCTCTTTGGATCCAGACAAAAATAAGGTTAAAAAAGTAACAAAGTCTGTTTTTGAATCCAAAAACTAAAAAAAATACAAAAAAAAACCCCAGAGCCATTTTAATCATCTTGGTGTCGTTTGTCGTGTGCCTTGGAGTGACAAGCTTTAACCTTAGTCACATCTCTGTTATTTTTGAAAATATCTCCTTATAACTTGGCATGTGTGTTCATCATCACAAGATCTATCTGTTGGTAAGAATTATGGCTTTTTTGTGACTAAGATCTTTTGCAATATCCAGCATCTTCAGTTGAGCGTTGGCACCCCTTAGGCGGTGCTCTTATTTATAGAAAGCAATATACATGTATATAGAAAAATTAGCCTTACGTTTTGGAAATGGTACCCCACTTAGCACGCGTACACGCGTGCAAAGCAGGGTACCATTTCCAAACGTTTTAAAACGTTTTTGAATCCTGGACACAATGTAGTATTCAAAGAGTTTCCAATTAAATACGCAGACACGTGACCACTATACACGTTGTCTGGCACGTTTTATTTCGAACCTTAAACTCGAAACGTTTTCGCACTTACAGTTAAGAACATCATGAAATTGACACCTTTCCGAGCAAAATCTTAATTACTTACTCAGCGCTCAATTCATTAAATCCTAACACTCATTCAAACAATTCAAAAACTATCTTAACTCAGTCAAAAACAATCTGAAATCGTTCAAAACGATCAACAATTTTATTGTATTGTAAGAATTTTATGACGTCTATGAGGACCGCGCAGACAACACAAACTTAGAATGATTACTCTGTCCAACCATATAGTTGATTTTCAAGTTTGATCCCCAGTTGACCTAAACCGGGTCCATTCTTCTTCAAATAGATATTTTACGGAGATTCCAGGGGGTCCTTTTTACGTGTGTCCCTTGTAGATCAATGTCACCGCAACAGTGCAATTTGCATTTGTGGATTCATCTAATTTTGAACTTGTTTTGTCATGGGATTTACATACAAAAACCGGCGACAAGCTACGTTTTTGGAGTTGTTTTCAACTCAAATTTGCATATTTTTCTCTTGAAACAAGTTGCGAGTTTAAAGGTATTTTTCTTAATGTCGACAAAAATCTTTTAAAGTACAGTTGGAAGTACAGTTAGTTACATCGTGAAATTGACATTTTCTTCAATCAAAACATATACTTAATCGCTCACTCAGCGCTCCAAAAGACTCACTCAAATCATTCAAAACGTTCAAACCCATTGAAAAACATAGAATCAAAAACGTCATTTAAAATAGATCTTCTTAGAGAAAAATTGCGATTTTACTGACATAATTAAAATCCTTAGCGTCTCATAGGTTCGTGAAGATATAGGAAGCTATATATAGAATTTGGGTGCATTAATATTAAAGGGAGGAAATCAATATCGCAAATTTTGTTCATCCTGAACACAATTTGCGATATAGGATTACCTTCCATTATATTCACTCAAAACTCGCTCCACACACTCATTCAATTTCATTCCTAAATCATTCCAAAATAACGAGGATTTAAGCTTGAAACCGACGAATTCATTTATGTTTGCATCAACAGACATTTCATTGTACAGTTAAGAAAATCAAGATGTTGACAATTTTGAAGTTGATGGTTTAAAGCGAATTCAATTGTGTTAGGGGCATTTTGGACGATCGAATAGATTGATTTGACACTATTTTTAATTGGAATTCCGCGTAAATTTAGCGATGTTTTTTTTTAAATATTGTAAGCGGAGAGTAACATTCAATTTTGTTCGGAATATTTCCATAAAATTGCAGTTAATTACTCAATCTTGACGGGTCAATAGGCTTTGCTTAAGTTTTTTTTTCTTACAAATGTATCAACACCATGTCGCGGTTTTCTTGTAACTAGAACGTCTACAAGATTCAAAACACTTGTCCGTCGCAACAACCAAAAGTCTAGAGAATATGTTTATGACCCGTCACACGTAAAGGGACCATCTTGGTAGTGCGTAAATTGTCTATCCCAGTCAGACTGCGCGGATTTTACAAAACATTCCTGTTTTTGTTAATAGTGAATTTAATTAAATCTAATTCTATCAACAAATCAGATATCAAGAATTATCATAGGTGTTAATTGTACTACATACATATACTGAATATAATTCGGGGGGGGGGGGGGGGGGTGCACAAGTTTTCTGGTCTTCATCATAGTGCGCTTAGCAGCGCACCAAACTCTCAATCTTCAATTATGAGCTGTCATGGGTTCGATTTCCAGCGACAGTATATATCCTTTCCGATTTTTGTCACCCACGTTTTGGTGGATAATTGTAAACCTATTTGGGATAGCAGCTGGAGGCTAGGAAATTTTGTTATGCTAGTGCTGTTGAAAGAAATCTCAGGAATCCATTATTATGTGCTCCAGCCGCCTCAATATGAATGAAAGTTTTTTAAAAGCGTTTTTTATGCAAATTAAAGAACCAGGCAAAGCACATCAACTAAGAAACGACATGGTTATGCGTTACTAGTCAAAGCAATGTCCCAAGCGGTGCATGAATAAAGCAAAAATTCAAATGTACGGGCTATGTGGCTCTTAAACAAAAAATGTAAGGGAGCGGCAGGTTTTTGTCAATTCAAGAGGTGTAAATATCGTGGCTTTAAAACATACATCATTCCTTTCTATGTCCAAACTCAATTAGAGGCGTTCTTTATGACCAAGAACCTTGTCGCCAACATCCTATACTTTTAACATATTTGTTCAGTGAATGGATTTTAATACTTCAGTTAAAAACATCGTGAAGTTGACATTCATCTGAATCAAAACCACTCTAAATCGCTCTCTCAGTGATCCATTCAAATATCCCAAGCACTCACTCAACCCGTTCAAAAACGCTCAAACCAATTGAAAAATATAGAATCAAAAACGTCATCCAAAATAAATTTTGCTACAGAAAAATTGCAATTTCACTGACATTATTCAAATTGTCAGCGTATCATTGGTTTTTGAAGAGAAAAAAAGCTATGTATAGGACTTGAATGCATTTTTATATTAAAGGGAGGTGATCAATATCGCCAATTTTGTTCAACCTGAACAAAATTTGCGATATAGGATTGCCTCGCATTAAATTCACTCGAAACTCGCTCCTCATTCATTTTCATTCCTAAATCATTCCGAAATCATTCACCTTGTCAATTTCACGATGTCCTTAACTGTATCTCTATTACAGCGACAGGAATCGCACTCGGGAACAAATTGTTCGTGGTGTGACGGGCTAACAACTTCACTATGACCGCGGAATTCTTCTTTTTGATGAACTTCAAACTACATAGTCTGAAATTAGAAGATGAATAGTTTTGGGGAGAGATTGAATGAGTTAGATGAGTGAAGTTTCAATGACATTAAAGGGATGCTATGAAATATTTTCCCAGTGACAATTTCGGGGGCTAGTTTTTTTTTTCTTATGCCTTACGGCCTGTCGCACATTTCAAATGCCCATCCAAACCGGTCATACGATGCTTGATAAAACGAACTACAGGGCCCGTTTTACTAAACTTCTTTCGAAAAATTAATCGTAAGTCAAAAATCACAAATATTTCTTGGTGTTTTCATTCATTATTCGATTTAGCATTTTAAGATCTCATTGGAATCGTCTTTGGAAGACGATTCCAACGAGATGATGCATGACAGTATTCCTTTTGTAGTTACTTTTGTAGAGGCAACTTTAATATTTGGCTAACGCATAAAAATGATCGTAAGATGTTAAGTAAAACGGGCACCAAGTCTTTATTCGAAATCGTATATTCATTTATTTATCTTATTATTATTT